>CM031240.1:331533963-332256463 GCA_018340775.1 Taxus wallichiana var. yunnanensis | reverse complement strand
CAACCCTGTTTTTTATATGGGAGGATAATGATTCCCTTCAAACCGATAGCGGATGAAGTGCGTTGGAAGTTTGAAAAGATCGACATTGAGAAAAAATGTTTTAATATTCCAAGTAGGAATTTGGAAAGGACCATGCATGTAATGGATGCATTGTAATAAATAACCTAGGAATCTTGGAAATAAACAACAGGATAACACGGCCTCGGGGAAGCCCTACAAATAATTGTTTTAGGCACGATAACTATAATGAAGGATCAAATGGGAACCTCATATGGCCCTTGGGACCACAAAATGGGTCAAAGGAAATAAATCTTATTTTTGAAAAATGAGTAGATGCTCCAATTACCAGTTAAAACAACTTAGATTACTAAATATAGAGCTAAGATGAATTAAATGGAATCACATGCGATTTTGGTTAATCGCTAGCAATTACACGCATCATTGGTGATTCCAAAGGCAAGAAAAATATGGCCTATAAAAGGGCAAAAGTTAGTATGGTAACTTGTTGTTACCATGCACCTTTAAGAGAAAAGAGCTATGTCTATTAACGGAAAATACCAAAATGGAATCCGTGGGAGGAAGTAGGACACAACGAAAGCCAACACTAGGAATGGTAGGCTTATTTTTTTGTATTTTTATATGTTTTATTAAGTTTTTATTTAAAAAAATCACCCGTTTTAAGGCATGTTCACCGAATAGCAGGAATCGCTAACGATTTGGTAAAATCATTTGCGATTTATTAAAATGCTAGCGATTTCAATGAAGCACTAATTAAAGTGATTTAGGTGCTTTATGTAGTATGTTTTGATTAAATTTTGTAAGTTGAGATTTTTAGTAAGTTGCATTCTAATGAATGTTTTAATGTCTTTGTGGATGCAAGTGAGGGACAAATTGACTATATGAGACCTGGATCTCGGTTATCTCTTAGATGATGTGTGGGTGTATTTGTTAGACAATGATTGAACTCACTCGGAGGATGTTGGGCTAGGAGGGACACGTCATTAGAGATGTATCACATATAGAGTGGATTGTTATTGGATCTACTAAAGAGACGGGATCATGTGATAAGGACCTTTTGGCTACCAATGAGAGAGATGGCCATCAAATTAGACATTGTGTACAAGATTTTGAGGTTCTTAGTATATGGATATTAGGTCTATCCGATAGATGAGATGGAGAAGCCACATGTGATGCAGCGATTGTATGTTGATGAGGTTGTTTTTTCATCAAATGGATTTTCATAAGGGGCATCAGATAACCCATGACAGAGGGTCGAGCAATCATAACTCGATGATGATCACTATCGGTTGTTATGCTTTTCTTGACTCTACTAGAGGTCAAATCTCTTAGATGTTGACATGAGTATTAGCATATATGATGGAGTAATCGACTATATTTGCATGTGCTTTTGCATTACTAGCACAAATTTATAGAGAGTGTGGTCATGGATGATTAGTAGGAGGTTTGGTATTGATGTGGGGTTTTTACTACAATGTTGGGCTTATGAGCACGTTACGATGGCTCGGTCGAGGAGTTTACCATGGGGTGTTATGGCAATTCTTCAGAGATCACTAGATTTGTGTGGTAGAGATCGAGGATAGAGGAGATGTGAGGCAAGTGAGAGGTGAAGGGCATTATAGGCAGCTCCTAATAGGATTATAGGGTGGAGATGAGAGATGGAGTCCCTATATAGGGTTCCCAGTATGACAAGGTGAGGATGGTGATTCGATAGCCACCCAATAGGGTACATGGGTGTAGGGAAGACGGTCGGGAGAGTGGGAGTTAATCATATTTGGTTGTGTCGGGTGATAATTTGGGTTGATACAGGATGTTCTTAAGGCGGCTACAACTCTACAGGCGTGACGATGGTGATGTAGACACACCATTGCCAAATGTTACATAGATTTTCCCACGATAGATGTGAAGGGTACAGTTGGGTTGGATGATCAAGGTGCACCCATAGTAGTGGATGATGTTGGATTTACCAAGGCATAAATTATATGGTGGCGAGATCAACTTCGCTAGGGTTCGACAGTGCATGTGTGAGCTCGTGTGGATGTGAATCCTTAAGAGGTTGTTGGCGAGGGTAAGGGTAGAGAGGAGGAAGACATGGTGATGGCATTAGAGGCCACAATACAATGTTAGAGGCCAAAAAGGCTACATTGGTGGCGGAGAGCGAACTACCTGACAACCGAGAGAGATGTAGTAGCGAGGAGATCTGCGATGGATTGAGTCAACGGCTTGCCACTATACAAGCAAAGTTGACACAAGCTATTGCAGAGATAAATATCGTATCGATGAGAAAGAGAGGCCTTATGAAAAGCCTTCGGGGTGACTAGTACCTCAAGATCCGGTGTTGAGCTACGAGAAACTCGTGCTCGGAGTTCAAGCGAGTGGCCGGATGGGGCTACCAAGTGGTGTGAACATGGAAAACTACTAGTCATTATGTGAGGAGCTATACTATTATGAGGAGATAGTGTGACAAGTGTTGCCAGGATGAGCCTCGTTATATAATATACTTAGCGCGGAGGTAGGTAGTACCTTCAGTAGTGTCTGCAAGTGTGGGCCACCACCATGGGGTTTAGAGGGTGGTCTTAGTAGAGAACTAAATGGAGGTGTTGGTGGTGTGCAACAGGAGCATTAGGATTGTTTGTTTAACAAATATTTAGTTTACTCGGTAGATTTGTGTAGATTGATGTATAGGTTGTGATGTATGAGATTATTTGGAGCCTTTTGACTGATGTGTGTGTGTGTGATTTTGTCATTTTGATTAATGTGTTTGTTTTAATATGAAATTATTATATATATGAAGTTATTATGAGATGATATGGTTTTATATGATGTTTGATTTGTGTTTAATAATGATTTGAATAATGTTTTAACGTCTTATGGAATTTGACTTTTAGTTATTGCAAAAATGGTGATCTTGTTATATGTTTTCAATGTGTAGCTTCATCATAGTCAAGAATAAATGTGAATTATTTTTCTTTAGACTAGATTTGACATATACGTGATGGCAAGTTAAACATGTACGACAATGCACTTGAGGCCTTGTGACACATGTTAACATGTAACTAACAATAATTAGTCACATAAATGGAGATTTATATATCTTCTTAAAACATGGGAAGGGTTGACATATAATTATACAGGGGAAATAGGTTTTCCTTTTTATGGCTTGTAGGATTATACCCCAACTTATACTTATTTGTGCAAACTGATCAATGTGGGAAGTTTGCTCTTATGAGAAAGTTGATCGATGCAGAAGCTTTCCATGCAGATGATTTTGGTATTTTGATTTCGTGACAAAGGTTGATCAATGTGGGAAGCCTATTTGGAATAATATGGGTAGCCATCATTTGAGGGAGTGATATACGACTTAATTTTTTATTTTTATATTTGTCCTTTGTGGGATTAGTCTATTGTTTGACAATTGTCCTTCAAGGATCAATATTTATTTTTAATAATATAATTTAATAACTTTCCTTTAAGGGACCAGTTTATATAATACACATTCATCCTGGGTATTTTTATTTTATTTAAGTTGAGGGTAGGCCTAGTAGACCATTTAAGGAGGGAAAAATATGGTGTACAAGCTACACATGTGACCCTTAACATGTTTTCAGTTGGTAGATAAAGGGTAAATGAGAGTAATGATTTGTGGGGTTCCTACTTAAGAGGAGCTTGTCCATATGGAAATGTGATGAACAGAGTTGTGGTGCTTATCTTTAAGGTCATATATATAAGATGTTAACGTTAGAACACATAATTCCAATTCATTACGATAATGAATGATAAGTTGGAGATGTGATGAGATTTTTGATGTGAAGAAATCATCATGTTAATAGTAGAAAGGTAATAAGTGCATGGAATTTAGAGGCTCTTTATCAAGTTTACCATCAAGGAAGTTAAACGATAGGCTCTTGATCCATATCTGTGAGTGATGACATATGGACTAATCCAGTTAGGGGAAAAATTTCCATGTTTACTCCTTTCCAGAGTAGTGACATTTTGATTCTCTTTAAGGACAAGATCACCAATGTTAAAGTCACGTTTTTTAAGATGTTTGTTGTATGCTTTTTGGTGCATTCTTGATAGACTTGATGATGTTCGGGGTTGTTGGGCAATGTTCATCTAATAATTCAAGTTGTGTTAGACATACTTGATGATAATCCTCATCAGAGATAAAAATCTCTGAGGGATACACGAAGAGATGGAATTTGAACCTCGAGGGGTAAAACTGCCTTGGAACCATAGACTAAAGAGAAGGGTGTGACACTAGTAGGAGTGCGAATAGTAGTTTGATAAGCCCGGAGAGAAAATGGAATTTGGAGATGCCAATTCATACTGGTTCATCAACAATTTTCATAAGGATTTTATTGAGGGTTTTGTTAGAAGCTTATGCTTGTCCATTTTCTTGTGGATAGTAAGGGGATGAGAAGCTTAATTTGATATTGAAAGCGGTGCATAATTTCTTAACGTATTTATTTTTGAAATATTTTCCATTATTTGTGATAAGCTTATACGAATGTCAAATGACATATGATATGTTGATAAATGAAATCAACAATTTTGTTTGCATTAGTGGAGGCGAGGGGAATAACTTCCACCCATTTGGTAAAATATTCGTAGCAGTGATGATGTTTTGATGAGTGTGGATTAATAAGTCCTATAAGATCAAGCCCCACCTGCGAAAAAGGCCAAAAATCTGAGAAAGTTGTAGAGCTTGAATAGGGACATGTGTGAGATTAGAATGTTGCTAACATTTGACACACTTCTTAATGTATTGACAATAATCATGGTTAAGGGTAGGGCAATAGTAGTCTATTCGCAAAATGCGTTTAGCAACAACTAAGCCGCTAAAGTGTCCACCACATATGCCATCGCAGACTTCTTGGATAACTTTGTGAGTTCACGAGATTTTAGGCATCTTAGGAGGAGGCTATAAAATCCACGTTTGTAGAGAATCATGTTAGGGTAAACATATTTTACCTAGGTTAATTTAGCTTAGGTAATTTAATTATTAAATTGTGGTAAGTTGTTATAAACCATATTTTAATTGTATTTGGGAATAGTATTCTGTAGCATATTGTTTGGGTTGTTATATGGTTCAAACCATATATTTGTAACTATATGTGCACAAGCATGTTTATTGTTTATTGTTTCAACATCCTGTTTGTTTGCAGATGGTTGTTCAATTCCTATGAGAATTGTAGCACATTCATTGTAATTTTGATTTGATTAATTATTAATAAAAGTTTCAGGCTTCCGTCCATGTTCGATACTTTCATTTGGTACTAGAGCTGGTTAATCTGGACCTGTGAGTAGAGAAGGTTAGAGAGAGAGAGCAGATAAGATTGAGGAGCTTGGAGAAGCATTTGCAGTAATTTAGAGCCCATACTGACCTCCCGCAACTTCCCAACCCAATCTTTACCTCCCCACAACCCCCTGTTTGATCTCAGGTAAACAAAAAGCAATTTTTTTTGCCTTGGTGCCTCCTACACCAGGAAAATTTTCTTCCTGAAAGCTAATCAGAGTCGAGAAAAAAAAGAAAAAAACATTTTTTCCCAATTAGGGGTTTTCCTCTAGTTTAGAGGTGCATCTAGTGACTCCTACGGATAAAAAATAGCTACATTTGTAGGTCTTTTGCATCCCGCATTCTCGAACGAGCTCTGCACAAAACCCTCGACCGACTTGTTTCAAGAGCTTGGACTCGAGTTGCATTGGCTTTTAAGAAGGATTAAGCAAGCGAGTTGTTTGAAGAAGTTATGCACCCATCAAGTGATTGCGACCAAACAGAGCCACATCCAAGCCTCGTATTCAAAGTTATGTTGGTCATCCACCGATCTCCTAGGTGAGTTTCATCGTTTTACATCCAACAAACTCGTAGAACCACGCCGAGCCATGTTTTACACTCACCCCGTACACAAAAGGCCAAGCCATACTATGCATTGCAACGAGCCCCCGATCGAGTTCGGCTAGTCGGATCGGGCATGCCTTCTATTACATCTAAGGTCGAGTCCATGTAAGGACGTGTTGCAGAAGTGGATCAATGATCTCTTAGCATCCATGGTGCTTTTGCAATCGAGCCATCACATCATCTAGCAGACCGCACAAAACTCAAACAATCAAATAAAATGGCGAAGGCATACCCAAAAGTAGTAGCCATTGTCAAAAGGTGGAGAAAAATCAATAAATAGAAAGCATTGAAAAATTTGCAAAGGAAAAAACATTCGTGATCCATTTTTCTTGTGCAAGTTGCCCTAAAACCGCCCTTCCTATCAATGCACGGCCAAGAGAGTTCCAATCTATTGCTTCTCCATTTTTATTATAAAATGGCTAGGCCTTTTGCACTTTGTCTATATACTATTTGCTTCATTGCATATGCAAAGCCTCGGCAACGACTACTTGTATAGTCAAAAAAGCATTAGAACTAAGAGGTGTTGGGTTCGACCCACACCACACCCATTGTTTTTTTTTTTTTAAAACTATAAGAATTTGGCGAGTTTTTAGCATAGACCGCCAAAATTAGGGCCAAAAACATCGCTAAAGCCCTTAGTCCTTATTAAACAAGCCACCATTTTTAGCGGAGAAAACCTTATTTTAGGGTAAACATTTTTTTCTCCCAAATTGCATATTTTTTTATTCTGGTCAACATTTTCCAAAGGTGGGGTGGTTGAAAACTGCATTTTAAGACATTTTTTTGTGGTTTTTTGCTCATAAAGTCGTATTGCTCTCTGGAGGCTACCAAGGCCTCAAAAATATTTTTTTTCTGTCATTCAATTTTTTTCAGAATTTTGAATGTAATTGTATATTTTAGTGTATTGTACTAATTTGTAGGTTGCCATATTCAACCACAAACCATTGTAATTGCTGTAAAACTGGCAGAGATTTGTACTCAAAAATATTAAAATTTGGTTATGTATCACTCACGAGATCTTCGGATCTCATTCATGAGTGTTCGGTATAAACAATGCCTTTGGGAAGTGCTTATGGGTAAAGCCGTTGCGACTAATACTACACTTAACACCTAATATAGCTACAATAACGTCGTTTGGGCATCGACCCTTTAAATCGATGGGGAGTAATAAGGACACAATGCACACACTTTGAGCCCTCTCATCCATCTGTGAATGATTGCTCAACTTAAATCCAGACTGAGAAATTATTTGAGTATATAGTGAAGTTACGCATGCATATGAGGATATTTCTTTGAGCCAGTGTCAATAATCACACAGACCCCTTTCAATACTATCTTGGTACCACGTATCAGATTCTTTCACATATGTTAACGCCTCTTTCACGTACTGCCGAGTATATAGAAAAGGAAAGCTTCTTCCACTTACCGACATGTATATCACATATAAAAAGGTTTGGTATATCGATCGACAAGATATAGATTGGGAGAGGCGTATACCAGAGTGATAAAATCCTTACCCTTTGTCAGTTGATTCGTAAAAGGGCACCAATGCCCCCAAGTTCTTTCTTCCGATTCTCAACTACTCGGAGGAAATAACTATGCAAAGCATGGAAGACAAAAATCAAGACAAAACTTGAGTTTGAAGAGATTTTGATTGTTGTGAATGGTATTGTAACCATATTGTAGACACCTATAATTACGCCCAAGCAATTTAAATACTTAAATTGCGCTAATTATCCCCTTTCTCGCAAATCAACGATGTATCGTCAAAAGCACTCATTTTCCCTCATATCATCATTAATTAATTACACTAAGCTAATTAATTAAGTTTCCTATCCAACAAATACCCTAATTAACGACCTTCCGTTAATAAATCACCCCTTCTACCTAGACTAATTAATTATTATTAATTAATTAGCTTTCCCTTCCATTTAACCAATAAATCAATATTTAATTGATTTAATCCCCTTATAATAGCCTAAATTGCACTAATATTCTTCTAATTGGCTTATATAAGCTTACATCTACCTATTAATTAATCACCTTTGATTAATTAAAATACCCCAACTCCCATGACTTGCTAAACATGTATTAAACCCTTCTAAAAGTAAGGTTACCTTTAATAAAGCAACCTTATCCATTCCTAATCATGTTTTACCTTTATCCCACATTCATGAGAATGTGTTGAATCCTTTATCCTTTGGGCTATATAAAGAGCCCTCCACCTACCTTTTTACTTACACCTAAACTTTCTAAGAGAGCAAATGCAAAGCATATAGCAAAGAGACTAAGAGCTTGCACCTTGCCCTTTTGAGAGTTCATCATCTTGAAGAGTTAAGCCTCTTTCTTAAAGTGCTTGGGTCATATGGGAGGTGTCAAAAGGGTCTTCAGTAGCTCAACTTTGATTAGCCCCCATTCTGCGTTCTTGGAACATTAAGGACAACTATTTTGATAGCCATGGAGCTTACTTAGGTCCATTCATTTATTTGTTGTTAGAGAATAGAGGAGTTTAGATATTTAGCATTGTTAGTTTCAAAGTTTGTATTTATGAATGCTAGCATCTAACCCTTGTTTAATTCTTATCATGATGGTGTTTATGCTTTGTTTTAGCTAAATTGTAGAGCTATTTTAGGTGGTAGTCCTTGCTTCATTTGATTTAGCATTAAGCAAAGTATACATGCACACACATATCAACAATTGATACAACACAACAAAAATAGTTTGATAGATCCGATCAAAAGGCCAAGATAATAATCTTGTTTGTAGTGTCCGACAATGTGCAACCCCACATTTGAGATGCCAAAACAACCAAAGAAGCGTGGGATAAGTTGAGCACAATATACGAGGCCAAAAACAAGAATGTCATACTTTGAATTTACAGAGTCAGTTACACACATTGAATTTTAAACAAAATGAAAAAATAGAAGCTTTCTTGCGAAGAGTTGTAGAGTTGAGGGCTTCACTTCTAGCCCTGGGAGAAGTGGTCATTGATGAAGCTCTCATTCCCATTGTTCTGAGAGCCCTCCCTCCTTCATACCACATTTTTGTGACAACACTCAACTTATCAGATTAGACAAGTAAGTTTTGATAAGTTGGTGAATCTACTGCAACAAGAGGAAGACATGTACAATAAAGATGATGAAGAGGAGTAAACACTTTCTTCTCATCAGAAATGGAAAGGAAAAGGAAAAGGAAAACCTAATTCCTCTCAAAAGTCCCAAATCAAAATCAACATCAACAAGGGGACAAGCAACAAAAGAAGAAATGTCCTATCTGTAAAAGAGGACATGACTTGAAAGATTGTTGGTATAATACATACAAGAAAGGTTCATCAAGTAATTATGGACCTTAACACCAACAATATCATAAGGGACATTCTAATTACAATCAAGGGCAGAAAAGGGGAACTAGAAAAGAAAACCCCATCAGCAAGGAAATATTGTTGAGCAAGAAGAATAGTCAGATAATGAAGACTTCTTGTACATTGTTCAATCAAGTGAACCTTCTACATCATCTAGTGATGTCTGGTATATTAATTCGGGAGCAACTCGATACATGACAGGCCACAGAGATTGGTTTACGACTATGAGGGACACACCTTCAAAAAACCATGTTTCGTTGGGTGATGATTCTTTGTACACAATATAGGGGATTGGGAACATTTCTCTTCCTCTTGGTTCATGCAATTGTAGATTATCAGATGTACTATATGTCCCTAGGTTGACAAAGAATCTACTATTAGTCAGTCAACTCCTAGATCATAACTTGAAAATTGATTTTGATACTCATTCGACAAGAAAATGTGTTTAATTCGAGACAAATCACGAGGCTCAAAAATAGTTGCAAAAGCCTTTAATGTGGGACGTATGTTCTAGCTTGATTTTTTCCATAGAGATGATCAGGCACTTGTGGCTAAGAACTCTACCTCTACATAATTGTGGCATCGGAGACTTGGTCACATTAGTTTCAAGTATCTCAAAACACTTCACCAGTACGACATGGTAAAAGGATTGCCATCTCTCCGAAGGATACATATAAGTGTCCTCACTGCCTCGTAGGAAAAAAACATAGAGCTTCATTCCAGAAGAGTACTTATCGAGCTCATGGGAAGCTTGATCTGGTTCATGTCGATCTTTGCGGAGCAATGCAACCAAGTCATTTTGGATTCCAATACTTCATGCTTTGTGTTGATGATTACTCACGAAAAATGTGGATTTTTGTCTTCGTAAGAAAAGTGAAGCTTTTGAAAACTTCAAGAAGTTCAAAGTGGCTATTGAGAATGAAATTGGTTGTCACATCAGAACTCTCCACTCAAATCAAGGGGAGAAATTCATGAGTGATGAGTTCAAAGCCTACCTACAAGATCACGGGATTTGTCAACAAATGCCTCCTCCACACACACCACAACAGAATGGTGTTATTGAGAGAAGAAATCATACTATCATGGAAATGGTACGATGTATGATTGATGATTGGACTAGCCAGACATTCTCAGGTAGAAGCAACAAAAACAACAATGTATTTGTTAAATAGAGTGCCCACAGTTGCTCTTGATGGAGTTACACCACAAGAAGAATGGTAAAAAAGGAAGCCATTTGTTGTACACCTCAGAGTATTTGGGTGCAAAGCAAGTATGCACATACCCAACAGAACATAAAGAAATTGGATATGAAATCACAGAAACTAATCTTCATTGGGTATAATGAAGAAAATATTGGGTACAAATTGATGGATCCAAAGACCAGGAAAGTTTACACTAGCGAGAGCGTTGAGTTTTTAAGAAAAAGAAGAAGAGACTCCTCCTCTAGACTCACCTCATGAATATTTTTCACCAGTTGTAAAACGAAAAGTTGATGTTCCCATAGATGATGAAAGTGATGATGGGTATGATGATGATAAGATAGAACCACAACCCACGGGAGAGCAGTTCAGTGTATGCCCAAGTGGTATACTAGCATGCTACAAGATGCAAGATTGGATGCTCCACCAGATACATCCACCACTGGACCATAAACTCACAAGTAAAGCAAGAGAAGAAGTAAACTTTTCTTTGATGAGTAGAGTTATTAAATCTGATGAGCCCTCTATAGTCTAGGAAGCCCTACAGTCAAAAGCTTGGAAAAATGCCATGGATGTTAAGTATAACTCAGTGATGAAAAACAACACTTGACAACTTGTCGATCTTCCACCAAGGAAGAAACCCATTGGATGTAGATGGATATTCAAAATAAAGTATAAAGTAGATGAGACACTAGACAAGTACAAAAATACTAGTAATAAAGGGGTACACACAAAAATAAGGCATTGACTACGAGGAGACATTTTCTCCCACAACTAAGATCAAAATGATCGGGATGATCCAAGCTCTAACTACATAGTTTGGTTGGAAAGTCCATCATATGGACGTAAAAGTGCCTTTCTAAATGGAGATTTACAAGAAGAACTCAACTTTGAGGGATATATTGTACACGGTCAAGAAGCAAGGGTATGAAGACTTAGAAAATCTCGTATGGCCTTAAACAGGCACCCTTAAACAGGATATATCGTTTGACATGACAACTCTCGGGCTGATGCACTATTATCTTGGATTGGAAGTGTGACAAAAGGAGAATCACATATTTGTTTCTCAGTTGAAATATACCAAGACAATGCTTGAGAAATCCAAGATGATGGATTACATACCTATTGCTACACCTATAGAGATGAGACTCCAGTTATCTCGTTTAGATCCATCTCTGCGGTAAATGCCACTCTCTATCAAAGCATGTGAGTCTCATTTATCTCACATACACTAGACCAAATATCAACTTTGTAGTGAGCTATCTTTCTAGGTTCATGCAGGAACCCAAAGTTTGTCATTGGAAGGCAGCAAGGTGGATCTTGAGATATCTCAAGGGAACAATGGATCTTGGTCTAAAATAAATGAAGAATGACAACTTCTTAACATGATATTCGGATTCAAATCATGCAGGAAACATTCATGACAAAAATACACTTCAGGGTTTGTGTTCTTTTTGGGATCTGGATCGATATCACGGGGAGGCAAGAAACAAAACTTTGTTTCTCACTCTTCCACAGAAGCCGAGTATCATTCTGCAGGTGAAGTTGTCTGTGAAGCAATATGGCTACGTCACATACTTGAAGGACTTGGAATACCACAGACAAACCGACCACCTTGTATGTTGACAATGAAGGTGTTCTCAAACTTGTTCGCAATCTAGTTTTTCATGAAAGAACAAAGCACATTGAGGTACATGTACATTTCATACACAAGCATGTCTTGAAACACAATATACAACTTCAATTTTTCCCAACAGCTGAACAACGAGCAAATATATTCACAAAGTCACTTGCACATGACAAATTCAAGTTGTTCAGAGAGTTCCTCTCCTCATCTCTTGAGACAATGCAAAATTAAGGGGGAATGTTAGGGTAAACATATTTTACCTAGGTTAATTTAGCATAGGTAATTTAATTATTAAATTGTGGTAAGTTGTTATAAACCATATTTTAATTATATTTGGGAATAGTATTCCCATAGCATATTGTTTGGGTTGTTATATGGTTCAAACCATATATTTGTAATTATATGTGCACAGGTATGTTTATTGTTCATTGTTTCAACATTTCATTTATCGCACATGGTTTTTAATTCCTACAAGAATTGTAGCACATTCATTGTAATGTTGATTTGATTAATTATTAATAAAAGTATCAGGCTTCCACCCATGTTCGATACTTTCAAATATCACCTATGATGACATATTGAATAGTGCGTTGCATAAAGGATATTTGACCATTTTTGGATAAGTCATAAGGGAGTTTATATTGAGAAAGATAGTCATATATTTGTGTATACTAAATATCCGCCTCACTACTTTAAATGTTATTGATGGAAGGGAGTTCGTTGTTATAAGAGGGTTGTTTGAGCTTGTGTACACCGACGAAAAGTTTAGAATCGTTAGTTGACGGTGGTACGAATGAGGTGAGATAAGCCATGGTGTCTGTGAATTTATTATATGAACGAGGGAAGGTATGGATAGTATAACTATCAAATGCCTCCAAGAGGAAGGCAATAATGGTTTTATATTTTTGTAGTATTTCATTTTTACATTGATAGACTCCATTGATCCGATTGATAACGAGTGAGAGTCCCCAAATATGTCTAAAGTTCTAACACCTTTGAGAAATATGATTGTCTATAGACCCATGATTAAGGCTTTGTACTCTGCCATGTTATTAATACATTCAAAATTCAATTTGAAGGATAAGGGGATAAGATTTGCCCAAAGAGGTATGATGACAATACCAGCTCCTCCTCCTTGTTAACATTTAGATCCATCAAAGAAGAGGGTAATTTTAAGAGGAATATCATCTTCTTCATCAAGGGTATTGATACATTAAATCGGGAAAATTTTTATTAATGGGTTGATTATTAGGAAGAGAGGCTTGACAAGTCGATCAATGATAACCTATCCCTTGATAGATTTTTTTGGGATGAATTCTAAGTCAAACTTTGTCATGAGAATGAGCCATCAAGTGATGTGATGGTTATGATAAGGTTTGGAATGCAAATTTTGAGAGGATTAACATTAGCAACAATGAAAGTTTTATGGTGAAAGGTAATGGTGAAGTTTGGAAGTTGCAAAGTATAAAGCACAACATAACTTTTTGATATCAAGTATAATGAGGTTCATAATCATGGAGTGTTCAAATCAAATAATAAAAACTCGTTCTTTACCATGCTCATCTCGATGTGCAAGCATGGCCCCAAAATCATGATTGATAGTGGATATATATAAATAAAAAGGTTCACTCGCGTGGAGGTGTAAGCACAGGCAAAGCAATAGAAGATATCTTGCTTAAGTTGATTAAATGATTATTGATAATCATTGTCCAAGTTAAAGTGAACATATTTGTGAAGGAGATGATGAAAATGCTGACACTGGTCAAATAATAGACTAATTGGAGTTTTCCTTTGAGGCTACATAGTTTCTTAATATTAGACGGGGTGACATTCGATAATGGCTTTAATTTTGGTATGGTATACTTAAATTCCTCTAATGGATACTATAAACCCTAAAAGCTTACTGGCTAAAACACCAAAGAAACATTTAGGAGAGTTAAGTCGGAGGAGTATTGGAGGAGACAGAAAATATGACGTTGAGGACAATAAGATGATCTGCATGTGTTTAGATTTTCCAAAAAAGTTGTCTATGTAGTCTTCTACAATTTTATGGATAAGGTCATGGAAAATATATGTCATCACATGTTGATATGTGGCCCATGTGTTTTTAAACCAAAGGGCATTACTCAATAGCAGAAGGTTCCCCAAGGGGTGATGAAATATTTTTTATGTTAATCACGAGGTGTGATAAGAATTTGATTATAACATGATAATCCATCCATAAGGGACAACATTTCATGGCATGCTATGAGATCGACAAGTTGATCAATGTTAGTAAGTGGAAAATCTTCTTTAGGACATGCAAGATTAAGGTCTCATAAATCGATGTAGTTATGTAACTTCCTTGTGGCTTAGTCATGGGTACTATGTTGGAAACCCATTGTGGATAGTCAATGGGGAGGATAAAGTTAGCAGAAAGAAGAAATTGATATTCTTCTTTTACTAGGAGAGCAATGCGAGGATGAATCTCACACAAATATTTTTGACTAGTCTAGTGATGGGAATAGTGACGATATTGTGGATGACGATGTTAGGGTTAGGGCCGGGCATGTCGTTGTAGGAACATGCAAAAGCTTTATTGTGTTTAGATAAGAAGGTGTGTTGGCATGTGGTCCTATTAGGTGTTTTCATTAATGAAAACCACATTAATGAAAAATTGAATGATGTATTAGGGTCATATGATGATGTACATGATGTTGACATATTGGTTCAGATGTGTTTGTGCTGGTACAGTGAGATTCAACGATGATTGCTTGCTCTTGCAAGCCTATTTAAGTGCCTAGGTGATGTTGCATGATAGTATGAGATTCTTGGATGATTGAGAAGCATGTTTAAATGATGGATAATAGGTTTTGAGGGTGCTTGAGAACTCACATCAGTGGCATGATGCGCAGATATAGGTGGTTCACTATGTTACAAGTGCTTATTTGGAGTAGACATGGTTGCTTGGAGGTGTGACAGTGTGTTTTGGAGCTATATGAGCTCATGGAATCTTGAATTCAGGTATATAATGGTGTATCATGTATGTTTGGGTCATTTACAGAGGTTTTATGATGATTTATTGCATTCTTTTAGTTGACCCTAGCTTTTACAGTGAGAAACAAACATGTAAGAAAAGGTAAGTCTTAATGGATGGAGAGATTGAGGTATGGTATTGAAATTATGATGATTGGAGATGTTAGTGTGATGTGTCATGGTTCTTTGAGAAAAATTTTAGGTTGTTAGGATGTGAATTTTTCAAGATATGACAGTTTATGTGAGACAGGGTCAAGAACAAGTGAAAATCCAGCTCGAATTTGAACTTCTGATGCTCGTTGTGAATTGTGTGATTTGCATGGTACCTTTTGGATTTCAAGGATGTTTATATGGTGAGTTTATAATGTTTTAAAAAAATATTAGGTCATTTTATCTTCATGTTTTTATGAATGAATGTTAAGAAGATAAAGTGGTCTAAAACCCTAGTTAAACCCTAGCTAGGAGCAGTTTGCAAAAGAGAGGTATAGTGACCCAATTTTGATTGGTTAATAAAAATTTATGATTTTATTTTTATAGGACTCTCTTATATTTCCATAAATGTATGGTTGAGGTCATGGTGATGAGTGGGCCCCACTCAAACAGGTCATTTTATGAAGAATAAGGTTTTGGGACAAGGTTGTCCAAAGGAGTAGCATGCTAAATTGATGGTGCATAATTTATGTGAGATAATATTGATTTATATGGAGGTTTTAGGACATGTTAATTTAGGTACATGGTCATTTGAGGTCCATTTAGGTTGATTGGTCAAAGGGCAGTTTTGAGGTCTTAAATAGCAAGGTTCAATAAAATGGCTATATCTTGAGCTATAGGTGGAGTTTGAAGATTATTCAAGTTGTGTTGGAAATAGGATTCATAGATATATTTCCATTTATATGAGGTTTTCCTCATGATGATGTGATTTGATAGGGTTTATAGGTCATTCTTTGGATAGGAATATTTTTGCCAGTTGGGACATGATGTGTTTTGGTGCAAGTTTGGAGTTATTTGAAGAATGATATGGATTGGGTGATGCTTGATACCATCTGTAATGTGAAGAGGGATTAATTTTGAATAAAATTAATCCATATTTATGTCTTGAATGTTTGTATAAATGTTTTTATGAGCTAACCTTTGCAAACAACCTTTTTGGCAGGATTATTTGGTGCAGACAAATGTAGTTGTGGTTTAAGCATAAGGTTGATTACATGATTATAACTATCTTATAAGTGTTCTAAATGTTTTTAAATTTCCATATAGTTGTTACTTGACATGGTTTGGACATGTTGAAGTGATTTGGCGGCCTAATTAAGTTTCCAAGGTGTTAAAGGGTGTAGGAAACAATTGTTTTAAGATTTGCAAAGTGTATTGGGCCCATTAAATGAAATAATTTGATTGTCTGAGATAAATTTCAGCCATGCATGAATGTTAAATAATATTTTAATTATGTATAATGGTTTATGAGTCATGAATATGTATGGTTTTGATGTAAGGCCAATTTTAAGATTGTGCCCATGGGGCTTTGAGCTGTTTTTGGCACATATAATGAGGTTTTTAGTTAGGCCGACCTAATTAGGTCACTTTTGACTATTTTAATTCAAGTTTGGGATGTTTATTTGATTTATGGGTCAATCAAAATGAGGGGAAAATATTATTTTGAATTTTAAATCATGAGAAGCTTATAAAAGCATATTTTTGGGTGCTTTTGCAAGCTAGTTGTGTGTGTGCAAGGTGAGAGACCTAGGTGAGAGTTGATTACAGTGTTGGAGCCATATTTGAGGTGAAACAAGTAGTTTGTAGGTTGATAAAAAACTAGAGAACATGTGTGTAAGGGTTTGAAGATTTTAGAAGTGATTGAAGAGCTTGTTTTGTGAAGATTGGTCACCTAAGGTTTGGTTGAATTAGAGATATCCATCGAGTTGTGGAAAAAAAAAATTAGAGATCAGATATTCATAAGGTGGTTGAATGGGTGCTTGATCATCTTGGGGGGTGTAGCCTCCTTGTGGAGTTGGTGCTTCAAAATTAGGGGTGGTGCTTCTCGTAGGGTTGGCTCTCTACTAAACTAGGGGTTGATGCTCCTTGTGGGGTTGGTACCTCATTAAATTTGAAAAAAATCAATTAAAATATTTTTTTTCATTGGGTTTTCTTCCCCTAGAGGTTTTCTCACTTATAGCTTGTGTTTATGTGTTGATTCTATGTTTCATGGTTGTTTGCATATTTGATATTTGATGGTGTGCACACATTAATCTATGGATAAGTGAATTTGTGGTTGTTTGAATAATTCACCCCCTCTCGGTCCATTGTGTTTCTAACAATTGGTATTAGAGAAGGCTCTGTTATCCAAATTCACCCCCCAGGGTTAATTCGATAACATACATCAGAATTCTCAAGTCCCAGGCAAATGGATTGATTCAGGGAAAAAATCATGTTTCTAAGGTTCCCTTAGATTTTTTCTAACTCCCCTGGCCGAAGAAGGAAAGAGCAAGCTTTGAGAAAATGTGAAAAAGTTGCAGAAAACAAGCTTGGGACAGGAAAAATCATGAAAATTGGCTAAGTCCTAAGTCCTCGCAAAAGTTGGAGCAGTTGGGACATCGAGGTGCGGATCGGTGAAAAGGCTCTAGGCAGCCGTGAAGCAAAGGGACATCCGGGACAAATGGACGCGAAGGGTGCAAACTACCCGGTTCGGCCGAAAAGGGAACTTTTACACCGGGACAGTCGGGCCAGAAGTACGCGGCGGACGTGGAAAGCCGGCTCGGTCGAAGGAGAAGAAAATAGACTAATTGCTTTGGGACATGTGGGACAAAGGAACGCGAACTTCGAATCGAAGACCGAAAGAATTTGTCCCTGCATACCCAGACGGTTGGAACAAATGTACGTGAAGGACGCGAACCAGCCGGTTCGCTGAAACAGAGCAATTTCGTATTGGGACAGTTGGGACAAAGGGACGCGTGGGACGCGGATAGCCGAAGGAGCCGAAAGCCAATCAGATTGTGCCATGTGTCATCGGCAGATAAGGGACAAGGAAGCCCATTTCGGGTGGATCGGAGGATTCTATCCCAAACAGCACTGGGACATCCGGGACAAAAAGACGCGAAGGGCGCGAAAAGCCGGCAGACCCGTGGACCAATCAAATCATGACACGTGTCACAAGGGAGAAAGTCAAAAGTCAAAAGGCAAGGTTTCAAGCAAGCACTGACCGAGCCAATAAAGAGAAGACACGTGTCCAATGAAGCAGGGAAGGAGAGAGAATTATGCATCCAATCAGCGCTTGACACGTGTCATCCAGGTGGCAGAGCGCGGGAAAGATTTTCAAAACGCATTTTCACCTGTTTTGTGCCCTAAATCTTCAGATCGACATATCTTTCGATCCAGAGCTCAGATTTGCACGTTCTTTATATCAACAGAAAGCTTGTGAAATTCTCCACATGATTGTGGGGTTAATCTTGAGTTTTGGTGTAGTCTGGAGAGAGAAAATTGAGAAATGGCTCTGACGCGTGTTCATGGCCAGAAGCGACATTTCAGCGACCAGATTTAATGCAGAATGGGTCGCATTCTCCTGTATTCCAGTCAAAATGATAGGGTATGGGTTTGTAAGGTCCCCCATGCCATTTTAATGCACCTGCAGTCAAGAAGGGATGGGCTCTCATGTTTTTGTACGTTTTCTGTCCCCTGGACTCGACCCATGCAATGTAAAAGCCAGATTTGGCTCATTTATGAGGGGGAACAATTTTGACATAGCAGAGTTCTTCTTTCACCTCCAGCAAGTGATTGATACAAGAATCGAGACCTCTCCAAAGGATTGTATGTGATTTTACCTCTCGAGGTTGTAATGCGATGATTTTGATGCTAGAAATGATAATGCAAGCTCTGTGAATGGTTTTCAGTCCTTTGTTTGTATTATTTGCTTCATTTCAAATCCTGAACTATATCTGATCAGTCTGTGTATGTTTTATGTTGTAAACTTTGGTCTGTGTCTATTTGCTTGACAAAAATGTTTCACCACTCCTTTTGGTGCATCACCACCTTTAGTTAGTTTCATATTTTTACATTTCTATCCCTGTCTCCTTGCAGTTTAGAGTAGGATTAGGATCTGAACCTCTGTAGTTTTGTAAAATATAGATCTAAATCAGAGGAGTTTGAGGAACCAACCTCTAATCTAGAGATTCCTCTCTCAGTTTCACAAGTCCCCACACTTGGAGAGAGGTTTCCATGTTGTGCAATCACACTGGATGCTAGAGTGATCAACCTAGAAGCCGATCACGCATCCAGGGGTCTTTGTGAGTCTGCAAAATGATTTTGGCATGCCGGTGGGACACTAGAGGTCTCATTTTTATTGCATCAAAGTTAATATGCATCTGCTGCAATTTTCTTGCTTATAAGAGCTATTATTTGCATATCCGCGACTCCAAGGGAAGAATCAAGCTGGTTTCAGCGGTGCGGGCTGAAAACTCATGAGAAGAATCACCACAAGGTCAAGAGTTCGAGAAGAAGAAGTGTTGTTTGAATACTGCAATTATCTCCAAGAAGAAGGCAAAGGGAAGAAGGATTCAAAGGTCTCCATCTCCACCAACAGAACTCTCTCAACTCCTCCACTTGACAGGCCTTTCATTCAATATACAAGGGTTTTAAGACCGATTAGAATGGCTCAGAACAACCCCTACGTCAACTTCACAGGCAGCAGCCCACTTGCTCTCAATGCATAACACCCGGTTCTATTGCGGCCTTGAAGAACATTCCCTACTTCATGGAGAGAATCAGACTACTCTAGGCGATCATGTTAAAGATATCGCTAACCTTTATGCAATCCATGAAATCAATGAAATGCAAGTGGTGCAAGTTCATTGGCATCTTCATTCAAGGGCAAAGCATTGCAATGGTTTAGAAGCCTCGGAGCTGGTTCTATCACAAATTGGAATCAGCTATGTATAGCACTTCACGAGCAATTTGGAGAGAAGGGAGACAACTTGTCTCTTTTTTAGAGCAGTGACAACTATCAAGAGAGCCCCCAACGAGCGGTGGACTCGACTTGACTTCAGATTTCAAAGGTCTTGGGATAGGATTAGGTGGCGATCCAAAGCAACAATGAAGGTGCTTTTCTATATTACCTTAAAGCTTTGAATTCTGATATTTCTATGTTAATTCAATCTATGGGAGGCACAACCTTACCTGCTACTTATAGCATTGCCATTAGAGCCGAAAACTGTCTTATTCAAGCTGGTAAACTGGCTCCTAGGCCTCCCATGCCCTTCTATCCAAACTTAGAAAATCCAAGCACTAGTCAAGCACCCACTTTGGCTCCTGTTCCCACCCCTAGAAATCAAAGTTCAAGTGAAACTTGTACTTCATCCTCTAGTGCTTCAAATGAACTCCAAGAGGTCATGAAACAATTGCAAAATTTGGGAAATGGGCTGGTTATTATCAAAAGACAGCAAGCTCAAAGTGCTAGACCGTATCGACCTCAAGCACTGTGATGCAGCTAGGCCCCCATACCAACAAAATAGGTCACCAAATCAGCTGCAAATCAAAATCAAAGCCAAGTAAGGCCTCCCGCTAATAGGCCTTTTCAACCCTATAACCCCAATGTTGTATCTGCTTCTAAAGCATTAGTGCCAATCCAAAATAATAAGGCCCAAGAATATGATTGGTGTTTCCGTGTAGTCAGCCACACAACCAATCAATGTGCTTTAACGGTGCATTAAATCAAGCTCTGATGGTGCAAACCATTGGTGGGTCGCAATAGCCCAGCCATGAAGGAGATTAGCAGCAGGAAGCACCTCAGCAAGGAACATCTCCGAATGAAACTACTCTTGTCAATTGGCAGTGAAGATTTACGTGGTATGAATCAAATACCTCTCAAAGTGTTGCAGCCAACACAAGGTCAAAGAGGAGAAATTTGGGTGAAGAAATGACCATTAGCCCCAAGTAGTTCATGACCTTGTCACTCCATAAGGTGTTGGCAAACAAAATCCGATTTCAAACATGCAAGGAGCACCCAAACCAGCTCGTAAACCAACTCTCGGATGCGATTCTTTGCTGCCCATGTGGAAGGAACGAATGTGCAAGCTAGGGGACAGCGAGAGGGATGCTTCATCCCCATTCAACATCATTGATTAGATGAAGAAGACAAATGTAAACATATCAATGTGGGAATCACTATCCATCCCAGGCCAGAGAGATTTGCTACAAGCTGCCATGAAGGACTGGCCAATTTCAAATCAGCGGGTTCAGATGCAAGACAAAGTGCTTACAAACGTTGCCCAGCCTGAAGGAAATCATGGAGGACAACAAGGTAAAATGTTGAAGCCCCCTCCATTTTATGTTTCATTGATCATAGGAGATAAGTTGGTACATAATTGCATGATTGACTCTGGGGCAAGTAGTTCAGTAATGCCCAAGCAAATAGCAGATCAGCTAGGACTCCAATATGAAACCATCTCCAAGGGTGTAGTGCAGTTAGATGGGACAGCAGTGACAACGGTTGGAGTAATCAAAGGTTTAAGCCTCACACTACACGCATGTCCCAACGTAATAGTGTTACAAGATGTGTCAGTCATAGACCTGCCACCACTCTTTGCATTGTGCTTGTCAAGAGACTTCACTGCTAAAATTGGAGGCTATCTTTCGGCGGATTGGTCACACATGTTGTTCAGAACAAGGTATGGAACTAAGGCCACAATCAGGTCTGAACCTATTGCGAACTTTCACATTGAGCCTTACACTACCAGCCAAATCAATACCAACTGTTCAGCGTTTGATCAAGAAGATTATCCAAGCACTGATGAAGCTGACACCAAGGTTGGAAGCATCCCAGATTTGACTCTTGATGAATGGGCAAGCAAAGTGCATGCCTTTGATCCTTATCAAGAAATAGAAGAATCTGAGCTAGGGGTTTATTGTTTACATGAAGAGGATCAACCTCTCCCTAGCATCACCAAGCCAGATCATAAAGACAAGAATGAAGTATGGCAATTGTTCTTTGATGGGTCAAGGAGTAGACAAGGTGCAGGAGGAGGAGCTATGCTCATTTCACCGCAAGGTATAAGGTATTACTCAGCCTTCCATTTCCAGTTTTCCTGTTCAAACAACACAGCTGAGTATGAAGCCTTAATTCATGGACTGCACTGGGCAATGAAGAAAGGCATCAGGAATTTACAAGTATTTGGTGATAGTGAGCTGATTGTAAACCAAGTCAAAGGAAAAAATGCTGCCAAAAATGATCTGTTGAAGAACTACAAAAATCGGGTATGGGATCTTATTGAAGATTTTGAAGCTTTTAGCATCAATTCTATCCCAAGAAAAAAATGAAGTCAGCGGACAGTGCTAGCAGCAATTGGGGTGTTTGACGTTGTATAAAGTATCAAAAGTGAGAAATCTCAGCCTCATATCAAATTGGTTGTAAGACCAACTGTTCTTAGGATAACAACACAAGTTGGCAGTAAGTCTTCGAGAACGATCAACAGATCGTCAATTTCTTACAAGAAGAGGCTGAATTCTCGGCTAGGAATCGGGACATATTAGAGAGCGAGTATGGGGATCAAGTAGTGCATTCTACGGACAAACAAGCTTCCTAAGGGTTTAATAACATTGGTGTCTATCTTCAACCCTAACGACTAGTTCCGTAAGGAAAAGGCTAACATACGAGTCAAAAGAGAAGATTGAGCCATTGCAGTTGGGGAAAGTAAAACACTTCAAATTGGCAAGGTGGCCATTGAACAAGAGAAATCAGATTTCATACAACTTTGCAAGAATTTCCGACGTCTTCGCTTGGAGCTATGAAGACTTAAGAGGATTCGATCCAAATTTGGCACAACATACCATAGGGTGGATCCGGATGCTAAGCCCATCAAAGGTAAAGAGAGACAGTCAACCCTCACATAGAGCCTCTAATGAAGAAAGAGCTAAATAAGCTAATAGAGGCAAGCATTATATTCCCGATCAAGCACTCAAGTTGGGTTGCAAACTTGGTTCCGGTCAGGAAGAAGAGCAGAGAAATCAGGTTGTGTGTAGATTTCCGAGACCTAAACAGGGCATCTCTCAAAGACCATTACCCACTTCCTTCAATGGAACAAATATTGCAAGCAAGTATATCCAGTTCGGAGAGATTCTCTCTCCTAGATGGCTACTCAGGGTATAATCAGGTAATGGTGAAGGAAGGAGACCAGTTCAAGATGGCTTTCACCACCAAATGGGGCACCTATGCCTACAAGAAGATGCCATTTGGCCTATCAAATGCTGGAGCCACTTTCCAAAGGGCAATGGATATGGCATTCAAGGGGTTGATCAATAAAATAGTTCTGATATACCTAGATGATATCACTGTCTTCTCAAAGAATGCAGCAGACCATCTCTTTCACCTCAGGCAAGTGTTTCAGAGGTGTAGAAAGTTCGGAGTGTCTTTGAATCCTAAGAAGTGCATCTTTCTTGCACATGAAGGAAATCTCCTTGGCCATATTGTCTCAAGGAAGGATTAGCAATTGATCCAGAGAGGGTTGAAGCCATAAGAGCACTACCATTGCCAAGTCATAAGAAGGCCCTTCAAAGCTTCTTAGGAAGGATAAACTTTGTCCGCAGATTTGTGCCTAATTTTGCCACTCTTGTGAAGCCTCTAACAATGATGTTGAAGAAGAGTCTGGCATTCAAATGGACAGCAGAAGGCAAAGAGAGTTTTGAAAGCATCAAGCATGCAATATCACAAACTCGCAACTCTTATCAACCCGAGACTTTTCAAAGGACTTCATGTTGTATGCGTTTGGAGGATTAGACACAATCTCAGCTATCTTAACACAATTTGAATAGAGAAGGTTCAGAACAGCCCATAGCATTCTTCAGCCAAACCTTGGAAGATTACGAAATAAAGTATTCTTTCATCGAAAAGCATGTCCTTGCTGTCATCAGGAGCTTGAAGAAGTTCAGACATTTGGTCTCAAACAATAAGATTCAATTGCTGGTCTCACATGCTGGGGTTAAGGACTTCCTCCTCAACAAGGATTTGAATGAGAAAAGGGCAGGTTGGATCACCCGTGTCATGGAGTATGATATTGAGATCAAGATCACCAAGTGGTAAGAGGAAAGGATTGTGTGAGCAGCTGGTTTTGGGGAAACAAAAGAAGTATGCAATGAAGAAGAGGTCATTTTGTGATCCAGAGACAGTCATGAGCCAAGTGGCAAACAAGAAGAAGACAATGCTACCCCGACTCCTTGATGGTCCCAAGGTATTATGCACTTCCTAGGCACATGCCTATGCCCTCCGAGAGATGAGCAAGACCTAAAGGAGACACTTGATTGCAGGTTGTCCCGTATGCCATCGTTGATGGAGTTTTGTTCAAAAAGATGTAAATGGAGTCTTTCTTTGAGATGCATTAGCATAGGTCAGATTCAAAGGGTGTTGGAGGAGTTTCATGGTGGACCAGCTGGTGGCCATTTTGCACCAAGAGTGACAGCTCTAAAAATCATGAAGGCTGGTTATTATTGGCCCAAAATCTTCAGTGATTGCTATGCATGGATCAAGAGGTGTAAGAATTGTGCATTCTTCACAGGAAAAGAGAGACTTGCAGCCCTTCCATTGCATCCAATCTCAGTTGACCAGCCATTCATGCAATGGGGTTTGGACTTCATTGGAGTCATTAATCCCAATTCAAGCCAAGGGCACAAATGGATTTTGATAGCCACAGACTACTTCACCAAATGGACAGAAGCAATAGCACTCAAAGAGGCGAATGAGTCTAGTATCTTAGACTTTTATGAGGGGATAATAACAGATTTGGTGTACCTGCTACAATAATCTCTGATAATGCATTGGCATTCATTGGATCTAAGGTGACTGAGTGGGCTGTCAAGAACGGTATTTACCTAAGCACTTCATCAAACTATTACCCTCAGGGCAATGGCCAGGCCGAGTCTACAAACAAGAACTTGTTGAGGATCATTAGGAGGACTCTTGATGAGAATCAGAGGTCTTGGCATACCAAACTGAAATCAGCCTTATGGGCTGATAGGATAACTCCCAAAAGATCCACAGGTAACTCTCCATTCAGGCTTGTCTATGGAAGGAGGCAACCTTGCCCATGTCACTTGAGTTGCGAATGTTGGAACTCATGAAAAGCGATTAGAGTTCTTTAGAGTTTGAGCCCATGGAGGTGAGGTATGCAGAGTTGATGGAGCTGCAAGAGATCGAAATCAGGCATCCCAAGCAATGGAAAAGGATCAAGCTTTGATCGAAGACCTTTGATAGAAAGGCCAAGGATAGATCTTTTCAAGTTGGAGATCTAGTGTTGAAATGGGATGTGGACAGAGCAAAACCGAGAAGGCATTCAAAATTTGATGCCATTTGGAGTGGCCCATACATGGTCACAAAGTGCAAGAACAACAATGCTTTCCAATTGGCCTCATTGGATGGTGAAGAACTGCAGATTCCAGTCAATGGAATCTATCTCAAGCGTTGCTTCTAGAGGGAAGTTCACTACCTCTGTAAATATTAGATTAGATTTTCTTTCCTCCAAGTGCTTGTGCACATTGTTTTGTTATAGGTTAGTTTTGTTTTCCCTAAGTGCTTTGGCACAGCTTGCTATCCATGGAGATGTTTAGCAGTCCTTGCTTTCATCGGGTGACATTCCATCCTCCTCCTTGCACATTACGAGTCGGATTAGGGTTCTAAAGAATATTTGATGACTCCATGCCCAATGGGCTGCTTGACAGCAAGCTGGTCTTTTCACCTAGCAGGTGAGGTATCCCATTGAGTCACCAAATTGTTATCCAAATTCACCCCCCAGGGTTAATTCGATAACATACATCAGAATTCTCAAGTCTCAGGCAAATGGATTGATTCAGGGAAAAATCATGTTTCTAAGGTTCCCTCAGATTTTTTCTAACCCCCCTGGCCGAAGAAGGAAAGAGCAAGCTCTGAGAAAATGTGAAAAAGTTGCAGAAAACAAGCTTGGGATAGGAAAAATCGTGAAAATTGGCTAAGTCCTAAGTCCTCGCAAAAGTTGGAACAGTTGGGACATCGAGGCGCGGATCGGCCGAAAAGGCTCCAGGCGGCCCGTGAAGCAAAGGGACATCTAGGACAAATGGACGCGGCGTGAACCGCCAGTTCGGCCGAAAAGGAACTTTTACACCGGGAAATCGGGCGGAATACGCGGCGAGGACGCGAAAGCGGCTCGGTCGAAGGAGAAGAAAATCGACTAACTGCTTTGGGACATGTGGGACAAAGGAACGCGAACCGGCCGAATCGGGCGGCGAACCAGGAAGAATTTGTCCTAGATGATGCACTGGGGCAGTTGGAACAAATACGTGAAGGATGTGAACCAAGGACCGGTTTCCCAAAGCAGAGCAATTTCGTATTGGGTCAGTTGGGACAAAGGGACGCGTGGGACGCGGATAGCCGAAGGAGCCGAAAGCCAATCAGATTATGCCACGTGTCATCGGTAGATAAGGGACAAGGAAGCCCATTTCAGGTGGATCGAAGGATTCTGTCCCAAACAGCACTGGGACATCCGGGACAAAAAGACGCGAAGGGCGCGAAAAGCCAGCAGACCCGCGGACCAATCAAATCATGACACGTGTCACAAGGGAGAAAGTCAAAAAGTCAAAAGGCAAGGTTTCAAGCACTGACCCGAGCCAATAAAGAGAAGACACATGTCCAATGAAGTAGGGAAGGAGAGAGAATTACGCATCCAATCAGCGCTTGACACGTGTCATCCAGGTGGCAGAGCGGGAAAGATTTTCAAAACACATTTTCGCCTGTTTTGTGCCCTAAATCTTCAGATCGACATATCTTTCGATCCAGAGCTCAGATTTGCACGTTCTTTATATCAACGGAAAGCTTGTGAAATTCTCCACATGATTATAGGGTTAATCTTGAGTTTTGGTGTAGTCTAGAGAGATAAAATTGAGAAACAGCTCGACGAGTGTTTATGGCCGAAGCGACGTTTTCGACGCATTTAATGCGAGAATGGGTCGCATTCTCCCGTATTCAGTCAAAACGACGAGGGTATGGGTTTGTAAGGTCCCCCATGCTGTTTTAATGCACCTGTAGTCAAGAAGGGATGGGCTCTCATGTTTTTGTACGTTTTCTGTCCCCTGGACTCGACCCATGCAATGTAAAAGCTAGATTTGGCTCATTTCCGAAGGGGGAATAATTTTGACATAGCGAGTTCTTCTTTCACCTCCAAAGCAAGGGATTGATACAAGAATCGAGACCTCTCCAAAGGATTGTAATAGATTTTACCTCTACGAGGTTGTAATGCGTGATTTTGACACTGGAAATGATAATGCAAGCTCTGTGAATGGTTTTCAATCCTTTGTTTGTATTATTTGCTTCATTTCAAATCTGAACTATATCCGATCGCCATGTGTATGTTTTATGTTGTAAACTTTGGTACTGTGTCTATTTGCTTGACAAAAATGTTTCACCACTCCTTTTGGTGCATCACCACCTTTAGTTAGTTTCATATTTTTGCATTTTATCTATCCTGTCTCCTTGCAGTTTAGAGTAGGATTAGCATCTGAACCTCTGTAGTTTTACAAAATATAGATCTAAATCAGAGGAGTTTGAGGAACCAACCTCTAATCTAGAGATTCCTCTCTCGGTTTCACAAGTCCCCACACTTGAGAGAGGTTTCCATGTTGTGCAATCACACTTTGGATGCTAGAGTGATCAACCTAGAAGCCCGATCTCGCATCCAGGGTCTTTGTGAGTGCAAAAAACAGGCTCTTCTAGAGAAGTTTGATAAATTGAAGGAGATCTTGAAGCACAAATGGGTGGTAAGAAGAAGAATTCTTAGAAAGGAAAGAACTCCAAAGATGACTATTGTTCTACTTCAAGTGAAGGTAAGAATTGTTTAGAAAATTTTCCTAAAGTTTATTCTCCCCTAGGAGTTGTAACTTGTGAATTTGGAGAAGGATTTAGTGATTCAGATTCAAATGGAAGAGTCACCTTGGGAAATAGTAAAAGGGAACTTAATCATGCTAGAGATGAGAATGAAAAGCTCACACAACAGATTGATGAAATGAAGAGAAACCATGAAGACTAGATTAAGCTCCTTAAAGGAAAGTTGAAGAATGAGAGTAAAGAACATGATGAGATCACAAGGCATCTTAAGGAATAATTAGAGAGAGTTGCAACCAGCCTTGAATCCAAGGAAGATGCTCATGAGCATAGTCATGTTATTCATATTTTGGAGTTAAAAATGGAGGAGTTTTCTGAAACTCTAAAGATTAAAGAGGAAGAATGTACTTATTTGAAATCACAAGTTGCTTTACTTAATGATAGACTCAAATCGAGGAGGATGAGTACATCAAGTATGAAATTGGCATGAAGTATTTACATTCAAGACTTGATTTAGTTTCAAGAAAATTTAAATGTTTGAGAAAAGTGCAAATGACCTAGATAATCTTCTTAGCCAACAAAGATCAATAGGTGATAGGGATAGTTTGGGATTTAATGAGGATCTCAAGGATAAGGAATTGAAGCAAGAAGACATGGTTTCAAGCAAGGAAGATGGTGAACCAAGTACCAAGGAAGAAAATAAGGTGACTCACACCAAGGACAATGAGAAGACCAAGCCTATTAGGCAACCTAATGCATCAAGGTATGAAAGATCATTCAATGGCTATTGTTTCTCATGTCATGTTTTTGGTCGCATAGAGCTAGAGATTATAAGAAAAGGTCTCTTAGGAATGGTGTAGGATCCTTTCATGGTGAATGTAATTCATGTTGTGAGTATGGTCATAAAGCCAAGGATTGTGGATGGAATCTAGGAGTGTTTGAGCCAAGAAAAAGTAAGAGGATGTTCATCAAGATATCTGATCCTAAAGATACTCAATCATGGGAAGACAATAGAAGTGAGTTTGGTAAGAGTGTTTTATGCTACAATTGCAATAAACAAGGACATGTTGCTAGGTTTTGATTGAATGATCCACCTAGACATATTGATAGTTTCAAGAGGAAGAATACAATAGTGTGCTACAAGCTGTAACAAAGTTGGTCATGTTGCAAGGGATTGCTATCAAGGTCTCTCAAGTCAAAACAGGGGTTTTCAAGGTCCTAATGTACAAGGAAGGGGTATTCAAAGGCCTATAATACATGAAAATGGTCCAAGAAGGACTTGGGAACCAAGAAGAGATATTCATACTTCAATGAGAGCTAGTGATGGTGGAAGGAAAGGTGTGTTACAAAGCTCATATCAGAAAAGAGAAGAAGAAGGAGTTGCTCAAGCACCTAAGGGGGCTTGGGACCTCTTCAAGACCTTATTTTAGGTCTTCTTAGTGATCATATACCTTCACTATGCTTCTTGAAGGTGTATAGGTGCATATGAAGCATTCAAGTGAGGGGAGTTGTCTAAGTTAATGTGTGCCTCCTCCATAAGGTCAAGGTATGTTATTTTATACTCTTGTTCATGGTCTTGTTGGTTCATGATGATTGTTCTTGTGTGAGATGTATTGATCTCAGTCTTGGGTCACTAGTAGTGCAAGTATGATGTGCTTAAGGTTTGTGTTTGCATCACTTTAGTATTTGGTCAATATGAAGTTGGTAGTGTATGCTCATGAGGATCTCTGTCATGTCATATGGTGAATGTAAGTGGTTCTGAATTCATGTAAAGTGTACTCTCAGTCCTTGTATCAAAGCTTAATAATGTTAAGAGTGTATGAGTCCTATGAAGTATATAATATCTTGACTATGTATTATTGTTGTCTTTGAGTAATCCTTTGTTTGAGCCAAATTCTAAAAGGTGTTTAGTATCATGATGTACTATGGTGTATTACGATGTCTTAAAGCTTTGCATCAATGTGATATGTGTTGACCATCTAAATATGTATAATGAAATTCATAGGATCTTGATGTATCAAATGTGTGTCTTAGTTTTGTGTATTGTTCAAAAAGGTGCATATATCCGTAAGTCTAAGTTGATGTCAAGAGAGTTGTTAAGCAAAGATTGTGTGCTCCAAAATATCATGATCATGTTGTTTTTGTTAAAGTGTGTCATGTATCTTTGTTGTCTGGGTATGTCTCATTAGAGCAAATTTAGTGGTTGGTGGACAATGATAAAGATGTGATAAAAAAGTTGACAAGATTTTTTCAAAGTAAAAAGATAGCAGAATTTGTGTTATAGGGTATGAATAGTGGTTGTGAACTTTGTAAGAAATTTGTGGTTTGTGTAAGTTAATAGGATTGTTTCCACCATTAAAAGAGAGGAAAAGAGTCACATTTTCAGTAAGACTACTCTAGTACACTAAAAATGCATGCGTGGAAGTTTTAAAGGAAGAGGGTTTGGTTTAGGAGCTCTTATAAGTGAAACCCCTGTTGTAATCTTGCAAGGTTCCTGAGTGATTTATTTCATCAAGGAGAGCTAGTTAGTTGGGATAGTCCTCACTATGTTGTATGTGTCCCTAAATCATGTTCAAGAAGGGAAAGTGTGTGTCTAAAGCTAGTGCAATGTTGCTCTATCTAATTTTTTGTTCATGTCCATTCAAGAGAAATGTATGGTGTCTAAACGATATGTTACAGTTGTACATCTACTACATGGTTCCTAAAAATCTCAAGGTGACATATTTGAAGGTTATAAGAATATCAAGCAAATTCAAGATATATCAATAACCTATAGAGAACTGAAACAAAGGGTTTCTTGATATTTGTAACATATGTTCAAGGCAAGATTTCAAGCCTCAAGAGCTAGGTGCTCTATCACAAATGGTCATTTAATGTCTAAGTAAACTCAAGTGAGAACCATGAAGTATGGTAAGATACATAAGCTTGAAAAGTCGTGAACAGTGGAAGCAAATTTATACGTGACATGAATGATGACATGTTTTTATGAAGGTTTGAGATTTGTGTTGCTTCCATGTATCTTGTGTGAAGGTTGAGTTTAACTAAAAATCAATAAGGATGTGGTCTAAGCTTGTCTCGAGATAGGGTTATGAAGTCTTTTATGGAGGTTAAGAGTTAGGTAATTATTTTTAAGAGTTTCTAGGAAATTGAGAAGGAGGTATTGTGAATTATTGATGGTTATTACAATGAAACAGAGCTCGACTAGTCTATATTAGGATAAATTGACAACTTACAATGGTCTAAAGGTCCAATTGTTGCTTAAGTGTTCTCGTGATAGGGGAAGTGCATTAATGCTAGCCTTGGTGGTGTATTGATGGTCCTGAAGTTTCTCTATGTCTCTATGTTAAGAAAAGTTGCTTCTACAATGCTCTCAAGGTTGTTCGGGTGTCTCGGTTGATTGAGAATGCAATATGCTCAATAAAATCAAGGGGAGCATATATGAGTTCCTCAAAGACGGTAAATATGATGTTTCTAGAGAGTAAGATTGTCTTGTCCTTTTACGTGACTCCATGTGCAAGAAATTCAAATCCATAGGTTAGATTTACATGACCTATAAGTACAAGAGGTAGAGGATGGTGTTTTTAGAGGTAAGAAATGTTTATTAAGGTGATTCATGATAAGTAAAGTAACACACAAACCTATCTACATGTTTCAAGAAGTATTTGTTGTATGTAAGTATATTGTGAACTAAGCTAAGATTAGGCATGATCAATTTTGCTCCCAAAAACACCCTACAGATTGTGTTTACTCAATGAGGTATGTTGGTGGTATAATTGATGTGGTTCAATGCCTTCTCTCGCTTTATAAGGTGATGTAACCTAGAACTTACCGAGATAACATCCTAGTCACGCTAACACATCACTCGGCCAAGACCGAGTGCTCACCAAGCACGCAAAGGTACTAGGTCCCTCTTTAGGGTTCTTTGTAATAGGATATTAACATGATGAAGGGAGAAACATATAGATTCATAACTAATCCATCATTCTACAATGCATGCTACCCTCGATCTATGAAAGAACAAGAATGTAATCATTATTGAATTAATAACATGCACTATTTAACTACACACGGAATGACACTTAGATTCAGCCAATATCTTTCATCTATTAGTAAATATAGAAGCTCCTTATAATATTGTGAATCTATACTAATGCACATATGGAACTGATTCAATGATTCAATCATATGCGTATATTCTCTATTACACATACATACATCTCTCAGTCATACATCCAACTCTCTACTATGTACCTAACATCACATATATATAGGGTGGGGACTTGCCCTTCACCACTTATCTATTCAGAAATAGGCCGCATGCTATTAATAGCCACATGTTGTTTACAATCATAGCCACACATGCAAGTGTGCTATCTATAGTCCTCTTGTAGTTAACTGAAGTGTCAATTCTATTCTCAGCTTGTCTCCATGCATAAACGCTTTGAACCGCTTCTCCAAAGATAGACAATGCATGGTGTGCATGTCTCTGCATTGTTGATGTGTTCCACACACCATCTTCTAAAAATAGGTCTTCATGCTCAAAATCAGCTAAGTCCTGAAATCTAAACTTGCCTTCTACGTGCGGGTCCTTCTTGTCCTTCCGCGCCCTTGGTTTCCGGGCCTTCTATCCCGTGTGGACTCCTTGTGTGATTTTGACAAGTATTCTTTGATCAACATTACCCCACACTAATCTCATTATCATCCCGATAATGGGTATCTCCAAAATTTGAAGGAAAGAATAGAAGAATGGAAAGAATAAGAATGAAAGAATGTAGATAAATAAAGAATTTTTATGAGGTTATGAGGTAACCTCCTCTGTATCACTTTGCAGTATCAACTCTGGATACTCCTCCTTTATTTTGGCCTCTAATACTGCTAGTCAGTGAGTGCTTGCTTTGCTTTTTCTGGGATATCCACAGCAATGGATTCCAACTCATCCCTCGCAATTCTCCTTTCTCATTTTGTAGAACCAAAACAACATTGGACATTGATGTCATTCTACCTTCTAAAAGGTCCATCTTCTACACAATTAGCTTTCCAAGCTCTTCTAACCGAGTCTTGTGTGGCTCTTGTGCTTTACTACAGGGCCTCACACTTGTTTAACCATTGACAATCTTTTTGCATGGCCCAATGTCTCATCTTTCATCACTTTCTAGACCTTGTTATTCTCTTTGAGGGTCTTGATGTTGATAAGCACCTCTGGAGCTGTGCATACATTTAAAGCCTGGTCTGCTTTCTTCAATACTTCTTGTAATGCTTGCAACAACCCTTCATAAGATGTAATTTTTCTCATCACAGATGCTTTCTCTCAATCAACATCTTGTTCTGAGCATTCTGGCACTTGCATACGTAGAGTTTCATCTTCAAGTACCAAGTCCACCAACTTTCCCACATAGTGTATCATTGAAGGAAATGTCTGTGGTACCTTGGCCTCAAGTGTGGCCTTGCTTTGATTACATTGTCCCCAATCTCCTCTGCGATGCTTATGAACACCTCATTCTTCTTTTGTGTAAAGTCCCTCTCTTGTGTTATGTGCGCTATCTCTGTGTCCTTTGTCTTCAACTCCTTGTGCAACGCTCTAATCATGGCAGCTTTGTCCATGTTTCTTCTAGCCACCTCAGTAGAGAAAATTTCACTAATGCATTGTTGACCTACTCATCTGACATGACAATAGGCTTTACTGTCATGTGTCTAGCTTGAGGTGCCTTCTTCAGTCATCTCAAAATGCATGACTCTTCACACACATCAAAGTCAGGCTCATCCATGTGGGTGTGCATCGACCATGATAGTTGCTTTTGAGTGTGCACAGTCACCATATCCTCATCCATTAACTCCCAGCCAAATAAATCCTTCTACGCTATCATGCTCTGGAAGCGGGTGTAGACAATTTTTCCTACATCCTCTGCATACCCCATGGCCATGGTGGAATGTGCTCTCCACTTTTCCTTCTAGACCTTTTTTCTTAGGAACTTTAGCCTCCAAATTTGGGACTTGTGTCTCCATGTCCTAAACATCCTCTACAACTATCTCCTCTGGTCTTTTCTCTTCCTCTTATTTTTCCTTTGATGCCTCACCTTGTTCTTGTGTTCTCTGGAAGTGTAGGAGAATTAGGCACACTTTCCTCTGACTCTTCCACCTCCTCATTCAACTTTAGTTTCCTCCTTCTCTACGTGGTAGCCTCCTTTATGGGAGAGTCTGGGTGATTTATGCATAGTGGTTGGAGTAGCACCTTGGGTCCTTGTTCTCCTAAATACCCTTTTAAACCTGTGCTCCCCTTGGACTACATTCAGTCCTCATCATCCCCCTCTTGTGGCTGAGGTGGTGTAAGTGCACTCAGCTTCACTCTTATTTGTAGGATGTCTCCTACCCCTATGCTCCAAACCACCACTATCTTTTGCACTCCTCCTCCTCATCCTGCACTTCAATTGGCTCTGTGGGCTTAGGCGTTGGGATGTTCTCCATTGTATGCTTTCCCTTTGGTGGTGTTGGAAGTGTGAACTCACCTTCCACATATTTTTTATTCTCCATCTTTGGCTTTAAGTTGGAGATACACCAATGCCACCCCCACATCTACTACATCCAAACTTATTGGCTTGACTTATTTCTTGATATTCGTATAAACACTTCTAGAAATGATCCTCTCTGTATAAGCACTTCTACCAGGATACACATACTTCTTCCTCAATGTATGGTAATCGCAGTCTACCTTATCTACATTGAAGACTAGTCGGCAGCGTGTCTGTAAATCTATGAACAAATGCTTGAAAATACCTTGCAGTGAATGCGTAAGGAAATTTGCACCAAGGGCTCCAGACTCCATCTTTCATTGGGAAGTGTATGATGCAGAAATGTTGATATACAACAAACTAAACTTGTTTCCCTACCACTGTTGGTAGGTCCTTTGGGATGCGCCACTCTTCCCCAAATGCCATGTGGAGCCTGTCATACCACTTCTTTGCCCTTTACTTTACATCATCTGTCATGGCCCCTTGCATAGGTACTTGCTGAATCTTTCAGTTGGGGACTTGTTCTCCATGGGGTATTCCCATACTTTCTCCTTGATCCATCTAGTACTCCGATCTCCATAAATACCTAGTGATAGTAGAACAACCCCAAAGCTGATCTTCCCTCTTGTGCATGCTTCTTGACTATTTGCTTTGCAATATAGCCTGCAATGTTGTAGATTGTCCCTTCTGACATCTTACGCGCCACATGTAACCACATAGTATTTACTGAGACCACCGCTCTTGATCATTCAACTTGGTAACAAGGTGTGTTGTAGCTTGTACAATTGGATAGTTCTTCAATTTATCTATGTCCATTCCGCGCGGACCCTTCAGGTATCCCAACTCTGTTTGGTCTTTACAATCATGACTTTATCTGCAAGATCACCTTTTATATCTTCTCATGTGGCCTTCAGACTGTAACTGATGAGACAAGTGTAGATGAGATTCTAACTCTGCGTCTGCAAAGTAGAAGAAGTCTTCGTGCACCCTGCTCATGAGCCACTGATACAAGGGCTCATACTTCCCGAAATATGGAAGCTCATACAACTAGTAGACCCCAATTCTCTTCAAAATATTTTCACCCACATCGTCATATATTGGCATGTCCTCCATTGTGCACTTGTTCGTTCTAGCAGTGAGCAAGGAATCGAGCTCCTTCTTGTTCTCTCGAAGTCCTATGATTATATTCACTCACTTTTCTCTTTCTGATGGGTGAATCCCATTCTTGCTCGATGATGACTCCTTCTGGATATTGCATCTCTAAAAAATGGCTTTGGGTGCCATCTCTTCCTCCTCAGATGACCACCTTCTTCTTTCCTTTTACTGCTGTTGTAGATGCCTTCTTTGGTGCCATTTTTACCTTATAAATGTCTCCTCTTCAACTCTGCAACTCTGTGAATCAAACCCTAGCTCGATTCAATTATGCCCTAGGTGGAAACTTGTAACCTAACCTCTTTTTTGTCTCCCTGCTTCACTCAAACCCTTCACCATCGGGGATGTAAGCTTCTTATCACACAGATCTGGTTGTCACGCTTGGTTTCACACCCTTCGCACCTTAACTCGATCACTCGGCTCTTCGCACTTGGCTCTTTCTTCAAATACTCTTAGTTGCAATGGTAAAAATGAATCCACATCCCATCCTTATATAATATTTTCAAATTTTGATGCATTTATTGCTCCTTCACCTACCAAATATCCCCTCATTCATTGACCAAATCCATTCATTCATTCCGTGTGGTACATCTTCATGCCCAACTATAACCTTCTAGCATGCCTTCCTACCCTCTGGTCACAAACTTCTCTTTAGTGCGTGCTCCTGCACCTAAGTACCTCATCACTTATACCTTCTCTAGTAGCTAACATGGCCTCCGCTTACCTCACGTTATATTGTTCTTTCATTCATCTCCATCCTTGGTCACTTTTGAGAAGCAATCTTCTTTTGACTTAAAGCACACCCGTAACAGCTTATTCCTTTCACCTTTCAATTCCCATAGTCTTTTTCTTGGATAACTACAACCACCCCACATGAAAAGTATGTGTAGTCCTCTGCGCATAAACATTCTTCATACAGTAATTAGCTTTATGCGCGTAAGTGTGCTTATTACACAAAACAACTAACTAAATTGACAAAGCATAGTGACAATGAAGGAAATACATTAAGGAAATACATAATTGAAAACCTAAACTAAATGGAAATACTACCTTATTACAAACACCAAGAAGACTTATTTATAGTAGGGCTTCAGCCTACTCCGTTAAAGTAACCGGGTAGCCATGTTCCATCAAGTGCTTCTAGCTGGAAAACACCTGATTCAAGTATAGAAGTGATAACATACGACCCTAACCAATGTACTTTGAGCTTGCCTAGATGGCGCAAGAACTTTGAGTCATAAAGAAGTACCATTTGTCCAATCTCAAACTTCTTATCCCTTATGTTTTTGTCATGCCATGCCTTCTGCCTGGCCTTTTCCTACTTCTAGACTCCATCATGCTATGGCTCGTGCTCATCAGTTGAATCATCTTTTCGATACGCTCTTCTAAATCTTGTTCATCAGCTAGACCTCCAATGTGCACAATGCGCAAAGAAGGTAACATAAATTCTATAGGGAGAACAACTTCATGCCAAACACCAACTGAAATGGTGTGGCTTTGTTCAATCTCTTGTAAGTTGTTCTATATGCCCAAAACATATTGATACTTTGTCATCCCAATCCTTTCTTCCAACATCACAAATTTTTGTCAAAGTCTGGCTCAAAATCTTGTTGAAGGCCTCAACAGTTCCATTTTCTGAGGATGATAAGGTGTAGTTTTATGGTGTAACCATAAACTCATCTAATAGGATCTGATTGTCTCATTCAAAAAGTGTGTACCTCTATCACTTGTCAAGCTTAAGGGACATCCATATCTTGTAAGAACATTCTCCCATAGAAACCTAGTTATTGTAGCTCATGTACAGTCCTTAGTAGGTGTTGCTTATGCCCATCGTGTGAGATAATCTATGCAAGTAATGATATAGTGCATGATCCATTCCTACGCGCGGCTGGTGAAATAGGTCCTACAAAATCAATGGCCCATTTCTCAAATGGTTTAGCACTAGTAATTGGTCTCAAAGGCATCTCATCTCTTTGCCTGGTTTTCCTAGGTGTTGACAATGATCACACGCCTTACAATATTCTTTACAGATCCTTATACAATGTCTCCCACCATAATCAACAAGTAGGATCTTTTGGGTAGTCGCATCACCTGCATAATGGCCTCCTGCAATACCACCATGAGCTTCTTCCATAATATCCTTATGCTCATGCTCTAATACACAATGGCGTAATACTTCATCTCTACCTAGCTTGTAGAGGTCACCACTGATTAACATAAATGGTGTTGCGCGTATAACAAGCTACTTCTTTTCTAATGCTTTCATTCCTTCTGGTGCCATACATGTTCGTAGAAAGAAAGACAACAATGTCTTCTAATTCCATGGGTGCACGTTGTAACCTATATAATTGTGCATCTGACATTGTCTCTTCAATTGTTTGTGCATCCTCTCCTGAATTGATTCTAGATAAATGATCTGGTCTAGAATTGCTTTTCCTGGCTTCACCACAACTGTGAAGTCAAACTCTTGAAATAGGAGCACCCATCTACATATGCCCCTGTAAGATGGGCTTGTTTACCAAGTACTTCAATGCCATGTGATCTGTATAAAACACAAATGGTGTTGCTAACAAGTATTATCAAAACTTGTACAATGCATAGATCATTGACAAAGCTTCGTGCTCTGTAGTTGTATAATTCCGTTCAACAGGAGTCAACTTCCTACTAGCAAAACAAATTGGATGATCTATAATACCTTTTAAGTTGAGCTAACACAATGCCAATGGCCATGCCAGAAGCATCCACATGCACATGAAATGGTTTATCCCATGAGGAAAAAGCAGAATGGGTGCGGTAGTAAGTTTCTCTTTTAATATCTCAAATGCGCATTGTTGCGGTTCTCCCCAATAAAATGTACCTTTCCCCTTCAGTAATTATTCCAAGGGTGTAACAATTTTGGCATACCCTTTTATGAATTTTCTATAATATCTGTATGACCTAAAAATCATGCACCTCACTTTGACTGGTAGGTGCTTCCAGGCCTAAAATGACTGCAACCTTGGTTGGATCAACTAGAAAACCTTCCTTGTAGATTATATGTCCTAACAGTATCCCAAATGGTGTAGAAAATATGCACTTCTTGATGTTCAAAGAGATACTCAATTGTCTACATCGTTCAAACATTAAGCGTAGATTGTCACAATGATCTTTCACAAGCCCATATATTGTCCAATCATCTAGGTAGACCTGTAAGAAGTTGTGAATAAAATTTAAATGCCTGAAAAACTATTCATGAGAATACAAGTAGGTGCATTTTTCAATCCAAAGGGCATCACAAGTATAGGAAAAACTACCCCATTTAGTAGTAAATGTTGTCTTTTCTTGATCCTCTGAGCAATCCTAACCTGATGATACCCAGAAAATCCATCTGTGAAGGAATATATTTTGTGCCCTGCAACTCCTTCTAGTATTTCCTCAGTGAATGGCATAGGGAATGGATTTGTGATGCATGCAACATTCAACTCCCTGTAGTCCACACATATCCTAATCCATCCATCCTTCTTGATATTGATCACCATTGGGCTAACCCATTCTGACTCATCAAGGGGCTTGATAATTCTAGATTTCAACATTTTATCAATTTCTTCTTTTACCTTTTCACAAATTAGGATTCATTATGTAAGGTCTCTTTCTAACTGGCCATGCACCATCCTTAAGTTTGATCTTCATTTCCCAAGTGATTCATGCATGCCTTTAAGTTCATGATATCCTCGAGGGAATAAGTCCTGATAATCCCTGAGTAACTCGATGATCTTTGCTACCTCCGAATCTGACCAGTAATCTCCAATTATGGCCTCCTTAGGCTCAACCTCCGAACCTATATTCACCTTCTTTGTCTTCATGGGTTCATGGTAGGTGCGCGTATCCTTTTCTACACTATCCAAGACCTCGCGCACCCCATGTGTGAATGTTCAATATCCAGGTTCTCAACTTCCTCGTCATCCATGACGTAAACCATCTTTCCTTTCTCTTTCTCAAGGCAAGCACGTTCAAGTAGTATGGAGTCCATTTCTTCTTCCTTTTCAAAACATGCTCCAAACTCTACCTCACCGAATAATTCTGAATATGCTCTTTTACTTTTGCACTATCTCCCATAGTTAAATGCTTGACAAATTTTAATGCCTCATCTACAGGAGGTTTAGTGAGAAGTAGTCAAAAGGATGGATCATTTCTACAGTCAAATCTTGCAGTTTCTAGTTTCTCGATGTAGTTCTGCATATACATACCAGCACGTGTGCACATCCTTGTAGCATAGAATACAATCTATGCACCCAGAGTGAAGGTGGTAATGCTTCTGTCTCTGTTGTCCAAAGTCTCTCACACTGTTGAATGTGATGCTGAATAGGTTGATCACCATGATAAGTGCATATTTGTGTAGGTGCATTGTTCCTTATAAACCTAGTAGACAAAGCTATTCCAATCTCTTCCCAGTTTATAAGATTATCTCTGTGGACTACCCACCAGCGTGCGTTATTGTCCCACGTAGTGTATATACTAACATATCTCTCCTTTTAATTTGATTTGTCCATTGTGTTTCCATGGCCTTTAGAAAGGCAGGAAGATCTTTTGTCCCTGTATACCAAGGTATTGTGCTACCTATCCGTCGAATTGAATGAAGTCCATTCTTGCGTGTAACCACGCTTTTCACCTCATGCCCTACTAATTCATATGTACCATGAGCCCAATTATCACAAGCAATACTCATAGTATCACTAATAGAATGAGAATCCTCCCATTGTAGGATGCCTTCTTTTGATGGCTCATTGACCTCTGGGTCCTGAATAATGCATACATAGACTCTGTTTAAATCCTCCTCACTTAGAGGCTCAACATATGGTGTAGAATTTCCATCTGTCAAAGGTATCACAACCCTTTCCTCCTTGTTTTCAAAGCTGATATACCCCTTATTGAATCTCAAGTTAGCATTATTCACATAACACCAAGGGCGTCCAAGCAGGGCTGGAAAATTGTCTACTTCTGCAAGTGCTAATACCTCAAAATCCCAGTGAACTTGGCCCCTTATATAGTTATAGATGCATCTTTCAAAACTCCTATGGGAGTGGCCTTAGTCTAGTTTTCCATAAATAACACATTAGATGATGGCTGCAATGGAGGCCTCCCCATTTGTACCCATGCATCTAATGTAAGCACATTTACTTCCGCACTTGTATCGATCAATATGTTTGCTCAACAACCACCCATCCACAACAACATTTAGAGTAATTTCTTTGTCATAGTCAATGCTATCAGGGGGAATATTTACATGCAGAATCTATCATCGGTCTCAAGACTTGTGCACGTGGAGTGTTCCCTTTTAACCAACTTCCTAATAGTGGAATAATGTTCTCCTAGTGCAACATCTTACACACCTCTCGTAGATCATCGATATCAAGTTTGGACTATCTCTGATGCTTTCTTTTGCTCCTTTAGGTATTGTATCTCACCTGAAGATTCCTTAGCACTTCCATGGTATCCTGGTAAACTTCCTTCTGATGAGTAGGATCTGGGTACCTCACATGCAAAACCTCCTCCTTGGTGATCGTAGGCTTCTGGTGCAATGCCTCTCTCGTGCGTGTTGCTTCAAGCGTGTGTAGTAATCTTCATTATCAATGCCTCGGTCCTTCTGTTATCTTGGGCATCCATTGATCTTCTACCATGCACTGGATTCTAACCATCCTGGTGCCTTTGTTTTCTTGCTTATGTTGCTTACTCAGATGCTCATATAAGTCTGGGCACTCTTCATAGCTATGGTTCTTTCCACAGAAAGAACATGCAATATTATGAGGACATTCATGCCTATAGTGGTCAGGATATCCACACGTATAACATGTTCCATGAGGGAACTCACCTCTTCCTCCACCACGGCCTCATCCTCCATATCCACCATGATATCCACGTCCCCTTCCACGACCTCCTTCAAAATGCCCCTCATTCTTGTCATAATGCATTTGATTATGATCCCGATCTGGTGCTCATTCTTACCCTTAGAATTATCTTTTATACTTGTTTTTGTCATACCCCAAGGTCTATAGCATCCTGGATTTGACCAATCACCAACAATCCTCAGTATCATGGGTCGTGGACCTGTAAATTTTATAAAAGCAAGATACATTCTTCCTTATCGCATGCTGTAACAAAGGATAGTGACTAGCATCATGATTCAAATGAAGATCTCATAGTCCAATAGTAATGAGCGTATAGATCTACTGAGGAAACTATCCTTGGTGTGACCTTCCACTTCACAATTTGTACACCAAATTCTGAGCACATTTCATGGGCTGAATTTTTTGATAGCTTCTCTAACTACTTTTCCATAGCTAATTTGTGCCTCTAGGAATGGCTAATGCCAGTGTCAATGCTCCTAACTACCTCAACATGCAAAGCTACTTCTAGTGCTTCATGTGGATTAGTGTATGTCTTATGTGACAATGCCCTTCTAAAAGGTGTAATCAATCCTCCAACGAACCATTGTGCATGTTGGCTAGCGTGAATATCATAAGATAGCTTAGATAAAAGTGTCTTAAAATGAGCATCATACTCACGTACACTCTCAGTAGTGCCTTGCTTGATATCTCTTGAGCGCACTTATACTCTTCTGCTCAAACTCAGGGATATGGAACTCTTTTAAGAAAGCATCTCTCAATGTTGCATAATCCACACAAGTTTGATCAGGGTCAAACTTCCTATACCAGATTGTGTGCATGCCCCTATAATGTAGTGGCGAATTGACTTGCCTTTTGCTCACTCAAATTGTGATCCCTTTAGCATGCCACAATATTTCACACATATGCACATGTTTGGCAACATCCTCTATACCTCTATACTCCGGGAGACGAAGAGACATCTCCATATAGATATTTTGTGGTTCTTTGCGGACCTTGACCACCTGATCCGAACCTCATGTGTTCCCTCTACCTCCAGAACCACCAGATCCACCAGAACTAGAACCACCTATACCTCTTGATCCACCACCTGTAGTTGGAATAGGGCTGTAGATGTACTCCCTGTATGCTCTGATAGTAGTACTATACTATACCCCTATAATTTGTGAGGTAGTTCCACTTCCAGAGGTGAATCCAACATTCTGCACGCTCACATTTATGTGTGGATGATGCACCTAAGAATGCTCCTCCAAATGACATTGAAGTCGTATGTCCTGCCATTGATGTACTTGATCCCTGACTTACTCTGCTCTCCTACTTCCCAAGTTAGTTTGTTGGTTACTTGTGTACTAGATACTGAAAAACCAAGTGCAAGGGCTAGGTCACCAGGTGGATTAAGATGCACCCATGGTCAGGTAGTCTCTCTTTGGTGCATTTCTATGTGAGGTGAGGGGGATCTCTATCATGATTTCTAATATGGGGGAGTTTTGGATGCTTGGCTCCATGTCTTCTACGTGAGCTACAAATCCTTCACGAGCCATCTCTCTCCTCATGCCATACTCTCTGTAATGGAATGCTACTTCTCTATCTCCCTCTCACGTGCCTCATTATACTTAAGCCACCTTTCCTCTCTCTTTTCCTTTCTACTGCTAGGTCTGCCATCTTAAACCAAACTTGTTCCCCCTCGCACGTGGTGAAGTTTAGTTAGCCATCGGTTTACTCTCTAGGTTCAAATTTACCATTAAGATCTTGATCACCAGTGGAATACCTTGTAAATATGTTCCTCTTGGATACCGCAAAAACTAGAATTCAACTACCTCTGGGCAAGAGTACGTGAAATTGAATATTCCAGAATATAACTGTTTAGAACACCATGAAACCACGTATCCACCGCATGAGTCAGATTAGATCAACATCATAGAGGGCTTGAAATTATTCTTGTGTCTCAGACAAGTGTGTGATACCTCTAATTCCATTGAGATGCATAAGCAGTAAGCCACTCATATAGTTCTACTAGAAAGATAGTGAAAAAGATCTCATATAAGTTGTCATACAGGTTTCTGTTCTACCCAAGTGCATGCATTAAACTCAGATCCATTGCTAAACCATCATGCATATTCTTCCTCTAGATCATGTATCCATTCCTCAATACTTGCTAGAGTTAATCAGTACGTCTTCATTGTGAACCATCCTGAAAACAACTGAAAAGAGGTCCGACAAATGGAACTAATGATGCAACCTAGAATTTACCAGATAACACCCTAGTCATGCTGGCACATCACTCAGCCTAGATTGAGTGCTCACTCAAAGTGCACAAAGGTACCAGTCCCTCTTTAGGGTTGTTGTAACAAGATGTTAACATGATGAAGGAAGAAACATATAGATTCATAACTAATCCATCATTCTACAATGCATGCTACCCTCAGATCTATGAAAGAACAAGCTTAAACAAGTAATCATGATTGAATTAATAACATGCACTATTCAACTACACACAGAATGACACTTAGATTCAGCCAATATCTTCCATCTATTAGTAAATACGAAGCTCCTTATAGTATTGTCAATCTATACCAATGCGCGTATGGAACTGATTCAGTGATTCAATCATATGCATATATTCTCTATTACATACACATACATACATCTCTCACTCATACATCCAACTCTCTACTATGTACCTAACATCACATATATATAGGGTGGGGACTTGCCCTTCACCACTTATCTATTCAGAAATAGGCCGCATGCTATTAATACCACACATATAAGTGTGCTATCTATTGTCCTCTTGCAGTTAATCACATGTCAATTCTATTCTTAGCTTGTCTCCATGGATAAATGCTTCAAATTGCTTCTCCAAAGATGACAATTCTATTCTCGCTGCATCGTTGATGTGTTCCGCACACCATCTTCTAAAAATAGGTCTTCATGTTCAAAATCGGCTAAGTCTGAAATATGAACTTACCTTTCACGCGTGGGTTTTTCTTGTCCTTCGCGCCTTGGTCTACGGGCCTTCTATCCGCGTGGACTGCTTGTGTGGTTTTTTACAAGTATTCTTTGATCAACATAAGGTCAAACAAGATTGTGAAAGTGTGGAGAAATGGTCTTTTGGCTTAATTTGATCAAGTTAAGCCAAAATATTGAATCAAGACCCCATGATAAAGCATTATGCTTGCCTAAAGACATGAAAATATGTTCTACAAGTGTGTAAAAGTTTCTCGGGTATGTTTTAAGGCCTTTATGATAGGGTGAGTTAGTTTTTGTCTCTAAATGGTGTTATGAAGACATAAAGGCCTATGGGGTATGTTCTTGCAAGTTTATCCATGTCAAGACTAAAAGTCACATGATATTAATCAAACATGACTATTATAGACTGGGTAAGTTGTTCAAGGCCTAGCAAATGAGCTCAAGTTGGATTTTAGCCAAGATAACATGATAAGTCATACAAATGTGTACATTTGAGCTAGAAACAATGGGTTTGGATGTAGGGAGTCTTAGATTGTATGGCTAAGGTTTGAATATTAATCTAGGACTTGTCAAAGTTAGTCTTAAATGTAATGAGGAGTCTAATTATGGAAATGAGTCCTTGGGTCAATTTGGTAGCAGGAAAGTGTATTGACAAGCCTAAGTTGTGCCTAAACAAGATGGTGTATGTTCAAGAAAGGTGAAGTAATGTTTTGATATGCTATTTCATGACATTGTTGGCATGTTGTCGCATGAATGGCTCGCTTAGTGGCCTACTACAATGTTTCCATGAAGCCTAAAATAGGGTAGAGAGAAAAAGTGCTTGTTTTGCATGCCTAGAAGGTTGAGAATGATGGTTTTTGCTCTAAATAAGGTATGATTATATTTCTCTTTCACGTTGATTGATGTTGTTCAGATGATGTAGATGCTTGGCCCGGGGGGGAAATGGTGCTTATATACCTAAAACAAAGAAAAATATAAGTTTTTTTTTTGCAAAATCAAAGTATTAACCTAGTTAGAGACCTTTGGTTGATGTTTCCAACCAAAGCGTGATGTTATGAGGCTAAAGAAAGTGAAGGATATGCTGCTACAGGTATGCCTTTGTCATTAATGTAAAAGGGGGAGATTGTTGGCATGTGGTCCTATTGGGTATTGTCATTGTGAAAAACCACATTAATGACAAATTGAATGATGTAGTAGGGTCATATGATGATGTACATGACGTTGACATAATGGTTCAAATGTGTTTGTGTTGGTACAATGAGATTCAATGAGGATTGTTTTCTCTTGCAAGCCTATTCAGGTGCCTAGGTGATGTTGCATGACAATATGAGATTATTGGATGCTTGAGAAGCATGTTGACATGATGGATAACAATTTTTAGGGTGCTTAGGCACTCACATCAGTGGCATGATGTAGATACATGTACTTATTTGGAGTAGGCATGGTTTCTTGGAGGTGTGATAGTGTGTTTTAGAGCTATATGAGCTCATGGAATCTTGAATTTAGGTATATCATGGTATATTAGGTATGTTTGGGTCATTTTCAAAGGTTTTATGATGAGTTATTGCATTCTTTTAGTTGACCCTAGCTTCTATAGTGAGAAACAAACATGTAAGAAAAGGTAAGTCTTAATGGTTGGAGATATTGAGGTATGGTATTGAAATTATAATGATTGGAGATGTTAGAGTGATGTGTCATGGTGCTTCGATCAAATGTCAAGCTACTAGGATGTGAATTTTGTAAGATATGACAGTTTATGTGAGATAGAGTCAAGAATAAGTGAAAATCCAACTTGAATTTGAACTTCTGATGCTCATTGTGAATTGTGTGTGTTGCATGGGACCTTGTGGCTTTCAGATATGTTTATATGGAAATTTTAGAAGGTTTCATAAAAATAATTAGGTTAGTTGATTATCAGGTTTTTATGAACTAATGTTAAGAAGATAAAGTGGTTTAAAACCCTAGTTAAACCCCAACTACGAGTAGTTTGCAAAAAGAGAGGGATAATGAACCAATTTTTATTAGTTCATAAAAAGTGGTGATTATATGTTATATAGGACTCTTTTATCTTTCCAAAATGTATGGTTGAGGTCATGGTGATGAGTGGGCCCCACTCAAACAGGTCAATTTATGAAGAAGAAGGTTTTGGGACAAGGTTTTCCAAAGGAGTAACATGCTAAATTTATGGTGCATGATGTATGTGAGATAATATTGATGTACATGGAGGTTTCATGACATGTTCATGTAGGTATATGGTCATTTGAGGTCCATTCAAAGGTTGATTGGTCAAAGAGCAATTTTGAGGTCTCAAAAGCAAGGTTGGTAGAAATGGCTAATTCTTGAGCTACGGTGGAGTTTCAAGATGATTAAAGTTGCGTTGGAAAGATTATTCAGATATATTTCCATTTATATGAGTTTTTTATCATGAAAATTTTATTTGATATGGCTTCCAAGTCATTCTTTAGACATGAATATTTTTGCCAGTGCATGACAAGATGTGTTTTGGTGAAAGTTTGGAGTTGTTTGAAGGATAAGATGGATTGGGTGATGATTTATGTCACCTGGAATATGAATAGGGATATATTTTTCATAAAATTAATCCATATATAGGTATTTAATTTTTTTATAAAGGTTTTTATGAGCTAACCATTTTGGTGGATGATTTGGTGAAGAAAAAAGTAGTTATGGTTTGAGAATGAGGTTGATTAAAGGATTATTACTTGCTTAGATTTTTTCTAAAGGTTCTTAAATTTCCATAAATTGGATAAATGATATGGTTTGTACATTTTAAAATTATTTGGTCGCCTAATGAAGTTTCCAGTCTTTGAAGGGTGTAGGAAACAATCTGTTTTGAGATTGGCAAGGTGTACTAGGATCATTAAATGAAATAATTTAATCATACGAGACCATGTATTAATGTTAAATTATATTTTAATCATGTACAAGGGTTTATGGGTCATGACTATGTATGGTTTTTATGTAAGGGTAATTTTAAGATTGTGTCCATGGGGTTTTGAGCCATTTTGGTACATGTAATGAGGTTTTTAGTTATGACGAGCTACTTGGGTCACTTGTGATTATTTTAATTCAATTTTTGGATGTTTCCTTGATGTATTGGTCAATACAAAGGAGGGAAAAAGATCATGTTTGAGTTTGAAATCATGAGAAGCTTATAAAAGCATGTTTTGGGTGCTTTTACAAGCTAGTGTGTGTGTTGAAGGTGAACGACCTAGATGAGAGTTGATTACAGGTGTTGGAGCATGATTTGAGGCTGAAAAAATTATGTTGTAAGTTGAGAAAAATAAGAGAGCATGTGTGTAAGGGTTTGAAGATTTTAAATGTGATTGAAGAGATTGTTTTGTGAAGATTGGTCACCCACGGTTTAGTTGAAGAAGTGTGAGCTGAAGTAAAGATCTCCATCATTTGTGGTAGAAAAAAATCAGAGATCAGATCTTCATAAGGTGGTTGAGTTGATGATTGATAATCTTTGGGGGTTGTAGCCTCCTTGTGGAGTTGGTGCTTCACAAAATTAGGGTCGGTGCTCCTTGTAGGGTTAGTGCTCTACTAAACTAGGGGTTGGTACTCCTTGTGGGGTTGGTGCCTCAATAAATTTGAAACATATCAATAAAAATATTATGTTTTAGTGGGTTTTCTTCCCCTTGATGGTTTCCCACTTATATCTTGTGTTCATGTGTTGATTCTATGTTTCATGGTTGCTTTCGTATTTGATATTTAATGGTGTGCACACATTAATATTTGAATACGTGAATTTGTGGTTGTTTGAATAATATAAAATATAGTTTAAAGTTATATAAGGACTGATTCACCCCCTCTTATTCCATTGTGCTTCACAAGGAGGTGAAGGATTTTAATTCATAGGATAAAGAGATTGGCTGACTTTGAGTATGTGGGGTTCCTATGTGGTCCCTATGTTGATTTCCATAGTTGTTTCATTAAGAAGCATAAAGGTGCCAACTTGTATATTATTTTGAAGATAATGATCCTCTAGCCCCATGTAAGATAATATGTATTGATCATCGTGACATGGAAGGACATTGATACTAGGGGAGTCTACCTCTATCATGTTAGGGAACATTAACAAAAGGGTTTTGGTTGTAATGTTAGTTTGATAGGTTAGTGGTTCTATTGTAATGGTATGGACTAAAAAGAAATTTTGGAGGGAATGGAAACATCATCTTCTACATCCATAACGTGATTTAGTGAAGATGAAGAGGGTGAGTTTGGACTTGTTATAGGTTCGAGATGCAAAGTGTTTGCAGATGTGTCTGCGGAGAAGGTTTATCAAAACCTAGCCCATACTTCTCATGAGGTTTACAAAATTGATCAAATACCAAGTCATGTATTCCTTGTTTGTAACACCCTAAGCCGAAACCCAAACACATCGATGAAGATACATTTGTGCAAAGGATTGGTTATATAGAAATGAGAAATCAGAAACATATGGTTTAGTATGATGTTGATTGTTGTGATGTTGTGGAGGAGGATCCAAATGGAGTTGTAGAAGAATCACGAGTAAAATAAAAAAATTACGAAGAATATAACACAAAATAATATTTCATAGTCAATCAAATTTCAATGTTACATACATCCACATATATAGGTAGTATCTCTCCTATAAATAAGGATATAGATATAACCTCTCAAATAATTATACGCGAGTTTGTTGAAACTCACGTAATAATAAATTTGTTATTAGTTGTTTTAATATAACTAAATAACAAATCACTAACTTACTAAATAATAATTACCCTAGTAATTATTATTTACTATTTTACTAACTCACATTCACCAAGATAATAATTACACATGTAATTATTATTCACTCATACATATCAATGGAGCACTAACCAAAGTAATTTCCTAACATCCCCCTTTAGTGTGAATATGGGGAAAACCTTCCTTGTACTGCAATATGTCGCTTCATAGGTTGCTCATGATCTGGATGGTTTCTAGGATAATACCAACAACCTCTGGATGGTTTTCCAAGTGGTTAACCAACAACCACACCAAAGATAGTTTTCCCAGTGGATTACTAACAACCACAACTATAGATAGTTTTTCTAGTGGATTACTAACAACCACAACTATAGATGGTTTTCCAGTGGATCCAATAACCACAATATCATGATGTTGCAGTAGTATCATCAACTCTCATCACTATCTCACTTCAGGGAATAACATAGGAAAATTTGCTGAATTTTACTACTCATACACACAAATTGAAAACTAGAAATGGAACATTGGATCATGTTCCCCCTCAATGTGAAATTTCCACTTATTCAAATAGGAACACTACAAATTGAAGCACACTGAAACTAGAATTTTGAAAAACACAACGGAAAGCATACTGAAAGTAAATAATCACACCACAAAAATGTCACCACAACTGATATGTGGCCCCGTCGTCATAAATCGAAGAGACATTTTTGTTTTTCTCCATCCTCCCGTGCCTCCATCCTCCAAAGTGTAAGGCTGCTAAATCAGCCTAATTTATCTTTAAGGCTCATGATGCAAATATTATTGATCTACATAATGAAGAGGCTCTGAATTTGACAAAAAAATCACTTTTGATGTTTTGACGATAACTTGAGAACCAAAGCTCCATTTTGCAAACCAAGAAATGTGTTGAAAATTTGGTTTCAATATATTTCTAGTGGTGCAGAGAATTACTTGGTGATTTATAAGGAATCTTGGTGATTGAAGTAAAATTGTTGGTGATTTTCTCTAACCAACGATGATTGCATTATAGGTCCAGAATCGTTGGCGATTCCTCAGAAATTCAACAAATCTTGCCGATTTGAGTTCTTTACATGTGTTTAAAGATTTTAAAATTTGGATTACTTCCTAAGATAGATGCCAACATGAAAAATCTTTTCTATATGAACCAATAGCTTAAGAATTGTAATCAAACCTATTGGATGCAATATGAATCACCAAATTTGAAGGATGATGCCAAATTTGAATATAAGAAAAGATGACTCCTCTATCTCCTTTATTTAATTTGTGGAAAATCTTTACTAGTCTAATCCCGCACAAATTAGTCTATAATATAATAATTCTTATGCTTCTCTCGAAGATTGCTAAAAAAACTAAATATTAAGCTCTCATTCTCATAGCTAATTTAAAGACTCACATAAGTGGGAAAACCATAATCGACAACAAATCTCCTGCTCATGGATCTCTTTATAGAGCCATACCAACCTTGATACCAAATGTGGAGGAGGATCCAATTGGAGTTCAGAGAAGAATCACAGAAGATGAATAAATTACAAATAATATAACACATAATAATAATTCATATTCAATCAAATCTCAATGTTACATACATCCACATATATAGGTAATAGCTCCCCTATAAATAAGGAGGTAGCTATAACCTCTCAAATAATTCTACATGAGTTTTTGAAACTCACATAACAATATATTTGTTATTAGTTGTTTTAATATAACAACTAAATAACAAATCACTAACTTACTAAATAATAATTACCCTAGTAATTATTATTTACTATTTTACTAACTCACATTCACCAAGATAATAATTACACATGTAATTATTATTCACCCATACATATCAATGGAACACTAGCCAAAGTAATTTCCTCAAACGAGATGTGGGGAAGGGCGATCAATCCCTCCATATAGAAAGTTAGTTTTAAGATGAGGGGGACCGAAGGAGATGATACCTCCGACGTTGGGTTCGTTGGTCCGAAAATCTGGCCGCTTTGGGCGAGATCTATGGCTAGGACGAGCCAACAGGTGTAGGGCATAGCCCTCTTTGAGTCAAAGAAAGTGGCGGTTTATTGCTATTCTACCAAAGCAGGAATCATGCAAGTCTCACAATATTCTGCCTTCGGGGTTTGGGACCTCATCCCAGTTGGGGTGTTTCCGACTGTGAAAAGAAGGGAAAGAAGCGAAGTGAGGAGATGGGATAGATTCAAAGGGAGAAAAGAAATGAATTCCAAAGTAGAAAGGTCAGAGGGTCTATGTTTTGGGCTGGTAGTAAACAGAGCCGAACCTACTTGCATAGACAAACAAAGCAATACTGATGAATAAATGACAAAAAAGTAGAGATAGATTCAACAGAATAAACACCTAAATCTGACATAAGAAAGATTAAGATGCCCATAACACACATATTCAGACAAAGTCTTAATATTTGTATTAATGTTTTCTTCTGTTACAAAAAGCTCAAAGTCTTTTCTTCTCACTTCTATTTTTCATCTAAAAAGTATCCACACCTTGAATACAACAAGTATCCAAGTATATATAGAAGAAGGAGAAGAGAGAAGGCAAAAAGAAACCAACAACTAATTACAAAATATCTACAAAATATCTAAAAGTCAATGTTGACTTTGGACAACTTGGTGGATGACAACATCCCATGGTGCAACATGGATGAGGTCATCGTTTGTACCAACATACTCTTAGATATTTACAAAAAGGAAGCCAAGAGGAAGAAAGCTATTCATCGTCATCTCGCGGCTGAAAGGGGGTATCTTGCTTCTGTTATTGTTCGAGAGAGGTGATGTGGAACTGAGTCCGATATTCCATGAATTTGCTGATCATTAGCTGAAGTTGATCCTGGGCGGGACCCTTTGTATGATCGCCGATGACCTCACAAGTCTCCCGCTCATCTCTGAGTTTTTCAGGGAGCTTGAAATATTCATTGCCTACCTCCATCAGGAACCCCACAAAATCACGGCAAGCCAGAAGGTTGTTGATGCATTCGGTGTCAAAAGTGGCTTCTGGCCCTAGCCCTTGCGAGACGATCTCCTTGAAGATTTGAATAGTTTCGTCTGCCTTCCTCAAGGTGAAAGAAGGAGTTAGTAAACCTAGAGACATTCTTAGAACAATTTGCTCCATTTGGTGCATCGCATCCAAGGCTTCCTCCTTGACCTTGTCAATCTTTTCCAGGACGAACTCCATCTGATCGACCCGGTAATCCAATGCAGCAAGGATCTTGCTGGGTACCCTGGGGTGATCGAAAATGTCGAATTTCACCAAATCATCAACTAAGCAGTCGAGCATTTTCTGGAACGTCTCGTGTTGCAACCTAGCATGGTCCAACTCTTCAGAGATAGGTCCCGCGATCACCTGGAGATCTTTGTTCGCTTGACTGATGTTCTGATACAATTTAGTGAACTTGAAAATTACCTCTTCGCTGTCTTTGAGGATCTGATCTCTCCAAAGCGTGAAATTACAATACCTTGTTCACCAATTTTGGCGTACTTGTTTATCTTATCCCGACTTAGGACCTCGGGAGTTTCCGCAAGGGTTGTAGGAGGTGCACCGCCTATTTTTCGTAGGGCGTGGAGAAGGTGTTTGTTTTATTCTTTTAATAACCTCTTCTCTTCCTTCGCTTCTTGTAGCTTCGTGCAAAGGGCATCCACCGCAGATAGGGCCTCCCCTTGAAGACTTTCAGAAGACGTTCCCATTGTGACTTAGGTCATCGTATAACTCTGTGGGAGCAGATCCTTTTTATCCTTTGGAGGATCGAGATACACGATCTCCATTACTCTCTCTCCGATGCACTCTGAGAGAAGCGGGTTATAGGCTTTTGCTTCTTAGCCCCCTTTGCTGGGATGACGGAGAAGTCCATTGGTGCAATGGGGACTTTCCTCTTCTGCTGGCTTAGATGTTGGGAGATCCATGTTGGACTTAAGGGAACGGGACTAGAGGTGGAAGAGGGAGTAGCTGCAGTGGATGAGGGGAAATGGGTAGAGACACTTGGTGGAGGCATCGAAAGGGAGGCCGAGAAAGTGCTCACGGGAGGAAGGGATACTGCGGGGAGGTAGATGTGGGAAAGGAAGGGAGCTGAGAGATGAGAGAAGAAATAGTGGGGGACAGCTCTGTGAGAGAAGAGAAGATGGAAGATGAGGAAGGGGGAACAGTGGAAGATGGGGGAGAAGATACGACCAAAGGAATGGTCGTTTGAGTTACACGAGGAGGGGAAGGAGGAGAGGGAGAAGGAAAAGAAGGGACCTCAGTAATTGTAGCTGTGGCAACACCCTGAGTGGATGTGCCCGTCGGAACACCTTCCACCGCTTCTTTCTCTGGGGATACCAGACTTACAACCTGTTCTTGTGCAGTGGAAGGAGGGCTTTCAGGAGCTCCTTCTTGAGCAGAGCTTGATTCTCCCTCTTTATCCTTGCCTTTTCCCTTTGGCAGATGCTTCGGCCTGACAGGTGCGTTACCCAATGGGGACGTAGTGAAATCTACTCCGAGGTAGATAAGGCCATTCATTTGGCACCAGTGTTCTATTCGCCGCAATGTTTCTTTGACCCTCTCTTCGATGGTCTGGGGTGCTTTTGTTCTGTCAATTGCAGCAAACGGCCAGTTGTCCCCATCCATGTCAAGATACACCTGATCAACTTCTTGATCGGTAGTTTGATAACCTTTTGGAACAATGGCCACGCCATACTAAATAATCTTTGCAGGGGTGAGAGTGATCCTTCCTTCTAAGTTTGACCTCATGATATAGGTCGATATAGATGTCCTCGATCTGTGGAATGTGGATTGGATCGAGTTTTTCCTTAGGAAGGAAATTTCTTGGATCGAAGGTGGGCCTTGCCGGGAAGTTGTGCTTTAGATTGAGTAGTTCTAGCTCTGCAAACATCTCCCAGGGCCTTGGTGTGAGAAGTGCAGGTATACCGCCCACTGTAAGGGGGAAAGGGGTTCCACCCTTCTTTCTCTTCAAACACTTCTCATGGTAGGTTATGAGTTGTTTGGACAGCTCTAACAGGATCAACTTAGGGCCAGCATATCTTGGCAATTTGGTGGGCTCCCCCAAGAAGTTGGCCACTCTAAGATAGGTGAAGGTGGGGAATTAGGTAAATAGTGCTCCCCACTTCTCAGTCGCGGTGACTATGCTCTTGGTCGTCCGACCATGAGTCATATTTGGCCTCAAAAGGTAGACGATGCCATAGAAGAAAGCATCGTTGATCTTGGTAAACTGCGGGATGTTGTTCTCCAGCTTCAGCTCTGGGTAGTATTCATATATCTTTACCTGAGGCCAAACTCCACATCGGCTCAGTGCTGGATAATCCCTCTCCGAGGCTACAGCGTAGACTACGTAGGAGTTCATGTAGAACCTCCCGTTGTGGTGAGTTGTTGGAGCTGCTCGGATATGGTGCTGCTTATGATCTCCGCCCACTCAAAGCGTTGATCCGGCACATTCTTGTTCATGGTTTCAAGATACCTGAGCATCCATTTGTGAAAGTAATGGGCATCGAAAATCCCAAAACTCTACTCGGGAACATGATGGTGTCGCTCAATTCCTCGAGAAGTCACTGCGGTGAATAACTTTGTGGCCATCTCGGTTATTGCCTTCTTATTTTTCAAGTACACTTCATTCATCAACTACATGCACTTGTCTTCATTATCCTCCCATGCCTTAGTGTAGTCCTCTTGGCTTACTGACCCACAAAGTGTCGGTAGTGAGGAATGCCTAGCATGATTTCGAAGTCTTAAGGGCAATGAGGTTGATTATGACCTCGCCCTTTTCATTTTCAACACACCTTGTGTCTTTGTTGTAACAAGCGGGCCACTACCATCATAAATTCGTTATTTATCACGCTGACGGGAATTCCCCCAGCAAAGTGTAGACCACTGCCCACTAGCTTGTCCATCCAAGGACTTCCTGTGACTCTCCTGGTTCTGGCCCAGAAATCTTCCATGTCAATGTGACCGAGTTCGGAGTCTCTAATGTCCAGGTCACATTCTGCCTGGGACTCGGGCATTCTGACCCTCTGATATTTATACTTCATCTCTTCCTCGTAAGCTTAGCCTTACCCTTTGACTTGGTTGGCCTTTTACTTGATGTAGACATATATGGATCTGAGTTCAGTTGCTGATCTGCAAGAAGAAGAAGAGAAGTCCAACGCCAAAGAGCCATATTAGCTGTCAGATCTTCCATTAAAGCTTTACAAAACAAGGAGTTAGTGATTTTAAGGCTCTGGGGGCGCAAGGATACTACAGGCTGCAGGGCTAATAGAATGGCGCACTAAAGAAGAGCGTTACAAGGAATGAATCAAGAACAAAGGGCGCAGGGCACAAGGATTTCACATATGACATATTTGTTGTTGTAAATAGGAGTGCGCCTGCGCCGTTATATGCGGTTTATACTGGGCGCAAATAATTTTAGTGTTGCATGAGGGCGGTGGTGTGCCAATGGCACATGTATTTTATGTGTAACATGGAACTTTGGTGCACCGAAGGGCATAAAATTAATGCATGCAACACCAAAATTGTGTGCGCAAAGGGGGACTTTGGCGCGGCGTAGGGAAAGCTTGCATGGCACTATGTGTTGTTGTAAGGATGATTGCGCCTGCGCCAAAGGTTTAGTTTTTGTATGGTGTAAGAAGGACGCGTGTTGCAAGTAGAAACAGTGTGCCTTAGCACGATCGTGTTTTTGCGTAATAGGAGTGGTGATTGCGCGCTAAGGAGAAACACAACCCGGAACCAACTTTTAGGTTTCTTGACACTTTTGTTTGTGATTTTCAGGTTTTCTTGACATATTTTGACATAGTGGGAGGAACACAACAAAGAGGTCTAGATCCATTTTTGAGGCAGAGCCCTCTTGGCAGTAGATCTGGAAAGAGGGTGTAAACAACTTGGGAAGAGAGATTTGCAAGAATGGTAGGAGGGGGTTTTAAGCCTCAGATATAATGCATTCTACCTCACAAACAATCAAAACAAAATGCGAGGAGTAAGAACCACTTACCCGAAATATATAGAATGTGAGAGACGAAGTGGGGTCCACGAACGTGACACGAGGAGGACGGGCGTGCTGACAGGTGCAGAGGAATAAAATTTATCACGTGTTTTCTGATTGTGAAAGTGACAGGGTGGATGCGCCTATATATAGGCAAAGGTGTAATAAATGTGCCAACCACTTTTTAAAAGGGTGCACCAAAATGTGTGTCGACACGTAAAAATTTGTGCCCTTTGGCGCAGATATACGCATGTCAACACGGAATTATGTGCGCCTTTGGTGCAAATTAAGGGTTGTCAACACTAGATTTCGAGAGCCAAGGCGCACCGAAACACGATGCAACAATTTTGTTGTTGACAGAAGGCGCATGCAAGAAAGACGCATCTTGGGAAGGCGCAACAATTGATGTGTCAACACTTCAAAGGGTGCGCCAAAGGAAATGAAGGGGGCATAAATTTAGTCTGTGTTGCATAGATAAAAGGTGCGCCCAGCCCAAAAAGACCAAAATGACTAAGTTCGAGAGAACTAGATTTCCCAGAAAGGGATTTTATAATATTCCGAACGCTGAGGGGCCCCTGATGAGGGACCATGACAAAATTTGGTATGGTTACCCGCAAAATTACCCCTCAATTTTACAAGATAACAGGTTCATACATTGGTTGTTTGTCATGCCTCCCATATGTTTTTGGTGTAGGCAATGAATTAAGAGATAAGAGGCAATACTCCCCCAACGAAAGACGTTGCATGACATTTTTGAGTGAGGTATCATCTAGTAACTTGGATGTCGAGATAGAAAAACTAGTAGAATCCTCGTGAGATGAGTGTTTGTGAGGGATGTGAACATCGGTTGGTTGATATGTTATGTGGCATGTTTTAAATGGATGAGGATTGATAGGGAGTGTGAATATTTTCCCTTCATGTTCATATTTCAGACATCAATGTAAGGTAGAAGGGACGAAGTGCATTACATGTATACAAGGACATCTAAGCAATATGTTGTATTAGAACTCTCATTTTGGGATATAGAAGAGTTCTTGAATAATATTAGGACCTATGTGAGTATGTAATATAATCGTACCTATTACAAGGGTGGCAATGTTGTTAAAGGAACATAGGACAACTGGTGATTGGGCTACGATGTCTTTGTCAGTAACTTGAGTTGTTAGAAGGTGTAAGATGAAATGATATTAATATTGACACCATTGTCAATCATGGCTCTTTTAACATGGGTTTCATTAACTTAGATGGTGATAAAGAGAGAAAGGTCATGTTCCTCTCAAAGCTGTAATGAAGGGATTTTAGAGTTAACAAACACAATGGAAGTAGAGGCTTCAGACAATGTGCCAACGGACTAAGCTAATGAAAGGGGTCATCTTCTTGTCCCTGCAATGTTTGTAAGGGCCTCAATAATAGTTTGATGGTGTTGGGGGAATTTTGGATATTCTTGTAAAGGGAAATCTTTACTAGCATGTGATGTAATTGTTTAAGGACATTGTCGCGTATTACATCTTGGTATTTGGGTACGAGGGGATGCAAGGATAGAAAATTTGGTTTTAGGAGTTGGTGGAATAGAAGGTTTAGAAGACTTGAAGGTGACGGGTTTTATGGAGGATCGTTGGATGGAGCTTTAGCAAGTGATTTTGGGATTTTCTTGATTTGGGTCATATGCACGAGCTCTTGTGGTGAGACGAACAACATCATTTTGAAGAGGTGGTTTGCTATAAGGGAGATGGTCTTGTTGGGAAGAAGAACATGTAATAGATGCAATCGTGTTGGATTTAGAAGCTTCTAGGATTGGAATTTTGACTTGATGTTTTGTTTTTGCTTTTAGATGATTAGATGGAGTGGGATAACCTAAAAGATCATCTATTTGTATCCAATTTTGAAGTATGACCTACATAGATTTATAATGCTTTGTATCATGTCTTGGCATTCTATGATAAACACAAATAACATTATAATTATACCAGGAAGGCTTCCATCCATAAGGATTGAAGGGTTTGATAGGGGATAATGTTATGGATGAATATTGAATGAGTTTTTGAAGGAGTACGATGTAAGATCCTTCAAGAAATGGCAATGGCAAGAGGTACAAAGCGGATGAAATTTCATGATTGTTTTAAAAGGGCGAGGTATAAAAGTTAGATCATGAGTCATATATTTAGATACAACTTTAGGAAAAAGTGTAGATTTCATGATGATAGGGGCCCGTTTGGATAAGTGATGAGGTCCTAGAATAGAAGGTGAGACAAAAGCTTTTTAGGTGGTTTGATTTTAATAAGAAGAAGGTCAATTTTATTTCGTGGATGAAACATTGATTTTTGTATGGGGATACCAAATTTTTTTCTTTGGTGTTGAATGGCTTTACCCTTGGCTAGAATAACAATGAAATCTATGGAAGGATATTTTTTCGTACTTCGATGGAGTAAGGTTAGGGATTTTAAGAGAGGGGTTTATCGAGGGTGGAGTTATCATAATAGATGATTAAGTTGGTGTGTCTATCTTAGGACTATCATCTTTGCAGATTTTATAGATATATGGATGTTCAATTGATGGGTCAAAGGTAAATGTGGATGTGGAAGTTTTAGTATGTTTATGGTTGATGACATTAATGACATGGGCTCTGGGATTTTGTGATCTAGTGGTTTGGTTTTGAACTCTGTTATTGGTTGAGGGATGATTAGGAAATGGTTGTTTGAAGATATCCAAGGTACAATTTGGAGGTGTGTTGGGATTTTCAAGATGTAAATCACCTTGATCAATGAGTTTTGAACAACTTATTTGAAGGTACGACACCTTTCGATGTCGTGGCCTTGGACTTGGTGGTATTTGTAGTACTTTTATTGTTAATACCAAGTGGGCCTAGGGTGAGAATCATCGATAGGTCGATCAGAGGTATTTCTATCATATGGGTGGTCATAAGCTTATCAAAGATAAAAATATAGAACTCTCGAAAGGAGTATAGCTATGAGGGGGTCTAGGTTCCCTTTGAGTTTGTTCAAGATTGAGTGTATTGTAGAGGATGAGCTCATGATAACAACATTTGTTTGCACCTTTGAATTTATCGTTCTTTGGTGGAGGATTTAGAGAGCTTAGGCTTAGGTTTTTAAAACATAATTTAACTTTGCCATCCTCTAGAGCTCAAGTTTCTAATTTGCGAGGCAATGGTGAACACTTCTACAAAGGCCTGTAAGGATTGAATTTAAAATTTTGATGAAATATGTTAAGCACAAAACTGAGCAAATAATTCAAGTAACTCGGTTTGAGGGAGAGCAAATGATAACTAATTGATCGCTCCATGCCATATGGAGAAATAGTCTATGATAGGCTTGTCTTCAAATTGTTTAATATTGTAGAGGTATGTGATAAATATTTTATGGGAGATGTTGATAGAAAAATGTTCTAAGAACATTTGGGCAAGTTGTGTGAAGGTAAAAGTGAATGTTGTGGAATGTTCTCGAACCAATTAAGAGCAGCGAGTCAAGTTAATGACATTAGGAAGGTGTAAATAAGGAGAGCATCATTATGATCTCTAAGATAACATGCATGATGATAGGCTCTTAGATATTGTTGAGGATCTTCTTTACTATAAAACTTGGTAAATTTTGGAAGTTCCCAATGAGCAGGATATGGATGAATAAGAACAAATGGGTGGATGGGATCACTGCATATCTGTTCATAGGATAATTGATTTTTTTGATGAAGATAAGGAGGCTTCCAGATTAGCCATCCTATTCATGAGTGCTTGTAAGAGGTCGAACAAGGGTTGTGTGTTGGTTTGAGTAGGTTGAGGAAGTGTGGGAGCTAGAACATATTGATAAGGGGGTTGTGAAGAAGGATTATGTTGAAATTGTTGGACATTGATGGGGATGGGATTGGTAGCCTAAGATGTAACAGGAATAAATTGAGAAGGATTATATTGATAGTATTGAGGTACTAAGGTAGAACAGAGGGTTGATATGTAGGTTGAGGCGGGATTGAGATTTGGGGTTGTTGAAGAGGTTGAGGTGGGATTGAAGGTGGGGATGTTAAAGAGGTTGAGGTGGGAGTGAAGTTTGGGGTTGTTGAAGAGGAACACTACTAACATATTGAATAGATGTAGTGGGTAGTGTTTGAGGGGAACTTGAAAAATTGTAATTAGATTAGTGTTAATAGGTGGTAAGGATGGGGAATGGATACAACCGAGTTATAAAGATGAGTAAGATGTGATGGAGGAACAAACGATACATTAACTTAAAGAGGTGATGGAGGATTAAGACTTACGAATGGTGGTGGTGGAGGAGGAATAGACACGGAAGTAGTGGAATAGGGAATTACTTGGATAACTATAGGTTGATAAAATGGATGGAGAAGTTGATCGATATGTGGTTGTTGAACTGGTGATGAAGGAGGTATGCTAGAATAAACTAATTGACCTTCAATAGAAGGTGTTATTGGATATTGGGAAGTAGATGGTTGATTAATATTGAAGGGAATCATTTGTGTGTTGGGGTCATATTGAAAGCTTATGACAAGAGGAATTTCTTAAGAAGGTGGGGGTGATAGCCCTTGTGTTGCATTATGGGTCAAAGGATTAGGAACATATACAATTCTTGTGGCAGATATTGTTGTAAAAGGATGGGATTTTGATCTAGAAGTTCCTCAAAACTCATGGGCAAGCTTGGATGATTTGTAAGTCTAGAAATAAATGCTCGCAAACGAAAGGGGGTGTACGAGGTGGGATAACTTTTGATTCAGATAATTGAGAGTGAGGTGAATCTTAAATGTTTACCATTGTGTCAGATGGAGGTACTATGGCAAAAGAGACAAATGTGGATGAGTTAAGATTTCAGGATTGTTGATGAGTTAAAACCAGGAAAAGAAACAACAAAAAAGGTATTCATATATTAATTATATTTATTAAATTTAATATGTGTTTGAAGGATAAAGTTGGATAATGAAGGTACCTACAAGAAAGCTAAGGTAGGTTTCAAAAGTTTTGAATGGATTCCTCAAAATACCTAAAGGTACATGAGGCCGAATCATGTGATGGTTATTGACACATAGTATGATATAGGGGCCTACCCCCGTAATTCACGATCCCATAGCGATAAGGGTATGGGCGCTTGGCTAATATACTTATAACCAAAAAAATTGTTGTACTCGACCATAACATTGAGTCAATTTCCTTATTGGGTGATGAAATCCCAATAATTGCATGGGAAGAAGATGTTTAAAATGTTTGAATTGTGTAAGTGGTTTGGTTGTGTGTGAAAAGAAGAGTGGGTGTAGAATGTTTACCCCCTAAGTAAACTAGATTTCCAATCAAACTATGAAGGTTCAATTTTAAGCCCAAAATGAAGTGTTTTTGGATGACGTCAAACAAACAATAATGCAAAACTAGAAAGAAAAGGAAAAAAATGAAAACCACAAGAATAATACCTAGAGATTCACTTTTCATTTTTCCAATTTTTAAATTTTTGCTTATTTTTCTCCAAAGTAATAAAACCCAGAGCGAGATAGCTTGCGGCAGGTTAGATGAAAACATAAAGCAAAAAATAGAGAAACAAACTGAGTAATTAAGAAAAATCCATACAGATCGTCATCGATTAAGGAAATCATGGGTGATTCACCAAAATCGTTGGTGATTTCTTTGTAATCATTGGTAATTACAGAGTAGAGAACTAAATAAATAAATAAACTTGAAGGAAACAAAGGGAACATGTCCCACTGGGTTTGCCAAAATGTAATAATGTTGTCTTACTTCAAATTATAATAACATAAAATACACCACTATACCTCATTTATGACAGGGATTAAGGTCACCTACTAAAGGGTAGTTTATGTGTTGATCTCGATCCGCATACGAGTGCTCCAAACTCGACGGGGTCCAGATTGTGTGAGGAAAAACACTAAACCAAAAGATATTAGATAGATATATGGTGAGATGCCTAACAAAGGATAGTCCCAGAGTCAATGGAATTCCTTGTGTGGGTGTTAGCTCACGTTGATACAATTAAGTTTGATAATTTCATAAAAATAAATGACAATAAACGGTTTAAAATCCGAGAGGGATATTAAGGTTCGTTTAGCTTCGTAAGCAGCCCAAACTAGGATAATAGTGATCTCAAAGTCCTCAAAGTAATCATACGTAACTCCTTAATAGATTCTCATATTTCGAGGAGGATCTCAAATTCTCTTCTATGTCCTCGAAGTTTGGTGCAAAGCCAATGACGCACAAGGTGAGCTCGTGAGGATGTGAAATTACTGTTACACAAACTATTGCTGAGACGATCGAGAGATCATAAATGCTGGTGATTGGATGAGGGATACCTGGAATAGTCATCTACAGAAGATCCATGCTTTGGAAAAAGGATTAGTAACAAAGGATTTTAAAAGTATGGTAAAAATAATGAAGCTATAAATAAAATCAAGAATCATTGGCGATTAGAAGAATCGCAGCGATTTTTGCAGAATATTAATAAATTGATATATTTGGTTCACAAATGATTTAAAATTGATTGATCCGATTAAGCTAATGAAATGATTATTGTTTTCATCAAGATGAAGTGATAGATACATCGACAAAGCATTTGCAATCAGAGAAATACCTTGGTATGATGATCAAACACACGGGGAAGAAGGAAAGGAATCCCAATGGAGATTTGGTGAGATTGTGGATAGAATGTGGCTCCTCCAATGATCTCAAGATGGTCGTATATATGTCATAAATTATTGCTTCAAATTACATAGGAACAGGATTCACTATAATGATTTCACATGTCCAACAATGGGGTCGAACTATGTTTATAGGGTTCTTTAGTGATGAAAGAGAATTGTTGGCGATTCGACAAATTTAGAGAAATCTTAAAGGGAGAGATTTCAAACACCTCTAAAATGGGTCGATTAGGGATTGATCATGTGAGATAAGTGATAAGACGTAGTTTTGAGAATACGGAGTATAAAAACTTTACTAATTTAGGATTTTAGGATAGGATGTGGGTAAGTAGGTGGTTAAGAAAATAACTTTAGATGATTACAAAGGGTGAATTAAGAGTAGGGGATATAAAAAATAATGGATTTTAAGACTTAGGAAAATGATTAAAATATTTAAAATACTTATGAGGAATAATGAGTTGCTAAAGGAGATGACACCAAGGGGTCGTAAATGGTTGTCTATAGAAATGAATGGATTGTTGTAAATTAAAAGGTGGGAAATTATATACTTGCATGCCCCACACCTATTCCATGAAGTGTATTGTTCCTTCCCAAAAATAGCTACTATATGTGCTCCACTTAATCATCATAATCTCATGCAATTTATTCACGTGAGTGCAATGTGAGCTTAAAGGGGCCAAAATAAAAATGTATGAGACTTCACTAGGGTCCCAATTCGAGACCCAACCGCACTACTTACTTCTTGTAGCACTTTGTAGGAACATTTTTACAATTTTAAGCTTGAGAAATTATAGTGAAGTAGGTGATGCAGGAATAATCATTGATAATTGAGACCATATGGGGAATGAATGTATGGGGTAGAAGAAGATGTTATCTGACAAGCAATTTGTGCTATTTTGTCATTTTACATATTTTATGGTGGAAAGGTTTTTTGACTACACGACATTTAGTGTGTCAATTATTTGAAAGAAAAAGTGCATATGGTGTGAAAGAGGTCGAGGAAACATATTTTGGAGATATCTAAAAGAAAAGAGTGATCAATTAGTATTACTGATGTCAATAGATGTTATTTTTTAGAACTTACACTTTACATGTAGTTAGAATATAGATACATGTAAGTGGAATTCACTTATGTGTTTCAAGGGTTAATTTAGAAAAAGGATATGTGGAGTGGACCTAGAATTACAAGGTAGGGTTCCATACACAATTACAATTAAGGTTTCTTTGTAGCTATTAGGGAAATGGAGGGTGGTTTTCTCTAGTTGTGAGGCACATAGTTTTTCTAGGTGTGGATGATGGAGGTGAAGTACACCAAGAAATGTGAAGGGCGATGCAATGTGCTTGTGGCCAGGATGATGCTTACAACTGGGAGGGAGGTCTATTGAGATTGCAACTTGATAGCTAACATTACTCCCTTTAGATTAGGCATAAAGGATGTGTAAAAGGAATGTTCAAGGAAGGAAAAGACATGAATTGAAGGTTAAAAATTAAAATGCATTATGTGATCCATTTTTCATCTCTTTCTCACACGTATTATGCACATGAATGCAATTTGCATTTAAAGGGACGAAAATGTAAAAATGAGGAAAACCCAATAAACGCCTTTTTTCAAGTTTCAAGCTTGAGTATTTGTAGGGGAATATGTGATTCTTAAACAATCATTGATAATTGAGCCACTGTAGCGGTTGACCATATGAGAAAAAGGTGTATTTTATTTGTCATTCAAAAGAGGGATTTTAAAATTAAAAATATGGGAATTAAATACTTACATGTCCCACGCCTATTCCATGACTTAGTAAAAATGTGGGAATTAAATCCTTTCATGTCCCACACCTATTCCTTAGTTTAGATCATTCCTACCCAAATAATATATGTTATGTGCTCTACCTTATACACAAATGTAAAAAGGGTTCTATACATAATTATGATTAGGGGTTTCTTACAAAATTGGGATCATGATTTCTATGTAGCTATAAGGGAAAAGAATAGGGTTTGTCTCTATCCATGAGGCACATAGTTTTTACATGTGTCGACAATGTAGGTGAAGGATACCTTGGAATTAGATACATGTACATGTACACACCTACTCCATGAATGAGTAAAAGCATGTGAATTGCACCCTCGCAAGCGGGTTTCACTTGCGTGTTTTAATGGATAATTGAGAGATAACGATATATTGATTGGAACTAAAACCCAAGGGCATGGGTTTGATATACGATCGCAATTAGGGTTTATGTATAGCTATCAGGAAAATAAATATAGTTTACCTCTAGCCATGAATCACATAGTTTTCTAGATGTGAATGATGTAGGTGAAGTACACCTTGGAAGTGTGAAGGAAAATGGAATGTGTTTTTGGAAATGGAGTTTCTCACTCGAGAGGTGTCTTTGAGATGGAAACCCAATTCATATGAAATTACTTCCTTGGGATTAGGTAGCTAGGATTTATAAAGGGAAATATAAAGACATGAATTGAAGGTCTGAAAAAAATGTGATAATTTAATACATGCATGCCCCATAATTATTCCACAAGTTAGATTGTTCTTCCCAAATAATATATACTGTGTGCTCCATTTTTTCTCTCAATCTCTCTTATATCATGCACATGAATGCAATTTACATTTAAAGGGACCAAAATTTAAAAATGAGGAAAACCCAATAAACGTTCATTTTAGTTTCAAGCTCGAGTACTTGTAGGGGAATAGGTGATGTCTTAGTAAAAACGTGGGAATTAAATACCTACATGTCCCACACCCATTCCCCGACTTAGATTTTTCTTACCTAAACAATATATGATATGTGCTCCACTCTATCATCTTGATCTTGCTCGTATTATTAACATGAATGCAATTTGTGTTTAAAGGGACCAAAATTAAAAATGAGAAAACCCCAACAAACTTCCCTTTTCATTTTCAAGCTCGAGCAAGCACACAAGAATAGTTGATGCACAAAAATTCATCAATATTTGAGTATTTCAAGAAGTTGGCCATATGAGAGAAATGTTTCTTTTATTTTCTATTTTTAAAGAAGGATTTGAACTAATAAAACCATTAAAGTGTACGATGTAATGTATAGGTGGAAATAGGTTGCTTGTTTTCTTAATTTAAGATCTAATGTGTTTAGTCTATGTTTAAGCAGTTCATGTCTTAAATTATAGTCATGGAATAATTAGTTACTAAAAATATGTAATCTATTAATAATATTCAAATTTAAATTAGAGTTCAAATGTGTTAAAAATGTTAAAACAAATCTCAAAATTCAATTCCAACAAATCTCAAAAATCAATTCCAACGAAACAACTAAATCCATACCTAAACAACTAAATCAGTTGGATGTGGGTCTTATTGAAGTTGATTTGATGAGCTTCATGTCCTATTTCTTGCAAAATTTCTGCCATTATTTGCAACAATGGTGTGTTTGATGATGTATGGCAAGAATAAATGACTGACAGTGGGATTTTAATGGTGTCATATAATTGCAGAATTACAAAGCAAATAAACAACATTTACAAATATAACTAAATGGAAAGGTAATGATATATAAGATCTGAGTTATATATATATATATATATATATATATATATATATATATATATATATATTCACCGCAGATCTAGAATGGTTACGTTATTTCTCACATTTTGTTATTAGAACTCACAAAGTGGTAAGGTAAATTCAATATCCATCCATGAAGAACATGCAATCTATCTCCCACAATATAACTTTTGTAATACAATTCCAAACAAATTCCCTCTTTTGGTGAATGCAGGTCCCGGATTGGTGAAGGAGTGGATCTTGGGATATCCGTGAAAAAGTGTTCCCTCGTTAAGGAAGAAATATGATGCCTTAACAACAACATTATTTTTTTCCATCTTCAAGATGATGATGTAATCCCTATCGATAGTGCCTCGCCGACATTAAAAACCAAGGCACAACATTATCATAAGTTTGTGTGAGGGCCCATCATTTCTTGTTGAACAAAACACCATTAGTCCTTTCCTAATGGCCGTAAAGGCTCCAAGAGAGATAATGTTATGAAAATATAGAACACAACTAAAGAAAAAAAAGATAGACAAAACATTTGCTCCATTGTTAATGACCAACACGTACAATCCCATGATGTCCTTGGATGAACCGATCTCATACATACCAGCCCCGGTGGATAGAAAGAATCCCCGTCTACAATATGGACAATGGTGATTACAATATGTTATCAGAGCTCCTTAAGATTTCTACCTGTAAACACACCTTTCAACGTAAATATATAAAATAAGATATATATGTTAAGATTGAATATTTTACCACATTCATTTCATTAATCCTTATAAAAAGACACACATTCATATAATATGGATAATTTAATGGCACGAATAAGAAAATTCATGGAAAAAAACAAAATTAACAAAAATGTCATAAATTTCTCAAAAAGTCGAGGGGGCAAGCTTCTCGCTGTAAAAATTCCTTTCAACATAAATATTCACTTTTAAATATTTAAAAAAACATTATTAGTTTCTCCCACATGAAAAGGAATTGAAATCTAATAAACACTTGGACCTATTTATAGTGGGTGGAAACGAAATAAATATCGACTATTGTAAAATTAAGGAAATTGTTTTGTAAACTCTTGGACTATCTTTTGTTGATTTGGATGAGCACAACGAAGCCTTCATCCTTGACAAATACATAAATACATTAATATTATAAAAAATTGTTTAATAAGAATTATTTTTGCAATCCATTTTAAAATTACAAATTTATGAAATAATAAAATAAAATAAATTTGTATCAACAAATCTTATCTATGAACAATCTATAAAAATCATAATTATGTTTAACCCCATGATATAACGTTCAATTATATATAATTAAACATATTTTATCACTATAATGTCTTCAACGGGAATAAACCAACTACGTGACACTTACTAATATTTAACAATTCACTTTTCCATTGATTTGAGACCAATACAACAATATTTTGATTATGAGATACTGATCTAAGCATATTATAGTTTAGGGCCCACAATTTGACTCCATGCCAATAATATTGAATACGATGATATATTTTAAAATAAAAATGCAATATTTTGCTTAGTAAAAATGTGATATTAGGAAGAAAAAAAGTTACTTTAAAATAAATATCACTGTATATGTCGAGGAGTAGGAAATGATGATAGGAATACAACTGTCACTTTTTCCTTTCCTCATAATACAATAAAAATAAACATGTCACTTTCTAGCTAACATACGAAAGCATATTAAATATGTCAATTTATACACCACAAATAATGATTGCTAGTTGTTGAAAGTCAAACAATGATCCTCAAATAATCTAAAGGGAACTTGATATGGACGTGGACATGATATGGACGTGGACATTGATATGGATGAGAACGTGGATGGTGAGGATTTTGATACATACATGATTGTTGATACGAAGAGGACGTGGATGGTGATGATTAAAAGTTGTTGTCGAGCCCCCGTGCTTTCTAGTCAGAACGTGCCTCATGGGCGTAATAAATGTAAAAACTAATCTTACACAAAATTAGCATCAATTTTCTTTTTGTATATTAGAAAAGTATGAGGGAGATGGCCAATGGGCTATTTAAAGAAGATCCCTTATTTTTAATGTAAAAGGAAACCATACCTTAAATTGTAAAAGAAAAAACCCACCATGTAAAAATTAACTTATCCCTTTTAAATTTAAAAATGTATTGTATTTTTGTGATTAACATGTTTAAAATTAAAACAATAAATCAATTTATAAATATGTATAAAATTAGTGAAATAAATTCAAATTAAACATTATAGTGTCACCATAATATATTAATAATACACGTATGGTTTTGTAAACCAATTAGAGACTAAATATTCATAAATAATGTATAATTTGGTCTATGTATTGGAATTTTTCATATAACTATTTTTATGGTTGTCTTACAATAGCTAACTCTTATGATATATAAGTATGAAAAATACGAATTTTTTATTTATGTATTATGAAAGAGAGCATGGTTAACTCTTACAATATACAAGTATGAAAAATACCAAGTTTTAATTTCTATATTATGAAAGAGAGCATACTTCTCTTATTGTGGGAAGATTGTATGTATGCCTCAAACAGAACATGAAAGATATTTTTCCCATTTATTTTCTCCAACTTAAGTTTACTATGCTCTTCAAATCTTTAAAACCCTTGGTACCTATTTTCAATTTGGTTAATCGATGCTATGGTAAACATTGCACACACAATCATCATTAACTATAGTTGAGTCCTTATATTAACATCTTGTGTGTTTGCATTAAAACTTGAGGGATTATTATCCTTGATGAAGAAATGCTTTTCAATATTAAGGGCACATTGAACTTCACCAACCTGAACTCGGATTGATGTATAATGCCTCGCGAAGAGATATTGAGAATGCAAAAGGTAACTCTGGATGGAAATTTTCGGTGGAAAGGTGGATGGAAACTTCATGGAGAGGGAGATCTGTTAGGGCCTTGACATGCAATAATGTCTGGAATTTCAAGGAGTAGAGCATATTTCAAGTCAAGGATGGGATCCAATCAAGAAATTTTATAAAAACTCTCTCTATCTTTGCTGCGAATTCTAAAGGACCCTTGTATCCATTTCTATGAAATTTTTTATTCAAGGCTACAAAATTAAACAATTTGAATTTTAAACAATTCTTATTCCTCTATCTCCCTTTTAAAGTCTTTTATCTCCCTCTACGTGCATGAGAAAGAATGGAAAATGCTATAGATCATAAAATAAATTTTTTATTTCAAATTGATTAAGCTAAATATGGAGTATCATGCCTAATCGATGCTATAATAGTAGTAAATGAATGCAATAATGAAATACATAAATATGATTAAGCTAAATATGAAATATAAATGCCTAATCTATTGTTATAGTAGCAGTAAATGGATTCAATAATGAAATACTGAAATATACCAAAGCAAACCAAGGAAAATGATTAAGCTAAATACAAAGTATTATGCCTAATATGATGTTATAGTAACAATAAATGAATGCAATAATGAAATAAAAAAATATGATTAAGCTAAATATGAAATATAAATTCCTAATATGATGCTATAGTAGCACTAAATGAATGCAATAATGAAATACAAAAATATACCAAAGTAAACTAAGCAATAAATAATGAAACCCTAATGTGAAAAAGGGTAAGATGCCTTAGCTGATTCGCCAAGTTTTGGAAAGTGCATAGAGCTGGAAGATAGAGAAATGTGAAGCACTAACCGTATCACACTGGAGCTCAAAAAATTGTAGAACTGGAGGAACAAGCTGGACAGGGCGCTCTAGAGCATCTGGGTACTAATTTTGGGAGTCTCGAGTCTCGCAGAAAATCTCAGAAACCCAAATTCTTAGGGTTGCAAGATGTTCTCTGATGCTCACCTGTTGTCGTTATGGATTCACATAATGACCACCGAGGTCACAATAAACTTGCAATGAAGACTGAACTTGTAAAACCCCCAAATAAACATCACATCCTAAAAAATAAAGATGTAAAATGAGGAGTCATATTGTCATTATTAGCATTCCAATGGTGGACTTACAATTGAGTGTTTCACTACATCTCAGACCCAATGTAGTTCTATATGTGTGCAGAATTGTGCCCTAGGTTTCTTTTGTGCCAGTCACACATGGATAATGAGCAAGAAACTAGATGTAGAATGTAATAAATGCATGCATGAAATAAAATGAACTTCCTCCTATGAAGTGTAATGCAAAAACCATTCCTCGTGTCCCTTGTGATGGAGCTAGATAGATACAATTGAGCTCTTAGATGCCTTGATGGAAGCAACCTTAGGTGGTGATAGTAGATGCTTAGTTCTTGGTCCTTTATTATGATCATATAACTTTATATTTATATGAGTCCCTTTCTTGAACTTCGTAATTAACCCCGAAAAGGATGACTATGAAAAAGATAAGATTCTCAAATGGCTAGAAAGGACCCAAAAAGTGTGACCAAAGTACAAAGAGGACAAGGGTGCCCAGAGGGGATATGAGCACTTAGTGTTGACATCTTGGCATTGGGTCCGCCGAAGTATGAAAAGACTAACTAAACAAGAAGACGTGTAAGAACAAGAGAAGTGATAGAAAAGAAAGCAATGTGGCCAAAGACATGGGTTAATTAGTACCATTCTTACTTAGGAACCATTTGAATAGTAGTATGTACTCAAGACTAGATAATTAGCCACGTGATTGTGTTTCTACATTTCCCCACTTTATGTTGGTGAGCGTAAAGCTCAAGAACATAAAGTAGATAGAGATGCGTGCACTGATAACCATGTAGATCGATGATACAAGCGTGCAAAAGGAACTAGACACGGCGTGGAGTGATAAAAATGTGAAGCATAGATGCTAAGGAGGGAAAATCGTAAAAAGTGATGAAAATGAACCTAGGGTGGAAACACATGTGTAGATGTCATGATGTACTTGTTGTCGATGTCGATGTTGTTGTTGGTGTGATGTGGATGATGTTGACTACCGCTTCCCATACGAGACGGACTTGCAAAAGAGAAGTGAAAAGTACTCAAATACACATGTATATGTGTAAAAAGCATGTAAAGGAGTATGTAAAATGAAAAAGTGTGAAAAAGGAACATGTGCACCTGATCTGTGATGAGGAAAAGAGTGTAGAAATGATCCTGTAAATGATGTTGATGCATAAGTTTTTAGGCAATATCACACCAATTTAATGGAAGAATTATAGGGAGAACTGTTTGGTGTCATCCACCAACCTTTAACTACTTATCGTTGTGTAAAACACCACCATAGATGGTGTGTATGTGCTAAGGACTCTCTGCCCTGTAAATGTCCAAAGGTCCTAAAGGACTCTCTGCCTTGTCAAAATCCTCTATGACATGTCGAAGAACTGTGTAATTGTCCCTTGGTTATTGACACTCTAGGAAAAGACTGTTATATTGCCTTTATATCTGGCACTTAGGGAAGACCACCGCGTGCTAAGGACCCAAGTATGGTTCTAAGCCTTGTCCAAAACTAAAAGTTGTATTGTATTGGTATTGTGTTGTGTGTAACTATGTATGGGGTGATTGATTTACCCATATGATGCCCCCTCGTTTGGGGTGCATACGACATCACTGAATGAGTGTGTGGCCCAAAATATGATAGAATGTTGCACTTCTGAAACTATACCTTGTAGGGGAAGGGAATGTGCTTGGTAGAAACCAAGGCACATGCAAACAAGTGGCTAGGAAAACAAGTGTTAGTGCAAGCAAAGACAAACACTCATGTAAAAGATGAAATGTAAGCTAGTAGGCATGCAAGTAAACATGCAAGAAGACAATGTAGATAGTAAAAGTGGGTTACAAACATGGGACATCACTCACAATGTCACAAGATAATAAAGGTTGTAATGGCCATAAGAAGACGAGTGTGCACATAAGACACAAGGCAAAGCCCTGTAAATAAGAGCATACAAAGAGAAAACAATGACAAGCAATGTAACAAACAACCATGGAAGCATGTATCCCTAGAAATTAAATGTTGCACATCAAGCACCCGTTAGCATGTTAAAAGATAAAAAGTATGCCAAAGCATGTATAATATGAGAAAATAGTGTGTTATGAAACATGAAACAATATCACTGGCGTACAAAAGTGGATTCCCCCAGACCCTTTGTGGGATTGGTAATAGTAATTGCACTCAAACATCCATACTGTGTGTAATGCATTCGTATAATCTATAATCACAACTAGAAAGCAAGTGAATGTGCATGTGTGTATGATAAAGATAATGACATACAAGATATCTATCTAGCATGTGTAATAAAGTGAACATGTAAGCAAAAGTAAACAAGAGTAAATGTAACCAAGATATGTAGTATGTTGTGGATGAGGCAGAATGGAATACAATGTGAACAAGAGAGGTAACATGCCCAGTGGATGGAAATGTATGCAGTGAGGCTCATTTGTTTATGCCCTCTCAACAGTCAAGAATGAAGCATAAATGAGAGTGCGTCATTCGGAAATGTTTTATAATGTGTGCAAGAAAGATGTTAAATGTAGGTTGTCGCATGTGAAGAAAAGTTGATGAATGAATCTTAGAGTATTGATGTAGAATAATAAGGTGGAGATGATATTGAATGCGCCATAGGGGATGCGTGTTGTGTGATGATTTATCCTAAAGCGTATATCACTAAATGGGTGAGTAAGATGCTAATACTTGTGATGATGTAGCATAAAGCGTATATTATGAAATAAATGACCATGATGCTGGTTGAAAATGTGATGATGTAGCACAAAGCGTATATCACGAGATGAATGAATATGAAATCTAAAAAGGGGTGATGATTTAGAATAAAGTGTATATCACAAGATGAATGAATAGGAAATCTAGAAAGGGGTGATGATTTAACATAAAGCATATATCACAATATGAATGAATAGGAAAAACTAGAAAGGGGTGATGATTTAGCATAAAGCGTATATCATGATATGAATGTCACATGGTAAAATGATTGAATGTGTGAGTGTAATGAGGTCCATTTGATATGTATACCCTCAACAATCGAGTATGGACCGTGAGACTAGAGTGCGTCATCAGGTAATGTGCATTGTATAAGTTGGATATAGGATGTAGAAAATGTAGAAGAGAATAGTATAATGTACTAAGAGGATGTGTTAAAATGATGTAAATTGTAGGATGTGGTTTGAAATATGTGTTGATTATGTCGAATGTAATGATGTATAATGTGCAACCCAATATGTATAGATTGTGTGAGTGTGGAAAGCGTAAAGTGCGTATGATGTATAATATATGTAAGAAGATGAGGGTGAAGACATATATAGTGTGTATGATGTCGATGATGTAAAATGTATAATAGTGTAGTGTGTAGGATGTATATGATGTATGGGTTTATGAGACATAAAGTGTGGATGAGATATAGGAGATGGAAGAGGAATATAGTGTATATGTATAAATATGTGTGAGGATGTACAATGTGCATAGAGTATACAATGCATATAAGATGTAATAGAAATAAGAAGATGATGTATAGAGTGTGTGATGGGTTTTGTTGAGTGTGTGCGGTAAAAAATATGTCACAACCTGTGGTGATGATATAGTGTTTAATGTGTAGTGTGTGAGGTTCATGTGTATAGGATGCCCTCAACAGTCAAGTGTGAACCATAACACGAGTGTGCCATAGGGTAATGAAGATATAGGTATATATGTGAATATGCATGTGTTATATGTGGAATTCTAGATGTGAAGTGATGAGATAATAAAATGCTTGTTAAAGTTAGGGGGGAGGAGAATAGGTGCGATGCCCCCAAGCGTGTGATTGTGCATGCACTATTCGATAAAAGTGAAGGCTTGAGACCTTCCACCCGATGTTGATCGCGATGAAGGTGCATGATGATATTCTCGAGAGTGGTGGTATCTGAGATAAATGTTGTGTAGGTGAGTGAAGTCTATATGTATGCAAGTGATGAGTATATTGTGGGCATCTTGGTGTAACAAAATTTGTAGGTGATGGATACTTATGTGAATCGAACATGGTGGTGATGGACATTGGCATGGAATAAAATGAGGTGGTGACTTGCGTCTAGATGTAAGAGTTGTCCTAGCAATGGGCCTAGACTCATGTACTGGACTAGTAGAGTGATGAGACCACATAGGTCATGTGAGTGTAGACACTAAATCACACACTTCGAGTCATTATTTAGCCTCGGTCTCATATAACTATTCATATGGTTCTCAAGTGGAAAGAGTAATAATTAACCCATGTCTTTGGCCATTTTGCATTGCTTTCTGTTGTTATTTTCAATCTTACACCTGTACTTTCCTAGTCTATACTTTCATACTACATTTTTACTATTTCTGACTAGGGCACCTAGCCATAATCGGGGCGCCCTGGTCCCCTCTAGGCACCCTGATCCTCTTTACACTTTCCTCTCACTTTTTGGGCACTTTTTAGCCATTTGAGCTTTTCATGTTTTTGGTGGTTGGTTTTTTTGGGGTTGATTATGAAATTAAAGCAAGAGAACCATATAAATATAAACTTATGATATCATAATAATGGACCAAAAACTAAGCACTTACTATTTGTATATAAGGTTGCATCCATTAAAGACATCTATAGCTACATGTGCATCCATCTAGCTCCATCACAAAGTACATAAGGTTGGTTCATCTGCATCACATTTTATAGGAGGGGAGTCTATTTTTTCCATGCACACATTTACTACATTCTACATCTAGTTATTTACTTGCTACTTCACAAAGTACCATTGACACAAGAGCACCTAGGGAAAAATTGCACACACACAAACACACCTAGAACTACATTGGGTTTGATATGTAGTGCAACACTCAGTGTTAAGTCCATCAATTTGGGAACTAAGGACATTCCAACCCCTTTGTATGTATCTTTTTCTATGGTTTTGATGCTTTATATGGGGTTTTGTAGGTGATTATTCCATTGTAGGTTTACCAGTGCTTTGGTGAGCACACAACGATATTCACGTGATAGGAAGTGAACACAGGAAAACATACAATGACACTCCAGAAGAGTTTTCCTGGCCATTTCCATAGGCCAGGAACCTAGATCCCAGACTAGGGTGCCCATGGGTGCCCCTATCCCTCTCTAGGCACCCCAGTCTATCTAGATAGTCCAGATCTGCACTTTCTTAGGCTCATGTGTGAAAGTTTCCTCCCCTATTCACCTGGTCTTCATTATGACACAGTCCCGCAACATCATCGAATCAACTAAGGCCCTCTTAAACATCTTTACTCATTAGGGTTTCACATTTCATTGGTTTTATTTCTTGCGTGTTATTTCAGTATTTTATTGCTTCATTTATTCAGTTATTTTACTGCTCCTATAACATTAGATTACACTAGAATATTCAATTTTAGTTAATAATTTTAGTGAACCCGAATGCTTTCATGCTTAGGATCCTCATTTTCCCTCTATCATGGGTTATAACATTCCTCAAATTTCTTTGTTTGATTTACTTAAGATGCATCCCAATGCTGTTCTGCAAAAAACCTTAGACACCATGTATCTTCCTAAAGATATGCCGCCACATGAAATAAGTCTTATCTTCGATCGCTTATCTAACGACCCTAGTATTTGTGATCCTCCATCTAATCAATCCATGTTGGAATAAATTCAAGCTTTGCATTCTTTATTTCAAGACAAATTTTAGGCTATGGAATCCACAATTACATCTCTTAAATCTAAAATCCAACATCTTAAGGATGCTTCTCAGACTCACGTTTGTTCTCCTTCTTCATCTCATCTTCATTATATGTCTACTACATGTGCTCATATCAGTGACCCTCAAGTCATACCATTATCGGAGCCTCTCACCTTTGATCGCAATACTCAATAACATGACATTCTTACTAAGCTCCTTAGTCATCAATTGATCACTTTATTTCCTATTCATTACCATCCTCATCGGCTAGTAAAATATCAAGGTCATCCATATAGCAATTATCATTAAATTAATGGACATAGTGACAATGATTGCTACACTTTACAATGAAGAATAAAACATCTTGAGCATCAAGGATTTATCTCATTCACTACATGCCCATATACACTTGTTGTATCCCAATGGGTTCCCAAATCTGATTCGTCTATGTCTAATGAGCTCCATGCCATCACTTCTAATGGTCGTTCTATGGAAAATAAAACACCGCCTAAGCAAACACCTCTCAAAATCAATATAGCACCTCCTCCTCTCAAGACATCTACAACATTGCGAAGTCAAATTACACATCCACCTCTCAAAATCAATCGACCTTCTTCTCTTATCAAGTCATTTGCAGTGTCATCAATCCCACCTAAGCTACCACCATTTAAAATTCCTTCCCATCCTTCTCCATTTCCATTTCAAATGCATTTCGTCAAAGCAAATACTCCTACCGATAGCCAAGACACATTTCTGCCACCATCACATGATCATGTTGTTGCTTTTGCCACACATGCTTCCACCGCTTCATGCAAACTTGGTATTTGGTAGGTGACTCTTGTCACCTTACCCCCGATGAAACACTCGTATTCTTATGGTTCTTATATGATTGTTGAGGGATCTCAAGAACCTTATGTCATTTCATAATCACTCACACATACATACATTTACAACCATGACACATACAACACAATTTTCTATCATTTACTACACTGCTCAATCAATCATACATTACCTCTTACACTTTAGCACCATCACACAACATCTATTCTAAACAAACATTCATCACATAACACATCTATCACCATCACTCTTTTTCGCTTACACATGTTGCATTTCATCCTTTACACTCATCATATGTGTACATTTCCATCATCATTACCCTATGAAACACTCTTGTGCTTTGGTTCACACTTGAATGTTGAGGGCATCCTATACACACAAACCTCACACACTGCATAGTAGACACTACACATAACACATCTTCACACATTTTACATGCATCATTCACACTTTGTGTTTCATACATCATACATATCCTATACTTATATCGACTACACATCTTGCATTACATCTTAGACATCATATTTTACACACTTTGCATCTCATGCATATCACACATTCTACACATCTACTTACACATGCCGCACTCTCTACCCGATGACACACTCTAGTCACACAGTCCATACTAGACTGTTGAGGGTATACATTGCAAATGGACCACATCACACTCACACACTCGACAATTCACACTTATTATCATGCATCATCCCTAGAATTAGTGGTATATACTTTAGGATATAAGATCATTTCTTCTAGCGTTATCTTGTAATATGCTACATCATCACTTTCGATTGCATCATTTAGTGGTATATGCTTTAGGATAAATCACCACTCCTTTCTATTCATCTTGTCATGATATATGCTTAGGCTACAATGTCACACAAAATTCATCTTTATGTCACATACCATCACTACCCACTCATCATAAAGCACGTTGCACACAACACATAGTTCGACCATTTCCTGATGATACACTCTCGTTTATGGTTCATTCTTGACTATTGAGGGGGAATACTAAATGAACCTCACTGCATACAATTCCATTCACTCGGGGGCATGTGGCTCCTATCATTCACTCTGCATTCCATTCCATCCATCCACAACATACTACATTTTATGGTTACATTTACTCTTGTTTGCACTTGCTTTTATATGTTCACTTTATTACACATGCTAGATATATATCTTGTATGTCATTATCATTATAATACACACATGCACATTCACTTACCTTCTAGTTGTGATTTCGGTTATATAGGTTATGTTATCCATCATAACTCCCTAAGTTATTTGGATAACCCATATCTCCATCCCGGCTCTATGGTTTTGTTTGTAGGTGCGCACACTTCAATCACCGCAGCTGGCCACATCTCCATGGTTGTAGATTCCCTACGCATTCTCGCACATTCCTTCTTTCATCCCTTCTCCCTTTCCATTTTCCTTTTCCTATTTGTTCCATCCTTTCCCCTTATGCATTCTCTTTGCGCACTCGCCTTCTCATTATTGCATTCATCCTTCACACTCGCCTTGACCTTGCTTCCCAAAATGGCTAAGTCCTCATCATTCTCGCATGCCCCTTCCTCACACCCCACACATCATTCTCGTAATGACTTTGCCCTTGACATGTGTTCCCCTCTCACCTGTTTGTCTCATCTCCTCTCATGCTTGTTACCTTTACACGTGCTCTCCTCTTGTTTTTCTTCCATGCTTCATTCTTCCTGTGTATTCCTTTGTGCCTTTATGTGCCACGTCACTATCTTACGACCTTGAGTTTGCTACATGTAACCAATCAAAGTGTACCGGCAGGGAACCGAATCTTGAAGACTAACTAGTGTATGACACATGGTACAAACAATAAAAACATTTGCATAATTGGCCATTATTTCAGCCAATACGTGCACGCCACGTACGTGTTTTACATGCCAGCACGACTCTTACAATATTTTGACTATCATAACTTTTTCTCCGATTGCTCGATCCTTGCGCACCTAAAATTTTGGAAAGCCACCGATGTGGGCTATATGCTAGGCCATTAAAATTTAATTTTTGGTAGATTTGGTAGGTGGGGAGCTAGAAAATTTCTTTCATGCCATTAATATGTGATCTAATTTCTTCAACCACCCGATTTGATCTGATTTTCTTTCCTTCCTTCTCCAACATGCCAAACAGACATGGAGAACCACACTTGATAGATTGTAGGTGGATTTGTAGGAATTTATGGCTGGTGGTTGAGTTTCAAATCAAATTTCCCTCCTTCTCCTTTTCTCTCTCATCGATCTATCTATAAATGTAAGAGCTATGCTCATTATAAAGGGTTGGACATTTTTCATCCTTAGTGTTTGCTAAGGATCATATATCTCTCGATTTATGAGTTGTAGACCTCTAGATCTTGTTTATGCACGTGAATATTTACCTTTAGATGCCATTGTAATTGATTGTGCATACCTAGGAGTAATAGAAGCACTATTTTGTGGCTATCTTCTGCCTTAACATGTTTCATTTATTTTTTCTTGCCTTCTTTTACATTGTATGCTTGTCATGTTACTTTATGTTCCTTGCATCACCATTTTTTAGTTGTGTTTCATGAAATTGACGGTGCATTTATGTGATGGTTTGTGCCACGCATGCCTAGCCTCCCCTCATGATTTCTCCTTCATTTTCGATCAAAATAGATAGTGTTCATCCCTCTTTTTATAGTGTTATCCCCTTCCTTAGTATATATTTTCCTTTTCATATTATCCTTATATCCCTAGTCCCTTGGCAATTTTAGCTTAGTTTCCATTTCCGCATTAGGAGTAGCAAAGAATAGTAATAAGAGAAATAGGTAGAGGAACCGAACTTCTCCAAAGACTTGTCTCAAGTGCACAAGGTCCCACAACTTGGAGATGATTCCATTGTTGTCTCAAACAACCCAGTTCTTCCAGATTTGAGACACGGGTGCACGTTTGACAACCAACAGCTTTGGCACACCCGAGTGGGACAAGCCTTGAAAGCTTACATTTTATATTACTAAGTTGGTGTATGGACTTAGTATTTCTAGCCTTTGGAGGCTCATTTCAACACATCTGGTGACTCCCAACACTCATATCTATTGTTTTAACAACTAGAGCACCTTTTATGAGAAGAGTACATACCAGATAGAGTGCTGTAGCTAAAGGATCCTTTGAATATCTCCATATTTCACCAATAAGTACATGAAATAGATCTTCCACGTGTGTATCCCCATTTCCAGTGTGGTGTGTGCACTCTACTCCTCATAAAAATATGCATGCCCTACCATGACACTTCAACCTCCTCCTCCTCCAAGGAAATTTTCTAGCTTCATTGGTGGAAGCCCACTCAATCTCAATGCACAACATGATATGCTAAAGAACCATGCTTAAGAGCATCCCATACTTCATGGGAGAAAATCAAGTCACCCTTGTTGAACACATCCAGGATGTAGAAAATGTATGCTCTATCTACCTAATCACGCATGATGATGTTGTCACGTCGTGACTACTTGGAACCTCATTTAAGGGAAAAGTGCTCCAATGGTACCATAGCTCGAGACTTGCATCCATTACAACTTGGATGAGCTTGGAACATAGTTGTGCAACTAATTTTAAGATAAGTCGATCACCTTTCATTGGTGGAATAATTAACTACAACGAAGAGGGCACCCAATGAGTAGATGATTGATTTTAACATCAAATTCTAGAAGACTTGGGAAAAATTCCTCAAGTGGTAAGACATATAGTCTAACATGCTTTCCTGTATTATCTAAGGGCTTTGAATAATGACATTTCTGTCATGGTTCAATCCATGGGTGGAATAACTTTACCGCTACATATAACATTGCCACAAGGGTAGAAAAAAACCTCATTCGGGATGATAAGTTGGCTCCCGGTGCCTCCGCGCCCTTTTTCTAGAGATGTCTCTAGTGCCCCTTCCTTTCATCACTCTTGTTCCAAAGATGCTGTAACATGTAACTAGTTACATCAACATCCTACTCTCTGTGTAGCAAAAAAGAAAATGAATAATTGAAGACCTTGATTAAAAAATTGTCAAATAAGGTCATATCATTGGAAAAACAACAGAACAAGCCTAAAAAGTAATTATAATCAGGCACAAAACCAAAACAATCAACCCTAGCTGAATCAAAGATCAAAATCAAAGATACGTGTAAAACCAACAAGTATGATAGATGACATGTTAACACACATATTTCCTCGCAAGTTGTTCCTCCCGCACCTCCTCTTCTAATGCCCAACTCAAGTCAAGTACTTGTCCCTATTCGAGCAATATGGCATAGGATTAAGAATGGTACTTCTATTGAAATATGCCTCGTAGTCAATATCATTGTGCCAATGTTGTAAGCATGTAGGCCTATATGATCCTGAATGCTTCTAATCGTGAGCCTTCCATTTGCGCGCAAACGAACTTGAGAACCAAGAAAGGCCGAAGTCCCTCCTGGAATCTAACTTGATATTATTTGGTGCTGAGGACTTTTATGCAATCAACCAAGCTACAGATGATACAAATAGACAGTGCACCTAGATTACAGAAAACACAAGATATAAGAAGAGAATGTTAGAGTCGGCGCCGAGATCACAATTCCAACAACACAAGAAGATCCTCAAAAATAGAAGGAAGTAGTTAAGGCATCAAACAATAAAAGTGCTAAGATAGCTACACGTGAGGCTCCACGTAAAGCTCCTCCGAAGTGACGCATGCCTCTCCTTTGGTATGTCAAGCCTTTACTTCAGCCTAAGGCCCCGCCGCGATGCCCGAACAATAAAAAAGGGATGTTGTTGTACCCATATGCATAAGTCATTAGGCCTTCCATTTAATATTGTGGACCAAATGAAGAGAAAAAATATGAATGTCATAACGTGGAATGCCCTGCCATACCGTCTCAAAGAGACATGTTACATGAAGCTATGGACCAACTTCGCATGTTGATCCGGTTGTCGAAAAACCGCGTGCTTTCAGTAAATACTTTTTTAGCAGAGGAGAAGCAAGTAAGTAATGCTACTAAAACCCCATCCTTTTATATGTCCTTGATCGTAGGCAAACATCTAGTGCATAATTGTATGATAGAGTTGAGCGCTAGTACTTATGTTATGCCCAAGAAGATAACTGATGTTTTAGGTCTTAAGTATAACCCCTTATCCAAAGGAGTCTTGCAACTTGATGGTTCAACTATCACTACCCTAGGAGTCATCAAGGATCTTTAGTTAACCCTCCACACATATCCAAGCCTCACTATAACTCAAGATGTGTCAGTCATTGACGTACCTCCTTTGTTTGCCCTATGTCTATCAAGATAATTTACTACCAAAGTGGGTGGTTAGTTGTCCCATATGTTACTCAAGACAAGGTATGGTACCCAATTTACCATACAATCTGAGCCTATATTTTTCTATCATGTGGAGTTATATGATTCATCCCTCTCTAAGTTTACTATTTAATCCTAGAAAGTCAAGACCAAGTTCCTGAAGAGAAAACTGTTCCTCCTCTACCTGACCTTGTGTTAGATGAGTGGGCGGAAAGGCACCATAAATTTGATCCATATGATGAAGAGATAGAAGCTTTTAAACTGGGATTGGAACTTATTGCATCCTGAAGAAGAAGCTGTGCTACCACACGCGCTCAAGAAAAACCAAGCATAACTTGGTCTATGGAAGTTATACTTTGATGGTTCTAGAAGTAGAAATGGCGTTGGTGCAAGAGTTGTTCTCATTTATTAGAAGGATGAGAGGTTATTTTTGTACACAAAGTTATAGTTCACATGCTCCAATAATGTAGCAGAATATGAAGCATTGGTGTATGACCTTCTCATTTTTGAGAAGAAAGGGATTAAGGCACTGTAGATATTAGGGGACACAAAATTGGTTATCCACCAAGTCACCAACAAGTATGCGAGAAAAAATGAGCTTTTAAAAGCTTATAAACATAGAGTTTGGGACCTCATTGAGAGCTTTGATGATTTGAATCTATAGGTGGAGCCGTGTAAATTAAACCAAGAAGCCAATCGATGGCCGCACTTGGCTCACAATTCTCTCCTATTAAGGACTTTGTCAAAGGGAAAGCGCAACATATTAAGATGGTGATCAGACCATCCATTCTAGATAATAATACTAGCTGGAAAGTGTTTGAAAGTGACACATAAATTGTCCAGTTCATTCAGAACAAAGTTGAAATTTCATCAAGTATTCAATCTAAATTACATGACAACTATGGTGAACAAGTGATTCAGCTCAAGACAAATAAGTTTCCTAAAGGGCTGGTCACCTTAGAGAAAATATTTAGCCCTGATGATGAGTTCAAGGGTGAAGAAAAGTATATGCGCGTGGCGCAAGAAGACTATGTCCCGCTTAGAGTTGCGACAAAGAAGGCGATGCTACTCAAGTAAATCTTACTTGCATAGATGAAAAGTAAGCCTTTATCTCTCTCTATAAAAAAATACAATGACATATTTTCATGGGAGTATGAAGACCTCAAAGGTTTTGATCCAAGTGTTTCTCAACACTCCATTGACCTTGATCCTAGTATCAAGCCCATTAAACAAAAGTAGAGACCATTCAATCTAAGGATAGAGCCCCTCATGAGGAAAGAGTTGTCCAAACTCATTAATGTGATATTTTTCCTATTAAGTACTCTACCCGGGTTGTGAATCTAGTTCGGTATGTAAGAAGAATGATGCAACCTAGAATTTAATATAGATAATCTAGGTGTCTTTGACACATCACCGAGCTTAGGTTGATCACTCACCCGAGAAGCGTGTAAAGGTACCAGTCCTCTTTATGGTCCCTTGTACAAGATTTTAGTATGATGATGTTTTTATATATTCAAATTCATTGTCATTAATTCATATTTCAAAGGTATAATTCAAATATGATCTTAAAAGAACATGATAAAGGAGCTAAACCAAAACTAAGTTAAGATGAGCCATAATACAACTAGATTCATTCATGTTTAACACCATAATTCAGACAATATACTCCAGTTCATAAATATTGTAAAACACATAAGCTACATACACTGTAAAATATCACCATGGATCATGCGATGCGAAAAGCCGCAACACAACCTTACAATAATCCAACACTAACATATATATCCCGATATCTATATATCTCTCCATCAACTACATGGTTCAACACATATTTATAGGGGTGGAGACTTGCCCTTTACCACCCATGCACTTCTCAAAAATAGGTCACATGCTAATAATAGCCATGCGCCTTTACAAACATATGTGCAACATACAAGCGCTCTAATAATATAATTTCTTTAGTTAACTCTAAGTATAAATCCCATTTTTAGCTCAACCTATGCATGGTGATTTTCTACGCTTTGTGCTAAAAATACCCCTTTGCGCATGATCTCGAAAGTCTCCTCACCTTTGTGTGCTTTACACGCTATCCACGAAAATAGTGCGAATCCATGAATTTGAATAAGTCTTGAGTTAGAAGTGTTCAGCGCGCATTTTGTGATCTATCTTTTCACACCCTAAAATGCACCTTATTCCCACACACGCATCCTTCTCGTGCTTCCTCCTTAGAACACATTCTTTTCGATTAACATTTCCCAACACTAAAGTACATTTCCATCTCGATGATATGAATTTCTCCATATATTTCAAATAATAAAGAATGGTTGAATGAAAGAATGGAATGAATGAACCAATCCTTATATAAAAGAATGAATTTTATTTTGCATCGCCTTCTTCTTCAACTAGAAGGATCAGTTCTGAGTAATCGACCTTGAGCTCAGCCTCTAAGGTCTGCCATTCATCCAACATGCTCCTTGTCTTCTTAGGAATGTTAGTGTGACTATGGCATCCAACTCATCCTGAGTAATTTTATCTCTCTCATTCTATATCACTTGGACAACATTTTCCATACCTGACAAAATTCCTTCCAGGGAATCCATCCTTTGTGTGATGAAGTTCACAATTTCATCAATTCTCTCCTTATGTGGATCTTTTCCGTTGCAAGGGCCTCACGCTTCTGCTTCACTAATGCTAATATCTCAAAGACTCCCCAAAGTTTCATCCTTCATAGATTTAAGAACCTCATTATCTTCTATCAAGGTCCTGGTTCTTATTAGGGCGTCATGCTATGCATAATTTCAGAGCTTGATACTTGCCTTTTTTCAGCTCATCCTTCAACATTTGGAGCAAGGCCTCGTAGGTTGAAACCTTCTAAACAATGCTAGCCCTTGATTTTACTTCTTCTTGCATGGGGTCCTTAGGTATAGTCATTTGAAATGAATAATCCTCTAATACCAAGTTAACCAATGTGCACACATAATGCATTGCTAAAGAAAACTTCTTGGTACCTTGGATTCAAGATGAGGCCTTTCTGTGAGAATATGATCACCTAGCGCCTCCACCATGTTAACAAAAGCCTCATTCTTTACTTCTTCCCATTATTTTTCTTCCTTCAAGCACTCGTTCTCCTCCTTTAGGTGCTTTATTTCTTCGTTTCATATCTTTATTATCCTCCATAAGTGCCCTAATGGTGGTGGCTTTATCAATGTTTCTATGCTCCACCTCAGCAGATACTTTAACCAAGGCATTAGTGACGTGATCCTCGGACATTTATCTGGGCTTTACCATGATGTGCTTTCTCCGAGGCACCTTCTTCATTTTGCATGAGACATAAGACTCTTCACATACGTCAAAGTCTGGTTCATCCATATGTGTCTGCATGGACCAGACAACCGCTTTCCTTATGCGCGTGATGGCCATGTCGGGTCCATCAACTCCCATCCATATAAATCCTTTAGGCCCATAGTGATTTCAAACTAGGCGTGGATGATCTTTCTAGTGTCTCGTAGTGAAGCCCATGCTTGGGACAACGTACTCTTCACTTTTCCTTTCCCTCTTTATCTTTGGCCCTTTTGGAGTTTGAATTCTCACTCAGGAGTTAGCCCCTCCTCCTCTTGAGTTGTAATGGGTGAACTGGAAGGCTCACCCTGCTCCTTCCTCTGTTTCCTTCACTCCTTCATCCTAAGGTTCTTCTACACCTTCAGGCATAATCAAGGTTCTCGATGCACTCTCTTCCGATTCCTCCTCCTCATTATGATGAAGCTTCAAATTCCGTATCCATTTCTTCTGGGTGCCTCTTTTGGAGGGGAGAGTCCTGGTGAACTTCATGGCGGTTGGGACATTCCAATGCTTGGATTCCTAGTTTGCCTAAACACCCTTTTAAATTGTGTTCTCCATGGCTTATGCCTTCATCTATATCTCCCTCCTCTTATTGTTGTTGTGGAGGAGTGCTCACGTGCCCACTTTCTGCCTTATCAGTTGGCTATCATCCGCCCATGTGGTCTAAGCCTTTACTATATTTTCATTAAGTTCTTCTTCTTCATCTTCTATTAAGTGTGAGGAAGGATTTGGATCTTCCACATTCTCAATCGTATGTCTACCTTTGGGCGGGTTTGGAAGTATGAGCTCATTCTCCACATATTTACCATTTTCCAATCTAGGCTTGAGATGGATATAGATGAGCATGGCCCCACTGTCCCCAATGGCCAAACTAACTAGCTTCATACTTATTTCATTAGAGATGAGCCTCTCAATATAGGAAGATCATCTTGGATAGACATAAGTCTTCCTTAGTGTGTGGTAGTCGCAGTCTACCTTGTCTGCATTATATGTTAATCTACACGTTAGAAAACCTGTGAACCACGCCTAGAAAACTACTGATGTGAAGGCATATGGTAGCTTACACTAGGGACATGTCCCATATTTTATGTCCACGTGATGTAAAAATTTTGGTACACTATAAATTGTACCATCTTTCCTACCACTGATGGCAACTCCTTAGGAATTCGCCATTCTTCTTCAAAATCCATGTGAAGTTGTTCATACCATACAATTTTGCCCTTTGTTTTAACGGGCCACTCATTGATCCTTCACATAAATATTTCTCGAACCTCTCTGTAAGGGATTTCTTCTCCATAGGATACTCCCATATTTTGTTATTTGGCCCATCGGGCACTCCAATTTCTACAAATACAAGAGATAATAAGATAACGCCAAAACTTATTTTCTTCGACATCCATGCACTTCCTCAATAATTGTCTCTACTATGTACCCAACTAAGATGTACACCTCTCCCTGTGACATCTTCTTCGTAATGTGTAGCCACATAGTGTTTACTTGTGACCACCTTTCTTGATCATTTAGCTTGGTGAGTAGATGCATGACTACTTGCACCACAAGGTACTTCCTCAACTTGTAAATGTCCATTCCACGTGGACCCTTGAAGTATCCCAACTCCTTGTTGGTGGCCATAACTACTACCTTGTCAGTTAGATCACTAGTAAACCTTGTTCATGTACCCTTCAGACCTATCAATGTTGTAATCAAGTTGTGGTGATCTTTACCCGCCATCCAACAAAGTAGAAGAAGTCCTCATGGACTCTGCTCATCAGCCACTGGTATAATTTTTCCAGCTTTCCAAAGTATGGGAGTTCATAAGAATTGATACACCCCTACCTTCTTGAGAAATTCTCCCCAACATCATCATACATTGACATGTCATCCACCATGTGCTTGTTGGTCTTCTTATTTAATAACACATCCAACTCCTCCTCATTAGTAAGCAATGCGGTGGTTGTAGTCACTAACTTTGCATCGATGGATATGGGAATCCCAATCCCGCCGATAATTAATCACTCCTTACAGGTATTGCATTTTGAGAACTTACTCTCAAGGGCCTCTTCAATCTCAACTTCTACCTTCTTCTTCCCCTTGGTTCATGCTCCTAGGTGCTTTCTTTAGTGCCATATTGAAATAAATCGACACCTTTTACTCTTTCAATTGACTAGCTTCAAAACCATGTGCCCTAGCTTGAAATCACATGCCCTAATGCTTTCTCAAACCTGGTGCTCTACTTTTCTCCTCTTTGCATGCCTCCGATTAGCTCAAACCCTTCTCAAATGGGGATACGCAAGCCACTCGCTATGCACAATTCCACTTTCTCACCTGGTTTCAATTCTTGCACCTCAAACATGTTTTGATTTGTTCAATTACACTTAGCTTGCTCGAATGTTTGTGACTAAAAAGGTAAAAATGAACCCACATCACGTATTTATATAGATTTTTTGATTTTTGTCACATTTATTGCATTCCTTAACCTACCACCGATCTTCTCATTCATTCACCATTTTCCCAATTTTCTCGCACGTGCGATACACCTCCATGCCATACTATAACCTTCTAGAGCGCACCTTCCTAACCTAAATACATAACTCCTTCTACATGCATCCATGTACCGAAGTACCTCACCATTGTGCCTTTTCCCGAGTATTTTTACGGTGCAACTTACCTCACATCATACTTGTGCATCCATTTTTTCTAGTTATGGTCTTCTTTTATGAGAAATGTTCATTCAAACCGCACCCTATACTTATAGACATCACCTATAGTAGTATTTCCTTATATGTACCCATGTTTGAATGACAACCACCCCACACTAAGGGTATGTGCAGTCCTCTCACATAAAAATACTTCATTTTGTGATAAGCTTCTAGTGAATAAGGGCACTTATTACACAAAACACTGAACTAAATTGATAAAGCATAGCGATGAAAAAGGAAATACATAAAATGAAATACAATAAAGAAAATCTAACCTAAATGGCAATATTACCTTATTAAACACACCAAGAAGGCTTATTTATAATAGGGATTCAACCTACTCCCATTAAAGTAACCGAGAAACCATGTTCCATCAAGTGCCTCTAACTGACATGTGCCTGAATCAAGTATGTAAATGATAATATATGGTCCCAACCAATGCACTTTAAGCTTTCCTAGATGGCACAAAAACTTTGAATTACAAAAGAGTACTTTCTTCCTGACCTCAAGTTTCTTGTTTTTGATATGTCTGTCGTGCCATGCTTTATACCTAGCCTTTTTTACTACTTTTACTCCAACATGCTACATGCACCTCTCATCCAGATGTATTAATTTATCAATTCTTTCTTCCAAGGCTTTCTCATAAGCTAGACCTCTCACACACGGATTACACAAAGAAGGTAACATGAACTCCATGGGAAGAACTAATTCTGTGCAAACATGAACTCGAAAGGTGTGTCCTTATTCAATCATTTATAGGTTCTTCTATATGCCCAAAGTAAAACAAAAACTTTATCATCCTAATCCTTCCTTCCAACATCACAAAGTTTTGTCAATGTTTGGATCAATATCTTATTGAATGCCTCAATAGTACCATTTTCTTGAGGGTGATATGGTGTAGTAGTCTTGTGGTGCGTGACCATAAATTCATCTAATAACATCTGACTGTCTCATTCAAGAAATGTGTGCCCCTATCACTTGTCAAAATTAAAGGACATCCATACCTGGTAGGAATATTTTCCCATCAAAAATCTAGCTACTGTAGCTGCTATACAATCCCTTGTAGGTGCTGCTTCCACCCACCTAGTAAGATAATTTGTGCAAGTGATGATGTAGCGTGATCCACTTCTATATGCGACGAGGAAATAGGACCCACAAAGTCAATTACCCATTTCTCAAACGGCTATTCACTAGTAATAGGCGTTAAAGGCATTTCATCTCACTAACTAGGTTTTCTAAGGCCGACATTGATCACATGCCTTATAATACTCTTTACAATCCTTTATACAAAGGTCTCCACCATAAACCAACGAGATTTTTTTACATGCGGTGGTGTCACCGCATAATACCCACCTACAATACCATAAGCCTCATCCATGATAGCCGTGCACTCATGTTCTAATACACACCGTGTGCAAGACTTCATCTCATGACCTAATTTGTATAAGTCACCACTTATCAACATGGAAGGTGTGACGCAAATTGTAAGTTATTTCCTCCCAAGGCTTTCATTCCTTTTTGGTGCCATACCCTAGTGCGTAAAAACAATAATATCTTCCAATTACGAGGGCGCATGATTTAACCTACATAGTTGTGCATCGGGCATGGTATCTTTAATATTCTATGCATCCTCTCCTGATTGAATCCTTGACAAATGATCTAGGCCATAATTACTTTTACCCGGTTTTACCACAACCGTAAAATGAAATTCTTGAATAAAATAGCACCCACCAACATATGCACCCCTATAAAATGGGCTTGTTCACCAAATATTTCAATGCCATGTGATTTTTATAGAATACAAAAGGTGTTTCTAGTAAGTATTGTTTAAATTTATGAGTGTGTAGATCATTCAAAAGGCCTCACACTCCGTGGTTGTATAGTTATGTTATGCAGAGTTAGTTTCTACTAGCAAAAAAAATAGGATGATCAATAATACCTTCTTTAGGTTGTGTTAGTACTGACCAATGGTTGTACAGAGGCGTCCACATATTCATGAAAAGGTAAAATCCATAAAGGAAAGCATAAGATAGGCACCGTAGTAAGTTTCTTTTTAGTGCTTCAAATGTGTGCTGCTGAGGGTCTCCCCAATAGAAGGTCCCTTTACCTCTTAATAACTCCTCAAGAATGACATGACAATCTTAATATATCCTTTTATAAATTTTATGTAATACCCTGTGTGGCCCAAGAATCCATGCACCTCACTTTGACTGGTAGGTTCCTCCAAGCCTATGATAACTATAACCTTGGCTGGATCTACTAACAAACCCTCCTTGTAGATGATATGCCCTAGTAGGGTTCTAAAAGGTGTAGAAAAGACACACTTCTTTATGTTTAAGGAGATGCTTAGCTATCTACATCTTTCAAACATTAAGTGCAAGTTGTCACAATGATCCTTTATAAGCCCATATACCATCTAGTCATCCAAGTAAACCTACAAGAATTTGTGAATAAAATCTTGGAATGCTTGAACAACTATGCATGAGAATACTACAGGTGTTTTTCAAACCAAAGGGCATCACCATATATGCAAAGCTTCCCCATTCAGTTATGAATGTTGTTTTCTCTTGATCTTCCTTAGCGATGTGTACCTGATGATACCCAGAGAATCCATTGGTAAAAGAGTAGATTTCTAGCCTACAATGCCTTCTAATATTTCCTCGGTGAAAGGCGTAGGGAAAGGATCCATTACACATGCAAAATTTAACTCCTTGTAATCCACACAAATCCTAATCTTGACCATCTTTTTTATACTGATTACCATGGGGCTAACCCATTCTGACTCTTCTAAGGGCTTAATGATGCCAAATTTCAACATGTTGTCAATATCTTCTTTAAATTTTACATGTAGGTTAAGGTTCATCTATAAGGTATCTTCCTAACCGGGAACACACCTTATTTTAACTTAATCTTCATCTCACCCAAAGATTCATGGAATCCCTTTAACTCATGGTAGCCCCTAGGAAATAAATCATGGAAATCACATAATAACTCAATTATCTTAGCCACCTCAGAATCCAACCAATAGTCTCTAATTATGGCCTCTTTAGGTTCAACATCCATACGAATGTTTACCTTCTTAGTCTTCATAGGTTCATGGTAGGCGTGCACCTTCTCATCCGTGTTATCCAAAACCTCGCATGTACCTTCTAAATGATCAACATCCAAATTTTCTACTTCCTTATCATCCACTATATAGACCATTTTTCCTTTCTCCTTCTCTAGATAAAAAGTGCACATAAGTTTCTACATTTGTTCCCACTACTTCATCAAAAAATGCACTCTTAGGTCTACCTCACCAAATAAATCCTGAATTAGTTCCTCAACTTTTACACTATCTCCCATAGTCAATCACTCCATAAGCCATAATGGCTATTTCACTAGAGGGTTAATGGAAAATTAGTCAAAATTTTGAATCATTATAATCAAGTCTTTCTAATTTCCGTCTCCTATGTGTAACTCCGCATAAACATACCAAGCGCGCGCATGCAACCTCTCAAGGTGGAATAAATTTTTTTCACCCATAGATGAAGGTGGTAAATTTTCCTTCCCCTCTGTCTAGAGTCTCTCACACAATTGGATGTGGTGCTGAACATGAATCTTACAATGATATGTGTAGATTTGAGTAGGTGCATTACTCCTTAGAAACCAGTTGATAAATAAATGGTCACTTCCTCCATTCTATGATATTATCTGGTGTACCATCCACCAAAGCGCTCATCTTGTCCCACGTGTAGGGTATATACCATCATATTCCTTCGACTCACCTGATCCTTCCATTATTCTTCCATGGCATAGGAATACATTAGGGTCTCTTTACCAATATACCGAGGTAAAGACTCTTACTTATCCTCCTAACAAAACAAGAGGTATCCCCATGTGCATATGCACTTTTACTTTTCACCCTAACCATATCATATGTGCCATGTGCCCAATTATCATAGATGATACTTGTAGTATCACTAATGGAATTTGCATCATCCACTGGAGAATTCCTTTTAGATGGCTCAAGTATTTTCGGATCTTGAATGATGCACACATAAATTTGTTTAGGTATTCTCACTTAATGGTTCCACATAAGGTGTAGGCTTCCATATATGTTAAAGGGATAATAACTCACTCTTCCTTATTCTCAAAGATGATGTAGCCCTTGTTGAACTATAGATCAACATTATTTGCATAACACCATGGGTGCTCGAGTAATGTTGGGAAGTTATCTCGCCTCATGCATGTGCCAATACCTCAAAGTCCCAAGTGAACTTGGCCCTTGTATAGTAATGGATGCATCCTTTAATATGCCAATTGGAGTGGACTTAGTTTGATTTTCCATAAACAATACATTAGAGGATGGCTGTAATGGAGGTTTTCCCATCTGTACCCATGCATCTAAAGTAAGCACATTAACTTCTACATGTATCAATCAAGATGTTTCTTAAAATACACCATCCACAACAACATTCAATGTGATCTCCTTATCATAATCCAAGTTATGGGGAGGAATATTAGAGTGCAAAATCTGCCATCCATTCTCGGTGACTTGTGTAGAGTGTTTCCTTTTAACCATTTCCCTAATAATGGAATAATATTCTCCTAGTGCAACATCTTACATACTTCTTTTAGGTCATCAATCACTGAGGGACGTCTCTCGCTACTTTCTTCTACTCCAAATTTTGTGACTTTCTTTTAAACACTATATCTCACCCCGAATATTTCTCGAGAACCTCCATGGTCTCTGATAAACCTCCTTTTGATGTGTAGGATCTGGGTATCGGGCATGTAAAACCTCCTCCTTAGTAATAGTAGTCTTTTTTGTAATGTTTCTTTGGTGTGCAAATTTAGAACGTGTAGTGATCTTCACAGGTACTACCTCTAGTTTCGGGGCCAACTTTGGCATCCATTGGTTTTATAGGCACGTTGTATTTGAACCATCCTTACGCCCTTTTTTTCCTATTTATGTTACTTGCTAAGATGCCCATATAAGTCTAGGCACTCTTCATAATTATGGTTCTTTCCGTAAAAAACAAGTAATATTTTGAGGACATTCACACCAGTAGTGGTTAGGAGATCCACACATATAACATGTTCCTCGAGGGAAATCACCTCATCCACTACATGACCTTGGCCCCCCGAATCCACCATGGTATCCTTAGCTTCTATCCATGACGTTCATCAAAGTGCCCTTTGTTTGATTATAGTGCCCTTGAGTGTGATCATGATCATGGTGCTCAATTTTACCTTTAGAGTTATTTATAACTCCTATCTATCGTACACCAATATCAATGACATCATGGATCTGATCAATTAGTCTATAATATTTAGTATTATGAGTCGTGGACTAGAAAATATTACAATAGCAAGATACGTTCTTCCTTATCATGTATTTCAATAGTGGGAAGTGACTTCCATAGTGGTCTAAATGGCATATGTCTCATAGTTTAACAATAATGAGCACATTGATCTGTGGGGACAACTATCCTTAGTGTGCCCTTCCACTTCACAATATGTACACCAAACTCATGTGCACATGTATCATGATGAATGGGATGATAGTTTCTCCAACTAATTTTACATTATTGTAATCTAAGCCTCAAGAATGGGCCCACTTACTCTGTGTTTATACTAAGTCCAAATGCATCATCACGCATCTATGCTTCAAGTGCTTTGTGCATGGATCCATGTATGTCTTATGTGATAACGCACTCTACGAAAAGGTGTGATCAAAGCTCTCGATGAATCCATGCATGTTGACTTGCATGGATATCATAAGAAAGCTTTGACAACAGTGTTTTGAAATGAGCATCATATTCTTAAACACTCTAAGTAGTGCCTTGCTTAATATCCTTAAGCGTGTTTATGCTCTTCAACTCAAACTCAAGGATATGAAATTCTTGAGGAATGCATCTCATAACACTGTATAATCCACAAAAAGTATGGTCGCAGTCAAAATTCCTATACCATCTATACACGTGCCCCTACAATGTAGTTCAAATTGAATTACCTTGCTCTTAGAAGCCATGATCCCTTTTGCATGCCACAATATTTCACACATATGCACATGCTGCTAGACAACATCTTCTATCCCCATGTATTCTGGAAGATGAAGTGACATCTCCATGTAGATATTTTCTGGTTGGTGGGGACCTTGCCCTCCAGATCTAAAACCTCCTGTGTTACCTCTACCTCTAGATCCTCTAGATCAAGAGGCAGCCATTTGTGGTAGGATTTAACCATAAGAGATACTTGTCATGTGTCCCAATAGTGGTACTAAACTAAACTCCCATAGTTTGAGAAGTGGTAATACTCCTAGATGTAAGTCCAAACTTATGCGCACCTCTATTATGTGTTGATGACGTGCTTGAAAAAGTGCCTCCAACCAGGTCCCCAAATAAGAATGAAGATGTTTTCCTAGCCATTGAACTAATTACTATTTGGTTCACTCCCATTATTGCTGATAAGTTGACTCCACCCTTTTATTATCCCACCACCCAAACTAGCTTATCGATTACTAGGCTACTATAAAGTGGAAATCCAAGCACAAGGGATAGGTCACCAGGTAGATTTAGATGCACACATGTGGCCCATGTCATCTTTTTTGGACAGCTCTCATAAGAGGCCAAAGAGGATTCCCTGTCATGATTTCCCATATGGAGGAGTAGTAAATGCCCTAGCTCCACATCCTCCACGTGAGCTTCAAATCCTTCATGAGCCATTTCTCTCCGTAACACCATCCGCTCTGCAACCTCACGCTACTTTTCCAAATCCCTTTCCGCACTTTATTGAACTTAAGCTACCTTTTCCCATTTTCTCTTTACCGCTAGGTCTGCCATCCTTAAAAACATGCTCCCGCCCCACGCATGTGCGGTTTAGCTAGCCATCGATTGGTTTTCTTCCAAATTCAGGGTTACCAATAAGATCTTGATCGCAACAGTAATTCCTTATATATAGGTTCCCCTGGGATAACGAATAAACTGAAACTCAACTACCTCTAGGAAAGAATAAGTGGAAATTGAGTATTCCAAGATGTAGCTATTCGAACACCATGGAACTAAGTATCTACGACGTGCCTCTAGATTAAATTAGAATCATAGAGGGCCTGAAATTCTTCCTGCGTTCAAACAAGTGTGTAGAACCTCTAATTATTTTTAGATGCATAGGCAACCAACCACTCGTATAGCTCTATTGGAAAGATAACAAAAAAATTCATACTGCATAGACAATCACATAAGTTTTACTCTACCCATGTGTGTGCCAAAATTGGATCCAATGCTAAATCTCCAAGTGTATTCATCCTCCAAGTCTCTTATCCACTCTTCAACACTTGCCAAGGTCAATGGTATGTTTTCATCATGTTGGCTAGATTTTCTGCATAAGATCAAACCTAGGTCATGAGATAAATCTCCCTCATTTAACCGGTGAGGCTCCCGTGTCAGATTTGTCAATATAAATGTGTTTTTATCTATCAGGGGTTTTACTTTAACCACTTAGTTCATGAACCATAACTAAGAAGTTCTGCAGCAAGTAAGCAGCTGTTTAAGAAAGGAAAAATGATAGAAGAAGAAAGTCAAGGTATTACAGAGAAGAAGTAAGGAAGATGTGCATCCCAATTAGTAGATAGCAGAGCTAATTGCATGCACATAGAAGAAACTTAATAGATTTGAACACACAGAATTATAAAGCAAAGGCAGTTCTAGATCCAGATCTAAAATAACACAAAGTTTACTTTAAAGATCTAAGATTTAAAAGCAAGAAACACAGTACGCCGTGACACAAAGTTCTCCGGAAACCTGCTTCTTTGTATTCCTCTGCAACAAGTGGCTCTCAGGGGTTCAGCACAAAGTCTAGAACACAAGATTGCTTCTTACAAATTCTGATCGATGATTAACCCGTAGGTTCTTCTCCTACTTATAGAATGTAGGAGGGAAAGTACAAATAGAAGACTCAAACTGAACTAAAGCATGAACAACAAGTAAAGATGACATTTGGCAATCATCCTCAACTAACTTCTTCTTAAGTGACACATGTATCACTTAACTAATAGAAAGGTTCCACATGACTTCAAGTAATGGTTGCAAAACCAATAACTTAGAAGTTTACAATTTCATCCGGGAACATAGAAAGTAGAAGAAGAAAGAATAGAAGAAGTTATGCCAGCTGTAACATCTACATCTTCTTCTTGTTCTGATATCTGATATACTTGTCGAACATATAATTCAGCATCCTTCCATCTGTTTTAGCCACTGCTTCCTTTTCTGTCCTGAATTGCAGCAACCCTTCATTCAACACTTTGCTGCATGCTTCCACTTCTTCCAAACTTGGCCCAAATCTACATGATATATGCTGCTGATGTCTGACCCTCTTGATAGAGTTCATCGTGAAAGGCTTGGTAGCTTTATCAATTCTCTTTTGTACCATCAGAAGAGAACTTTCCAGGGAATCATGCACCTCGTTAGAAACAATCCGCACGTATGAAGTAACACCTCCATCCACTCTTTCCTCAGTGAAAGAAATGGTCTTTGTCGGAAAATCTAATGTTCTACTCTCAGCGCTGCATCCTTTTCAGACAAAACTCTGCGAGATCTCAAGCGGAAGATACTACAAACTCTATTGCTTCCCCTTCTCGTGATCCATCAAAGACAATTTGTTCTGCTGACAATACATCTCCGTGACTTGTTGATCTCGGCCAAAATACTCAGGTTACTCTCTGCAATTGTATTCATTCCTTCTATGCTTTCTATCAGTTGCTTTAGTTGATTTGCTGCATCGTTCATAACCTTTAGGCGGGCTGGCACTTCCCCAAGTTGCACAGAAGCTTGACGAATAATCAGATCCTTCCATTCGTCAATAGCCTTTACTTGATTGCTTGCATCTTCCATTTCTGCATAAGATGATCACTCACTGTATTTGAAATGGGTGACGGAAGATTTAGCAACCTTGGCTATGATCTCACATAATTGAGATATTTGCTTCTCTGACTCTTCTTTCTCGCCTTTTCAGCTTTATCGAGCCTAAGGAACAAAGCATCCAAAGCAGCGTCTGCGTGTCTGCTTGATCCTTCGGTGGTAGCTTGGCCGAGTGGTATTTTGGTCACCGTCACATCTTCGCCGTGAGCTCCTCTTCTACCTTTCCTTCCAGCGGAATTGATATCTCAGCAAACTTCTCTCCCGAATCCGTGATGATCAACCTAGAAGTTGCTTTAGCAACTTTAGGCCTTCTGTCTCTTCTGCTCAGATCCTGAAGTAGCTGCAAGTCATGTTCCTCTAAGTTCATCTCTACTCTTGCTTCCGGAACCAACTGCATAGCTAACCATTCCGAGAAATTACTTCTCGGAGAGTGAGAAGTCGCTGAGTGCACTACCATCTCCCGCTCTGCATCCTCTCCATCAGAAAGTGCCACAATATCATGGCTGCCATCTTCTAAAACATCCAAGGACAAAGCTCTTTCGAACTCTAGTCATCTGCAGCTTTAACATCTCCTGCGGAGCGGGTCTTTGAGCGAAGTGGTGCGGAGAGAACGAGCGTTATTTGGTTTGATGAAGGCATGGAAACATCCTGCTGCTGTGGTGCAATAGTTGGTGATCCTCTAGGTACTGGAGAAGTCGGAGTCAAAGCTATGGTCGTAGAAGTGGTCTTCTCTTTCTCTTGAGATCTTCTGTGTACTTTCAACTTCTCGGACCTTCTGCGTTGCTTTCTCCTTCATGCTTTCGTTTGAGGGAATCTCCTGCGCCGAAGTTGCCCGTGATTTGATTCATCAATACTTCATCAAGGCAGTATCCCTTCGTTAGCAGCCAGCTCGAAGTACTCACCAACACAGCTCGGATCTCTCTTCTATTGTGTTTGCGCCGCCATTGCTATCCTGCAGTATAGCTTTATCTCCTCCCATTTGATGGTAAGTGTCAAGTACCACGTTCCCATCATCTTTAAGATCGCAGGTATCGCGCTAGTCAAAGTCAAATACTTGCTTTGGCGATAGCTGCTGAAATCTTTCTTTCTAACCTCGTACTCATACGCACTTCATATAGAAATCTTCTAACGAAGGCACATGTGCGTACTCACGGGAGATTGTCTTCTGGCTATTCCAAATGGATCGAAATTAAGCGCGTGAGGAAGAACTCTTGCTCATACTCGGACAACATTTGTGCTTCCATCCCTCGAGCTCTGTGAATGCGATCAAGTCTGTTGTAATATCCACGGTGAGTGGGAAGAAGCCCGTAGACTTGTGCGCTTCGGTGAAGGTCGTGTAACTCCACAAGTTGCTGCTTTCGGCTCCATGGCGATCAATCATCACTCGGGTACCTTGGCATCTTTATTGGTTCACTGAAAAGCTCGTAACCACGAGGTATGTGAAATCTACAAAACTGGATGAATACTTTGCCAATCTTGGACCTTACGCTTCCCATGCTTCTTGCTTACCTGTGAGTCTTCAAGTCTTTGTCTAACTGCGAGATGAAATCGTAGAAGAAGTCATCGTTGATCACTTTGAAGTCCTTCTCACTGTGCAGTACGATAAGTGTGGGTAGCACTCGAAAATGGGATCCTTGGAAAGAATACCACATCTATCCAGCTTGGAAAAGACACCCTGTGAAGCTGCAGCATACACCAAGTATGAAGTCATCTTGAAGCTGAAGGTACGCTTCACGTTCCGCAGTTGCTCACCGATGTTGCTGCTAATAATTTCTGACCAATTGATTATAGAATCAACCTTGTTGATTTCAATGGTCCTGATGAAAGCATACATCCATGTCCGGAAAGTGTAGGCATTCGCTTCACCATTCAACCTGCATAGCAATTTGACGATATCATCCGCCTCCTGCACCAAATTGGATCGTGGAAGAGTTCTCGGGAACTTGGAAGGGGATCTAGGCTTCTTCATGAACCGGCTATTCATGATGCTCACACAGTCAGCTCTATGCTTTTCCCACCTACTGTCAGCATCCTGAATGCTAATAGAAGTCACCACCTTTCGCACTGGAATCTTCAGACAATAATTGAAGAATTATGCATCCAAACGAATTATTGTCTTTCCCATGACATCACGCTTTGATCTGGATGAAGGATGATAAGATCTAGCACACTCCATCACAAACTCTGGCAATTGGGCTGTACACGGGAAAGCTGCAGCTCGAATAATTCCACTACTTTTGACCGCACGCATGAGTGAAGTCTTTCCAGCTCTGGATCTATCAATCAAATCGGAAAGAGGTTACGGGCCTAGATCGTGTCTCCCATGTACACGAAAGTTTGGAAGCAATGCATGAATCCATCGTGCTCTCTTTTTCATCTCCTTTCGCCATGGCTTTATCAATCTTTTGTCAGAATAATTCTTTTTCTTCTAACTTGGCGGATTTCTTCAATCTTTGAGTGCGAATCTGGACAATTCTTGATTCGGAGGATATTTGCGATGTATTGGACATTGATAAAAACTCCTTTTCTTTTATAAAGCACTGTAATGAGTTCTGCAATTTATTGGACAAAAATGGCCACCGGAGCATGAATAGTGAATTTAAATTATAAAAATCTGCACTTTTCAAGCCTGCTTTGCCCAAAAATTGGTGTTTAATTTGCACATAAAGAGAGCATGAATCCTTTTTGATCAACACTGAGCTCTGTAACACTGTGAAAACAACTATGCAGACGAAGATCAACCTTCTTCAAAGCATGCGCCAAATCTGGAAGCTTTTAGCCTTTGTTAGCACTTTGTCTGAGCAAAATCCTTCCTCTAATGGGGGCGCACTTTTCCTTCTTGCTGCAATTCTTAACCTGTGAATTAAATAATTCATCCATATGGCTGCCCATGCTTATATAACCTTCACAATTCTATAATTAATAATTGCCCTAACAATTAAAGGCAATTAATTAATTAAAAATCATGCTTTTCTCTTTTAAAAATAGCATGTTTAAGGACAGCCATCCAATAAATTAAATTAATCCAATTTAATCCTTCACACAGCACTTCACTCAAGCCCCACAGTGTGCTTTGACCATAGCCACTTTGAAAATAGAAATTAATTTAATGTTTTAATGCTTGAAAAACATTAAATAATGCAAAAATGGGGCGCACTTTTTGAGAAGGAAGGGCAGCCACTAAATAAATTAAATTTAATTAATTTAATTCCTTTCTTTTATTCCTTCTTTGACTTTTTGACCTCCTCAAGCTTGGGCGCACTTTTTAAGAAGAAAGATTATTAAAAATAATCAATTTAATCATTTTAATCTCTCATCAAAGGGGGCGCACTTTTTTGCACATGTAATTCTATTTTTAAGAATTTTTCCATAATGGGATTCTTTACCCTGCCAGGCAGGCACCAAAATCCCATGATCCACTTAAGTGATTTGACTTTGACAATGGGATTCTTTACCCTGCAAGGCAGGCACTAAAATCCCATGATTTCACTTAAGTCACTTTCCTTTTATTATATCATGGGAATTTTTACCCTGCAAGGCAGGCAATAAATTCCCACCTGCCTGCAGCCTCTATTTTTCCCACTGCAGCTTAAGTGACTTTTATAACACGGGAAAAAGTACCCTGCCAGGCAGGTATACAATTCCCACCCTGCCTGCGGCTTATATTTTTCCCATCGTAACTTAAATCCTTTGTTTTCCAAAATGCGCCCATCCCGCGAGGGGCTTTATGCTGCGACTTCGCTTTTTCCCGGTGATCGGACCTCGATGACGACTTCCTCGGGCAAAATGTGCGTGTATGTTTTCCAGTTGCTCCAGGCCAAAAATCGGGCTTACCGGCGAAGGAGTTGTTCCAGAGAATTTTACCAGAAAACAGAACAGGACACCACAAAAACACGAAAAATTGCCAAAAGTTACAAATAAAGCCCAAAACTTAAAATAAGTTAAAATCCTTACAGTACATAGGAATAATAACATATCCGCTCATAACGAGTGAAACGGAGCGCAAAAGCCTCGGGCTCAAAATAATTAAATACAAATAGCCTCATACGGGGCTAAAAAATAATCTGGGTATTTAAATACAAATGACACTTTAGGATTATTTTGACGCAAATCCCGGAACTTTGAGGCAATAAAAACAACAAAACATTATTTTGGAAATGGATTGGGTGTAATGCAAATTTGGTGAAAAAGTGACACCACATATGGCATCATTTAGGGATAATAACCAATGATGCAACCTATAATTTACTATAGATAATCCAAGTACGACACATCACTCGGCTTAGGTTGAGCACTCACCCAAAGCGCACAAAGGTACCATGTCCCTCTTTATGGTCGCCAGATAAGATGTTAGTATGATGATGTTTTAATATATTTAGATTCATTATCATTCATTCATAATTCACAGTGCATAATTCAGATTTGATCTTTAAAGAACATGATAAAGGAGCTAAACAATAACTAAGACAAGATGAACCATAATACAACCAGATTCATTCATGTTTAACACCATAATTTGATCAATATACTCCGGTTCAAAAATATTATAAAACACGAAGCTACATACACTGTAAAATATCACCATGGATCATGCGTGACATAAAATCCATAGCATAACCTTATAATAATCCAACACTAACATCTATATCCCGATCTCTATATATCTCTCCATCAACTACATGGTTCAATACATATTTATAGGGGTGGGGACTTTCCCTTCACCGCCCATGCACTTCTCAAAATAGGTCACATGCTAATAATAGCCATGCACCTTTACAAAGGTATGCGTAACATGCAAGCGCTCTAATAATAGACTTCCTTTAGTTAACTCTAAGTAGAAATCCTATTTTTAGCTTAACCTATGCATGACACTTTTCTGTTTGTTGGTGCTTAAAATACCCCTTTGCGTGATTTTCAGTGTCTCCTTTCCTTTGTGTGCTTCACACGCTATCCTCGAAAAATAACACAAATCCATGAATTTGACTAAGTCTCGAGATGGAAGTGTTCGGCGTGCGTTTTCGATCTATCTTTCCATACCGTAAAATGTGCCTTATTCCCACACGCGCATCCTTCGCGTGTTTCTCCTTAGAAAACATTCTTTCGATCCATAAAGAATGATGAAATTAGACTCTATGCTAATTTTAGAGATCTCAACAAGGCGTCCTTAAAGGATCATTATCCTTTGCCTTCGATGGAGTAGATTCTAGAGAGCGTGGTCAGGTGGCATGTAGAGATTTTCCATGCTAGATGGGTACTGTTTCAATCGAGATCCTTGTTATGGAAGAGGACCAATTCAAGATGGTATTCACAACCAAGTGGGGAACATATAAATATCATAAGATGGCCTTTGGTTTTTCAAATGTAGACGTAACATTTCAGCACACTATGGACATTTCCTTCAAAGGTTACATCAACGAGCTCATCTTGGTTTACCTAGATGACATCACAACATTCTCAAAGTAGAGCGTAGATCACATAACACACGTGGAAAAATTATTTGAGAGGTGCAGAAAGTATGGGGTATCTCTTAACCCCAAGAAGTGTAATTTTGCAGTGGCACAGGGTAAGCTTTTGGGCCATGTAGTTTCCAAGGATGACATCATAATCGATCCACGAGTGCGTTTTAGCCATCCTAGCTATTTCACTATGGCACACAAGAAAGCCTTGTAGTCCTTCCTCGGAAAAATCAACTTTTTTAGGCACTTCATTCCTAACTTTGCATGACTAGTTCGGCCCATCACACTAATTCTAAAAGCGACATAGCCTTCAAATAGACAAGAAAAGGAAGAGAGAGCTTCAACAAAATCAAACAAGATATTTCTTGTGTGTCAACACTCATCAACCTGGAATACTCAAAGGAATTCATCCTCTATGCTTATGGAATTGATATGAGTGCTTCTATCGTCATGACACAAGAAAATAAACGATGACTTGAATAACCAATGGCTTTATTTAGTTAGACATTGAAGGATTATGAGTTTAAATATAGTCACACGGAGAAACAAGTCTTCACCATCATGAGTGCACTTAAGAAGTTAAAAAGCATCCTCACCACAAATCACATAAAGGTGCTAATTTCTCACTCCAATGTTAGAGACTTCATCATGGGAGTAGAAATTAGTGAAAAGAGAGAAAGGTGGGTGATCAAAATCATAGAGTATGATGTGACAATAAAAGCCACCAAGCTGGTAAGAGGAAGCGTACTATGTAAGCATATTACTGAGGATGCACAAAATGAACATGCGACTTCATTGTTTTTGGATGAAGATACCCTACATGTAGAACTTAAGCAAGAGTATAGACCCTAGCGTACACATTTAGATGAAGGACATGATCACATTCCTTTTCGAGGGCACATACCCTCCTGGTTTGAACAAAGCAAAGAGAAGACTTCGAGGTTACAATCTATTCCTTATGTTTTGATTGATGGTCTTCTCTTCAAGAAGAATCTTGATGGCATCTGTTAAGGTGTATCGATGACGCGCAAGTCAAAAAAGTTTTAGTAGAATTTCACGATGGATTCTCTGGTGGAAAATTTTCTGCTAAGACTACAACAATGAAGATCATAATGGCAAGTATCTTTTGGCCTACCTTGTTTACAGATGCACACAAGTGGGTCACACAGTGCAAATAATGTGTTTTCTTTGTTGGAAAGAACTTCATAGCATTTCCCCTCCGACCAATCTAAGCGGATCATCCTTTTGCGTAATGGGGTCTTGACTTCATACACATGATCAATCTGCCTTCAAATATTGGGCACAAGTGGGTGCTGACAGCTACACATTACTTCACCAGATGGACAAAAGCTGTCGCGCTCAAGGAATCAACCGAGTCAGTCATCCTTGAATTTCTTGAAGGTATTGCAACAAGGTTTGGTGTTCCTCAAACCATCTTTTCGAGATAATGCAAAAGCCTTACTTGGTGCTAAAATCACCGATTGGGAGCTAAACCTTGAAATATATTTGAAAAATTCTTCCAACTAATACCATGAGGGCAATGGTCTAGTAAAGTCAACAAAGAAGAACTTGATCAGGATCATGAAGCGCACAATGAATATCAGCCACAGACAATGGCATACAAAGGTCTCACGTGTGCTATGGGTAGACAGAATAACAATGAAAAATATAATAGGAACTTCACCTTACAATCTCATCTATGGAAAGGAGGCTACCCTTCCTTTGATACTCGAGTTGAATTCATTAGCACTTGCCCAATAGTTGGAATTTGAAGGCACAGACCAAAGAGAAATCAAAATGGTAGAGCTAGTTAGTCTTGAAGAATCAAGGAACTCTTCCATGATTAAGCTAGAACAACATCAACAAGCAACAAATAAGTGGTTTGACAGCAAGGTTAGGCCTCAAGATTTCAAAATTGGGGACTTAGTCTTAAAGTGGGATTCTGACAGAGCTAAGCCAGTGCACAAATCAAAGTTTGATGCACTTTGGAGTGGTCTATACATTATCAACTCATACAAGGAGGCTAACTCTCTTCGAGTTATCTCATCCCTGGTGGAGGCGCGCTATCAATCCCGAGTTAATGGGATGTATCTCAAACCATTCTATTAAGTTTGTTACATCATTTTGTAAATATTAGAGTAATTTTAGTTTCTCCAAGCGCACATGCACACATTATTTATTTGTATATAGTTATTTCTTATCGCATGCTTCTATGCACACTCTTTTGTTGCTTCCAGGATGTCAATCTCCTTCCAACAGTTTCAGCGATTTTGTAGGATTCGAGAATAGAGTTAAAAATGTTTCTAAGTGACTTCAAGGGCATTTCTTCAAGATTACGGATCAAAGTTTCATGATTCCATACAAGCAGATTCCATGCCGAATGGATGCTTGAGGTTACTAATATCCTTCATCTAGCGGGAAAATATCCCCAAAAGTCACTAAAATTTTATCCACAATAACTTCCCAAGTTATTTGGATAGCCCATATCTCCATTCTAGCTCTATGGTTTCACATATGCAGACTACGCACACTTTAATTACCGCAGCAAGTGGGCACATCTCCATGGTTGCAGATTCCCTGTGCATCCTACGTGCTCCTTACTTCATCCCTTCTCCCTTTCCATTTTCCTTTTCCTCTTTATTCCATCCTTTCCCCTTACACGCACTCTCGCCACTCGTCTTCTTCTAAGTATTGCATTCATACTTCACGCTCGCCTTGGCCTTGCTTCTAAAATGGCTAATTCCTCGAAATTCTCACACACCTCTTCCTCGCACCTCACACATCATTCTATAATGATTGGGCCCTTGACATGCATTCCCCTCTCTCGTGTTTGTCCTGTTTCCTTCCGTGCGTGTTACCTTTATGCATCTTGTCCTTCTATTTTCCTTCCACGCTTCATTCTTCCGTGTGCATTCCTTTGCACCTTTCGTGCAAGTCACTATTTGACGACCTTGAGTTTCTACACGCAACTAATCAAAGTGCACCGAAGGCGCTGAATCCTAAAGACTAACTAATGTGTGAAACATGGCAGAAACAACAAAATCATTTGCACAATTGGCCATTCTTTCAGCAAATCCAGGCGTGCCACGTGTCTTGTGTGGCCAAACGGATTTGATAATATTCTGACAGACATAACTTCCGCTCAAGTGCTAAGATCCTTGCATGCCTAGAATTTTTGGAAAGCTGCTGACGTGGGCTACATGGTAGACCATTCAAATTTGATTTTGGTGGATTTGGTAGGTGAGGATATGGAAAATGTCTTTCACACCATTAATATGTGATCCAATTGCTTCAACCACCTAGATTTGATCGATATGCCTTCCTTCCTTCTCCAACATGCCAAACAAACATGGAGAACCGAACTTGACAGATCTGTAGGTGAATTTGTAGGAATTTATGACTAGTGGTTGAGTTTCAAATCAGATTTCCCTCCTCATTTTATCTCTCACTGATCTATTTATAAATGTAAAATCTATGCTCATTGTAAAGGGTTGGACATTTACATCCTTAGTTTTGCTAAGGATCATATATTTCTGCATTTTGAATCACAAACCTTTAGATCTAGTTCATGCATGTAAATATCAACCTTCAAATGCCATTATAATCGATTATGCATACCTAGGAGTAATAGAAGCACTATTTTATGGCTATCTTCTACCTTAACGTGTTTTATTTCTTCTTTCTTGCCTTCTTTTACATTGTATTTTTTTGTGTTAATTTAAGTTCCTTCCATTGCCATTTTTTAGTTATGTTTCATGAAATCAATGATAAATTTGTGTGCTAGTTTGTGTTATGCATGCCTAGCCTCCCCTCATGATTTCTCCTTCATTTTTGCTCGAGAATGGATAGTGCTTATCCCTATTTTTCGGTGATATCACCTTCCTTAGTATAGTTTTTCCTTTTCATGTTATCCTTCTATCCTGGTCCCTTAGAAATTTTAGCTTAGTTTCCATTTCTAATATTAGGAGTAACATTAGTAGTAGAAATAGGTAGAGGAACCGACCTTCTCTCGGAGATCCGTCCACAAGCACGCAAGGTCCCACAACTTCGAGATGGTTCCATTGTTGTCTTAAACAACTTGGTTCTTCCGGATCACAAAGAAACTTACGGACAACTCGCACCGATGTATATTAGGTGTGAGGGAGCTTGAATCACAAGGAGCTTGATAAATACGAAGCAACACAATTTTTTATCTTTCATGCTATTTTTCTCCATGATGGTGGTAGTTGTAATTGATAGTCTAAAATACCTTCATAATTGGCCAAAAATAAGATAATTATTTATAGTGATGTGCTTTTGGAATTTGTAAATGATTTGTTTGAATCGTATCTTGTTAGTGTGTGTCATATTCACACTTGTTATGAAGCGTGCCTTAGGTATTAATGTTACGAAGGTGAGATTTATTATGGGTGCACCATTCGTAAATGTACATTTAAGTGGTAGTTATCCTCACATGTGTGAAAATGGTGAGGTGTAACTTGGGAATGATTTTATCACACCTTTCACTCAATATCTTACTTTGCCTACATAAGGAAGCTTTACATCCACATGGAAAGTTAGATTAGATCTTAGAGTCATCTCCAAAGTTAGTGGAGATCTAATCTATTAGGAGATTCCATTATACAAAAACAATTATTGGTTACACACATATTGCATTGTATATTTAATTTTAGTTTAATGCGGTGTGCTTTTATTGATGAAACTCTTCCTCTTGTCGAGCAATTTGTGTGGATGCTTATATTACGGGGTTTTCCTTTGCCCTCCTCGATTCTTATGCACTATCAAATCCAACTCTATAATATCCACCTCATAATTTTTTAGATCTAGATTTTTTATTTAGATTTGTTTGCATTATTAGTTACTGAGATCTAGATGAAGAAGATTTTTGAAGAGGTATCAATTTTTTTTTCTAGTTTTGAGTGTTTTTGGTGGATATCAACTTGCCTTTAAATGCCTTTTGAGTTGTGGATTTTTGCACCTTCATCAATTCTTGAATTAGTATCTTCTTCCTAAGCCCCTAAATTTTTTTGAGTCAATCCATACTGTGGGTTTTCATTATATCCATTGTATTTTTTTGTTTGAGCCAAAGTGCTTTTATAGGGTCACTTTTGAGGTATTTTCAATTTCTCAAAAAATATAAGAAAATTTGGTATGATTTGATATATTTTATTAATTATAATCAAAAATAAAGATTAAAAATATGTATTTTTTTGTCCTTCTCGTGATTTTCTATGATTTTTTGAAAAAGTAAATCTATATGGTAAGCAAGTAGAAGCAACAAAGACAACGGTTTTTGTATTTTTTACAAAAACATGGGTTGAAAGAAATTTTTAGGATTCCTCTCTTTGCAATTTTTCCGTAAGTATTAGTTCAAAAAAATGGAGCATAGAGACACTTGTGGCGTGCATTTGAAGTTTTCAACAAAAATTTGGTACATCCTGCGCATGCTCGACATCAAAGGTGTGTTCTACATGATGCGTACAATCTATATGTCGGGCCAAGAATGTGTCTTAATAACTTACACTCCTAAGTCTTCCATTCTACAAGGGTATCGAGGCAATGAGTAGAAGACACACATGAACCGACATATAATGGATAAATTTAAAGGGGATACAATGAGCACGGTCACATGTCTCAGAGGGTTGTAATCCCTACACTAGGTCAACCAAGGGTTTCCAAGGCCCACAATCAAGATAGAGGATATTACCCTACTAAGATATCAATAAATGGGTGAGAAGAGGTATGGATTAATGATAGATAAGGCAAGTATGCACAATGTAACTGAAATGAAAGTGAAGAGAAGACAAGGAGTGATAAAATAAGAGCACTATGCTAAGTAACATTAATATACATGTAATACTAAGATAACATATAACAATGAGGAAGAGAAATGAAATAATCTATGAAAAATGGAAAATATAGTTAGAGCACTCACTTGTACACATAGGGCGGTCATTGATGCATCTATCTCTCCAGGAGAAACAACAAACATAGAGAAAATCACTTTTAGATGGATAAGGGGAACACCGTTCCTATCTTAGACTCAAATAGTGAAAGTAATCCAACCGAGAAGAAGAGTGTCTAATCTAATCTAATCTAAGCCAAGTGCAAGATTAACCAAGAACAAAGTGATTAGGTGCGAAGTTTGCACAAAAGAGCAAAGAGACATGACATTTCCTTAAGATTCAAGCTTCCTTCCTTTATGAATGTCAAAGTGTGACAAGTATATATACGACGCCATTACCGATGGGTGATGGAAACAACTAGGGAAAAACTAACACTGACACCATTTCCCATGGGTAATTGCGTCGACCAAGGATGATGATGTGTTATGTAAAGTGAAAATAAGTGTTGTAGATCATAGATATGGATGAACAAAATGCCAAATGGTGAGATGTAACCAAGTTGTCGGGTGTGCAATGTGTATGAGACATAAAGGGACAAGGATAATTATTGTAATGATAGCTAAGGCCAAGACCAAATATTAATAATCTCTTTGTGTATTGTCTCTAACCCATAATGATTACATGAATAATCATACCCCATTCTGACAGGCCCCTTAAGGAACCCGCTCAATAAATAGATGCATCAGTGACCCTTATCTGCACTAGGAAAATGTTAGTAACAAGTATGAAAGATGAAAAGTGAAAATTTAAGTGTATACATATGTGCTAGCCATTGATCACCACATGTCGTAATAGCAAAACATGGGGTGGTCAATGAAAAGAAACAATCCATAACATCAATATCGAAAGTAGATATTGAAAGTAAGAACATAAAGGACTAACTAAAATGAAATATACCCACTAATGCATACCTGATAGTGTCACTCATCCTACCATGTGTGAACACAATCAATGCTACAAGAACCACAAGAAGCAAAAATGAAAGGAAACACTAAAGGATCATCATTAAAATAAGGCATAAATCACCTAGCTAGGGGTCTATGGGATGGATGTTGTTTCATAGTGCTGAGATGTCATGATGGTATAGTGTTATAAAGATCACAATGTCATAGCCAAGTGATGGGTAACAACGCTGAAAAGCACAAAAATCATATGGTAGAAGCTACAAAGAGAAACTGTCATAAACCCGAAGGTGTAAATAAAAAATATGGATGATTATCCCAAAGGGTAGATATAAATGCTGAAAAATGTAAAAAAACCCATGAGGTAGATGTTATAAAAATAAGGTTGTCAGATAGGTACATAAATCCAAGCAAGGCCATGAGCCTAAGTGAGGATGTGCATAATATTGTAGTGATTCCATGGGAAAGACCAGGCGTACAAAGCCAAAATGTTGATAATTTTTTCAATTGTGAAATATAAGGTTGATGAAGTAGTGAATTTGAGAGGAAAGGATGAGAGATGGTAGCTAAGTACCAAAGCTCCTGAGTTCCTTCACTCGTGAAGTTTTTTGAGGAATTGAGCATTTTTTGGATCTTAAAAATGCAGACTTCATTGGCTTAAAGATGATATGTGTTAGGACCTATGATATCTTTAATGAGGTAGGGACCCCACCATTTATGAGCATATTTTCCTTCTTTTTCATGTGTATAATCAAGTTTAAGGATAAGGTCACCCACACCAAAAGAATGCGAGACGAATCAACTTGTTATGTTATTTGGAAAGGAATTTTTATGTTTTTAATTACGAGTGTATGCTCTGTCACATCGTTCTTATAATAGGTCAAGGTCATGGAGGTGCGCTTCATGGAGTTCCTTATCTGGAATGATATCGTGAAGGGAAATGTAGAGCAAAGGGAGTTCCACCTCAAGTGGAAGGATTTCCTCGGCTTTAAAGGTAAATGAAAATGGGGTTGTCCTAATGGCCATACGAACATTGGGTGTGGTATGCCCATAATGTAAGATATAATTTCATGTGCCAATCTATGCATGATTCACGGATTATTATTTTGTAAGCTCTTCTTGAGAAATTTATTCATAGAATTGTCTTGTCCATTGCATTACAGATGATATGGTAATGAGAATCAATGTTGGATTTTAAACTTAACACAAATTTGCTTCATTGCTTTTCATTTGAAGCTCCCACCTCCCACCATTGTAATATATGATGGTGTGGGGAATTCAAGAAAATGATTTGATTAAGGATGAAATTAGATGTAGTAAGGCTAGACATGTTAGTGAGAGGCATGGCTTCAACCCACTTAGTAAAGTATTTCGTGGTTGTAATGATGAAGACATGATCGTCTTAAGATCAAGGTAATTTCCTGATATAATCCAATCCCCATATATTGAAGGGTTAGGGAGTTGCGATAGATTATAGCGCAGTTGGAGGGGAATGAATCAAGTCATCATGATATTGAAAAGGTCTACACTTTTGGCAGAGGTATGAGTGTCAGATTCTAGTGTAGGCTAATAGTAACCCATATGTAGGAACTTACGTGTAGTAGCATGACCGATATAATTGCCACTACAAGTGCCCCCATGCACTTCTCCGAGACAAGGGGATCCTTATCTTTTTTAAGACGTAAGAGTAGGGTACCTTAGAAGTTGATTTAGTATAAGATGTTATCCATGCATAAGTATTTCATAGCATTTTTACTCATTCGTAGTTGTATTTTGGGGTGAGTATTGGATGGATAAGTTTAGTATTGTATGAGTTTGTGGATTTCAACATACTAAAGGTCTTGTGTAGGACCATATGGCTCGATCGACATACATCCCGATTATCCCGAGGAGGTGTAGTGGCGGGGGTTTAACTGATTTGTATTATGAGAGTGTCATCATGAGATTTAGAATGTAACTAAAACTAAGTGGAAGATGTGGCCAAATATTTAGCCAAGGCATTTTGTTGGTGTGGGATTGATTCAATGGTAAATGAAGTGAAACGTGGTGTCAATTCCTAAACTAAGTCATAATAAGATTTGAGGTTTTCACTACAACATTGATATGCATCACTAACCTATCGACACACCAGTAAGAATCTCCCATGACATGGAGATAAGGGACATTCTTAACTAGGGTGACTGTATGCCCAAGATAAGATCCTCATATTCTTCTATTATTTGTGATTTTAAACTCAAGTCGATAGGAAAGAGGGAAATCCTAGCCAAAGGGATCGGTGAGTACACAACCCGCCCCAACTTATTGGAGGCATTTTACCCCATCAAAGTGTAGTGTCATGTATCCTCATGGAGATCGATGGTGACCTCATCCTAAAATATTTTGGCCATTGGTCTATTTTTAGGTAAGGAAATCAATTAAGTACTAGTGTTGGAGGACTATGCCTCAAGATCGGTTGTGAAACTATAATAGTAGTTTTTGATGGAAATAATTTTGTTCATGCCCTCAATGAGAAGGATGTACTCATCACGTAATGCGTCGAAATGGGCTACAAATTAGAGATGAGGGAATCATCCAATTGGTCTGCTATGACTTGTCCTTTTACTGCCTTTTGTGTGATGATACACGAGGTCAAATTCCATTAGGAAGGCCATCTACTTGGGAAGATAGCATGTGAGAATAAGTGCTCAAAGGGATCTATATGGATAACGACATAAGTAGTTTGATACAACATGTAGTGACATAAGTGCGTAATATATGGCTAAGAAATCCCACACAATGGATGTGTATTATACATCATAGCATATTAAGGTTTGAATAACAAAATATACAACATGATTTTTCCCATTTTCGTCTTCATGTTCCAACTCTTAAATTCGATCGTAGTCCGTGCACTAGAGAGCCAAATCAACATAGAGAAAGTAAATACACAATATGATAATATATTCAACATAATAATAAAATCAATGCAAAGGATATTAAATATCCATAGAGGTAGGAAAACTACCTCCTACAAAATAGGAACTACAAACTCGTTTTAATATTACGAGTACAACCACATAACTATGGAATATATTGTTATTATAACAATATATTCTATTAACCTACTAACATTTAATAATTACTAACAAGTAAATATTATTTTACCACATGGTAAAACACTAACAATATGTGAACACTAACAATGATTTCCTAACATTCCCCCTTAGTGTTTACATGGGAAGAAACACATCGGAAAACTGGAAACAAAATCATATGCCTCTACATACTTTTAGGTTTGCATACTACTGGCTTGGATCTTGCTTATATCCGAATATTTCTGCACATGATCACCTCTTTAGTTCACCATATGATCATGATCACCTCTCCGTGTGAATCTATTCACCTGGAAGATCATCTTCTAATGAAGTACAAAAGTCGTCGAGGACCATATGACAGGTTAGAGGATCACCACAGTCAGCTTCCCTCCTATACAACTATTCACAGATTCAAAAATGCACATCCTCCATGTTTCAATCATAGAAAAGGAATGAAAACACACACCACTCGAAGCAAAAATAGAAAATATAATAAAAATGTGCCACCAGTACTATACGTGACCCCTCCGTTGGTGACTGACAAGAGGCGCTGATCACCCTTCTTCCTTCGTTGCCTCCGACCTCCATTTTGAAGTTGCTAACTCAACGAAATGTGATCATGTTACTTAATGATTTCTTATGGGCATTGGGTAACGCTGAAAATATGTCAGTAAGGCAATTTTTACAATTTTTGACATTGACACGATGAGGCTAAAAAAAGAGGGTATTTTTAGAATCTATATTTTCTCCCAAAATTATAACCAAAGTGACTGGAATAAAAAAGACACTTTTGCAAAAAATGGTGCTCAATTTTGAGTTACCGTGCAAAAGTTATTGAGGATATAATTTCCCGTAAAACAACCTAATTCAATTAAAATTGACACAACAATTAAATTTTTTTTTCAAAATGGCGAGAAAATTAATCATATGACCACTTGTTAGAATTGGGAGCAAATGAGGATTCCAAAAATACCAAATTTTTAGAGAACTAACACTGAAAATATATTAATTTGGGAAAAAATGTATTGATCGGGGATCATTTCAAGGACACAATTTTCCAAAATCTCCCTAAACATCACAGTGTGGAAGATCGTTTTGAGATATTTTGGTAGACTATTTGTTTGCATGAAACGGACTCCGTTAAAGCGAGATATGGTCTGTAGAAGGTTGCAATTGAATAGGGGCATGATACTGTCAATCAAGCTAGTAAGGTAGTAACATGTGACAAAAATGAATATTGATTGACTATGTGGAGATTATTTTGGGATGTCAGTCTTTGACGATCAAATTAAAAAATGGTGGGCCCCACTATTTGCTGGTTGGGGGCCCTCAGCCAGGTTCGACACACTCTTTTCCTGGAGGGGTGCCTTTCTTTGTCGTGTTGGATTATTTTATCACAAGTTTACTATATCTACCTTATATCATTATGTCAAGGTGGATTTTCATATTCTAAATGTAATATTGCTTGGGACCTAGGAGCTATTTGAGTTGGTTATTTACTATAGCTCGGTGAGCTTGTGATCACATTTGGCGAGCTCGTTATATATTAACATGGGCGAGTTATTAGCTATGTTTGGGTTTGCATTGATGACTATCTACATTGCCACCGAGCCAGCTCGGTATTCTATACATGTGCAACGTGGCTTTATAATCAGGTTTGAGGGGAATGTTTAGAAATTCTATTGACCGACCAACTTTAATTGGCTCAACATTCCATTCAAACAGATCGTGACATTTATCATTGCCAACCGCCACATTCAAGTGGATTTTCAAACGTATACACCGCCCATTCAACTCGGGAATTAAACCGAACAACTCAGCCTTGGCCCAATTACATGGGAAACAAAACAAAAATGAGGCAAGAGCCACACTTCCAAATGGTGGTTTGAGCCTTTATAAAGGCTAATGAAATGAAAGATTTTAATGACGTCCACGTGACTAAAGAGTCAAAGGGACCAAGAAAAGTAGAAACATTAAGCTGAAACCAAGTTCTTTTCCAAATCCTCTCGCCTACTGTGAATCTTGAGCACAAAACTAGCAATCCTTTGAAGCTTTGCTTCCTCAAATAACTCATCTAGGTTGTCCACTTGTAAGTCATTTTCGTACTGGAAGCGGATGTCATCATATGCTGAGCATTCCATGATGAAGTGCCATTCTGTTTCAACAACCCCTGTATTGCAGAAAAGACAAGTTCTCCTTTCCCACTTTACTTTGGGAATAGTCCATCTGCCCGTTTCACAGCGAAGATGATGTGACCCGGTCCTCAGCTGAGCCAAAATAATCCTAGCCTTACCTTTGATATCCGCCCTTAAATAAGCTTTGTCATCATGAGCCCAAGTGGGGTTGAAATATTTGATATAGTGCGCTTTCTTACGACCAATATTTTCTGTCCACATGCTGTTCCTAAACTTCTCCGCCACATAGTTTTTTATTTCCCTATTGTTGTTAGGGCACTCCTGGAAGTGGATGCCCCACTTCTCCATCCATTTGGTGTTCTGCTTCATCCAAGTTTTCTTTCTGCGCTCTAGGTTATCCTCTATAACCATTTTGGGCCAACGATGGTTGTCCATGCTTTCCACTTTTTTCAAATAGCTTATTAGCCGAGTGATTGCCGAAGCTTCCATTGGTAACATACCTGCTTCAGCCAGTAAAATCTCATAAGGGACCGTTGATTTAACCTTGAGAGTGCTTGTGATTAAATGTTTTTGGATTCTTTCTACCTGTCTCCACCCATGTTTTGACATATTACTTCCCCAGACTTCACACCCATAAAGGGCCACCGGAGTGACCAACAGACCAAAGAGGGTTTTCTTAGTATTCCAGTCCCAAAGCTCAGCTTTCCTACATCTATTTTGGAGCGAGTATGATGCTTTCCAACCTCCTTGAATTCTTTTTGCTCTGCATGTTTCCCAGCTCAATTTGTGGTGAAAATCAATCCCCAGATATTTATATTCTGTAACAATTTCCAATGGCCTCCCTTCAAAAAGAAAGTTAGTATGCGTCCCTTTCCTTTTTAGAGAAAAAATCACGATTTTTGTTTTGTCAATGTTCACTTGCATCCCGACTTCCTGGCAGAAGAGTTCTACAGCTTTTAGATGCTCTCTCAAACCTTGAGCTGTTGTTGAAATTAAGATAAGGTCATCAGCATATAAGAGCAGCTTCACCACATATTCAGCCAACTGAACACCCCCTCCCTCGGTATTGTGTAACCATTCTTCAAGCTTGTCGATGTATAGACCAAACAAAGTGGGAGAAAGAGGGCAGCCTTGCTTGACACCAATGTCACTACCAAAACATTCCGACATGCCTTCTCTAGTTCTGATTTTAGCTCTGACCTGCTCATAAAGCCTGTGCACTGCAGCTCTAAACTCGTCTGGAATCCCAAGTTCTTCCATCCTGTTCCAAAGTTTGTCACGAGGGACCGTGTCAAACGCTTTTTTAAAGTCAACAAAACAACAAAAAGCTTCCTCACCTTGAGAATCCCAAACCTTTTCAATCAAATGCCTGAGAGTTATGCAATGATCAATGGTTGAATGTTTAGGTCGGAAGCCTGCCTGTCCTTTTGCTCTTTTACCCTCTCTTTCTGCCCAATTGCTGATTCGGCGCTCTATCATGCCCCCAAACAACTTACCAAACAGAGGATTGATCATAATGGTGCGGTAGTTAGAAGGGTTATTGGCATCCCCACTTTTAAATAGAGGAATAACCACACTGGTCGTCCATTCTATTGGGAACCCTACTTGATTTACATTATTGAAGATTGTTTTGATATGTGGAGCAAGCACCTCGACCCCCCATTTTAAAAATTCAGCTTGTAACCCATCAACATCTTGTGCTTTTCCATTTGCTAGCTTTTGAATGCCGTATTTGATGTCGTCTTCTGAGAATAGCTTGACTGAAGTCTGGAGGATGGGAGGGCTATCCTGTTGAAGAGACCGCTCATATAAAAGCTTCGCATATTCCAACCAATGTGCTTCTGTGATATTGTTTTCTATGTGTGTTTTCTTTTGTTGCAACTCTCTCCAAAATCCTTTGGGATTGTGTTTTCCGAGAGCAATTAATTCCGACCTCCTTCTAAAGATAGTATGTTATCCTGCAAATGTGGGATATTTAACCCCACGTGGAGACCAAAACCAATGAAGGGCGGTGGGGTTGAACCCATGACCTCCACTGTAAAACCGCGTGCCCCAATCAATTCACCAAATGGCTCGACAGAGATATGTAAATGGGCTCGCTCTGTTTAAAGAAGCGTTTGTGTACACTGTGGGTAACCAACAAACAAGGCAATTTTGGAGCCTTTTTGGAAAACATAATTTTTGAAGCCCTTAGAGGCAAAACCAGGTGATGGAGTAAAAAGGTGAATTGTCTAGAATTCCAAGCTCTTCACAATGGTGATTTTTTTCCGATTTGGAGATTCTGTGATGTTATTTTATGCAGTGAAAGTCACTTGTTATTGAATTTCCAAAGGAGCACTTTTACAAAACCAATGTTTTGAAGCCTTTAGAGGCCAAACCAGCCTTCAGGAAGAACTGGAAAGTTTCTCAAAATTCCAAGATGATCAGTCTAGTATATTTATTTCCCTTTAAGAATTTGTAATTTTTCCATTGTAGGAGTTTTTCTAACTCATTTTACAGAGTATGCTCGTGGGAAGACTTGCAGAGTCATGAATGGATTTGGGGATCGTGTTTTGAATCTTGTCAGAGTCCTTGTTCCATTATCAGCTCTTATTGCAGGTCATTGTGATCTATTATTCATTTTGGAAGGGTGATTGTACTTCTAAGTGATTTTTATAATAGATCAATTCATGGTTGTGGATCCAGAGACGTAGGCTTGCATGCCGAACTCCATTATCAAATTATTGTGTCGTTATTACTGATCTGATTCTTATTTTGCTGATTTTATTTCCGCACTTAATTAGTAACTGGTAATCATAATTTACACATTAAAAATCATTTTATGATACTTTATTATTCATTCTGGTAAACTATATTTTATTGGAATTAACATCTACTAAGTTTACGGATCATGTAGTAATTGCCCTCGGTTCATAATTATTTTAACAAAAACTACGCTTTTTTTTTTCAAACTATAGTTTTGTAAAAATATAAAATATTCAACCAATCAGAAATGACTGTGAGAAGGCAAGTAACTCAAGGTTGATTTTGAGTTGAAGTGATCCGTAATGATTTGTTCATATCTTGAGAACCAGAGCTCCGATTTGCAAACCGTTTGATGAGTCAAAAATCTTATTTTGAGCTTCGCAATGGTACTAATTTTATTTGATTTAATTAAATGATATGAAAGCTGTTATTGAATGAGTTTAATGTCCAACCAACTAAAAAATCATGCTTTCTTTTCTTTAACAATTGCAATAATTTATACTTGGCTAAATCCTTCTTCTGGAGATCTGATTGTATTCGATGTATAAGACAAGTTATTCAATGGATGATGAGACAAGTAGTAAGGGAAGAAGATTCACATAAGTCTAACATACTACAAATACAAATAAACTCCTATGGCAACAAAGATAGGACATATAGAAGGAAAATCCACTTCATAAAAAATGCATACACAGGGCAATAACAAACAACATATCTGCCCTTGGCTATACTTCAAAAAACCATCACGGAGAGAGGATTTAGATTCACTCTGATACCAAATCTTAAATTAGATCAAAGTATGTGCACTAGGAGAACTGAATCAACAAAGAGAAAGTAAAAACACAATATAATAATATATTCAACATAATAATAAAATCAATGTAAAGGCTATTAAATAACCATGGAGGTAAGAAAACTACCTCCTACAAAATAGGAACTACAATCCCATTTTAATATTACAGTACAAGAATATATTGTTAGTATAACAATATATTCTATTAACCTACTAACATTTACTAATTACTAACAAGTAAATACTATTTTACCACATGGTAAAACACTAACAATATGTGAACACTAATAATGATTTCCTAACACAAACATTTCCCCCATAGACACCCAGAGTGGAAGGGGTATATAGTAGAAAAGGTTAATTTGGCGAAGCAAAGCTACAAGGTTGGTAATGAGGAAAAAGAGTGTTTCATATTGTTGAATGTTTGTTGACATCATTGGTCCACTCTAGTCTTGTAGATTTTCTAAGAAGACCATTTATGACATGTGTGTGATAGGTAAACTCAAAGAAAAATCATCGAATTGCCCCAAGTTTTTTGAGGAAAGTACATAGGTCCGATAGGGAGGAAGTTTGTGACATGTCTAGAATGACATTAATCTTTTTGGTTCGACATCGATACCACATTTAGATACTAAGAATCCTAGGAGTTTTCCCATGTCACCTCAAATATGCATTTTCTAGGATTGATGTGAACCTTGTATTTGAAAAGGCCACCTAGGGCAATGTCTAATTCATGAGTGTGATCATCAATGCATTGAGATTTTATAAGTATATCATCAATATAGACTTTGAATATTTTATGTATGAGGTCATGGAAGATGTGCATCATGGTGCGTTGGAATTTTGATTCCAAAGTTCATTTTCGTGTAACAATAGGTGCCCCATTCTATAGTGAAGGTAGTCTTGTGTTGATATTTGGGAGCAATCTGGATTTGGTTATACCCTAAGAACCCATCCATAAGAGATAGCATTTTGTACCCCACGGTGGTCTCGATGATGGAATCTATGGAGGGTAAAGGAATGTTATCCTTAGGAAAAGTGAGGTAAATATTTGTAAATTCAATGTAGACATGGATAGCTAAAGTATCCTTCTTACGAGCAGGATGATATTAGACACCCACTCAGAATAGTCACCGTACGAATGAATTTTACATCTAAGAGTTTGATGATTTCTTTATGACATAAATCATTGATCTTGGGAGGGAACTTCCTTATCTTTTTCCAAATGGGAGTGGCATCAGGATAGGTAATGATGTTATGGGAGACAATTTCAAGATTAATGCTAGGTATATCGGCATATCCCCATGTAAATAACTCCTTACACTTTTGTAGGACCTCTATGTGGCACTCACATCGGTGATGAAAGAAATCACCAAACATGACTACGTGTGTAGGATTTTATCAAGTTATACACTAATGGTTGATTCAACCAACATAGAATTTTCATCTTGGAAATGATATGGGGCTTCGGGTAACTTGGCCACTTCATCATAATTTGGGATGGATAGTAGTGACATAACAATTTAAGCGCATAGGTATCTTGGAGAAGTTTCCCAACTTATGATGATGTCGAGGGAGTTTATCTTCTCACACATATATAATTTATAAAATATCTTAGTCATTATCTAGGCTAGAGAGATGCCCATGGTATTCTACATCGATTTCTAGGCCTATGTATCTCTTTACTTTGTCTCTATGCTTCCTAGATTTGGTTTACCATACATCTATTACCCTAGCGTCTAAGGTGATCTCTTTCAATGAAGAATCAATAGTGGCCATGCTAGGAGCATCAAGACTAGTGTTGAGTGAGGATGATAGCTTAGAAGCTGGTGCGGGTGGTGGAGTTATGGTGGGAGTGTGACGTGAAGCATAGTCATATCTCAATGACTCGGGGAGTATCGAGGAGTGGAGGATTAACATGAGGAACATAAGGAAGTGTTTCTTTCTCATGCACATTTTCACTAGTATCATAGATAAGCAATTCATAAGATGCGTCAATGGTATTCATTTCAAGTTGAGAAGAAAATATTTGGGCCAAGGCATGCTAGTAGTGTAATACTTCCAAGTTCTTAGAATCAGATTGCAGAACGATGTAGTCTTCATCAGAGAAAATCCATTTTCCTTTAAGATTAGGCTCCTCCTCCATAGTTGAGACACCGATCTTACTAAAATATCTAGGTGAAAGGGGAGATGATCATGAAAGAGCCGTATAATTCGTAGCTCGTTGCATTCTAAGTGGTTAGATGTCGAGGCATTGCTTGTTGGATCCTCTGTATCAGTTTGAGGTGAGAATCAATCTCGAAGTAAAAGAATCAAAGGTAACCGATGCATGATGTCATCAGGTAACCCATTTTTATTGACCATGTTTTGAAGATTATTAGGTTCATCATCATCTAAATCTGATAATGTAATTTATATTTCAAACCTAAGATGAGAGAGCTTCGAGTAGGGAATAATTTGGATCTTAGGAGTAGTTGGCATTAGGAAAGGCTCATTGGGAAATGGTATTGGGATATCCCAAGGATTGGGATCAACATCATGCCTAAATTGTTGGTTGTTATGGATGAATTTGATACATTGGTACCTAGACAATGTGACTACGTGCATGTGATGTGTCCATGGTCGACCTAATAAGAGGTTGTAAGAGAGAGGATGATTTAGAACCATGAGCTTGGTACAAACCATTTTGGGTCCAACTATGATTGGTAATCAAATGCATCCTATGGGTTTTTTTAGTTTTGTCAAATCCATGATAAATCAAGCAGGTAGGATTGAGATCATCGATAAAATAACTGAGATTCTTGATGAGGGAGAAATAAGTTAAGTTAATTCTCAATCCTTCATCCAGGAGGACCCTACAAACATACACATCATGAATGATAACACTAATTTATAAGGGTGAGTCATCTAAATGAAATAGGACCTCATTGGTAATCATATCATCCTACACAAACTCCAAGGCTAAGAAACCCTAGACATGAGTGTTGTAAGGATGATCCTGTAGTCTCTATGTGATGGATTTTTTAATTTGGGGATGCGGTAGGAATCTTGGGGGCCATAAAAACAAGATCCTCAATGTTTTTAAAATTTGGAGGAGAAATGTTTGATGTGAAGCCGAGATATGCTAAGGTATGCATAAGTTATGTAAAGGAAATCTTGCATGTAAGGGAGTTTAGATCATCTAAAAAGTTCCAATGAGGCTTGGAATAACTTCCATAGCGATACCATGGTGGTGGAACAATGGAATACATATCAAAATTTGATGATGATTTAGTTGGAGATATCTTATCGGAAGAAGGTAGGATATGATATTTACTTGGAACTTCTTGTGATACTATGGGTGGAGGCTCAATTGTAGAAGTAGGCTCCATTGTCGGTGGGTCTTGGTAAGTATTAAGAAATGATAGATTATTAGAGGATTTATTTAGTTTAATATGGGATCCTTATGGGTAGGTTTACGTCTATAGTGTACCTTATCCACATTGATGTATTGGGAATCTAGGAGATGTTGATTGAATGAAAGTTCTATGTTGCCCATGATATTGTTCATGGGGATTTTATGACACTTATTTTGATAGTTGGAATGAGATTTCTTTAAAGATTGATATTTCTCATAACATTCTTGTATAATGGTAGAGTAATCGAAAGAAGAGCCAAGGAAGAAGTCGAGGGCTTCTTCCTAAGGTCCTTACAATCACTATGAGAGTGTCCTATAGTGGCATGCCACCAACAAAATAGATCACCTCTAAAGTTAGGAAAGGTTTGCTTTGAAGGGGTAACTATTCTTGGAGAAGTTTAACACAAGATAAAGGAGTGTGTAGGGAGGTACAAAAAGATCCCCGATGTTATCCCACTTCTTTTCTCTTGGAGGATTCAAAGGACTAATTACATGCATTGTGCTTTTAATTTTAGGTGATGAATTGGAAGTGCATCCAAATTCATGCATGAGATGATCTTATATTTTTGCTTGTTCAAGGGCTTCCTCCAACGTGTTGGGAGAGAATGACCTGGACTTATATTAAAGAGCAGTGTAAGGGCTTTCAGAAAGATTTGACATAGATTTTTATTATCAATCTTATGATCAACTTGTATGGAAAATGTTTTCCATTTCTTAATAAAATCATGGAAGATTTACGAGTCCCTTGCTTAAGGTTTATGAATCTTTATAAGGTATTTTTAGGAAGATATTGTTGCTGAAATTTAGAGATGAGAGCCTTGAATAAGCCTTCTAAATTGAATATCGAGTTGGGAGGAATCAAGTTATACCATTTTAGTGCCTCACCGACAAAAGTATTTGCTAGAAGCTTAGTGGTTGTGTAGGTGTTCATTTGGATCCACTCTTTTTACAGGTTGTCAAAGGTCTTAAGATAGAGGGCTGGATCCATATAACCATTGTAAGAGATGGCATAGTCTTTCTCTCCTAAATCCATGGTAGCAATGTATGGATCTAAAGGTTAATTTTGGATAGTTTACAACATCTTTCTTTGGATTGGAAGAGGAGGAATAAGATTCATGTGTGAATCCACCAATAGAGGAGGGTGTAAGAATACATGCTAGGCATCACATTCTGAGATGCTATCTTCAACATCTAATTTTATATTTGGATCATGCTAGTTGTGGTGATGGCTTGGGATAAGGCCATCGATCCGGGAGCTTAGCTATTACCAAGGTTCATTTTAAGATGCCTTTGGGAAATTGGAGGTGGAAAATCCATGACGAATATAACCGGAACTAATTTCATGGGAAAGGTGAATTTTTTAGGATTTCATAACGAAAATTTCACCTGGTAGTTTCTTAAGGGTGAGCCAATGTTTTTTTTGCCGAACAATAAAAAGGTTGTTGTCATGTGACAAGAAGGTTTACTATCACACGACAACACGCCTTGTTGTTAAATGATAAGAGTACTTATTTTTTCACAACAACAAAAAATGGTGCCATGCAATAGAAAGAGTTATTGTCGCATGTTAATAAGTTTTACTATCACTCAACAACAAGAGTTGTTGTCATACAAAAAAAATAGTCTTTATCATGTGACAATGCTTGCTATCATGAGAAAAAGCTTTGCTATCGCATTACAATAATCGTCATCATTATATGACACCATCCGGTTTGTCATCTATGAAAATAAACACTCTTGTTGTGTGATAGTAAAACTTGTTGTCGTGCAAAAATAAGGCTTGCCGTTGTGTGACAACAAAACTTGTTGTCATGCAACAAAAAAACTAACCGCCATGCGACAACAAGAGTTGTTTTCATGTGACAAAAAGGCTTGTTGTCGTATGATAATAAGGCTTGCTATCATGTGTACTAATATCGAAAGCCTAATATTTCCCTATAAATACCCCGCTGAGCCTCATTTTTCATACTACACGAATGAATTTATTTTCTCCATTCTCCCAAGCGCTCACACCTATAAGTCTCATAACTCCCGGTGAAAATAACAAAACAACCAAATATTTAATACAATCCAACCTCTAGCCCCAAGTCTCAATTCAGCCTTTTAGGTCTCATTCTCTTAGTGTGACAATGCTTACTGTGTCTCAATTATTTCAACTATTTCAGCCTTCAAGTCTCAATTCTTGCATGGTCAGGGGCTTCTAAGTTTTTAACTACAATCTACATCATGGTAGCTGAAGCTCAAACTAACTAGAAACCGCCATACCCAAGATTCAATACAGGAACTTAATGTGCCCACACATTCATACTAGTCTTACAAATGAATGAAGGTTACAAGGAATGGGTACATGCTTGTGGGTTCATAGGACTGGTTAACATGTCGTAGTTTGAGACATATCATAACATTATAAACTACCTCCTCTTGTCATTTAATCAACAAGAAGAAAAATTCTCCGTGACTTTACCAAATGGACATACATTCAAGTTCAGTGTTGATCCTACTGATATTCATCGATTGACAAACCTTCCTTTTAAAGATTCCACCATTGTTACAACCAAAGCAACTTTGATAGAAGATGATAAGATTTTCCTCGAATCTTATTAAAATTTCCATGTTGATGGTACGTGTAACGTGCTTTAATTTGTAACATTTTAATTTTGATATAAATTATGGTTAATTCAACATCTAATGATTTTTTTGTAGCAAATGTCAACAAATCAAGATGAGGAGTAGATATGCAAGGAGTTGCACACATTTTTCTTGTTGTCATGATATATTTTTTTCAAGCTAGAATTGTTTTGCAAGGTAGGCAAACAAATATTCCCCATTGGGCTATTGCTACATTCTCGCAACAATCCAAAAGCAAAGATTTGATTGGTGCACATACTTATCAAATAAGATAAAATATGATATTGCAAATATTGGAGTTGTTGAAAACCAACTATTTGTACCACTAACTATATCCTTGGTCTTTATTTCGAGGCATATTATAATTTAAAAGGTGAACCCACTCCTACTTGCATGAACGACTAGATGAAGCAATTGTCAATTCCAATTGAAGAACAACAGGTTAATAAATTATATTTCGATGTAAGGTTATTGATTATTCACTTCTGTTACAAATTACATATGGATGTTACTAACATTATGTACTTCTGTTTACATCTTTACCTTATGCAGATTTTTTTGGAGGCCCTTCCATGAAAAAAAACAGCAACAAGAGGAAGAGGCCAACAACATGCCAAGGCGTCGAGAGATTCCTAGTCTCGACATGGAAGCTCACTCATCACCTAACCCTCAACCATTTGCATTAGTAAAACGACAGAGACGTAATACCCTTAACATTCAATATTGGTTTTTTTAACATTTTACCATTTAGTATTTACCATTTACCATTTTGATTTAACATGTTGCAGGGACTTTGGACTATCCTCCACTTTTACAACAAGCATCACCCACTCACTCAATTATTCAGCATGCATCTGTTCAATCGCAATAAGTGCAACACCCTGCTCCACCATTCCTATCACCCACATGTCCAACACAAAAATTCAAACTCATATGCTGCTTTGGTAAAGTTGCTTTTAAACAAGGTATAAATTGTTTCTTGTGTGTAATTTTTAACATTTTTATATAAGTTAGTAATGATTTTGTTCTTGGACTTGACAATGCATTCCAGTTCATCACCATCTATTCAAACGATGCCACCTCCTCCACCAATACCACCATTCCGATTCAAATTTCCAATAAGAGGTAAAAAGACCACTGGTAAACGCATGACACTTCCGGCCCCTAGTGGGACACTGAACATTCCTTCTGAATTTCCCAATATCTCTTTTGGTGGCTTGCCCAACACAATGGGAAAATCAATTTTAAATCAAATAAATTTAGATGAATATTTTTTGGGCATTGATAACAATGACCCAACAAGTTTTTTTGATACATGCAATATGATTCAGGGCCCATGCAGTATATTTCCATTTCAATGTACTTTATTTAACATTGATACATATCAATTTCGTCAATTTTTAATTTTTATCACATCCAATTTTAATATGAATTTATTTTATCACAAATAAGATCAGGGCACACAATGGCAACAAGAGGCAACACAAAACCTCAAGCCTCAAGTCCCCCATCCTCTCCATCGGCATCATCCTCTTCGGATAGTGACCAGTTGATATCATTTTCTTTGGATAACTTGATTGGTTATGATTGTGAAGCCCATGTCAAAGAGTTTGTTATGCCTCATATAAGTCAGCTCATATAATGGGAGTGAAGGGATAAAGTTTTAATCAAAGAGATAAAGAATCATTTTGATAACCATAGCCAAAGGTATAGTTTATATGTTGCGATCAAAATCAACCTATTAAGATAGATGCCTTACTCAACCAAGCACAAGGCGGGACTGTCACATATAACAACAATTATCAGGACAATGTTTTAGATAATTTTTTGAATAAATTAGAAAATATTAATGCTTGAAGCCTAGGCATATTTCAACAAATGGTCAAAGGACAAATATTTGGTGGAAATTACAAATGCTTGAAAGAGATAGAGTTGTTGTAAGTATTATCAATTTGAAATCATTTTTTTATTACTTTCTAATTTTAGTAATATGTTTTAATTGAGCTCAATGTTTTTTTGCAGTTGAAATATGAAAACTTAAAAATTCAAGCAAAGGTGCTCCAAGTTCACTTGGAAACAACTAAGAAAATTTTATCCTCAACAATGCAACTTAAGTAGACTATTGTTTTGGTTAACAAGCAAAACAATACTCTTAAGAGGATTATTAAAGAGAATGGCATGGATGTTGAGATTTTGTTCAAGGAAAAGGTAGTGCAGATCCTTCTTTGTTATCCTATGGAGATGCTTCAAAGGAAGATGAAGCAATAGTTAAGAACTTGATTTTTTTGCAAAGGATCTTATTGGTTCTGGAATTCTTAAAGCTAGAGAATAGAGGAGCACTAGCCATTGGGAAAAGTGACAAAGAAGTTGCTACAAAAATTGAAAAGGAAAGTGCTAGTGGGTGTGGGAAGCTGTTAATGTTTGAGCATATAGTACAAGTGTAAATGTATTTGTTGAAAAGTGTTTACAGAACTTGAAACTTGAAAAATTTGGAAGTTTGAATCTTGAAACTTGAATATTTGTTTAATTTGAAGAATGTTTAAAGTTGAATATACGTTGCAATGGTTTTAATTTTCATGGAATCTCATTTTTACACGTATTATGTTGCAATCTGGAATTTATATTTTGTTATATATGTATATACATACATACATACATACATACATACATAATATATATATATATATATATATATATATATATATATATATATATTCTAGATTGTGAACTGATTGATATCAAAATATGTATGGAATGCATTTGCTTTAATGTTGAAAGTTTAATTATTTACAATGCGATGTTTTTGATGGAATATCAATTTTTACACGTAATTTAATTGACTACCTCATTTCACATGACTTGAGTACCTTCAATATTTCATGTAATGATTCTCTTCCACTTAATACAACAAAATATTCTTCTCTCTACTTGTAAAATTCAAACTCTGTAATGTGTTTCTTCACATTACCTCTGTAACCCTTCTTAAAATCCTTAAGAAGGGTACTTGTTTTAATGTTAAAAGTTTAATTATTTACAATGTGATGTTTTTGATGGAATATCAAATTTTTACGCGTAATTTAATCGACTACCTCATTTCACATGACTCGAGTACCTTCAATATTTCATGTAATGATTCTCTTCCACTTAATACACCAAAATCTCTCTTCTTTTTACTTGCAAGATTTGAACTCTATAGCAGGTTTCTTCACATTACCTCTGTAACCCTTCTTAAAATCCTTTGGAAGAATCACATAACAATTTTTCCTTAGGAAGTCTCGAAGAATCACCTCTGTGTAGTGCGTGCACATTGCAATGGTTATGGAATCTCATTTTTTACACGTATTATGTTGCAATCTAGAATTTATATTTTTTTATATATAGAAAATTTAGATTGTGAATATGTATGGAATGCATTTGCTTTATATTTACGTCTAATTATGATTTTAAAAATAGTATTCCAAAAATGCATGTCACAAACACTACATCAAAGCAGTTTGAAAATACCAAAATAAATAAAACAAGATTATTATAACTCCAAGTATGATAGGGTTTAAGGTACCTCTAGATGGGTGACAATGTATATGGGTGCAAAATGAGAAATCCTCCTTCGCAACGAGCTAGATGACCTGCAAATCAAGAGAACTCAACATGAAAAATGGATTAGTATATAGATGGGTGGGTTGCTTGACAATGCTGTCAATCCCGAGAAGTGAGAGCTTCCTAGGATGGATGTCAACCCATGTTTTTGATAAAGAAAATATGAAATATTGATTGATTGGATGAAGCAAGAAACATAAACTGAAATGTAATGAAGATAAAGTAAAATGCAGATCTAATCTAAGAAAATTAAATCAAACCAGAAAATATGCATGTTGATGGAAACACAAGTGTTAAGATCGTAGTGTCCAGGATTTGACGATGACTGGAGTAGATCAACTAAAATCTCAGGAACAAAGAAAAAAATTTGGATCTGAAGGCCTTACAAATTAGTATTCCAAAAATTCATGTCACAAACATAACATCAAAATAGTTTGAAAATACCAAAATACCAATTACATAAAATAGAATTATTATAAATAATTGTATTTAAATAAATGTAAGTATATATACCTATAACATCTTAAATGATAACTAGAGCTATGTTTCACCATTTTCTTTACCTTTTGAATGACGAAACAGATAAGGGTAAGGGCTAGGAGGAATACCTGTCAAATGGGTTGGTTGAAGGTTTTTGTGCGCGTATCGACTTCTCGATCCATAACTGAATGTGAGAGATTCCTTTTGGCTAGGAGGAAGTACCTGTAATAGACAACAAGACCACAAAAGGGGAGTTAAATGATATATGACAGTGGATTGCCTAGCGAGTGCTAGCTTTAGGAAGTGTGATACTTCCTAGATGGCTATCAATCCACTGTTTAAAACAATTTAATGCCAGAAATAAAGGAAATCCTACTGTAGATGATATGATTTAGGTTTCTCATTCAAGTACAATAAGAAAATCTTAACATAACAAGCTAGGCTATGGTCAGATCCAAAAGGTAGGTAGTTGTGAGGGTGTTGGGACTAGTCAGGGTTTGATTCTAGGTTGTTTAGGTTAACTGGTGAGATGATTATTGCATCTCGTTCTTGGTCAAGGTATAAAACACAAAGACCGACATCGATCGGGTATGACCGATGTAGGTTTAGGTGGAACCGAGGACGGTTGTGGATAGCCGACATCGGCATGGTCGAGGTAAAAGAGACTCAAATAGATCAAATGGTAGGGGCTGATCTGAGGTCAAATGAGGTTGGGAGGGTGGATGAGAAGGTCTATGGGGATCTCAGGTATGCTCGGAAATAGATATTGGGTCAAAATGGTGATTTGGTGGTGTGAATAAGGGAAATGGCTGAACTACAAGCTAATAAGCGGTGGGGGAATGAACATGCAAAGTATAAACTAATGACAAGAATGAAAAAAGTTAACTATGTTAAATAGACAATCTGGTAGATTTGTATTTAATGTGATGTAAGTTTTGATGGCTAAATGGAGGCGCTGCTGCGATAAGAAGAAGAGTGTTGGATATCGTAGTAGTGGTTCCCAGAGTGATTCCGTGAGTGCAATGCTTCATAAATCTATCTTGGTGATGGCTTTGGATGTCTGGACGCATGAAAGTATGCTCGTTTTGCTTGCATGCAACTCGATTTCTTTTCCTTACTCTCGTAATGTGTCAACCCACAAAAAAGGTTGTTTGGGTGAATAAATGGTAATGGCCGACAACGGTTCCTAGTTGGGAAGATCTTTCTAATTTCTTGGGCCTAGTGAGTTAGTTATCATGGATTAGAAATGAAGCTTCTCTTCTAATGGGCGGGAATGTGGTTAGAGAGATTGTAGGGATTGATTTTTAGGGTTAGAAAAATCTTAGCTCATTAAGGAAAGTAGGATTAGGTCTTAGTTAGTTATGGAAACATGTCAAGAATAGGTCTAGGGTGAGGTGGTTGGATGAGGTGTCTAGGTGAGGTGGTGGGGTAGAAATTAAGATAATTAGATAATAAATATTATGAGGATATATATTAATTTAATTAAATTAATTAAATTAATAGTGATGTGGGGTGGAAGGGGCCATGGTTAGGTGAGTATGTTTGAGCTGGTTATTTGACAAGGGACCAAGGGGAGTGTGACCCAATTTTGGTGTCTACATTTTGCCCCTTTTTGTTGTGTAGCTTTTATTGGTAAGTGACATTGAAAAAAGAGATGTCGTTACCCCATGTGTGGGTGAAGGTGATCCCCCTCAAACTAGGAACTGATGAGGTAGAAGATAGAATCGGTGAGTGGTTTGATAAAAGGTGGATGTGATGAAGAGGAAGGTGGACAATGGGGGTAATGGGTTAAAGGTCTAATTGGGTAATCAAGGTAATGGGCCAGGGTCAAAGGTAGTGAGTGACAGTCAAACACATGCACATGTATAAATTGTGGCACAATACCAGTTGAAGAGCATGTAAAATCTACATCATCTAAGGTCAATAGGTTTATCCAAACAAGGTTGAGGTGATTCTGGTATCCAAGGTATAGGATATGGTGTGGAAGCACATCGGTTAGGTGCAGGAACATTTAGGTATGTTCCGATACACCAAAGGTTGGGTCAGGATAAACAACACGACAATAGGCAAGGTAAGGTCATTAGGTCAAACAACACAGGTAATAATGTCGTAAGGTATAGCGAGCACATGAGTTCATAGGTCATTAACAATGTTCTAGGTCTAGGTAGCGAGGTCATGACATGGGTAGGGACGAGGTATGGGTAAAATAACAAGTCCCTAAACGTAATTAAGGACATGTATAGGTAATGTAGGCTCGGTGGCGGGTTACGATAAGGTTGGGTAAGGTCAAACGGTGGCTAGGTTAGTTAAGTGTTGGTCAGAAATGGGGCAAGGGTATGGGTAGCTAATGCACCCGAGAGGCACAGTCTGCTATTTTATAAGCAGAAGTGGCCACCCTATAGGCCCGGTGTAGTGTAGGGACAGCACTGTATAGGGTGGAGATGGGGATGGGGTACAGGTGGCCACCCTATAGGCACATATTATAGGTTTACAGGGCCAGTTGGCCACTACACAGGCACAGGTCATGGCCCTTCAGGCCTAGATACAGCACAGTACAAGTTCCGAGAGACAGCACGTGGGCTAAGACCAATGGCTGCACCACGATAGTACCGATAGGTAGGTTGAGGGATGCCTTGGGTGAGGTTAGGTATTATCAGGATATTTTGATGGCCGCAGGGATATATTTTCTATCCTATGGGGAGTATAGAGCACAACAGGCCTTGAGTGAGAGGACTAGGTCGTGTACCCACAATGTAAAGAATACAAGGGGCCTTTGAGTCCCGAGACAGTGGTCAGACGAGGCTACTAGTTCACAGAGGCCAGTTCTAGGTGAGGTACTAGTAGAGATATGACCAGGACCGATGGTGGGTGGTGAGATGCTAGTTAGATGCTACTGCGGGCGAGAGGATGAGGAGGAGACATGTGAGACAAATATCGTGTGGGGTGACAATTAGTCACCGGAGATGGGCCTTATATGGATTTTGTTGACATATAGACCGACTGCGTCTTTCAAGATAGTGAGGATGCATACAATGGATTTGTATTTTTGATCATATACCAACCTACGTGCTAAAGATAGTGAGGTTGTATATGAGTGATTTGAGATGTTTATATTTATTTGTATCTCGTGTTCATATGTATGTATACACAAACATTATGATTTATAGATGATGATATTTATGCCATGGATGGTGTACTTGTTTTAATTTCCATTATTATTTGTGTACGTGATGGAAACTAGGTAAATTAGGCATGATTGAGTCGAGGCCTTGTAGGCATGACTCGAGTTAGGTTGATTTAGGCATGATTGGGTCAAGTTGGTTTAGGCATGATGGAGTCAAAGTTGATTTAGGCATGGTTGAGTTAGGTTGATTTAGACATGATTTAGTCAAAGTTGGTTTAGGCATGGTGGAGTTAGGTTGATTTAGGCATGGTTGAGTCAAGTTGGTTAAGGCATGATGGAGTCAAGTTGATTTAGGCAAGGTGGAGTGTCCAAGTTATTAGTAACATGGGGAAAAAAGGGTGATGTATATGCAGGGTTTGGTTTAAATTTCCAAATATATGTTATAATGGAAATGTGAAAATGATAAATGAATGATTTGTTGAGGTGGTAAAAATGTGTATAAATTGATGCTTCTTTGGTTTAATTTTCAGTTATTGATATAAAATGGGAACTAATTAAGGTAGAATGTGAAAAAGAAATTAAAAGGGAGAATTGGTTAGGGTAAAGATTGGCCGAGCTAATCTTTAGGGGCCTCATGCTCTTCAAGTGAAGTGTTTCCTACATAGTCTCGATAAAAAGGGACCTCAGGCTGATGTAGTTCTCCCATAAGCTAGGGAAGATTAGGGTGAAATAGTGGAATGGGTTGATAGGTGTTAGGCATGGGTGAATGTAGGTCATAGGCATGATTGAGTTGTTTTAAATATAAGTGTCGATGAGCTGGTCCTGTTATAGGATAATCAATAGGTGATGAAGAAGGTGAATGGTAAGAGGTGGTAAAAAGAGCCACTTAATTGATAAGAACCCTAATGAGTCGATCATACCTAAGAGGGGCTCATGAACAAAAGACCCTAAAGGTGTTGCATAATGGACCGTTCTAAGGGTGAAGAAAGTCACATAATCACGAAATGTCACGTTTGTGGCAAGTCCCTTGAGTAACGAGGAAATTAGGCGAAACAAGCAAGGAGATGAGAATAGGTGGTTGAGCGTAACTTAGTGTATGATAGTGTGTCTGTCGGAACAAGAAACCCAGGATCAAGAATAGGCAAGTCCATGATGAAAATTTCATCTTTTTTTAAGTAGACTGATCGATGCAGGAAGTCTACATGGGATGAATATATTGTCTCCTTAAGGTCTTCATGAAGTTGATCAATGTGGGAAGCTTCAATATTTATTATATTTTTGTAATGACCGTATATAGTTTGTCCTTGAGGAGTAGTCCATTTACAATGGTGGAATTTAGAGTGAAGAGATGTCCCTTTTTTTGGGGGAGTCATCTTTTGTTGGAAGTTTGACTCAAGGAGTTGTACCCATTTTTGTTTTGAGGCATTTAAGTCATGGACAAGACCATAGAGGAAGATTAGGTTCTTGTTTAGAAGATAAGACCGTAGCACACAAAAATTAACTATGGAAAAGGTGGTTTTGAGTGATAAATGAAATTGGGATTCCATCTTGAAGAAGACGGAAAGTATCCATGAAAATCATGCTATGAGTAGAGCCGTGGTACTCATATTAAAGATAAAGGTGGAAGGTGACAAGAATCACATTTCTTATTGAGTTGTGGATTCTCAAAATGGTTAATAGGAAGGTGAACAACGCTCAAGGATGAGCCATTAATCGCTGTAAAGTGATACATGACTTGATATCAACGATAAAATGGTCAAAGATGTAAGGTGTTAAGGGGCTCAGGTTTGGGTTTACCTTCAAGTGAAGACAAATGATAAACACCTGATCCATAGGGATGGGTAATGATATAGGGTCCAAGCCAATTAAGGGAAAATTTTCCCCGCTTACTTTTCTCCTCTTTGGTTACATGCTGATTTTCCTTCAGGACGAGGTCACTCACCTGGAAGGTTCATTCATGAACGTGTTTTTCATATGCACATTTGATACATTTTTGGTAGATTTGGAGATGGTTAAGAGCATTGAGACGACACTCATCTAATAACTCAAGTTGTGCTAAATGATCTTGGTAAAATTCATCATCGTTGAGCATGTCTTGTAGTGAGATGCAGAGAGATGGAATATGGAATTCGAGAGGTAAGACAACCTCGGTACTATAGACTAGAGAGAAAGGTGTGGCTGCATTCGAAGTGTGAATGCTAGTGCGATAAGCCCACTGATCTGAAAATAATCAGATTATTATTACCTGATCTCGGACCCTTATAGGCTTTAAATCTTTGCCGACAATTTTCTCCTTTTAAGTAATCAATTTAAAAATTAATGCAAGACAATAAATACAATTGCACAAAGATTGATTATGGAGTTCGACAATTGCCTACGCCTCCAGGTTTGTGGTTGAACCATTCCACTAGACAAAACTTGTAAGTTACAATAGATTTCACAAGAAAACCTAATGGAATTTTACTTGCCTATCTATCAAGACACTAGTTCTTCAAAACTTCCGATGATGATCCGAATTTTCTTCACCTTCCTGATGCACAATCTCCTTCGGCTTCGATCGGCCTTCGACACTATCAATGCGATGCTAGCACTCCGGTTGACAATCCAGGATTTGCAAGTAATTGGTGTGGCTCAATGGGCCTATTGGGTAGTTTATAATTTACTCCCAATCACAAATATTTAATTTATTATTGCCTAACAAATAATAGGTCAATAATAATCAAAATAATAATGCCTAAATAATTTAGGTCTTCACACAACAACAATTTCTCATTCGCCTTCCAAGCTCTGAGCTTGTCTTCGTATTTTGTGTGTGTCCATTATAATGAACTAGGTACCCTATTTATACAATTTTAGGGCCCTTGAAAAATGCAATTACATATTATCTTAGGCTAATATTAGCCTAAACCCGTACCATGTAATTTGGGATAAAAATTCCCATTTGGGTGGATTGCATTTTTAATGGGATAAAATCCCAATTATAGCGGATTAGGGTGAAGGGGGTGGTTTTGTATTGTAAAGTGGGTATTTATCCCACATTTTGCGGCCTTAGACTTAGGGAAGGTTTTAATAAACCTTATCTCCTCCATTCTCCACGTGGATCTTACCACACATGGCATAAGCCCCAACAACCGCTTCACCTCCTCCCTTCCACGTGGTCTTAGCATAAGCATTGGCTTTGGTGGTTAAATACTAATGTATGAACATTAATATAAAAGCATAGATATCTATATGTGTGGTATGTGGCATTTGGGAATAATGCGTGGCAAATAATTACAAGGTAATTTGAAATTTGACCCACATGAAATATGGCGAATAAGACCACCTGTCGACCACGATTGGAAAATCGAATGAATTCGATGAGTGGTGGCAAGCCATGTGGTGGCTTGTGGACCCACCACGTCGGCGATAATACCATAGTCCACATGGCGGCCGGGCTCCCCTCCGTAACAAAATTTGAGCCTCTTGCTCCGACGCGCTATTCCATTTCATGATTGTCAAAGACCGGTGGATAAAACCCCTTCAATTTTGCCAAAGCCTTTTGCCATGTGTCGCAGTGCGATTGGTCCAATATTGACCAGTTGACCAGAGTTGACTTTCTCGTTGACCGAACTTTGACAGACATAACTAGAGCTCCCGATGTCTGTTTGCGTGTGTTTTCACAGTCATTGGAAAGCTCTCGAGATGATTTTCTACACTCGACACCATTTAGGGATGTTTAGGACCTTTCAAAAAGGATCCCCGATAACACCTCCCATTGAGAAAGGCGTTTTGTCCCAAAAAGCTTCCATACTGTCCTAAACTGGAAAACTCTCGCCGCCACCTTGGAAGTGCTGCTGTAGTAGACCCTTGGGTCTTCTCCTCCAACCTTCTCACTTCGAAAACTCGTTATGATCTTGGGACTCGTGGGTTATGGGTCCACGACGCTTCCACTACGCCACTCGATATCCGAAGAATACCTCCACGCCTCCGCTATATGGTGCTAAGTTTTTGAATGAAACCTCAACTCTCTTTCTGTGCGGTGCTAAGCTTCTTGATATCTGACAACAAGGATATTCTTTGACTCTATAACACAGCTCTTGGCTCCGAGTTGATTCCACAGAATCCAAACTGGTTTGAAGGAACTCCATGTTACGTAGAGCTTTGATTGATCCGATGTCAATGATGGATAATGACTTATCCCTTTTTAGACCTCAATGCCTCCGATGCATGATGCTAAGCCTCTTTCAAGACCTTAAGCCTCTAATGCATGATGCTAAGTCTTTGTTACAGACCTCAACACCTCCAATGCATGATGCTAAGCCTCTTGCAAGACCTCGAGCCTCCAATGCATGATGTTAAGTCTGTTGATCAGCTACCATTCGAATGTGCGGTCGCAATGCCTTGACACCGAATGACATTCCAAGCTGATCCTTTTTGAGCTCCTTGTTGTTGACACACTAATAACAGGTACCACTCTGCTGCACGGTCACAATGCCTCTACAAAAATGAAGTTCTGACCTAACATCAATGCCAACGGTGATTCAGATACTATTCTATCAGCACGGTCACAATGCCTCTACACAGAATGAAGTTTCGAGCTGATCTCTGTGAAGTCTACTATCTACACAAATGGCAGATTAATCTCCAAGCTTTATATGAGTTAATTCCGTATCTAATCTGAATGTGTACTCACACGCTGATTAAGAGATATATTTGGAGCATTAATCAAATTTTCTATGTAAGAAAATCCACCGAGTATGGTAAACCTTTTCTCTCAAAGATTTTCTAAAAAAATTTGATCTCCAAACTTAATACTGCATACGATTCATCAATCTAAATTATGCAATATATAATTGAAAAATTGTTGACTTACCCATTTTAAAGGACTTTCACTTTCAGGTATTACCTAGTCCTGGGTTGACTTGTCAACTGGTGGTGGAGTAGAAACTTCCTTTGCCTTTGCAATAGGCCTCCATTCCATCTTTGGCTTGCCATTACTCTGATGGCGAGATGGATGCATTTTCTAGCAATTTTCCACCCGGTGCCCATTCCTCTGGCAATGAGCACAAAAATTCCTCTTAATCTCCTTCTTTGGGATGAGGAACTCTTTTTCCATTTTTGGACTCCGCATGACGAAAGATTGGTCTTGCTGATTTGCCTTATTCGTGATTTAACGACATCAACTTCTTCATCAATTTCCTTCTCTTCCAGATCGGCCGCCGAATGATTATGCAATCCTCAAAAAGTACATGAAAAGGAATTCCACATCTTCTGAAAATCATAACCATACTTCTTAAGCTGAAAAAGTGGATCAGAAGTTTTATTGTGCTTATGATTATGGTAAGAAATTGGAGGTGGAATCTCATTACCTCTTTGCTGATTTATCTTACCACATCTCGCCCGTGACGACGAAGCACAATTTTCCTGCTCATAATCTTCTTGCAGGACTAGTGGGGTAATATCTTTGCTTTCAGAATCTTGTCTCCCGTCGTGTGCTTCGAGCATTCTCCAATTTCCATTCCCACACTAGGATAACCCAAACTTCCAAAACGAGGACGATCCTCAACCTGTATTGGGTTAGAAATGCCTTGGCCATTTTTACCAAGGCCTCTTCCATCAAATCCCATTTTATCTAGTAACTTGGATCCAATGCCTCTAGTATGCTTTTCAAACAAACTAAAGACTTCATTACCTGAATCCAAAACTCGAATGGGAGGAAGAAGAAGATTCCAGTGGTGAACAACTTATAGTGCAATCATCTTCCATGGCCTCTGGATATGAAGTTGAAGGTACTTCCTTCCTCTGATCACCACATTGCAACCTTGCTAAGAGCTCATCCTTGGTTTGTAGTTCTAATTTCAAACGAGCATTCTCCTCTTCCAAGGAGTAATACATTGATCAGGAGAGAATTATCTTCCTGGATCTGGTGATTATAAGCTTCAATTTCCTTGAGATTTTCCTATTTTGACATCTTTCCCATAGTGCACTTGTACCTTATTCACACAAATTGAACCAACTGTACCAATGTTGAAGTAATCACTCTGTTAATCAGATTTACTGAAAAACAAATATGGAGCTAAACCAGCTCTGATACCAAAATTGATCCAAAAATAATCGATTATTACTACCTGATCTCAAACCCTTATAGGATTTAAATGTTTGTCGACAATTTTCTCCTTTTAAGTAATCAATTTAAAAATTAATGCAAGACAATAAAGACAATTACACAAATATTGATTACGGAGTTTGGAAATTACCTACGTCTCTGGGTTCGTGGTCGAACTGTTCCACTAGTCAAAACTTGTAAGTTACAATAGTAATTTCACAAGAAAACGTAATGGAATTTTACTTACCTATCAGGACACTAGTTCTTTGAAAACTTCTGATGATTAGTCCAATTGTTCTTCACCTTCCTAATGCACAATCTCCTTCAGCTTCGATCAGCCTTCTCGACACTATCAATGCGATGCTAGCACTCCGGTCGACAATCCAGGATTTGCAAGTAATTGGTGTGGCTCAATGGGCCTATTGGGTAGTTTATAATTTACTCCCAATCACAAATATTTAATTTATTATTGCCTAACAAATAATAGGTCAATAATAATCAAAATAATAATGCCTAAATAATTTAGGTCTTCACACAACAACAATTTCTCATTCGCCTTCCAAGCTCTGAGCTTGTCTTCGTATTTTGTGTGTGTCCATTACAATGAACTAGGTACCCTATTTATACAATTTTAGGGCCCTTAAAAAATGCAATTACATATTATCTTAGGCTAATATTAGCCTAAACCCGTACCATGTAATTTGGGATAAAAATTCCCATTTGGGCGGATTGCATTTTTAATGGGATAAAATCCCAATTTGAGCGGATTAGGGTGAAGGGGGCGGTTTTGTATTGTAAAGTGGGTATTTATCCCACATTTTGTGGCCTTAGACTTAGGGAAGGTTTTAATAAACCTTATATCCTCCATTCTCCACCTGGTACTTACCACGCATGGCATAATCCCCAACAAACGCTTCACCTCCTCTCTTCCACGTGGTCTTAGCATAAACATTGGATTTGGCGGTTAAATACTAATGTATGAACATTAATATAAAAGCATAGATATCTATAAGTGTGGTATGTGGCATTTGGGAATAATGCGTGGCAAATAATTACAAGGTAATTTGAAATTCAACCCACATGAAATATGGTGAATAAGACCACCTGTTGACCCGTGATTGGAAAATTGAATGAATTCGATGAGTGGTGGCAAGCCACGTGGTGGCTTGTGGAGCCACCACATTGGCGAGAATACCATAGTCCACATGGCGCAAAGGGCCCTCTCGTAACAAAAAGTTGAGCCTCTTGCTCCGACGCGCTATTCCATTTCACGATTGTCAAAGACCAGTGGATAAAACCCCTTCAATTTTTCCAAATCCTTTTGCCACGTGTCGCAGTGTGATTGGTCCAATATTGACCAGTTGACCAGAGTTGACTTTCTTGTTGACCGAACTTTGACCGGACATAACTAGAGCTCTTGATGTCCATTTTCGCGTTCTCACAGTCATTGGAAAGCTCTCGAGATGATCTTCTACATTGAAACCATTTAGGGATGTTTAGGGAACTTTCAAAATGATCCCCGATCACCCACAAGGCAAAAGGAATGTGCGTATGCCAATCTTTCCCAATGTCATTGACTACCTTTATAAGAATTTTGTTCAAGGTTTTATTGATGGATTCAGCTTAACCATTGGTTTGTGGGTAATAAGGTGATGAGAAACTGAGTTGGATGCCAAAAGCATCACATAGTTTGCGTAGGGTTTTATTTTTGAATTATTTTCCATTATTAGTGATAATGCGGTGAGGAACACCAAAATGACAAATGATGTGATGGTTGATGAATTCACATATCTTCTCGACTTTGGTAGAAATGAGGGGAATGGATTCTACCCATTTGGCATAATATTCGGTAGCGGTTATGATCCATTGGTGGCGTTGTGAAGAATGGGGGTTTATCTGCCGACAAGATCCAAACCCCATTGAGAGAAAGGCCAAAGGTCTCGTGCGACTTGTAAGGCATGACTAGGTGTGTGATGAAGATTAGCATGTTGTTGGCATTTCAAACAATGTTTGACATAATCACAACAATTATGGTTTAATGTTGGCCAAAAATAGCCTAGGTGAAGAATGCACTTTGTGACCCAAACCGCTAAAGTGACCTCCACAAATTCCATCGTGGACTTCCTTAATGGTGTAAGGAATTTCAGAACTTGTGAGGCATTGTAAGAGAATGTTGTCAAAGCTATGCTTATAGAAAATACCCCCATGATGACGTAATGGGAGACACTTTTAAGAAAGACGCGTTGTCCATTACGGGTGAGGCCAGTGGGTAAAATGGAAAGAGAAAGGTAGTCTGCATGTATTGCTTATACTAAAGATTACGTGGGTCAGGGGAAATGGTTCCAATGGAGTAGACCTCACAAGGTAAATAAGAGGGTGATTATAGCTTTTATATGGTGACAAAGATTTTAGAGTCAACGGGAAAAGTAGGTATCTGAGAAGCCAAGTAGGCCATGGTATCCGTAAATTTATTGGTAGAATGTGGGGTGGTTTGAAGCGTGTAACGGTCAAAAGTGGTCAAAATTATGTCTACGTGATGCTTATACTTTTGAAGTATCTCATTACGACACAGGTATATACCATTGAATTGGTTTATGACCAACTGGGAGTCACCAAAGATGTTGATTGACTTAACATCTAAGGCATAAGTAGCCTGGAGACCCAACACGAGTGCTTCGTATTCAGAAATATTGTTTATACAATCAAAATCAAGTTTGAAAGAAAAAGGCATAGGTTCACCATCAAGCGGAATGATGATAACACCAGCCCCTCACCCACACTGACATTTGGAGCCATCGAAGAAGAGTGTCATTTGGTAAGTGGGTTCATCCACGGAAAGGGTAGCTATAGACTCGTATGGGAAGTCAAAGTTAGAGGGTTGATTCCCTGGAAAGAGGTACGTCTGCCAGTTGGTCAGCGATAGCTTGGCCTTTGATGGACTTTTGATGGATGAATTTGAGGTCAAGGTTATCCAAAGCATAAGCCAACATGCGACATGTTGATGTTGATAAGGTTTGGCATACATATAGTGTAATGGGTCAATATTAGTAATGATGAAGGTTTTGTGGTTGAGTAGGTAATGGTGGAGTTTGGTGGAGACAAAAACTAAGGCTAGGAATTTTTTTGGCATTGATGCAGCCTAGATTTTACCAGATAACACCCTAGTCACACTCGGCACATCACACAACCTTGACCGAGTGCTCACGAAGTGTGCAAAGGTACAGTCCCTCTTTAGGGTTCTTATAGTAGGGTGTTAGCATGACAAAGGAAGAAACATATAGATTCATAACTAATCCATCATTCTACAATGCATGCTACCCTCGATCTAGGAAATAAAAGATTTAATAGTAATCATGATTGAATCAATAAGATGCACTACTCAATTACACATAGAATGGCACTTAGATTCAGCCAATATCTTTCATCTATTAATAAATACAGAAGCTCCTTACAGTAATATCAATCTATACCAATGCACGTATCGATCCGATACAAGAATTTAGTCATATGCATATATATTTATACCTCCATACATCCATCACACTCATATCCCTCATTCCTTACTACTATGTACCTATTAGTTAATCAAGTGTCAATCCTATTCTTAGCTCGTCTTCATGTAAAATGCTTCGATCCGATCTCGCAAAAAGATAGACAATTCATGGCGCGCACGTCTCTACATCATTGGTGTGTTCCGCACACCATCTTCTAACAATAGGTCTTTATGCTCAAAATTGAGGAAGTCCTGAAATTTGAACTTACCTTTCGCATATGCAGTTCTTCCTGTCCTTCCGTGCCCTTGATCCTAGCCTTCTTTCCCGCGTGGACTCCTTGTGTGATCTTTGATAAGTATTCTTTGATCAACAATATATCTAGTTTCATAGTCCGAAGTGTATGAATTATCTAATAAATTGATTGCTCTCGGTGTTGGTCGTCATGATGAGCGAGCATGATACCTAGACAATGATCAATGGTGGAAATATAGAGGTAGAAGGGCTGGTCATCTTTAGGAGGAATGAGTACCGGTGGTTGAAGGAGGTATTGTTTTAAGGCTTCAAAGGATTTATGACATTCAACATCCCATTTGAAGGAAACATCTTTCTTGAGAAGATGATGGAATGGTCAGTGGTCGGAAAGCTACGAGATAAAATGATGAATTGATTGCAACTTTCCTTGTAGGTTGCAAAGTTGATGGAGATTAGTGGGTGGCGGCATTTCAAGAATAGCCTTGACTTTAGCAGGATCAACTTTTATGCCATGTAAAGAAATGATGAAACCTAGGAGTTTTCCAGAAAGTACTACAAAGACACACTTCTTTGGTTAAAGATGAACACAATACTTGATGAGACAGTCAAATATGACTTTAAGAATGGGTAAGTGTTTGGTTCGATGTTTGGATTTGGCAAGAAAATCATCTACATAATCTTACAAAGATGCGATGCATGCATGATGTCATGGAAGATGTAAGTCATGACACGCTGATATGTAGCACCAACATTTTAGAGGCCAAAAGGCATGACTCGATAGCAGAAAGTCCCCAAGGGGTGATGAAGGTAGTCTTGTGTTAATCCTTGGGAGCTAGTAATATTTGATTGTAGCTCGAGAAACCGTCCATGAGCGATAAAATTTCATGGCGAGTGGTAAGATAAACTTGTTGCTCGATGCCAGTGGGTAGGGGAAATCATCTTTGGGGTAGGCGAGGTTAAGGTCATGAAAATCCATACAAATGTGGAGTCCCCCTGTCACTTTTGTGATAGGAATGATGTTATAGATCCATTTGTGGATAATCAATGGGTAGAATGAAGGAAACTAAGAGAAGGAGCTGAAGTTCTTCTTTGACCAGAAGAGCAATGCGAGGATGCATTTTCTGTAGCTTTTGTTTGATGGGTTTGGCATTAAGAATGGTTACGATATTGTGGACCACGATTTTTGGGTCAATACCAGGCATATTGGCATAGGACTAGGAAAATGCATTACTATGGTCCCGAAGGAAAGAGGTGAAGGCTTCTTGTTTAGTAGCATCTAAGGATTGTCCGATCTTTAGAATATGTGGGTCGTCTTGAGTGTTAATGTTGATTTCAATGGTATATTCATTCAACATGGTTTGCATGTAAGAGGGTAACAACTTACGAATATAAGAGTCTTCTATACTAAGGTAGGTGAGGATGGACTCATCATCCTGACATTGAACGACATTAATAGAAGGCGTATCATCATCAATCATATCACGATCTTTGGAATCGAGAGAAGAGGGAGCCTTGCCATCGCGTTGATAGGTCAGCAGTCCCAAGGAAATGGTGTTTACAAAAAAAAAGTTAGGAGGAATAGATTCGGGATCTATGGACTTTGTGGGTGAAGATGGTAATGTGGGTGAATGAGAGGGGGAAGATTTTTCGTCCTGGATAAGGTTGATGTGAACCTTCTTAGAGGGTGGAGTGTCAAAACCAATGCCACTACGGTCATTGTGTTTACGAGAGGTACATGAAATGATAGTATGGTGGCCTTGTTCATAAAAACCAAGCCAAATCCTTTCCATGCACACCGGTGGAGGAAAGTGTGAGTGAAGTGGTGGTTAGTGAGGGAGTGCAGGTCGACGAAAATGGTTGGGCTTGGGATGGAGGTTCAGGTTTATAGGTGGCCATATCAAGTCCCCCATATGTTAGATTAGTGCGAAGGTGGGGAGGACCATAAGGAAAAATGTCACCGATGCGGATGTCGTAGCTGGGGTGTTGACACAGATTCCCATACTCTTGCGGGGTGAGGAAGGTGTCGATATTGTATAGGTGGTATTCCCCAGAGTGAGGCATTGAAAAACACCTTCTAAAGGATCAGTAGTCGATATGTGAGTAGTAGGGATAGATGGCTCACTAGATGATGGGGAAATAGGTACATCGGTGATAGAGGCTACAACTATAGTGGGAATAACAAGGTTAGATGCAGCAGAGTGGCCGTTTTGGTGGATTGGCTTGTAGGTGAAGGTGAAGTAGGGATGGTGGTAGATGCCTTGACTGGTACAAGTACATCATTAGGCTGGTATAGCATGTTACAGGTCTTAAAAGGTGAAGGGTCAGAAGGGATGGTGTAATTATGTCCCTCATGCTCAAATTTGAGGCAACGGTGCAAAGTCAAAGGGACACAACCCATGGCATAGATCTAAGGTTGGCTGAGTAATAGTTATATTGGAACTCCCCTTCTAAGACATAGAAAAGTTTTGAGATAGTGCGGGGACCCATGCAGACATGGAGAACAATGGTACCTAGGGTAGAGGTCATGGTGTCATTGAAGGAGTGTAGCATCATTGGGTTACCATGCATGTAATTGGCAGGTATTTGCATTTGGTCATATGTATGGGAGGAGATGATGTTAATGCTAGCACCACCATCGATCATAATGTGTCGTATGTGTATATTATCGATAAAGATAGAGATGAAAAGAGTGGGGTTGGGGTCATCAGACTGGAAGGGAGTGATCTCTTCATCTGAAAATTTGAGGGAAGCCACTTGGTGAGTAAGTGGAGGTGTAGAGGAAGGCGATGAATTAGTGAGAGAGGCCATGTGGTGGGGAGTAATGATGGAGGCTATGAGTGTGGGGTAATTTGGTAAGACTTCAATAGATTGAAGGACCTCTATGAGGGCTTGACGATGTGATTCCATGGTTTGGATGAGGTCATATAAAGACATTTTGAGGGGGGATTGGTGTAATTGTTTTAACATTGTGCGATGTGTGACCTCATCGAAACTTGGGATATGCAGGACCTCGGATAATGAATTTGGGCATGGGTATGGATGGTATGTTGGGTACATGGTTGGTTGATGGGCCAGTTGCTTTTTCCTTGCCTTTTTCTTTCTAAGCACGGGTGGCAATGTTGATCATGTTAATCTGAGGAGAGGTAGATGAAGAGGGTGTGTCATGGAAGGTATAGCGGCATGAGGGACAAAACCCTAGTGGGGGATACGATCCTTGTGAAATGAGTAGGGTGCATTGACATTTTGGTGGTGGTTTGGCCAACTCTCTTATACAAACCATGTTAATCTCGAATCTCGGGGGTGGGTCAAAGGAATGTGGGGGTGGAGATATTGGTCATTGGTAGGTAATGGGAGAAGATCTATGGAAATTGGTGAAGGCAAAATGGGGTCCTCATCAAGAAGATCATCATGTCATCAAAATTTTCTTTGGGAGGACATAATTGGACTAGGGAAATTTTTAAGGCCTTACAATTCTCTACATCGTGTCCTAGCACACGATGGTAGGCACAAATTTTGGTTTCATCAAACCCTTTTGGTTTGGGTTTGAGTGGGTCGTAAGGTCTAAGAGGTGGTAATGTGATGACATAAGTTTCGAGGAGATTGGTCAAGATGTTGGCATAGGACCCTGCTAGTGGATCACAATGGGAGGTGAATGTGGGTTTGGGTAAAGGTGTGGGTGATTGTGGAGGAAGGGGCTTTACAGGCATGGGAATGGGTTGGTCCACTAGTTTGGTGTGTGGAGTGGTCTTTGGTCTTGGTTGCATCTGCTTGGGTATTGGCATGGTAGAAGAGCTGGCGATGGAAGGTTTAGTTGGTTTAACTACCTTATGGGAGGGTAGCAGATTTTTAGTTTGAGGTTGCATCCTCTTAGGTGACGATGATACGGGTGTACAAGATGTAGAGGGAAAAGTAGATGGTGGAAGAGGATGGGTTACCCACGGGGTAATTGTGGTGCTATGGAGGTGGGTGGTATAGGTTGGGTAGAAGGCGTGAATGAAAGAGAAGAAAGTGTCATGGGTAATGAGGAAGTTATGGATGGTAGTGGTGGTATGGGTGGTAAGAAGGTTATGGATGATGGCGGAAGTTGTTTGGGTTGCTTAGGTATATTAGGAGTTTGTGATGAGGAAGCGGGTTGTTGCATTCTTGGTTTACCAGTGGACAGAGGTGGCTTAGCTAGGGTGGGGCGAGGTCCTAGGATGGATGGAAGGGGTGAAGGTTATAATGGTGTGGTAGGCGAGGTTAGGGTATGAGGTCTAGGAGGTTGGGTTTTCTTTTTAGGGGCCGGGGTAGGTTTAGTGTTAGTTTTGGAGGATGTGGCTAAATCTAATTTGATGGGTGGATGAGTAAGGCTTGATGTTGGTATGACCCCTAAGGTAGTGATGGGTTTAGGTAAAGGAGGCATTATAGGCATAGGTAGGTGTTTGGGTGTAGATGTATGTTGGGTCACGGGAAAAGGTGTGAGTTGGGCCATGGGTGGTGACATGGAAGGTGTTACGGTAGTTGTGGTTGTGTTTGGTTGGGTCGCTCGAAACACTTTTGGATAGATAGTGGAGGTGTCAGTGAGTGACAACTGCATTTGTGTTGAAATAGGAAGTAGGAGGCATCCCCAAAGCAAGGCTCTATCAACATAGTCCAGGTGATCGATCAAGCGTGAAAATGGTTCTATTGTAGGTGGGGATGATGTGGATTGAGTAACAATCCCGTAAAATGTGCTTATGATACAAATAAATGGCTAGCCTCTTAATCTGTGGGTAAGAGAGCCGAAAACAGATCAACGGGATATTGAAGGTTCGATGGTGAATGGTCCTCTAAAGGTAGTGGTACTTCTATAATATCCTCCATGGGTAGAGGAGAGGATGGGCTAGCCAAAATGGAATCTCCTTGTGATGGTGTAGGTTGTGAGCATGCATCTTCTATGAGTAGGAGAGGTGCTACTGACAATTGCTTAGAAATTTGAGAGGTCAAAGGTGGCATGCTAATTATAAGTTCTTCCACGGGTGATGGAGAGAATGAAGGGGGTTCCTCTGTGGGTAGAGGAGTAGATGAAACTGGTTCTGGTGCTGGTAGGGGAACTCAGGCTAAGATTTTGTCTATATTAGGAACATGAGGCAATTAGGAAGCTACTGGTATGTCATCAAAAATAACATGGACCTCACATACGTTGCTATCATTATTTGAAGAATCACCAAAGTTGGTTGGAAGAAGGGGAATGATTAGGAAATGGTTTTTGAAGATATGGAGGTTTTTGTTAGCGGGTGCATTTGGGCTATCCAAGACTAGATCTCCATTGTCTATCATTTCTTGGATGATATTCTTAAAGGTGATGTAGTTATTATCATTGTGACCTTTGACACGATGATAGTTACAAAATTCATGTTCCTTATACCATGAGGGCATGGGTTGCTCAGGGTCAAAACCAGTATGTGGTTTTATAGGTGGAAGGGTAATGGCACCAGCCTTAACAAGATTTTCCAAAACAGAAGAATAAGATTCTCCTATGGAAGTGTACTTTCACTATTCTCGTTTAAACTGGAAATCTTGGATAGGAGAGAGATTGGAAGGGGGTTTGGCTGGGTTTGATTGATGAGGGGGACCAGCCTTGAGAACTATGGAATTGGCAGACCCTTTGGGTTTTGAATAGTTTTTTGGGGTTTTGAAGATGAAGAAGCATCATTTGATTTGAATGCGATGTTCTTGTTATAAAGTTGAATCTTCTTTTCTTCGATAGCACGAATTTCCAACTTCCATGCCATGGTGAATGCCTCATCAAAAGTGTGAAAGGTTTGCACTTGCAGGGTTGGTGAGATGTGTCTAGCACAATCGAGGAAACAAATCTATGTTTTCTGTTTGAGGTAATTGGAAAGTGAGTTGGTTAATTAGGCTGCGCCAATGAGCGACAAAGTCAGCGATAGACTCATCGTCATACTGTCATGTGGAATAAAGATCAATCATGGTAACCTTCTTAACAATGTTGATGGAAAAGTGATCTAGGAAGGATTGGGATATTTGATTAAATGAGTAGATGGAGTGTCTTGGTAGCCTACTGTACCAGTCTAATGCAGGTCCAGTCAGGGACATCAGGAAGGTTCGTAGGAGTAAAGCGTCATCATGGGTGATCATGTAACACCCATGTTTAAAGGACCGCAAATGCTATTGTGGGTCTTCTTTACTATTGAAATAGTTGAATTTTGGCATTTCCCAATGTACAGGGTATGGTCAAATAGGAATGGATGGGTGAATAGGCTCATTACAAATTTCATCATAGGTGAGAGAATTGCGTGAGCCAGAAATTGATGCTTCTAGCGTCTGCATCTTTTCCATCATTAATTTAATAAGGTCATTAGTAGTTTGTGATGGAGGGACACCTCATGTGGCATAAGGGGGTGGATATTGAACTTGACAGGGAGGTTGAGAATATGGAACCGACATAGAAGGAACATATCCTAGAATGGGTAACATGATGAGACCGGGGTTGCGATATTATGTGTATGTAGGTGGGACAGTCATTGTGACTCTAATAGCGATCAGGGGTAGTGTTTATGGGATGGAGAGGAAGATGTTATGTAAAGGGGTAGGGTCACTAAAACCACAGGTGGTTATGTTGCAATGGGTATTTGTGAGACAATGGGTGTGGATGAGGTTATGGTCTGCAGGAGATTGTAGAGGGGACACTAGATACTACGGGTGTAGCTCGATAGCAGCGGTCATGGCGGGTATAGGTCCTAGTTTTGAAACCACTTGGCGTGAAGTAGGTGAAGGTAACACCTCATTACTAGGGCCACGATGTAGAAGTGGGGATAAGGGTAGGGGAGATGGACACATGCATGCCATATATCAACTGACTTGAAGAATCCCGGGTGGAAGAATGGGAAAGGTAGAATTGTAAGGCTACGAGATTTTGGTCAAGGAGTCATGCAAATTCTTTGTTGCTCATGCTTGCAATGGTGGTAGGTATGGTTGGATCCATGGGTGACATGATAGAGGGTGGTGAAGGACTAGGTAGGAGTGGTTGACGACTTGCGTGAAATATAAGAGTGTTAGCTTGACTGTGAGTCAACACCATGTGAATGAATGTATATCCGGTGATGTTGAACCCTGTAGATGACATAGGGAGCTGTGAAAATGAAGAGAAAATGTGTCTTATAGGTAAATTTTGGTAATATAGTCAATGATCAATACAGTTAATCGACGCTTAGGTTAAGGATGACCGATGTCCGGTTAGGGGGTAACCGATCTTTGGTTAAAGATGATTGATGCGGTTAGGGGGTAACCGATGCGATTCATTGTGAAACAGGAACAATTTTATCAAATGAAGAAAAGATTGTTGATGATTAGATGAACAAGTTGAATGATGACTATGTATCAAAGCAGAGAGAGTACAGAGACTCACAGGTACCCTGACAGCAAAGAAAATGAAATGAGGATTCTTTTAGGCAATTTAACCCAAAAGATAGAGAACCGATGTTGGTTAAGAAAAAATGATGCCGGTCAGGGGTAACCGATGTCGGTTACTATGAAAATTGGAAAGATGTAGAAAAATGGATTGTTATGAGTTTTAATGAGATAAACCACCAACCCAGAGTTCTGGAGATGATGCAATGAAGTCCTAACACACTCAGAAGAAGTTAGAATACTCCAACTGTGATTGTGGAGTGTGTAAGGCAACAAAATAGAAAAATGGAGAAGCATATCCTCACACCTCAAAACGCACGTCAATCAAACACTAAAAACACACTCCTAACAAGTGATTTTTAATGTGTTGAGCTTATGCTATTTAGAGGACTGACTCATGAATTTTAGAATAGAGTTTTTGGTGAGGAAGGTTTCTTCTAAAGAAGGATATCTAAAAGGAAAGGTTTCAGGTATGTTATGGCGGGGTGAGTCTGTCCTCTGAGATAATGAATCGACAGAGGTAATGAGCTAGGAGTACTGCCAATCTGATCATGTGATCATGGATAGGTGTTCCTAGGTAAGATGTTGTTTAAGAAAGATGTGTATATTTCAATTTTGTGCAAGTTTGGTAAGACACGAGAGAATGTGCTTTCTACGATTCTTGGTGTCAACATCACTGGGCATGACTTCCAGTATATAGGTTGCCCTCATTTTAATGTGAGCTAAATGTAGAAAATCAGAATGTAATGCAATTAATTTTAAGCCCAAATTGAAAGATTATGTTTGATGACACAAATGGTGAATAGGAGAGGATATGCTCTTTCACTAAATGCAAAAAGTAAGAAGAATGGTTCTTTTTAAATGCACCAAAAGAAAGTGTATCCTTTAGAGAAATTAGAAATAAGAGAAGATTACCAAGGAAGAAAATTATTGTGTAAGATTTTTGAAGGGAAACAAACACACAACTTTTTGCCTAGGAAATGAAGAAAATGGAATAGAACCCTTGATGATCCCACTGGGCATGCCAAAATTTTTCACCATTTTTTTTACCTTTTTGAATGACGAAACATATAAGGGTAAGGGCTAGGAGGAATACATGTCAAATGGGTTGGTTGAAGGTTGTTGCATGCGTACTAACTTCTCGATCCACAGCTGAATGTGAGAGCTTCCTTTTGGCTAGGAGGAACTACCTGTAATAGACAACAAGACCACAAAAGGGGAGTTAAATGATATATGACAGTGGATTGCCTAGTGAGTGCTAGCTTTGGGAAGTGTGATACTTCCTAGATGGCTATCAATCCATTGTTTAAAACAATTTAATGCTAGAAATAAAGGAAATCCTATTGTAGATGATATGATTTAGGTTTCTCATTCAAGTACAATAAGAAAATCTTAACATAACAGGCTAGGCTATGGTCAGATCAGAAAGGTAGGTAGTTGTCAGGGTGTTGGGACTAGTCAGGGTTTGATTCTAGGTTGTTTAGGTCAACTAGTGAGATGATTATTGGGTTTGTTCTTGGTCAAGGTATAAAACACAGAGACCGACATCGGTCGGGTATGACCGATGCCGGTTTAGGTGGAACCAACGACGGTTGTGGATAACCGGCGTCGGTATGGTCGAGGTAAAAGAAACTCAAATAGATCAAATGGTAGGGGCTGATCTGAGGTCAAATGAGGTTGGGAGGGTGGATGAGAAGGTCTGTGGAGATCTCAGGTATGCTCAAAAATAGATATTGGGTCAGAATGGTGATTTTGTGGTGTGAATAAGGGAAATGGTTGAACTACAAGCTAATAAGCGGTGGGGGAATGAACATGTAAAGTATAAACTAATGACAGGAATGACAAAAGTTAACTATGCTGAAATAGACAATGCTAGTAGAGATGTAATTACTGTGATGCAGGTTTTGATGGCTGAATGGAGGTGGCTGTTGATCAAAAGAAGAGTGTTGCATATCATAGTAGTGGCTCCCAGAGTGATTCCATGAGTGCAATGCTTCATAAATCTATCTTGGTGATGGCTTTGGATGTCCGGACACGTGAAAGTATGCTCGTTATGCTTGTATGTAGCTCGATTTCTTTTCCTTATCTCAAAATGTGTCAACCCACAAAAAAGGTTGTTTGGGTGAATAAATGGTAACCAACGACAGTTCCTGGTTGATTGGTGACGGTTCTAGTTGACCAACGTTAATTACTGGGTGGATTCCCTAGGTTTACTAAAATGGGCAGATCTTTCTAATTTCTTGGGCCCAATTAGTTTGTTATCACGGATTAGAATGGAAGCTTCCCTTCTAATGGGTGGGAATGTGGTTAGAGAGATTGTAGGGATTGATTTTTAGGGTTAGACCAAATCTTATCTCATTAAGGCAAGTAGGATTAAGTCTTAGTTAGTTATGGAAACATGTCAAGAATAGGTCTAGGGTGAGGTGGCTAGATGAGGTGTCTAGGTGAGGTGGTGGGGTATAAATTAAGATAATTAGATAATAAATATTGTGAGGATATATATTAATTTAATTAAATTAATTAAATTAATAGTGATGTGGGGTGGAAGGGGCCATGGTTAGGTGAGTATGTTTGAGCTGGTTATTTAACAAGGGACCAAGGGGAGTGTGACCCAATTTTGGTGTCTACAAGCTGAAATAATCCATTTTCAATAGCCTCCTCATAGTTGATATTTGCATCTGTAGAATTAGAGGACACACCAAATCCAATCTCATTACAATTGTATTATGTCTAACTATAAACAATTATATTTGAATCTATTACTATGAAATTGAATACATAACAAAATTTAAAATGTCAGGTGACAAACAATAAATGTAAGGTCAAGGTGATACCTATTATCTATAAGTTTTGAAATCATATTTAGAGCTGAAACAATCCATTTTCAATAGCTTCTTCATAGTCGATATTTGCATCTGCAGAGTTTGAGGATGCACCAATTCCAGATCTCATCATTGAGAACATTTGTATTTGTAGCTGTATTATTTACACCTCTTCTTTCAAAGCAAGGGAATTCCAATGTGTAATTTCTCTGTCAAAAGGAAATGTGTCCAAGGAGTAGTGCGAAACATATAACCTCATGTAACTTTCTATATTTTTATCCAACCTATTTCTCAGTTTTGATTTTATAAAGATAAAGAATTGAAAACCCTTTCGTCCTCTATAGATCCAAAATCATTGTTTGACATAACTCATATAATCAAAAATATTCATTGATGTCTTCTTGTAACACACTACTTTGGTAGATTTTTTCCGAGCCTTGTAATAGCACCACTCTCGTGAGGTTTGTTTAAAAAATGATATTGGCTAACCATTGTCGTTACAAAATTAGATGATTGAGACTTTATTAAGTCAATATTCAATATACCTTTGATTTTGATACCATTTACCTCTGATGTCTTGGTGAAATGATCCATTATTGTACCCATGGATTTATGAAAAAAATTACTTACAAAATCTACACGATAACCTTTAGTATTCCAAAAATTTGGATTCATCTGTCATCAAGCGTTCTCTTATTTTAGATGCTAAGGATTGTGATTTTTTTTTCAATTTTATTCATGTATTTGTAGACACCAAATTTGGGTCACACTCCCCTTGGTCCCTTTTAATTAATTAAGAACACCATCGCTCCATTACTAATTATTATTAATATATTCACCTTCACATTATTAATTAATTAAATTAATTTCACCCTCACAACTCCACCTCACCTCGGAACCATTCTAGGGCCATTTAACTCACAGTGATCGAGTCATCACTTTCAAAGATTGAGTCATCACCCTCAGACCGAGTCATCACCGAGTTATAACTCTTAGTGCCTTTGATTCACTAACCCGACCTAACTAACTAATAATTCTTCCTAAACCTAACTGGACCTTTTCTAAGTTCTTCCTGCCTTCTCTCACATGAACTCCACTTTCCTAAGTGGACTCAATGAGAAAGCACGCCAAATCTGGGAAGATCTGCCTATTTTTGGTAAACCTAGATTTCTCACCTTAACCGACGCCGGTCACCTAACTTTCATTGGTTCCTTTATATACAACTTTGCAACCTTTTACATAGGTTGGTCATTTTCAGTCTGGAGAGTTCTATTGCATTCAAGCACAAATCAGAGACTTCTTAGCATCTAGACGATAGGATATACTCAACCACAGGCCTAAGAAAGCATTCAACTCTTATTCTAAGGCATTGGAAAATTCATGGGACACGCTGGAGTATTTCCGTGACACTTTGAACACAAAATATCTTCACGGATCAACTACCGCCCTCCTCACCTACAAAATCTGCAAATGCAAGTAAGTATACATGATTTTCAGCATATTGTGCTTGCTTAAGATGTAGGTTCATTACCTCTTTCTTTACACTTTATTTCCTCCTGTATTCCTCATCCCCACCTTCTTACCAATCCATTAATCCCACCACCTATGACCTTTTGGCTCTCCGTGCCGCTCCTTATACATTCCCGACTCATCTTGGTAATATTACAAACCCAACCACTCTCCCTTGATTCTCGTCAGGCAATCATAGAGAAGTTTAAAACACTTTTATTTAATTATTACAAAATTTCCCTACAACGACGTTTTTGACCTTAACCATCGTCGGTCTCACCTCTATACCGACATCGCTCACTGCACCAACATCGGTCATTGTGTTTTTTTAGCCTTCACCAAAATACCTCTAACATCATGCAAAATCTACCTAGACTTTACCAAATACCCATGTGACCTTACCTAACACCCATGTGACCTTTCCCAACCGAAATATACCTTGCCTAATGCTAGATTAGTTTGTATTTCAATATTCTGCTTAATCTAGTGTGTTGATAACATTTTGAGATACCTAAATCAAAGTGTTAGCAATAGGACCTTTATTTCTTGTATTTATTTTCATTAATTTAATAAAAAAATGAATTGATAGCCATCTAGAAGTATAACACTTCTCGAACTAGAAAAATTGCTAGGTAGTCCAATATCATTTTCTATTTAATATCATTTGGTGGTCTTGTTGTGTTCTTATACAGGTTGTTCCCCTAGCCAAAGGGAATCTCTCACATTCAGTTTGATCAACTTCTACAACGCGCACATACCATCTACATAACCACATGTATTCCTCCTTGACCTTTACCTTATCTATTTTATCGCTTACTTTGAGGTAAAACATATTGGCATGCCGGATGGGACCCATTAAGGTTCTTTTGCATCGTTCATTCCTAGGTGAAAGATTATGTGTCTATTTCCTTTTTAAAGAGTTCACATTAATTTTTCTCCCTTGGAACATTCTTTCTCTTTTTCTTGTCTTTGTGACACGTCGTATTTTGGACTAAAAAGAATGATTCTTTTTATTTTTGTATCGCATTAGTGAAAGACATACCCTTTCCTATTCATCATTGCTCTCATCAAATTTCATTGTGGATTTGGGTCTAAAAACTTTCCATATCATTTCTATGTGTTGCATTTGTAGCTCATTTGAAAAATTTGGGCAATCTATATGCTAGAAGTCATGATGAGCTAATGGTTGATGAATTGAACCATAGTGCACACTCTTTCTCTATACCAAACCATTGAAAATAAATTACTCATTTTCTTAAACAACATCTTACTTGGAAGAAGTTGTCAACGATCACATGATCAGAGGATTGACAGTGGGCTCCAAGATGGTTTCTCTATCCAGTTATTATCTAAGAGAAATGACCTCCCTTGCCAAAAAAACCTGAAACTATCCTTAGTTGGCTTTTCGTATGGCACCTTTTTCAAACCAAAACTCTATTTTATTCACAAGTTAGTCCTAAATGGCATAAGTCAAAACAAAAAACTACCACATAGGATTTCATGTTTTCTAGCTTTCTGATTAATCTGTGTTTTTAGGTGTGAGTTCATTTTCTCCTTCTTCTCTCCCTTCACACTCCATAATCATAGTTGGTGTATTTTGACTCTTTTTGAGTGTGTTAGGATCAATCATTGCCATACTCAAGTTTCTAGGTTGGTATTTTATTTGATCTAAATCACCAAATTCATTTTTTCCATCTTTTCACAAATTTCATAGTGGATGAGCGTCGGTCCAACTACCATCATCGGTTTACTCACATAACCATCATCGGTTTACTAACCACTATCGGCTTTTCTATGTTGTTTTGGTCATTTTAACCAAAGTAACATTCATCACATTTCTGTTCTTTCTGGAATTTCCTCAATTACCTCACCATATCTCGTGTCTTTGGAATCACTTTCAAATTCTAGATCTACTCCATTTTCATCATTTATTTACCACATTTATAAATCCTTTTATTTTCCACAGTGACGATGTCGGTACTTTGGACCGACATCGATTACCCTCTATCACCGACACCGATTACCCAACCGCCATCGATCTCTGTGTTTTAATTTTTTAATTAAAACAGTGACTAGTTTTCACCTTCTAGAACCATTTTCTCCATTCCTTCTATGCTCTGTGTCATTTACAAAGCTCAGATTACTAGGCCTACTATTAGTCACATGGTTTTGACTCATAGCCAAGCCAATGCCCTTGTATTTCACACTAGCATTCAGCCACTCCCCCTCCAAGCCCATCACCGCCTTCCATTCTATCACCTATGGATCCCAATCAGCCTATTACCATCAATACCGGTGATGAGGAGTTTGCAAGACTCCTTGATCAAAACCCCACCACTTTACAACACTATTTATCCCATTCATCCACTCATGACTCATCGGCAAAAACTTATCTATGTGCATGCCTGTATCCATCCCACCTACACTTGCACACCTACTTCTACCTCCGCCTACTACCAAAGATCTCCTGACCACTTCTACCTTACCACATGTTATTTCTTAGCTCGACCCCACCTCATCGATATCTACTATACCAATGACATCTATCACACCCACGACGTTCATTACCTCTACAACGTCTACCATGCCTACATCCACCACCCTCAGTATAGGCTTGTCCATGTCTTCCACTACCCATATACCTATTGTATCCCAACCACCTTTGGTGTTCGGTAGCCCACACTCCCTTCCAAAACCTCATTCTCTCCATTCCCAGTCTCTTCCACCAATCGCTACTAGGGTCTTTACATCCACCCCACCTACGTATACCTATCACCAACAACCACCTATTTCATCTACTACTTACTCTAGGTACTTTCCCTCAACCTCCATTCCCCTCATATCCCTTCATCACAATTTTTATACGCGGTACCACCACACACTGGGATGCCATCTACGTTATACCCACCTTATTTACCCCCTCATACCTCAAGGGTGCCCCATCATCACAACCTACCAATGACCTAATCAAAATGATGATGGAAAGATGCACACATTAGAGCATCTGTCTCAAAGGCTCGTGTGAATCTATAACATATGAAGATATTTGCAATGAGCCCATTCAGCCATCCATTCCTATTCACACATACCCTGCACATTGGGAAATGCCAAAGTTTAATCGATTCAATAGTAAAGAAGATCCACAACAAAACTTGCGGTATTTTAAACATCCCTATTACCTGATCGCCCATGATGATGCATTTCTCCTATGGATATTTTCAATGTTGTTGAAAGGACCCATTTGGATTGGTATAGTTCTTTACCTAGACATTCTATCCTCTCATTTAACTAGGTTGCTCAGATTTTCTTGACCACTTTTCTATCAATATTGTCAAGAAAGTCACCATGACTGACTTGTATGCCACACACTAGTATGAAGACGAATCTATCATAGATTTTTTCACTCGATGGCACAACTTGATTAACCAAATCACATTCCAATTACTTAGACATAAGTTAATAGAGTTGTTTACCAGGGCTTGTGCTCGACACATATCACCAACTCTCCAGGTCCAAAACTTCCGCACCTTTGACGAGGCATTCACTATGGCTAAGAAGCTAGAAATTCGTGTCATTGAAGAGAAGAAGATATAATTATGTAATAGAAACACTTCATTTAAGTCAAATGATATCTCTTCTTCTTCCAAACCCCAAAATAATTATTCTAAAACCAAAGGTCTCATGCAATGTGATCATTTTGAAATCCGGCCCATCTCATCCATCCAACCAATCAAAACCTTCATCTAACCTCTCCTCATACATACCTTTTAGTTTAGAAGGGAGGAACGAAATATACTCCCATAGGAGAACCCTACTCTGCCATTTTGGAAAAACTCTTAAAAGCTGGAGCTATTACCCTTCCACCCATCAAACCACATACTATGGTTTTGATTCTTCTCATCTCGTGCCTATATGGTACAATGAAAATGATTACTATAATTACCATCATGTTCGAGGTCACAATGATGGTAACTGTATCACTTTCAAAACATCGTCCAAGAAATGTTAGATAAAGGAGATTTCATCTTGGACAATCCTAATGCATCGACTAACCAAAACCTTTCATTTTTTAGAAGCCATTCCCAAATCACACCCCCTCATCTAACCAAACTAGTGATTCCTTGGCCAATGATGGTAATATTTGTGAGGTTCATGTCATTTTTGACATCCTACTAGTGCTCTTCCACATAGTTTCCTCCCACTTCATCTATCGAGGAAATTCTTACACAAACTCCTTCATCCATGGAGGAGTCCCCTTCATTTTCTCCTCTACCCAAGGAGGATTCTACCATACATACCAATATAATTGTCCCACTCACCTCCCTACCTGATGAGAAACCCATAGTACTTTTACTCCCCTACCTACAAAAGAGCCAACTTTTTCCTTTTCCTTCATCAAAAGAAGACCCTATCTCATCCACCTTTCCTCCTCCCCAACATATGGGAGACCCATAGTAGTGCCCCTTTTGGTCGAAGATAATTCTTTACTATCTTTCAAGGATTTGGTTGATTTTCTCTCGTCTCTTTTACCCACAAAGTTAGAAGCTAATCACTTCCCTGTTTCATAGGCACTATATTTATTTATGGGAGTCATTACAAAATCAACATTGGTTCTTCTACTACCGCAATTCCATTCTCACATTTAGTGAACTACTTAGACTATGTGGATCATTCCATGCTTTGGGGCACCTTCAAATGCCCATTTCAACTCAAATGCAGATGTCATCTACTAATACTTCGACCATTTACCCCAAAGTGTTTGACATGAAAAATCCATCACACCTAAGGTAGTTTTGGAAAATCTTCCACATCACCTTTACCTACACCTGACTTTACCATTACTTCCACAACCACTTGCGCCTAAACCACCTACTCCTTCGCCTATACCCAAAACTTACCCGTACCTTAGGGGTCATGCCGACACCAAGTCTAGTTCATCCTCCTATTAAAATTGATCTAGCTACCACTTCCCAAGCTATCGCCAAGACTACTCCCCACCTAAGAGGAGAACCCAACCTCTCAGAACCCATACACCAGCATCGACCTACTGCTCCTTTGTCACCTTCACCATTACCATCTATACTAGGTCCACACCCTTCAACCTTGGTCAAGCAATCACCTATTCCATGAAGGATAAGTGCACATCAACCCAATTCCTCATCATGACTATATGATTTTCCTCAACTACCTACACAACCCCGACCTTCATCGATACCCATGTCCTTTCCATCTCCCATAATAACACCCTTACCAATGCCTCATTATTACCTATGCCGATCCCTTCCATATTTCCTCCCACTACTGTCTTTACCGCACCTCCACTATCGCCTTGGTTAACCCATCCCATTCCACCTTCTAGCCTTCCTTCTTCATCGTACCCTCCATCTATGCCTTTTCCTTAGAAGGCTCAACCCAAATCAAATACGATTCTACCTTCCAAAAGGGTAGGGAAGCCTACACTACCTCCCATAATCAGCTCACTAACTACACCTTTACCCAAGAAGGTGCAACCAAAAACAAAACCACCTCATCTACCAAACGAGAGGCCAAACTTGCTCCCCCACCTATGCCACCATCCAAAACTACTCTCATCTCACATTGTGACCCGTTGAAAAGATCTTACGCCAACATCCTAACTAATAATTTAGAAACCCTATGTCATTACCTTACCCCCACTAGACCTTATGACCCATTAAAACCTAAACTAGGAGGGTTTGATGATTCTAAAATTTGTGCCTACCATCATATGCCAGGACATGATGTAGAAAATTATAAGGCTCTTAAGACTGTTCTTCTTCACCTATGTCCTCTTGAAGAAAACTTTGACAATGACAATATTTTAGATGAGGACCCCATTCCACCTTCACCTATCTCCACACAACCTCATTCCGCACCTATTCAAAAATATCCATCTCCACCTCCACAACCCTTTTACCCTCCTCCACAATTTGAGATCAACATGGTCCACATTAGTGAACTAGCCAAAACCCCACCAAAATTCTAGTGTGCCCAAATTATTTCACAAGAGCTTATTCCTTTGCCATTCTATTTCCCTTCATGCCATTACACCTTCCATGACACTCCTTCACCCTCTCTTCCTCAAATTAACATGATCCAAGTTGCCACATTCGCACAAAAGGACAAAGGAAAAGAGAAGACAGATAAACCCTCCACCGCACCACTACCTAACATTCCATTGGCCCCTGTGCCCAAAATCACCATCCGTGGACCAAAATTTCCTATGTCAAATGGAGTGGCTCATCGCACCATGCTCAGGAAGCTTCACCAATCACCTTTGAAAATGTCCATGTATGACCTTATCCAAACTTTTGAGTCCCATCAAGCGCTGATCAAGAGTTTTTAATCTATTGATGTTCTACCTAATGACCCTACACCTATTACCTCCCTTATCACCCCTCACCATGTGGCCTCTCTCACCACTTCACCTCCTCCATCTACCCCCTCTACTACTCACCAAGTGGTCGCTCTCAGTTTCTTGGATGACGAGATCATAACCCTCCAATCAGATGATCAGAAACATGCACTTTTCATCTCCGTGTATATTGAAAATACATGCGTCTGTCATGTTATGATTTACAAAGGGGTACTTAGTATCAACATCATTTCTTACCATGCATATCGACATATGCGTATCCCTTCTAATTATATGTACCATAACCTAGTTATATTATGTTCATTTAACGATTCCATAACTTCCACCCTCAGAACTATCATTCTCCACATTCGTGTGGGCCCCTCGTACTATTCCTGAGTTATTTTACGTATTGGAGGGGGAATTCCAATATAATTTACTACTTGGTCAACCTGGATTTATGCCATGGCTTATGTCCCTTCCACCTTACATTGATGTCTAAAATTTGAACACGAAGGACACAACTACACCATTCTGGCTAATCCTTCACCGTTTAAAACATGTAACATGCTTACCAACCTAATGATGTCCTTATACCAGTTAATTCCTCCACCACAAACACCACTATTTTATCCACAACCTGACGATGCTACTTCTTTGGTTGTTACCTCATCCGACCCTTTTACCGATACACCTCCCATAATCACCTCTAATATGCCTACTTCCACTGCGACTTCTACCACAGATCAATCAATCAACCCATCTCCAACGCTACCAAATTTTTTTTCTCCTTCTCATGCTTCAAGAGATTCTTCTATTCCCACCACCCAAATTCCAACTTCCGATCCCTTGGTAGGAATTTTCCAACGCCTTACCTTGGGGGAGTATCGCCTCTATAACATAAACACTTTCCTTACTCCGCAAGAGTATAGAAGCCTCCATCGACATCCACATTACAACCCATGGGTGGGTGAGACCTTTTCATACGGTCCACCTCATCTTCTTACTAATTTGACATATGGGGGACTCGATGCTCCTTCACATACGCCTGAACCACTTACCCAAACTCATCCATTTTCATCTGATTTTTGGTACCTAACTAATCGTCACTTTTCCCACACATTCCTCCATCGTTGTGCATGGAAAGGTTTTGGGTTTAGCCTCTATGAACAAAGGATGTCACTGTCATTTCTTACACCACTCATAAAGATTTCTATGGTCTTAGATTTCCGGATGATTCCTCTTCCAAGAAATATCGTGTTATCCTTGTAGAGGAAGAGACACCTTCTCCACCTCATCTACCTATGCCACCAAATTCACCTACAGAGTCTATGGATCTAGAATCCATTCCTCCAAACTTTTTTTTTTTTTGATAAACACCATTTCCTTAGGACCTCGACCTATCAATGTGGCGGAGAGGCTCTGCTATTCCTTCCTCTCTATCTAGACTCGATTGATGAGGATCTTCCTTTAATAAATGTTGTTCAATGTCAAGATGATGATTCCATTCTCACTTATTTAGGTGCAGAGGACTCTTACATCCACCATTCGTTACCTTCTGAGATGTAAACTGTGTTGAATGAATCAACCATAGAGATCAACATTCACACTTAGGATGACCCTCATATTATAAAGATAGGCTAATCTTTAGATTCCACTGAGCAGGAATATTTTACCTCTTTCCTCCAAGACTATAGAAATGATTTTGCTTGGTCTTATGCTAATATGCATGGTATTAACCCAAATATCATGGTTCATAATATCATTACAATCAATGATGCCAAACCTGTAAAACAAAAACTATGAAAAATGCATCCACACATTTCCCTTCTTGTAAAAGAAGAACTCTAGCGCCTCCTTTCTATTTCTTTTATTCTACCCATTGATTATCCCCAATGGATTTCCAACATCGTTCCTGTCACAAAGGCGATAGGGGGACTTTGCATATGCATGAATTTCCGTGACCTCAACCTAGCTTGTCGAAAGATGATTTTCCTCTACCGAGCATTGACCAACTTGTTGATCTCATCGCTGGTCATGAGATGCTATCACTCATGGATGGTTTCTCGAGTTACAACCAAATATTAATTATACCAGAAGATCAACACAAAACTACCTTTATCACCCCTTGGGGATCTTTTTGCTATCGAGTTATGCCTTTTGGCCTTAAGAATGTTGGTGCTACTTGTACCAGAGGGCTATGACCTATATCTTCCATGACATTATGCATAACATATTGGAAGATTACGTAGATGACCTCTGGCTAAATCTAAACATCGAGTGACAACCTCACAATCCTTAAAGTCATCTTTGATCATCTACTCAAATATTGTGTTCATTTTCAACCAAAGAAGTGTGTCTTTTTGTTCTCTTGGGTAAGCTCCTTGGTTTCATTGTCTCTTTACATGGCATTGAGGTCAACCCTACTAAAATCAAGGCAATTATCGAGATGCCTCCACCTACTAACTTGCATCAACTTCATAGTTTGCAAGGAAAGTTGCAATCTATTCGTTGTTTTATTTCCCAACTCTCTGACCGTTGTCAACCTTTTCATCATCTCCTTAAAAGGATGTTTCCTTCAAATGGGATGATGACTGTCATAAAGCTTTTGAAGCATTAAAAGGATACCTCCTCAAACCACATGTTCTCAACCCTCATAAAGACCATTCATTGGGGGCCATGCTTGCTCATCGTGATGAACAACATAGAGAGAAATCCATTTATTACATAAGCCGTAGCCTTTTAGACTATGAGACTAGATACACTCACACCGAAAAAATTTACCTAGCCTTAGTCTTTGTCACTACCAAACTTCACCATTACCTACTTAAACACAAAACCTTTTTTATCACCAACACCAACCCCTTGCATTATATTGACACTAAACCTTACTAACATCAACGTCATCGCGCGTTAGCTCATGATCCTTGTAGACCTCACTATCAAATTTATCCACCAAAAATATGTCAAAGGAAAACCATTACCAGACCAACTTGCAGACACACCTCTTCTCGAAACCAATCTTCAAACTTTGATTTTCCAGATGAATCCATTGCTACCCTTTCCCTTGAAGATACAATTTATCAAATGACCTTATTCTTCGATGGTTCCAAATGTCAGCATGGGGGTGGTGTAGGAGTCATCCTCATTCCTCTGGATGGTGAGCTTATGCCCTTATCTTTCAAACTAGATTTTGATTACACCAATAACATCGCCGAATACGAAGCACTCGTATTGGGTCTTAAAACTCGCCATAGCCTTAAATGTTAAATCCATTAATAATTTTGGTGATTCCTAATTAGTGGTCAACCAAATTAATGGACTATACCAGTGTCATAATGAGATACTTCAAAAGTATAAACATCATGTCAACATTCTCTTGACTACCTTTGACCATTATGAACTTTGTACCACCCCACGTTCCACAAAAAAATTCATGAGATACCATGGCCTGTCTCGCTTCTCAAATACCCACTTCACCCTCAGACTCAAAGATCTTTGTCACAATACAAATATTGCAATCACTATCTTACCTATTCCTAGAGGTTAATTTTATCGCAAAAACAAAAATTGACCCACGAGATATTTGGTATAAGCAATTTTCTGACTACCTTTCCCTTTCAATTCTCCCTCCGCATCTTACCTGCAATGGATAATTACCGCAACTGAATATTACACTAATGGATGGAATCTATCCCTCTTATTTCTACCAAGGCTAAGAAAATATTTGAATTCATTAACCATCACATCATTTGTCGCTTTAGCGTTCCTCCTCATTGACTTATCACCGATAACGAAAAACAATTAAAACACAAAACCCTACGAAACTTTGTGACACCTTTGACATCCAAATTAGTTTTTCTTCACCTTACCACCCTCAAGAAAATGGCCAAGCCAAATCAACCAACAAAAACCTTAATAAAATTATTTAGAAAGTGGTCGATGATATTGGTAAGGATTGACATACACACATTTATTTCACCTTATGGGCTTACTACACTAATATTCATACCTCGATTCTTTGCCCAAACCATTTTATTTGGTTTACAGTACAAAGGTTGTTTTACCTCTCAAAGTATAAATTCCATCTCTCTATATCTCACTCAAAGGTATGCTCACCAATGATAATTTTCACCAAGACCGTTTCACAAAACTTGAATTACTAGATGAGTGTTGTCTCACCACTCTTGATCACCTTAAAATCTACCAAAAATGTATCAAACATGCCTATGAAAAAATGTCTCGAACAAACCTTCAAGGTCGGTGACCTCATCTTGAAAGAAAATCAACATGCAACAAAAGTGGAGAAAATTAAACGGGAAAATTTTCTTCTAATTGGCTTGGACCCTATATAGTCACACATGCCTATGGATCAGGTGCTAATCGTTTGACTTCTCTTGAAGGCCAACCCAAACCTAAGTGCCTCAAAAATTTGCATCTTCGACCATTATATTGTTGAATCGAGTGATATATTACCTTTTTTCTATATCAAAAAATTCCCTTGAGTACCCATTCCTTTCATCTCACCCGTTTTAAGGACCAATGGCTAAACGAGAATTGTGTGATCACCCGTCACCTTTCAATCTTATCTTAAACACGAGTACTACGACTCTACTCATGGCATGATTCTCATGGATACTTTTCATTCTTTTAAGGATGGAATCCCATGGTTATTCGTCACTTAAAAATCTCTTGCATAGCTAACCTTTACATGATATGGTTTTTCCTTCATAAGAGAATCATATACTCCTCTATAGTCTACGTCTATGACCTAAAATTCCAAATAATTTCAAACGTAAAATGGGATTAAAATCCTTGAGTCAAAATTAGTGAAAATAGATGATTCCCTATAAAAGGACATCTACCTCTCTATTTGACTGCTATAACTAGATTGTTCCCTTGAAGGACAACTATAAAGTTAGACCTATTATACATAGTCTATCCAAAAGAAGACTATTTATAAACAAATAAATATAAAAATATTTTGAAGCTTCCCGCATTGATCAACTTCACGAAGACCTCAAGGAGTCCTTATATTTATCCCACATAGACTTCCCACATTGATCAATCTATAAAAATAAAAAGAAAAAGAAAAAAGAAACATACAAATTTTTCGTCATGGACTTGCCTATTCTGGTTTTGGGTATCTTACTTGAAGAGGCATTTTGTCTCACAACAAGGTTACACTACAAAAACCACTTCACCTCACCTTCTTTTCTTTTGAATCTCCTACCTACTCAAGGGACATGCCAAAAATATGACATTTTGTGATCATGTAACTTCATTCACCCTTAGAAATTTTAAGCATGCAACACCTTTAGGGTCTTACATTCATAAGCCAATATTTTGGTGTAATAGACTCATAATGGTCCTTACCACCAGCAAGTACCCCACCTCCTTTACCATTCATATCTTTTTCTACTCATTGATTCTCGCTACGGGACTAGACATTTTGACACCTAAACTCGATCATGCGTAAGTGACCTAGACTCCATCATGCCTAAATGACCTAAAAATCCATCATGCCTATTCAACCTAGAATCCATTGCGCATATTCAACCTAGACTCCATCATGCCTACATGAACTATACTCAACCATGTGTATTAAACCTTGACTTAATCCTACCCAAGTGACCTCAAATCAACCACACCTAAAATCTACTGACTCATTCATCTACCACACTATATTCTTCCCTAGCTTGAGGGAGAACTACATCGACTTGAGACCCTTATTTTCCAATTCTATGTAGGCAACACTCCGAGAGCAAGGGGGCCTTGGAGGTTAGCTCAGCCATTTTTCTACCCTTTTCTATCCCTTCCCCTTCTACACCTACCCATTTCCCCCATTTTATATTCACTTTCTACCTTAGTTTCTAATCACTCCTAAAACATTGAAATTAATATACCATAACAAACATGCATTGTTTCATCACCTTTACAATTTATCACCATATCCATATGTTACCTAATTCATTTAAACATTTTCCATGATATCAAATATTTGGAAGATTAAACCACAACATACATATACATCATCATTTATTTTCCATAATACCAATAACTTAGAAATTAAATCAAGAACAAACATCGTACTCACCCATGCCTATATGACCTTGACTCAACCATGCATAGACAACCTAACTTTACTATGCCTAGACAACCTGATTTCATCATGCCTATACCGACTCAACCGTGCCTGAAGACGACGACTCCACCATTCCTAGACAACCTGATTTCATCATGCCTAGACCTAACTCCACCATGCCTAGATGACTTGACTCCACCATGCCTAGACGACCTAACTCAACCATGCCTAGACAACCTGACTCAATCATGCCTAACTCAACTAGTTTCCATAATATGCAATAACAATGGAAATTAAAGCCACAAACATCATACATCCAATAAACATCATCAAACTATATAAATGGGAGTGCTTTGTGTATATATACATATATACACAAATATAAATAAATATCGAGTTTCTCAAAAATACCATATACAATCTTATGTCTTCAAGACACAGGTGGGTATATATATAAAACCAAACTAAAAATACAATATCACATCAAGTGATCAGTCACTCCCTTGATACCCTCCTCTACAGTATCATTTTTCTCCTCCTCCTCCCTACCTATTAACCACCCTGATAACATCTCTCCACCCTCAAAGGGTCCTGGCTTGGTCTCCTCCTAGCCCTCACTGGACTCGGCCTCCGAGAACTAGTCACCTCTCCACGACCTTTCTCTAGGCTTGATGGACCCCGTGCTCCAAGAACTATGAGTCCTGGATCTCGGTATGCTCACTTTGGATACTTGCAAAGCTCTGTACTTAGCATAAGAGGTAACATTGATACATGCGATCATCAAATGATCATAATAGTAGCAAGCCTTGCTCATGGCATCCAAGAACCTCGTCATCAACATAGTTTGAGGTGGTGTCGGTCCGATCTGATCCTCGTGAACTCGACTAACGCACAAGTGTGCCCTATCCTAGGGAAGGTGCATGTACTAGGAGACCCTATCCTTGTGCTTATGGGGGTATTTTGTACGCTACCTAGGCTCGTAGGGCCGTAACTCGAGCTTGTCTTTGTGGTGCTATAATCTAACCACATGTACCTACAAGGAAGCTACCTTCCCCGCATTTACATCTCCACCCGTGTGTGGAAACTCCGCCTATCTATGCTACATGGGCCTATAGGGCTATCACCTATGCCTAAAATGTGGCCACTCGTGCTCGTGCCCCGTCGGATGGCCATATAACCCGTAATCTCTGTGCCTATAGGGTGGCCACCTTCCCCTGTAATGCATCCCTATGCACTTTGTGACTATCGCTAGATCTGGCTGCCTACTGGTCTTAGCGGTGCGCCCCTAGCATTTGTGCCACCCACCACAACTTGACTTGCATGCAACGGTGACACTGTGTCATTAATCCATTGATCTCAAACCTACTCCTCCTACCCTATAGGATCACTTGGGCGTGGTGGAGACATGTGTCTCTCCACGTCATCTTTGTGGTACCATGGGAAAGGTGGGGGCACATCCTACCGCAGTCCAAACTACCATCTAACCCTGTCAAGAGGTATCATCTCGTGCTTACCAAAGCACACACCACCCTCGTATCCATCTCAATAGCTATAGCCGCTCTATCTCCTCAACCATGCCCATGTACGATGGATAATCAATATATGGACTCCACATGATATCAACAGCTAAAAGTTCATCTAACAAACACCTATAGTATGAAACATCATATGTGGCCCTAGCCACCCTCGACTGTCCCCCGACTAGTACCCATCCTTTGAAACCAACTCTATACACACCCCCGAACCGGTCCTATCTTGGTAAACCAACTAGATGAACACATACAAAGTGGTCATATGCCCAATAATGTAATAAATAGGTACAACACATACCAAACCTCCTCAATCTACCATAGGCCCATAGCTCCCTATACAACTAGACTAGGAAATTTGGTGCCCAAGCGAAGCATATCCGCTCCTCGATCATGTCTTGTAGCACCCCCATCAATGCTCATGGGAATATCCCACCCTCGAATCTAGAAGAGTAAAACATCCTACTACCACCATCATTAGCACAGATAGTCTGGTCTCCTATGGGTAGGCCGCATACATGTCTCCATAGCTCAGACTCACATTGTGATAGCTCAACATGCCCATTGCCTCACCAAATACCACCACTATCGACTCCACCGATGCCTTAGATGAAATGAAATAAAGCCGACTCCTTAACAATAGGAAGCCTCATGATCCTATAAACGTCCTCCACGGTGACGGTCATCTCACCCATTGGTAAGTGAAAGGTATTGGTCACTGAGTCTGGTTGGCTAGATTTTCTCGCATAGCATCAAACCTAGCAAATCATGAGATAAATCTACCTCATTTCCCGGTGAGGCTCTTGTGTCAGATTTTTCAATTAAAATATGCTAGTATCTATATGGGGTTTTACTTTAACTATTCAACTCATGAACCATAGCTTTACAGTTCTGCAACAAGTAAGTGACTATTTAAAGAAATGAAATATTTATAGAAGAAGGGAATTATATAAACACAAAGAAGAAATGGGGAAGATGTGCATCCCAATCAATAGATGAAAGAGTTGATTGCATGCACATAGAATAAACCAATAGATATCAATGCACATAATTATAAGAAAAGGCACTTACAATCTAGATCTAAGATAACACAAAGTTTATTCAAAGATCTAAGATAGAAAGCTAGAAACAAAATACATCGTGACAGAAAGTTCTCCAGAAACCTGATCTTTTATATTCCTTTGCTTCAAGTGGCTATTAGGGGTTTCAAAGACAAAGTCTGGAACACAAGAATGCCACTTGCAAATTCTGATCATTAACCCAGAGGTTCTTCTTCTACTTATAGAATGTAGAAGGGAAAGTACAAATGGGAAACTCAACTGAACTGAAACATAAACAAGAAGTAAAGATGACATTTGGCAATCATCCTCCACTAACTCCTCCTTAAGTGACACATCTATCACTTAACTAATAGAATTGTTCCACATAACTTAAAGCAATGGTTTCAAAACCAATAACTTCAAAGTTTTACAATTTCATCTAGGAACATGGAAAATAGAAGAAGAAGTCAAGCCAACTGTAACATTTATATCTTCTTTTTGTTCTGATACTGAATATACTTGTCAAACATGTAATTCAACATCTTCCCATCTGTCTTAGCCACAACTTCCTTTTTTGTCCTGAATTGCAATAATCCTTAGCTCAACATCTTGATACATGCTTCCACATCCTCCAAGCTCAGCCCGAACCTCGCAATATCCGATCTGCAGTGCCACTAGTCTGCTAATGGAATTCATCGTGAAAGGCTTAGTAGCTCCATCAATTCTCCCTTGTACCATCAGAAGAGATCCTTCTAGGGAATTAGGCACTTTGCTAGGAATGATCCGTATGTATGAAGTAACATTTCCGACCACTTCCTCCTCAGTGAAAGAAATGATACTATCTGGTAAAGACGATGTCTTACTCTCAAGTGCCTACATCCTCTTCAGTAGAATTCTGTAGATCTCCAAACGGAAAGATACTGCAAACTCTAGTTGCTTCCCCTTCTCAACTGATCCGTCTGTTATAATGCGTTCCATAACCAACACTTCTCTCGGCAGCTTATTAATTTCAGCCAAAGTACTCAGGTTACTCTCAGCAACTCTGTTCATATCTACTTTTCTTGTCACTAGTTGCTTCAGTTGATCTGCTGCACCATTCATAACCTTCAGGCGGGCTGGCACCTCTCCGAGTTGTACAGAAGCTTGACGAATGATCAGATTCTTCCATTTGTCGATAGTTTTCACCTGATTGCTTGCATCTTCCATCTCCTGCATCAGATGATCACTCACCTACTCTTGAGCTGAAATGGGCTAAGTGGAAGATTTAATAACCTTGGCTATGATCTCGCACAACTGAGATACCTACTTCTGAAGTTCGTCTTTCTCTGCCTTTTCTTTGTCAAGCCTAAGGAATAGAGCATCTATCAATGTCTGTGTATCCTACTTCAATCCTTCTATGGTGGCTTGACCGATAGGTACTCTGGTTACTATTATGTCTTCTGCCATGAGCTCATCCTCTTTCTTTCCTTCCACCGGAACTGACATCTCAGCAAACTTCTGCCCGACTCCTCGATGATCAACCTTGAAGTTACCTTAGCAACTTTAGGTTTTCTATCTTTTCGCCTAGACTCTAGAGTAGCTGCAAGTCGTGTTCCTCCAAGTTCATTTCCACTCTAGCTTCTGGAACCAACTGTGAAGTCAACCATTCTAAGAAATTACTTCTCGAAGAATGAGAAGTTGCTGAGTGTATTACTATCTCCTACTCTATTTCCTCTCCATCGAAACTGCTACGGTAAAGTGTTATGACATGACCATCTTGAATCATCCAAGGACAAATCCCTCTCAAACTCTGTCATCTAAAGCTTCAATGTCTCTTCTGGAACAGGTGTTGAACGGAGTGGCTGAGGAGAGAAGATGAATGTTGCCAGATTCAGTGGAGGCATGGAAGTGTCCTGTTGAGGTGTATAGTCGGTGAAGTAATGGATGCTGGAGAAGCCGAAACTAATGTCATGGCCGTGGAAGTGATCTTCTCCTTTGAAGGAGACCTTCTGTGCACTTTCATCTTCTCGGGCCTTCTGCTGCTTTCTCCTCCGTGCTTCCTCTTGAGGGAATCCCCTGCGCCGAAGTTGCCCGTGATTTGATTCATCAATGCTTCATTAAGGCAGTATCCCTTCGTCAGTAACCAGTTTGAAGTATTTACTAGAACAACGCTAGACCTTTCTTCAATCATATGACAACCCCCTATGTTCTCTTGAAGTACGACTCTATCTCCTCCCATTTGATGGTATGTGTCAAGTAACATAGCCCTATCATCTTTAAGATTCGTAGGTATTTGTGCTAATCCAAATTCAAACACTTCTCGTCTTTGATAGCTTCTGCTGAAATCTTTCTTTCCAACATCGTACTCACTTTTACACTTCATCCAGAAATCCTCTAATGAAGGTACATGTGCATACTCCTAGGAGATCATTTTCTGGCTACTCCAAATGGATCGAAGTTCAACCATCTTTGGGAAGAACTCTTGCTCGGCAGAATTCTTCAAAAGCGGTGTAGATCTAGATAATTCTTGATTCAGAGGATATATTCAATGTATTGGACATTGATTTAAGCTCCCTTTCTTTTGTAAAGCACCTATAACAAATTACCGTAATTAATTCGGATAAAGATGGCAATCGGACCATGAAGCAGTGTATTTTAATCATAAAAATCTGCATAATTCAAGCTCTTGCCGCCTCAAAATTTGATGTTTTATTTACATGCAAAGCAAGCATGAATTTTACCAACTTCACATGAGAACCTGTACCACTTGTGCAAACAATTATCCAGACACAAATCAACCACCTTCAACTTGTGCGCCAATTCTGGAAGCTTTTAGCATTAATTTCACCTTCTTTTGAGCAAAAATCCTCTTCAAATGGGGCGCACTTTTCCTCTGGGCTGCACTTCTCTACCTGTGAATTAATTAATTCATCCTTGTGGCAGCCCCACGCTATATAATCCTCATGATTCTATTATTAATTAATGCCTTTCCTATTCCTGACAATTAATTAATTAATAAGCTTTACTCTTCAAATGGGGTGCCTATTTTGTGCATGCTCATGGCTGCCATTAAATAAATAAAATTTATTTAATTTTAGACTTTTGCTTCTAGTTAACTCAAGCCTCACAGTGTGCTTTGACCTTAGCCACTGAAAATAAGAATTAATTTAATCATTTAATACTTAAAAAATATTATTTATCTCCCAAAAGGGCGCACTTTTTGACATAAAGGGGCTGCATTAAATAAATATTATTTATTTAATTTTAGAACAGTTTATTTTCAACCTCCTTTTGTCCATTTACCTCTGTTGACTTTTCCACAAGTCTGAGTGCAAAAATTAGGTGAATAAATATTAACAAATATTTATTTAATGCATTTATTATTCACCTAAGGTGGGTCGCACTTTTGGCATAAAGAATTTCTATTTTTATAAGTCGATGTCAATGAGATTATTTACCCTTCAAGGCAGCCCTGAAAATCCCATGATTCACTTAAGTTGTTTGATTTTCATAATGGGATTATTTACTCTGCGCAAGGCGAAGGCAATAAAATCCCATGATTCACTTAAGTGATTTTTCTTTTATTCCACAATGGGAATTTTCAACTGTAAGGCGGGTAAGAAATTCCCCCGCCTATTGCCTCTAATTTTTCTCATTGTGACTTAAGTGAAATTGCTTCCATGGGAAAAAGTACCTGCCAGCGGTACAAAATTCCCACTTGCCTACCGCTTCCAAAATCCCATGATCCACTCCAAACCTTCTTTTTCCAAAATGCGGCCAGCCAGAAGAGGCTTTTTGGTGCACGACTTCGTCTTTTCCCGAGAGAACCAAACCTCGATGGTGAATTCCTTACGGCACAATGTGTGTATGTGATATCCAGATACACTAGGCCAAGAATAAGGCCAAAATGGCAAAGGAATTGATCCAGAGAAATTTCAGAAAATGAAACGGAAAACACAAAAAAACAAAACATTGTCGGAAGTCACAAATAAAGCATAGGATTCATTCTGGTTAAAACCCCCTACTTGGTATATGAGAATAATGATATGTACGATCACAACAAAGTTAAACCGGAGCACAAATTGCATCAAACGGGCTCGAAATAATTAAATACAAATTTCTCATGTGCAAATCCCAATGATAGAATGTAACAATTTTGGGCATCCGGGTATTTAGCGAAAATGACTTATATGGCTCCTTAGGAATATATTGACACATTACGGGAACTTTCTGCAATAAAAACAAAACAACCCATTATTTTAAAAGTATGATTTTTTTGGATAGGGTAGTCTCAGATTTTAGGATGAAATCTGGGGACACCAATCAGCTCCGTTTGTGGACATCTTTTTCTCTGTTAGAATGACAAGGGAAAAGATGAGATCCCAGCATCTCTAGTTTCATATCTTGTCTTTTGGGCACGGGGTCAGGCAAACAAAAACAACACAACACAAAAAAAAACAAGGAAAAACAAACAAAGTTTTATTTATGTACATATAGGTTTTACCCTGCTTCTTCATGTCTGGAACAACTTCAAGTGTTTCCCATTGAAAGGCAACGACAATTCAACTCCATCCTGATGAGCAAGAATGAAGCTATCTGCTCCAGTGATCTTTTTAATAACAAAAGGCCCTTTCCATAGTGAATCGAATTTTCCATGCATGCCTTTTGCTTCTCTTCTTTTGTCCCATAAAAGGACCCAGTCATTGACTTCAAACTTTCTTTCCCTGACCTTTTTTCAAAGATGACTTTCACCTTCCTTTGATGCTCTGTCAACCTATCTACAACTTGAGTTTGTACCTCCCTCAATTTAGTCAGGTACATTATCCTTTTATCAATAGCATCAGTGAATGTAGAATCCTCCAGGGCTCTAGAAAGTTGTAGGGCAGGTAGTTCCAAGGTAAGAGGTAGCTTTGTGTCTCTACCATATAATAGCTGAAATGGGGACATGCCTATAGCCCTCTTTGGTGTAATTCTATTGGCCCATAATGCATCAAACAACTTCTTATGCCAAGTCCTTTGATTCTCCGTTACTAGCTTTCACATGATAGTCACCAAGTTTTTGTTACTTGATTCAGCTTGGCCATTCCCTTGTGGATAGTAGTTGGAGGAATGTACTAGCTGGATCCCATGAGTGTAGTAGAAATTAACCAGCTCCTCAGAAGACAGATTTGGAGCATTGTCTGCTACTATCTTGTTGGGCACGCCAAACCTGACAACAATATTTTCTTTTATAAAACTACACACCTTGGCAGAAGTGGCGTTCTTCACAAGAATGGCTTCTACCCACTTACTGAAATAATTAGTAGTTGTTAGAATATAGTGATGGTTGGCACTGAAGGCTAGAGTTAAGCATACCAATAAAATCCATTCCCCACTGCTGGAAAGGTTCTTCAATTACAATTGGTTTTAAAGGTAATGTAGGTAATTTTACATGCCCAACAAAGTGTTGGCACGCTTGGCACTTAGCTACCCACTCTGCAGTATCTTGAAAAAGTGTGGGCCAGTAATACCTTGCTTTGAGGATCTTGTGTGTAGTGACTCGGGCTGAGAAATGACCACCGCAAGCCATGTCATGAAACTGTTGTAAGAGCTGATCCTGCTGAGCTTTATCCACGCATCGGAGAAATACGCCATCAATCCCTCTTTTGTATAAACCATTATCCCAAAGAACAAAATCTTTGGATTTTAGTTTAATAGTTCATTTCTCTTTCCAAGAAAGTTGATCCGGCATTCTCCATACGTCAGAAAATAGGCAATGTTACTGTACCACTCCTCCACCAGATCTATAAAAAGTACCATAGGCAAATCTTCATCTACCTCTTCTTGATCTTCCTCTGGCGTTGTTGCTTTCATCTCCATCATTAGTTTGCACAGGCCTCTTCCTCGAACCAGCTTTGTAGGTTTGATATCCAGGTCATATTCTTGAACTTTCATCACCCATGTGCCTCTTAACAATCCTAACTCTTGTTGAGTGAGGATAGATTTCACTGCAGTATCTGGAACCAAGACCATAGTATGTGAGGAAAGAATATAATACCTGAATGCTTTACACGCCTTCACCACTGCATATGCATGCTTTTCCATTGGAGTATATTTCAACTCATAAGCTTTGAGAGGCATGCTCATGAAAGCAATCAGAGCTTCTACATCCTCCTGATTCTTCTGCATCAAGATTGTTGACATGGTGTGTTCGGAGGAATAATAGTAAAGAATAAATTATTTACTAAAGTCAGGTGAAACCAAGACTGGGGCTTTTGACAGGGCCTCCTTAATCTTCTCAAAAGCTTCCTTCCCTTCACTACTCCATTTGAAATCTTGTGTCTTCTTCATCATATTTGAGATATGACGGGTTAGCTCAGCAAAGTCAGGAATGAATCTCCTGAGAAAATTAACTTTTCCAAAGAAAGAGTGAACTCCTTTTTTGGATGTTGGTAATGGCAATGTCTAAATGGATTTGACACATTCAGATCTATCTTGGTTCCTTCCTTGGAGACAATGTGCCCTAGTAGCTTTTTCTTCATTATAAAGAAAGATAGATTTCTTAGGGTTCAGAGAAATACAATGTTTGTGGCATTGTATGAAAACCTCTTCTATTCAAAATGTGCATGCTTCTGTTCTTGGAAAAGACTGTCAAATCATCAAGGTACACCACTATGCTTATATCCTTGAGATGAGAAAAAGCTAAATCCATAGCTCTTTGAAATGTAGCTCCAGCATTGATCAAACCAAACGACATTTTTTGGTAAGAAAAAGTTCCCCAAGGTGTAATGAATGTCGTTTTGTATTGATCTTCTTCAGCCACCTTGACCTGATTGTAGCCTGAGAAACCATAAAGCATGGAAAGCATTTTAGATCAGTGACCACCTGCAGAGTGTGATCCATGATGGGGATGGGGTAGTTATCTTTTAATGAGGCTTGATTGAGGTTGCGAAAATCTACGCACAACCTAATCTCGCCACTCTTCTTTCTCACAGGAACTATGTTGGCTAACCATTCAGAGTGATGTATGGGATAAATTATCTTTGCATCTAACAACTTCTAGATCTCTATAAAGATAGTTCCTGAAATAGTAGGGTTATGCCACCGTAGCTTCTGCTTGAAAGGCTTTTGTTCTGGTTTTAATGGGATGTAGTGTTGAACTTCTGCAGGCTGATATGTTTTTAGATCCTAGTAAGACCAGGAAAAAACATCCATATATTTCTTAAGAAGCTCTGTAAAAGCTTCTCTTTCTACCTCTGAACAACACTTACCCAGATTTACTAATTTGGGATCATTTTCGGCTCCCAAATTTAGTAACTGTGTATCGGAGGAAGAACCTTCCCCACTTTCTTCATTCTTTTTAAGCATCTAATCATGCTTGTTGAACATTTCCTCAAGAGATACCAAGCCTTTGGGAATTTTATTTCCCTTTAGCTGGATAATCTCCTAACTTCCTGAGACATCTACATCCATTTCTCCCATAGTAGTTTGCCTCGGAGGTGAATTGCTTCCCTCATAGTAGATCTCTTCGAAGTTGTCCTTTTGTTGGAGAAATGTAACAATTTGCTTGTCATCGTTAAAAACTTTCCATTGCTGGACGTTGTTAGGAACTTTTAGGTAGAAGACCATCTCAACTTTGTAATCCCCCTGTCTGAAAAATGTGGGAGGCTGATCTGGATTTAACAAAGCTGCAGTCACTGCAAGTGAATCAACTCTAGAATTTTGTTCTCTCGGAATGTAAGATACCGAGAAAGCTGAAAAATTCTAGGATAGCAGAGTAGATTCGATCTCTATAATGCCAAAGTTTGTCCTTTTTACTTGATAAAGACCTCTTATCTACTTAACAATCAGCTCAACATCTCCCTTTGCGTGTAAGAGCTTGATTCCCATTGTTCTTGCCTGCTCCATGCCTAACAACAGTGCTTCATACTCTGTATGTTGTTAGTATTTTCAAACATCAATTTGAAGGAATGCGCATGCACTTTTCCCTTAGGAGAGATAAGAACAATGCCTGCACTGGATCCAAATGAACAACAACTTCCATCAAATTCTAGAGACCAAACCTTGTTGTCAAGTTGATGTGGTTCTTGAATCATTAGTTGAATTTCTTCGTTATCCATTTCTAGATAATAGAGTCTCGTGATCGATTCTTAAAACAAGATTCGAGATCTAGGATCCTTAGACTTTGATCTTTGTGTACTTGGATTTCTTCTCGGGTTCTAACTTCGATTAACTCCTTTGATTGATATGTTGCCGCAAGACCAATCCATCTTGACTTCTCCACCCACTCTTTACGAAATTTCTACAACAAAACATGCTATAAGAGACTGGGATGTCTCTGCTACAAGAATAGTCATTTTCAATCTTTTATCTGGGAAAGAGGCAAGTACTTCCTGTGCATATTTGATTTGCCCCACAAGAGGAACTTGCCTTTCCATTGAATAACATCTTCCGATGGTTTTTGTCAATGTGAGACCCAAGGCATCAACAACTTTGGTAGGCATGACATTGCTTAGAAGCTCTAGAGTCCAAGATGTAATGCAACCAAAAGTTTCTATCCATTGATGAGAAAGATACATAGAATAACTCGATCATTTCAATGTAGCAGGAGAAGAAGTAGAAGGAGAAGAACTTGCAGCTACATTATTTGAAGGAGAAGTAATCTTTGGACTTGACAAGATACCCCATGAAGTATTATTTGGAGGGTTGGGACCATTACTTTGCACATACTTGACAAATCTATTTAGCTGATCAAGAAATGCCCTCAAATACTCAGCTTTTGACATTTGGACCTTGGTCTTCTTGATATGATCAATGATGTCAAAATATTGACGCTTCTTAATTTGGATGTGTGTTGGCCCTTTGCTACTTTAATTAAAATAATTAATGAGATGAATATTTATCTTTGGGCGCTAATGAAGAAGGAAAAGGACTGCCTCTTTTCAAGATAGTAACATCCGGCCCAGATCTTCTCTTTCTCTTCTTTGGCCACTTGTGGATGCTTCAACATTTTGGTGATGTCTCGGGACCTTATGAACACCGCTAAATGTGTGACCATCCGAATCTTCAAAAGATTCATAGTAGCCATCCGTCGATTTGTAGTCTAGGTAACCAATATTGGAGTCACCCGTGCTTTGTAATGGATCTACAAAGTCTTCATCATCGAATGATTCGTCAATGCCTAGATCTTCTTTATTAGTTTCCAAGTTATTCCTTGAAGCAACTTCAATTGCCAATTTCGTGGTGCAACATTGCAAGTCTGCTGTTTCAATTTTGATTTTGATTTTGACCATTAAAGGTCCGAGTAGGAGCTATTCTTGAAGGGGTTGCATTCCACTTCCCGAGAGATTTACTTCTTGATTTGATAGATGTCCATGTCATTAGCCAACCTTTACAACAAAGGATATGAAGTACTTGAAGAAGCTCCATCACCTTTGTGAGATGGTTGTTTGAGTTTTCCAGCCATGATCAAGTCATCTTCAACTTCCATGGCAACATTTTGTGCTTTAAGTAGATTCACAAGTCTTGCCCTTCTTAGCTGATATCTAACTTCAGGAAACATATCGTTTATAAAAAACATCTTTTGATTTTTATTACTCAATGCCACAAAAGTGGGGATCTTATATAAAATCCTTTGGAACCTTGTAATAAAGTCCCACATGTTCTCACTTGGCTCTTTCTTCAACTACATCAGTTGAGTGATCAACATGCTAGCATCCTCTACAGGCTTGAATATTTTCAGAAATTGCTCACGCATAGTCACCCAGTTGGTTATGGAGCCAGGAGCTAGTTGATAGAACCATTCGCCAGCCAAGTTGTGTAGAGTCTCAATGAAAAGTATGATCGAGACATCTTCATGCTCCACTGCAAGCACACCACAAGATATGAAGAAGGATGCCAAATGATCATCCGGGTTTTGCTTTCCATCTCAAATATTCAGATTTTGACATTTGGACCTTGGTATTCTTAATGTGATCAATGATGTCAAAAGCTTGGCTTGCTTAGCTTGGATGTGCGTTGGCCCTCTGTTGAAAATTGAAGAAATTTGCATATTTATATTTGGGCGCTAATGAAGAAGGAAGAGGGCTACCTCTTTTCAAGATAGTAACATCCGGCCTAGGATATTTTCGTTCTCTTCTTTGGCTACTTTTGGATGCTTCGGCATTTTGGTGTGTCTGGGACCTTGTGAACACCGCAAATGTGTGACCATCAGAATCTTCAAAAGATTCATAATAGCCATCGTCAGATTCGTAGTCCAAGATGTAAATATTGGAGTTTCGGTAAGGATCTACAAAGTCTTCATCATCAAATGATTCGTTTATGCCTAGATCTTCTTCATTAGTTTCCAAGTTATTCCTTAGAGCAACTTCAATTGCCAACCACTGTGGTGTAGCAACAAGTCTATTTTGATTTTGATTTTGACCATTAAAGGTCTGGGTAGGAGCTATCCTTGAAGGGGTTGCATTTCCTGCTTGAGAGATCTACTTCTTGATTTGCAGCATGTCGTTAGCCAATCTTTGTAACAAAGGATCTGAAGTACTTGAAGAAGCTCCATCACCTTTGTGAGATGGTTGTTTGAGTTTTCCAGCCATGATCAAGTCATCTTCAACTTCCACGGCAAAGCATTTTGTGCTTCAAGTAGATTCACAGGTCTTTCCCTTCTCAGTTGATATCCAACTTTGGGAAATAGAGCGTTTATAAAAAAATGTCTTTTGATTTTCATCACTTAATGCGGCAGAAGTGGGGATTTTATATAAAATCCTTTGGAACCTTGCAATAAAGTCCCACATGTTCTCACTTGGCTCTTTCTTCAACTGCGTTAGTTGAGTGATCAACGTGCTAGCGTCCTCTGCAGGCTTGAATCTTTTTTAGAAATTGCTCACGCATAGTCACCCAGTTGGTTACGGTGGCAGGAGCTAGCTGATAGAATCATTTGCCCGCCAAGTCGTGTAGGGTCTCAATGAATATTCTGACCGAGACATCTTCATGCTCCACTGCAAGCACACCACAAGATATGAAGAAGGTTGCTAAATGATCATCCAGGTTTTGTTTTCCATCTCCAAAGAATTTCGGAAAATTATTTTACGGATCCTTTTGGCAGATTCGTGCATAGGTGGAGCCAATTTCAGTTGCCAAAAAGCTACTCCCCATGGGATAGGTACTATCTGGTTCTGATTCACCATGATGAATGGACCATGTATTCTCCTTGTGTAGACTTGGTGAATAATTCTAGGCTGACGGATTATGTTGAAGACAATTCGGATCGGATGGTGTGCACTCTCCTTCCGGTGAGAAAATAGATCTCATGCGGCTTTAACTTGCTTGAGGAGGATGATTGAAATTGAATTGCTCTGTGATCTGAAGAAATGATTAGTCCTTCCTTGTGCCTTCACGGATTGGGTGAATGGACATTCAGACAGGTTGAGATTTGTATGGAAAACACTCTGATCTTCAAGAGATAAGCTTTGATTTGCAAAGATAGTTGTACCCTAGTAGAGTTGCACCAAAAGCTGTTGGCTAGATTTTTACATAGATCAAAACTAGGCATCATTAGATAAATCTCCCTCATTTACCGATGAGGCTCCGTGTCGATTTGTCAATAAAAATATGCTAGTATCTATATGGGGTTTTACTTTAACTATTCAGCTCATGAACCATAGTTGTATAGTTTTGCAGCAAGTAAGTAGTTGTTTAAAGAAAGGAAATATTTATAGAAGAAGGGAATTATATAAACACAGAGAAGAAATGGAGAAGATGTGCATCCCAATCAATAGATAACAGAGTTGATTGCATGCACATAGAAGAAACCAATAGATATCAATACACATAATTATAAGCAAAGACACTTCAGATCTAGATCTAAAATAACACAAAGTTTATTCAAAGATCTAAGATAGAAATCTAGAAACAAAACACATCATGACACAAAGTTCTCTAGAAACCTGCTCCTTTATATTCCTTTACTTTAAGTGGCTATCGGGGTTTCAAAGACAAAGTCCGGAACATAAGAATGCTACTTGCAAATTCTCGATCATTAACTAAAGGTTCTTCTTCTACTTATAGAATGTAGAAGGGAAAGTACAAATGGGAAACTCAACTGAACTGAAACATAAACAAGAAGTAAAGATGACATTTGGAAATCATCCTCCACTAACTCCTCCTTAAGTGACACATCTATCACTTAACTAATAGAATTGTTCCACATAACTTAAAGCAATGGTTTCAAAACCAATAACTTCAAAGTTTTACAATTTCATCTAGGAACATGGAAAATAGAAGAAGAAAGAATAGAAGAAGAAGTCAAGCCAGCTGTAACATTTATATCTTCTTTTTGTTTTGATACTAAATATACTTGTCGAACATGTAATTCAACATCTTCCCATCTGTCTTAGCCACAACTTCCTTTTCTATCCTGAACTACAGCAATCCTTCATTCAACACCTTGATACATGCTTCCACATCCTCCAAGCTCGGCCCGAACCTCGCAATATCCGACTGCAGTGCCACTAGTATGCTAATGGAATTCATCGTGAAAGGTTTAGTAGCTCCATTAATTTCTCCTCGTACCATTAGAAGAGATCCTTCCAAGGAATCGGGCACTTTCCTAGGAATGATCCATACATATGAAGTAACATTTCGACCACTTCCTCCTCGGTGAAAGCAATGATCGTCTGCAGTAAAGATGATGTCTTACTCTCAAGTGCTTGCATCCTCTTCAACAAAATTCTATAGATATCCAAATGGAAAGATACTGCAAACTCTAGTTTCTTCCCTTCGCAACTGATTCGTCTAGTACAACTGCTCTGTAACCAACACTTCTTTTGACAACTTATTGATTTCAGCCAAAGTACTCAAGTTACTCTCAGCAACTGTGTTCATATCTACTATGCTTGTCACCAGTTGCTTCAACTGATCTGCTACATCATTCATAACCTTCAGGTGGGATGACAACTCTCTAAGTTGTACAGAAGCTTGATGAATGATCAGATTCTTCCATTCGTCGATAGCTTTCACCTGATTGCTTGTATCTTCCATCTCCTGCATCAGATGATCACTCACCTACTCTTGAGCTGAAATGGGCTGAGTGGAAGATTTAGCAACCTTGGCTATGATCTCACACAACTAAGATACCTACTTCTGAAGTTTGTCTTTCTTTGCCTTTTCTCTTTCAAGCCTAAGGAATAGAGCATCTATCAATGTCTGTGTATCCTGCTTCAATCCTTATGTGGTGGCTTGACCGATAGGTACTCTGGTTACTATTATGTCTTCTGCTATGAGCTCATCCTCTTTCTTTCCTTCCATCGGAACTAACATCTCAACAAACTTCTCCCCGACTCCTGATGATCAACCTTGAAGTTACCTTAGCAACTTTAGGTTTTCTATCTTTTCCACCTAGACTCGGAGTAGTTGTAAGTCGTGTTCCTCCAAGTTCATTTCCACTCTAGCTTTTGGAACCAACTGCGAAGTCAACCATTCTGAGAAATTACTTCTCAAAGAATGAGAAGTTACTGAGTGTATTACTATCTCCTACTCTGTTTCCTCTCCATCGAAATCTGCTATAGTGTTATGACCGCCATCTTGAATCATCCAAGGACAAAGTCCTCTCAAACTCTGTCATCTAAAGCTTCAATGTCTCTTCTCGGAATAGGTGTTGAACGGAGTGGTGAGGAGAAAAGATGAATGTTTCGGATTTCGTGGAGGCATGGAAGTGGCTCGTTGAGGTGCAAAAATCGGTGAAGTAATGGATGCTTTGGAGAAGCCGTAACTAATGTCATGGCGGTGGAAGTGATATTCTCCTTTAAAGGAGACCTTCGTGCACTTTCATCTTCTTAGGCCATCTCGCTTTTTCCTCCGTGCTTCCTCTTGAGAGAATCCCCGCGCCAAAGTTGCTCGTGATTTGATTCATCAATGATTCATTAAGGTAGTATCACTTTGTCAAGAAACCGGTTTGAAGTATTTACGTAACAACGCTAGACCTTTCTTCAATCGTATGACAACCCCCTACGTTCTCTTGAAGTATGACTCTATCTCCTCCCATTTGATGGTATGTGTCAAGTAACATAGCCCCATCATCTTTAAGATCTGCAGGTATTCGCGCTAGTCCAAAGTCGAACACTTGCCATGCTGATAGCTTGTTGAAATATTTCTTTCTAACCTTGTACTCACTTTTACACTTCATCCAAATCCTCTAATGAAGACACATGTGCGTACTCTCCCGGGAGATCGTCTTCCCGGCTACTCTAAATGAATCGAAGTTCATTTGTCTTGGGAAGAACTCTTTTTCGCCAAAATTCTTCAAAGCGGTGTAGATCTGGATAATTCTTCGATTCGAGGATATATTCAATGTATTGGACATTGATTTAAGCCCCCTTTCTTTTGTAAAGCAACTATAATGAATTCCTATAATTAATTTAGACAAAGATGGCAACTGGACCATGAACAGTGGATTTTAATCATAAAAATCTGCATAATTCAAGCCTGCTATCCCAAAATTTGATGTTTTATTTGCATGCAAGGCAAGCATGAATTTTATCAACTTCACCTAAGCACCTATATCACTTATGCAAACAATTATCTAGACATAAATCAACCTCCTTCAACCTGTGCGCCAATTCTAGAAGCTTTTAGCATTAATTTCACCTTCTTTTGAGCAAAAATCCTCTTCAAATGGGGCGCACTTTTCCTCTGGGCTACACTTCTCTTCCTGTGAAGTAATTAATTCATCCTTATGGCAACCCCTACTTATATAATCCTCATGATTATATTATTAATTAATGCCTTTCTTATTCCGACAATTAATTAAATAATTAATAAGCTTTACTCTTCAAATGGGGCGCCTATTTTGTGCATGCTCATGGTTGCCATTAAATAAATTAAATTTATTTAATTTTAGACTTTTGCTTCCAGTTAACTCAAGCCTCATAGTGTGCTTTGACCTTAGCCACTAAAAATAAGAATTAATTTAATCATTTAATACTTAAAAAGTATTATTTATCTCCCAAAAGGGGCGCACTTTTTGACATAAAGGGGCTGCATTAAATAAATATTATTTATTTAATTTTAGAACAGTTTATTTTCAACCTCCTTTTGTCCATTTACCTCTGTTGACTTTTCCACAAGCCTAGGCGCCAAAATTAGTGAATAAATATTAACAAATATTTATTTAATGCATTTATTATTCACCCAAGGTGGGTTGTACTTTTGGCATAAAGAATTTCTCTTTTTAAAAGTCAGATGTCAATGGGATTATTTACCCTTCAAGGCAGCCCTGAAAATCCCATGATTCACTTAAGTTGTTTGACTTTCACAATGGGATTATTTACCCTGCAAGGCAAGCAACAAAATCCCATGATTCACTTAAGTGATTTTTCTTTATTCCACAATGTGAATTTTCACCCCAAGGCGGGTAAGAAATTCCGCCTTCCTACCGCCTCTAATTTTCCCATTGTGACTTAAGTGAAATAACTTCCATGGGAAAAGGTACTGCTGGCAGTGTACAAAATTCCCACCGCCTCTTTCGCTTCCAAAATCCCATGATCCACTCCAAACCTTCTTTTTCCAAAAATGCGGTCAGCCCAGAAGAGGCTTTTTGGTGCACGACTTTGTCTTTTCCCAGAGAACCAGACCTCCGATGGCAAATTCCTTTTGGCACAACGTGCATATGTGATCTCCAGATACTCTAGGCCAAGAATTAGGCCAAATCGAAAAGGAATTGATCCAGAGAAATTTCACAGAAAATGAAATGGGAAAACACAAAAAAACAAAACGTTGCCAGAAGTCACAAATAAAGCCCATGATTCATTCTTGGTTAAAACCCTACTGGTATATAGGAATAATGATATGTATGATCACAACAGAGTTAAACCGGAGCACAAATTGCCTCAAACGGGGCTCAAAATAATTAAATACAAATTTCCCACAGGCAAATCTCGACGACAAAATATAACAATTTTAGGCATCCAGGTATTTGGCAAAAATGACTTATATGGCTCCTTGGGAATATCATGACACATTATAGGAACTTTCTGGCAATAAAAACACAAAATGACCCATTATTTTAAAAGTATGATTTTTTTTGGATAGGGTAGTCTTAGATTTTAGGAGGAAATCTGGGGACACCGAGTCCCATCTATTGATGAGAGCAACAATCAAACTATGATCTTGGGATATACGTCTATAACACTTGATCGAACTAAGTCCCACCTTTGCTAGGTGCTCCCACTCCTTCGCTATCATGATTTCCCACATTTGTACCTAAAGTAGGGGTGGTACTCTGTCTCTCATCCACATATGATCTCTCACCTGCATCATCCAAACCAACAATATCAAGTCACGTCCCTCTCAAATCACCTATTACCCAAATCTCAAACCCACCTAGCACTTACCCCTTTTTGCATCACACACTACCTAAAACACATCAATCCTACTTACCCCTCACTTGGTTTCCCTACACCTACCCCCTTACCTAATTCGCTTTGATACCACTGCTTCCATTATCCTACTTACCCAATATCTTAGATTATTTCACCTACTTACCCATAACATATCGCCAACATAGTGCTTGACCCTCTTCCACCTACATTAGGCTTCACCTACCCATTCCTCGTTTGCTTAAATTTATTACCGAACCCTTCTTTCACCTATTCACTTTTAATAGTGACCGACATCGTCGCCTTGACTATCATTGGACCTCTTGACCGATGTGAGTCACCCAAACTGTGGATCGATGTTTGGCTAAAGCCAACCGACGCGTCGGCTAACCCATGACCGGCGTTAGTCAACTGTCGTGGCAACACAACCAAAACCCCATCCCCATTTTAAAAATTAACAAAAATTACTTAAATAACTTCATTACCAACCCTATTTAAGCTACATTTGACCTTCTCATCCCCGTTTCATTCATTTTAACCACATTTTCAAAATTAAATTTCTACCCAAACCTAACCCACAATAAACAAAAATGGTTTAAATATTTTTAATTCAATCTGAAGGATTTGGATTGTCTCCTACCTCTATTTAGTGTTGTCTCCGTGATGACATGTCCGGTCGTTATGTCGTGGTCCACCCGCTCCCTCTCTCACCTCTACCATGCCAAAATCAACTCCTCACCTTGCAACCAATCGAATCGCTTTAATTGATCTCATGGACCCACTTATCAAATGCCAATCACTTTCGAGTACGTGGCTCGCTAACTCAGCTCAACACCTTGTACTGTCACTTTCCACTCTTACACTTCTCCTCTGTCATTTTCTAAAAGTGGAAAGGTTAAAATGAATCCGTAAAAGTGGATTTTTCCTTTTTTATCCCCAAATTGACATGACCGATGTCGGTCATGTCATGCCCTATAAAACCAACGCCGATAAACCTCTAATCGACATCGGTCACCCACGGTGGCTATTTGACCCATACTATACCCATTTTTCCTACAATACTTTTTCTTACAAAACTATTACCCTTACCAACACCAATTAAACCTCACCCACAAGGATAAATTACTTGTACATTTCCTTAACTATATTTAGGGACATGTTATTTACCTATACCTCAGCCTTACTTGTGCTTTGAGCTACATACCCTAACCAAAACTACACTTTGTGATATTTGAATTTGTGTACTCACTATACCTTGTGATGTTGTTACCCATGTTGTTTAGCCTAATGACCTTACCTTGCCTAATGACGTGATGTTTATCCCGACCATACCTTTGGTGCCATGGAAAAAAACCTATTACTCGTTCCTACACCTAACTTAGTTGTGCTTAGGACCATATCCTATACCTTAGATACTTGAATCACTTCACCTTGTTTGGATAAACCTATCGACCTTTGACAATGTAGAGTTTGCAAGCTCTTCCACCTGGTACCATATCACAATCTATATGTGTGCATAGGTTTGATTGCTATTACCCAACCCGACCTTTACCTATTACTTGCAATGACCATACCCTTACGCACCGACCCTCACTTTCCTCAATAACATATTTATGAAATCACTCACCAACTACATTTTCTACCTCATCGGTTCATGGTTTGAGGGGATCACCTTCAACCTTACTTGGCGCAATATAACCTCCACTTATACCTAGGACACCAAATTCCTATTTTTGTCGGGCCGCTTACTAATACAAGCTATGCGACAAAATGGGCAAAATGTAGAGACCAAATTTGGGTCACACCGCACTTGGTCCCTTTTAATTATTTAAGCACACCATCTCCCCATTACTAATTATTTTTAATACATTCATCTTCACATTATTAATTAATTAAATTATTTTAATTAAATTAATTTCACCCTCACAAACTCCACCTCACCGGGACACCTCACCCTAGACCCATTCTAGGAGTATTTAACTCACTACGATTGTGTCATCACCTTTTGCATTGAGTCATCATCCTCAAGCACTAAGTCATCACTGAGTTATAACTCCTAGTGTTGAGTCACTAACTTGACCTAACTAACTAAGACTTATTCCTAAACCTAACTGGACCTTTTCTAAGTTCTTCCTACCTTCTCTCATGTGAACTCCACTTTCCTAAGTGGACTCAATGAGAAAGCACACCAAATCTAGGAAGATTTTCCTATTTTTGGTAAACCTAGGCTTTCCTTCCATAATCGACATCGGTTATTACTTAATCATTGCTGGTCACCTAACCATCATCAGCTCCTTTATTTACAACTTTGCAACCATTTTAGTGGGTTGTTCATTTTCAGTTTGGAGAGTCCTATTGCATTCAAGCATGAATCAAAGACTTCTCAAAGATCTAGACGGCAAGATATACTCAACCACGAGGCCAAAGAAACATTCGACTCTTATTCCAAGGCATTAGAGTATTTACGGGAACACTCCATAGTATTTCCATGGTACTAAACACAAAATCTCTTCACGGATCAACTACCACCCTCCCTCACCTACCAAATCTGCAAATGCAAGTAAGTATACATGATTTTCATCATATTGTGCTTTCTTAAAGTGTAGGTTCATTACCTCTTTCATTACACTTTATTTCCTCTTGTATTCCTCATCCCTATCTTCTTATCAATCCATAAATCCCACCACCTACAGCCTTTTGGCTCTTCGTACCTGCTCCTTATGCATTCCTGAGTCTTCTTGGTAATATTATGAACCCAACCACTCTCCCTTAATTGTCTATGCAATAAAAAAGAAGCTTAAAACTAATTTTATTTAATTACTACTAAATTTACCCTACCAACGTCGGTCATCTTAAGCTGTTGTTGATCTTACCTCTGCATCGACATCGGTTACTGATGACATTGGTCACTTTGTGTTTTATTTTAGCCTTCACAAAAATACCTCTAACATCACCCAAAATCTACCCAGACTTTAGAGATACCCCTATAACCTTACTTAACACCTCTATGACCTTTCCCAACCAGAAACATACCTTTCCTAATGCTAGATTAGTTTGTATTTCAATATTTTGCTTAATCTAGTGTGTTGATAACGTTTTGAGATACCTAAATCAAAGTGTTAGCAATAGGACCTTTATTTCTCATATTTAATTTCATTAATTTGATAAAAACAATGGATTGAAAACCATCTAGGAAGTATCACACTTCCTGGAACTAGCAAATCGCTAGGCAGTCCATTGTCATTTTCTATTTAATATCATTTGGTGGTCTTGTTGTGTTCTTATATAGGTCATTCCTCCTAGCCAAAGGAAGCTCTCACATTCAGTTTGATCAAATTATACAACACGAGTATACCATCTACATTACCACATCTATTCCTCCTTGACCATTACCTTATCTGTTTTATCGCATAATTTGAGGTGAAACAATATCAACTGTAACAAAATCAAACAACACTAGATTCACATGAACTTATTCTCTTTTCGATCCTATAATATCTTGATGTTTTTACAAACTATGTAGTGGTATCTCCCTCCCATTAACATTGATATAGAGGTGATCATGGATATTAAATCTCAAATAATTATTGGGATTCTTAAGATCCAATAAAAATTTCTAGTTATCGAAAACAGGTGTATCAAAACTTTCTTGTGACAAGTACAAGACATCAAGATTTTGACATACCCACTTTCTCACCATATAAAATCAACAATATAGATGGATCTCTCTTGTGCATGCTTCATCAATGTATTGATATCCTTTAACATTGGTAGAATTCCAACCAATGTAAGCAATGTTTCTAGATCCGTTAAACAAAACAAAAAATCCTTAGCCCTGTCAACTTCATGACGATATTTGTGCATGAAACCAACCAATGATGGATACTCCTCACGAATTCTGCATGCAATCTCATACAAATAAATCCACCTTGTATCAACATGTTTTATAAATTTTTTTCCATATTTAATTCTAATTACAAATTTTGAAACTCAAGAAATCACTTTGGACTGCTTGACATATAGGCATGCAGTTCTTTGATAAGGTCTTCTACTTTTGCAAAATTTTCAAAGTTGTTAACTATTTTATATACTAGATTCATTCTAGGAGACATATAATGAATTGCATGCAAATAAGGGGCTACTTTTATTTGCAATAAAACACACATCCCGATTCGATGATCTTGCATGAATGATACACCATTTGCACCAAAATATACCAACTTCATAGAAATTTCACAATCAGTCATGCCAAGTAATATCTTATAGATGAGAAACAACTATTTTATGTAAGTTTTCGGGATTGCATTTTTCAAGCATTTTCTATACACCTATGAGATGCGGTGTCCTTATATGATTTTCAAAAGTATAAACATGGATACATACCCATGAGGTGTTGTCAATTGTTGTTACTTCATCAATTGATAGAGAGATAAAATTTGCATTTTTTACACTCTCTTTCAAATCTTCCTTCTCAATCATTACAAGTCATTTAGCGATTTCCCATACACTTTGTTGTTTGACAAGAGGTCAAGGAACGTTGTGCATTCCATTATATTGATATAAAACTTTGAAATCAATGAAATATGAAATCAGTCTTCCCTTCTTAAGGATGTGGAATATAGTAGAGAACTGTATTATTTTAGCATGAAAATTTAATTGATTCATCTTATCAATTTGTGATGTGATTGTTCGCCGTTTTTCCATGAGATGCCTCGCGTCTTTTTGCTCGATTCATACGTTCTTTGTGTATTTAACATGCATACATTGATTTCAGTTTTCCAGCTGTGTGTTTTTATTTTCTAGCCATCCTCCCGCTGTACAGTCATATATTGTTTTCCAAAATGTTTTTCAATTGTGTCCAGCTTTAGTTGCATTTTTGTTGCCTTCCCAATTTCAGGTACATATTGTACATGTACATTCAAATGGGATATCTTCAGAATTAGTAGCCTTTACAACTCGATAAAAGGAAATTTGGTAGCCCATTCAAACTTATATGTCCTCCCAAGTGTCCACATATTATTGTTTGCTTTTAAAGTTTTACTTTTACGAGCAGAATTTTTAGGAATATCATGATCATCTAGTTTCCTCTTTTGTGAACCAAAATTTTCATTTGATTTTGGTGTTACATTTTTCTAGTATTTAAGATATATTTATGCACTCTGGTTGTCATTCAACAGAATATATTCAATATTTGACATCTTAATAGGGATATATTCAATATCGACATCTCAATAGGAATATCTTAAAGCTCTAGCATGGTGTCATCATAGGTATCATTTGGTTGATATTGTGTTGAAGCCATGTCCACTTCAATAATACCTTCCACACATTTTTGCTCGATTGATTCTAGTGACAATTGTATGGGTGTTAGTGGTAGCTATATTGGTAGCTAACAAAGTTTCCAAAATACTTGAACAATGTTGACTTTTGAGATATTTTTGTTACCTTTTGGGTCTTCTAAGCACTAGAAGCTTCCATTGAGTACTTGATTTGGGAATGCTTGTCGTGCATCAATGATATTTGAACAATTGTCATGTATCACTCAAATTTTTTTGTGCAACAATAAGATTTATCGAGCGTTAGAAAACCTCTCTTGTCATGCATCAACAACCCTATCTTGTCACGTGTCGAAACAATCTCTTGTCACGTGTCAATAATCCTTTCTTGACATGCATCAACAACACTAGCTTGCCGCCGCCTACAAATCCTCCTTATCGCACGCCAATAATCCTTCCTATTTTCTCGTCTTCAAAACCTAGTTTGTCATGCATCCGTAATAATCAATCGATCCGGACTTTGTCTATTGGTACTTCGCAAGTTCATGGTACTTGATTATAATTCAAATGGTACCTCAGTAAGTTAGTAGTAAGTTACTAGTATACTACCTAAAAAATTACCTAGGTTTATATAGGATTAGTTTTCAATAGTAGGTGAATTCGACCCCTAAACAAATTTATATTGGAAATTTAGGCGAACAGTACATTGAATTGCTCTAAAAAATTTACCTTTTCAGATTTTCCTAAAATGGAATATTCACCAAATTACAAATATTCGCCACTAAAAAATCCCTGGATATTACATCGTTAGGATCCATAGAAAAAGAATGACCTTTATTTGTAGGTGTTTTTTCATGATTATCATGTACATTAGTGGGGGTTTTCAGAGAATCATCCCGATTAGTCTTGCAAGGAGGAGTCTAATCATGATAAGATATTCCCTGGTTAGGATGGGGCACAGTCATTTCCATGGCATCAATATATACCTTTTGAAAACCTCCATCCTTGTTAAGGGTAAAATAATCATTGTTGTTGATATTCTTAATGATGGATCTGGGATCTATTTTCTCAATCTCAACCACATTACATTCTACTGAGTGACCCTGCTCTGACTAATTAGAGGGACAGGGTTGGGACAACAGAGTTTCATGGGTGAGATTGGGGTGATTAGGAAGGTTAGTGTTAATAGGATGAGAACTAGAACATTTAGGAGCATGAAGAGGAGATGTAGGCACAAAGGAATATCCCATGGAGAAATTTAGGGGGTTTAGTTGTGCCAAAAATATCCTTAAAGGTGGCATTTCTCTAATTTGGAAGCCGAGAGCAAGGCTATGAAAATATGTGCTTATGAAACAATCGACCTTGTGGAATGTTTACATAGGGATCGATGGCATCAGGAGACAAACTTACATTAACAAATAGAATCAGCCTTGCTAGAAATCCTGAATGGGGCCGATGGCATCATGAGATAGGCTCGGAGGAATAGATTGAATCGACCTCACCAAAAATCCTAAATAGGGTCGAAGGTGTTTGGAAAATTTAGGAACAAAGAAAAACATGATCGACCCTATAAGAGGGTTTGCATAGGGGTTGATGGTGTTTAAGAATATATTTATTGAAACAAATAAGAGTGTCCCGGGAAATGGTGTCTGTGTGTATAGATTCTTAGGTTTTTTAGGATTTTGTTGCATCAGAATGAGATCAAATTTGAATATGGATGCTTTTAACAAGTTGTGCTTGATCAATAGGTCTCAGTAGGATTCACATTAGGTTCATTAGAAATGTATGTCGGACCAAGAATGTGTCTCAATAACTTGTACTCCTAAGTCTTCCGTTCTACAATGGTATCGAGGTAACGAGTAGGAGACACACATGAACTGATATATAGTGGATAGATTTAAAGGGGCTACAAAAAGCACTAAGGTCTACAGAGAGTACTTCTGCACTAGTTTAACCTAGGTTTCTAAGGCCAAAAATTAAGATAAAGGAGAGTACTCTACTAAGATATTAGTAAATAGGTGAGAAGAGGTATGGATCGATGTATGATCAATTAAGAGCACTATCCTAACTAGCATCAATATACATATAATACTAAGCTAACATAAAGCAATCAAGAAGGGAAATGAACTAATCTATGAAAATGAAAAAGATAGTTAGAGCACTCACCTGTGCACTGTAGGGTAGTCAGCGATGTATCTATCTCTCCGGAGAAGCCACACACCGAGAGAGAATCACTATTAGGTAGAGAAGGGGAATGCTATTCCTATCCTCGACTCACTATAGATGACCCAATAACGCATGTAACATAACCAGAAGAAGAGTGTCCAATATAATCCAATCTAAGTACAAGATGAACCAAGAGAAAAATAAGCAGATGTGAAATTGGCACAAAAGAGCCGAGAAGATGACATTTCCTTAATATTTAGACTTCCTTCCTTTACGAATTTCAAAGTGTGGCAAGTATATATTTGACACCATCGCCCATGGGCGATGACGTTGGCTAGGAAAAACTAACACCGACACCATCACCCATGAGCGATGGCATCAACCAAGGATGATGATATGTCATACAAAGTGAAAATATCATAGATCATGGAAATGAATGAAAAAAGTGCCAAATGGTGAGATGCAAGCAAGGTGTCGGGTGTGCAATGTGTATGAGATATAAAGGGACAAGGATAACTAATGCAAGGACAACTAAGGCTAAGACCAAATAGTGACACTATCTCTAACCCACAATGTTTACCGAATAATCACACCCATTCTCGGTAGGCCCCTTAAGGAACCCCCTCAAGAAATAGATGCATCAGTAGACCGTTATTTTCACAAGGAAATTGTTAGTAATAAGTATGAAAGATGAAAATTGAAAATCCAGGTATATACATAATCATCCCTTGGTCACGCATACGACCACTATATATCCCTTGTGACATGCGCTTAGCCCCATGGCCTACCATATGCCCACTTACTAGGTGTTTTTATCCCTCGAGGACTATATTTTCACCTGAGACCTTTTTGGAGTATATCTCTTCCGAGTCTCATAAATTTTGATCTATGAAGGTTGGGAAGATGATTTATTTCAGCTTGCCTATTTATTCATGATATACACAATGATGATGTTAGTTTTTACATTTTGATGACTCATAATTTCATAATTAATAGTTTTGGCTTGTTTATTTAACCATATAATGTATTTTGGACCTATATGAGGCCATAACTTTGGATTGGTAACTCGATTTACATGTTGTTTTTTTGAAAGTGTGTATTGTTTCACACTCTTTATAGCTGTAACATTTATTTATTCTTATTCTAAATCATATTTTAATTTTTTCATCTTAATGAACGATTTGATAAATTATAAATAATATTGGGTGGGTTTTTCAAATGTATTTGTACTCACACTGATTTATAAAGTACCATGGGGGGTTTCTAGATTTTTTTACCTTCATGCCTATGTTTGATTTTTAACACTCCCTTTTCACATTTCAATTGTCAAGTTCATCATGTGGCATGTTCGGCATTCTCATTAGAGGTTTTTTTTGGGTTTTTTACACACCTACCACATTGAAATTGTTTGGAGATATTGAGTTGTAATGTCTTCATTTTCTAGGCAACATTACAGGGGTGTTATGTATTACTATGGATTTCTTGGTTGTTCAAGTATGTAAATTACTTGGTGTTTTTTCCTCATGCGGATACAGAGGACGGTTTTTGTACCAATTTTTTTTCCAACCCCGATGGGTTTCAAAAAAATTCATTTCTAAATATTTAATTGAGATAAACCTTGTGTGCTTTTCAAAAATCAAAATAGTATTTTAGCCAATATTCTTTGGTGGTTTTAAATTAAGAACAAATTCTAACCCAATCTTCATTATTTTTCACCATGTATTTCATTCAGATTAAGCATGTATATATTGTCACTCTTATTCATAGAACCATATTCCTAGAAAATATTTTTAATTCATTCCTTTGGATGATTCACTAGATTCAATAGATATTTACTTAAATAACTTCATTTTTCTTTTTCTCTATCATTATACATGGATGCATCATCATGTCTAGTTGTCAGGACCATATTTATGAACATAAGAATTCTTCTCTTTTAACACATCACCTAAGTTGATCATTAGGGGTATTTGTGTGTTTCATATTCAAACTTGTTGTGAAGTCTACCTTAGGTAGTGGTGTTAACAAGGTGAGATTTATTATATAAATAACATTGCTAAATGCACATTTAAGTATGTAAATCAACTCAAAATACACAAGTAGGTCAGCAGTAGTCACGACAACACCAACAAGCACCAAAACACCTCTAAAAGCCAAAACAAACTCTTTAAGCACCAACCAATGCACAAAAACTCCAAGGTCATATAAAAACTTTTCCATGAGTCCAAAATCTCCACACAACATGATAACAGCCTCAAAGCATTACCAACATGCTAAATAACATCTAAAAGTACCATCTCCACCATGAAACACTCCAAGAAGCAAACATCTCAAACTAGGTCTTCAAGCACCCAAAATTAAGTCCTAGAAAATTAATGAGTTAACATAGCTAAAATAATCATCAAGGATCAAGTAATTTATCAATGGAAATATATTTTCATCTAATTTATGGAACAACTCACTTCAATATCCAACTCACAAGTGTAAGACTTCCAACCAAGCCAATCTCGATATAACTCAAAATTGCGAAATAAGAATCAAGAACTAGTCTCGAGGAATCAAAATCCAAACATATTAAAAGTCACCTACAATCTCAACCAAAGCATGTAAAACATAAGGGAAAATTTATGTTTAGGCACTAACATACATATCCCATGTAGAGAAATTCATCCAAGTACATTTGTTCCTTCTAGCCTTCTTGAGAGGAATAATAGGGCTAACTAGGCCAATATGTATTTAAATGAAAATCATCACTCCATATCAAATAAATCACTCCAAAACATCATGATAGGATCTTATAAACTATCCAAAATCTTAAATTATGTTACAACAAGAAAAACCATCAAACTCATCTCAAACCTCCATGACTAGCTTTTTACCCTCAAGACCAAAATTGGTAGGCTAACTTTGAGGACCTGTATCTTTCATTTTCTCCACTTATTAGCCCTATTAGGTCTCTCAAGAAGGATTTAATGAACACTAAACCAGTGGCGAGGATAAAAATAAATTGAGTTATAAGATAAGGGGCATGGGGAAGACACGTCCTCTTTAGTCTGGAAAATTCGAAACAAAGTTTATCTCTAAATTTGATGGAGTATATGCTTTGAAGGTGGCCCTGGGCCCCTCTTTCGAGGTGGTATCATCCATTGGAAAAAGTTCCTTTAGTCAAAGGTAGGAGGATATCATAACTTTGAATGCCTTTGAGGTGTTTATGAGAGAAGTGGTTCTAAACACTCTAGAGGTGATCTCATCACTAGTAATGCCGATTAATAGAACCAAACCAAACAAAAGAGGAAGAAATAGGGTAGATGTATGTAACGACTCAATATCTAAAGGAAGGAAGACATAACAAAAAAAGGGAAACATAAATGAAGAAGGAGGTGGATAAGGGTGTTCAAAAATCATTGGGAGTGATTTTATCCCAAGCCTATAAGAACAAATGATAGTCTTATCATGGAACATTAGAGGGTTGAACAACCTGGTAAGCATAGACTTATGAAGGATTTAAGGAGTAAATATAAACCAAACATTTTGTTGATACAAGAAACTAAGACGAGTCTTGATATATTTAAAGATGTTAGTAGGATGGTATGGAAAGAAGGGCTTTGGGAAGGGGTGAACTCTGTTGGGGCTTCAGGGGGGTATTGTGGGTCTTTGGAATCTGTGATTGTTAAGGGAGAGTTTTTGGTATCATCCCTAAATCATGTAGCTATCTTCTTCACTAAGATTGAATTAAAAAAATTGGATTGTTTCTAACATTTATGCCCCAAACACAGCTAGTGGGAGAAGGAGTTTATGGGAGGAGCTTTCAAGGTTTAGAATTCTCTTTAAAGATGTTGATTGGATTATTGGAGGTGACTTTAATACGCCACTATCTCCGGTTGATAAAAAAAATGTGGTACTATTTCCTATATTGATAATATGGAAGATTTGACTATTTTTTGATGAAGAATGGTTTATTTGACCTGGATCTTAGAGGATCCAAATATACATGGGCCAATAGAAGAATAGGGAAGGATCTCATCCAAATCAGATTGAGTAGGTTTGTGATCAGTCACCAGTGTATGTTAAACCAAATCTATTCACTTTCCTCACTTCCTAGGATTTGTTTGGATCACAATCCAATTCTTTTGAAGTTGGGAATGGGTTTTCCCAAGAAATCCAGACCATTCAGGTTTGAAAAGATGTGGTTGGGGCATCATGATATCTATAATATAATAAAGGAATGGTGGGGGTGTAGGTTCATGGAGTTCTGATGTTTAGACTGACCCATAGGTTGAAACATGTTAAAAATAAGCTTAAGGTGTGGAACAAGGATACTTTTGGTAATATATTCCGGGAAAAAGTGGGATTTGGAATATTTGTGAAGACTGTGGAAGAAGCGATGGAGGAAGATTGTCTCAATATAGCTCTTAAGGAACAAGAAGAAAATTTACTTATTCAATATCATGATATTCTTGCCAAGGAAGAAGTATACTGAAGACAAAAATATAGGGTCAAATGGCTTAAAGAGGGTGATAGAAACACAAAGGTTCTTCCACTTCGTAACTACTACTAGGGTTAATATTTTTAGAATTCAAGAGATCAAACGACTAATAGAAAACTTATTGAGGATGAAAATAAAATTAATGAAACAATGACAAATTATTTCGAGGATATTTTCCTCCCATGACGTGAGTCGGAGTAAACTACTGGAGTAGATTCCTCGTGTTGTTTAAGAAAGTTATCTCAGATCAAGAAAAAAAATCTCTTTTTCTCATAACTAGTGAAGAAGAACTAAGATTTTATGTGTTTGAGATGGAATCGGATAAATCACGGGGACTTGAAGGTTTTCCAAAAAAATTCTTTCAATATTTTTGGGAAATTGTTAAGGGGGATGTGGTCAAGATTTCTTCAAATCTGGGCCTCTCCTAAAATAGATAAATAACATGTTCCTGGTTCTTATCCCCAAGATGACAGGTGCGAAGGATATTAAGGATTTCAGACCAATTAGTTTATGCAACACCAACTATAAATTGATCACAAAAATTATTTCCAACAGGATCAGGAATGTGCTATCCAAGTTCATATCGCCCAATCAAGGGGCTTTCATTCTTGGAAGGAAAATCCTTAACAACATCATTGTTATACAAGAGGCCATTCACTTGGTGGAAAATTCAGGAAGATCTGCCATGCTGGTCAAATTAGATATGCACAAAGCATATGATAGAGTCTCTTGGTCCTTTCTATGGGCTATCCTAAAATTTGGGTTTCTGTGAACATTTCATCAATATGGTAATGACATGTATTTCCACTACTAGCTTCTCTATTATCATCAATAGAAAGCCAAAGGGTTTCTTCCAAGCTGGTCATGGTTTGAGGCAAGGAGATCCCCTCTCCCTTTCTTTATATCATTGTGGCTGAAACCTTGAGTAGGTTATGTAATCAAGCTCTTTCTCAAAATATTATTCAAGGGATTAAAATTTATAATGGTCTAACTCCTATTTGTCTCAATAAATTTGTGGATGACAACTTCCTGTTGGGGAAAGATGTTATCCAAGAGGCTTCAAACTATAAGAAGGTGTTGAAGGACTATGAGATGGTATCAGGGAAGCTTGTCAATTTCCATAAAAGTGTTGTTTTCTTTATTAATGTGGAGGAGAAGTTTCAGATTAGATTGGCACACATTCTAGGATGTAAAATCAAATCTTTCCCAGATTCCTACCTTGGAATGCCCCTCATTCACAAGAAACTGGATCTATCTATTTGGAATCCTCTTATTGAAAGAGTGAACAGGAAGTTAACTACTTGGAAAGGTTCTCTTCTTACCCAGGTTGGTAAGATCCAACTCCTTCAAAGTTCCTCTAAGGAATTCCAATTTATGTTATGTCTCTATTTAAATTGCCTGCAAAAATTATTGACTCTTTGGAAAGGATCTAGAAATGGTTCTTGTGGGATGGGGTGATAAAAATTTTAAATACCCACTTATGGCTTTGAATAAAGTCAAAAAACCTAAAAGTTTAGGTGGATTGGTCTAAAGGACATCAAATTAATAAATGAGGCACTGATAACCAAATCTGGGTGGTGGATCACTAAACAAGAAGTGCTCTAGGTTGACATTATCAAAAAGAAATATCTAAGGAACATAGGAAGAATGTAAACATTTTTATGGAAGAATGAACTTCCCAATGGCTTAATGTTTTGGAGGTCCTTTGTGGATTCTAAGGATATTTTAGGTAAGGGCATCAAATGGAACATTGGAAAAGGAAATAAAATCCAATTTTGGCAAGACTGCTAGATTGAGGATAAACCTCTTGCTATGATGGAACCTTGGAATGTTGTTTCTTAGTCTTATGTGGAACTTGGTAAAATTAAGATCCAGGACTATTGGATTTGGAGTAATGAAGGGCCTAAATGGACTGTTATTTCTCCTACCCTAACATTGAGGGGCCTCTACAACATTTCATAGATCTAAATTCCAAACTTAAAAATTTCCACATTCCTAGGTTTCAATCTCAAGAGGATTTGTCATTTGGAGAGAAGAGATGTCTGGACACTACTCTGTTAAATCATCCTATCTTCTAAACTTTAAATATTTGGTTCAAAAGGAGTATTGGAATTTACTTTGGGTAAAGGACCTTATACCTAAGGTCAATATCTTCTATTGGTTGGCTACTCAGAATAATATCCTCACGATGGATAACCTGAGGAAGCATGGTATGATTATCCCCAATAGGTGTAATTTATGTGGTATGTAGGAGGAAAGCGCAATCATATTTTTATTCATTTATCCTTCTCTTAGGATTTGTTTTTTGTTGTGATGGACTTGTTCAATGTCCAGTGGTTGCAGCCTAATTCCATGGAAAAGTTTTGTGTACAATGGGTCTTCCTTTTAGGTATCTTGTCTTAGTTGCTGCTTGGAGGATGATGCTTCCCCACTTCGTTGGAGCCTATGGAAGGAAATGAATGACTTTATTTTCAGGAATCAAAAGGCTAATATAAATAGGGTTAGTGATTGGTTGTGTTCATCCACTAAGGAAAACATAAGACTCTTCACAGGAAAGATTAAAACTCCTTGTCCTAGAGTAGAGACAATAGTCCTTAAACAGTTCGCCCTTAGTACTCCTTCTGTTAAATACCATCAACTTGTGATCAAATGGTCTAAACCAAGAGGTGAATTTCCTTAATTTTAACTTTGATGGAGCTTTGAGGGAAACCCTAGTTTGGTTGGGGGAGGGGGGATCCTAAGAAGCTATAAGGGAGATTGGATTTTTCTTATGTTGGCCCATAGGGAATTTAAAGCAATAATGTTGCTGAAGAGACAACTTTGTTGTGGGGTGTTAACCTAGTAAAAGGAGAGGGTGTTAGAAATATCCAAATTTAAGGTGACTCATTGCTCATTGTGAATGCCCTTAAAAATAACCACATTCAGAATTGGACACTTGACAACATTCTTCAGGATGTTAAGGAACTCTTAAAGCATTTGATAATTATAGTGTTACTCATACACCCCATAGTAGAAATAAATGCATAGATGGTTTGATTAACATAGAGGCATCCTATAATGATTTAAATATTTGGGCTAAGGGTGAAGAAGTACCCTTTCCAATTAATAATCTTATTACCCATGATAGGCAATAATTTTGACATCTCTTGTCACACGAGGGAGATATTCATTATTGATTTTGAAGGGGGGTTAGGTGGTGTGAGATCTCTATCAAGGTTTTCATTTATCTCTAGTTTTTTTGTGATTTTCTATTAATTTTTTTGGTTTTTCATTGCAAATAGAGAAACTATGGGAGGTGGGAGAGTGCGGGTTGATCCGTCTAGCCATGGGACATTACTCAACAATCAATCGATGTGGCACATCCTTAGAATTGGTAGTTTCAGGGAGTATATTTCTAAGCTAAAAGGACATGACCCCTCTCTCACCATGGAGTTTGGTAAGGCTTGGGATAAAGGCAGGGTTATGGTGTAGGGAATGGAATTGGAAGTCTCAGAGTAGTTTATTACACAGGTCATGCATGGAAACAGAAGGTTTAAATATTTTCAAGGACCGCAATCAAAGGAATCATGAAATCCATACATTTTTCAAAGGTAAGGAATTTTTTTTCCTCCTTGATGGCATTGTGAGGTCTGTATTCTTGGTATTTGGAATGAAGTGTGTCTTCACATCATGTGTTATATCACTCTAGAGGGAAAGTTTTGTAAGATATACATGCATCATCTTTCACTATTGAATATGTTTAGGCACCATGTCATGATGAGCATTCCTTTCTTCTTGTATATGTCGCTCTCTGCTTTTGTAAATGATTTTCAGAATGGGAAGCTAGATTCCCCCATTCATGAGGGGCTTATTCTCCTCCTTTATCAAAATGGTAAACCCCTTATTCCTAAGGAGGTTGGCTCAATAGGGGATGATCTTGAGGATGACATTACCCTAGCTGAGTGCTTGGCTAAAATGCAAACCAGAAGGATTCCCATAACTAGGATGTGGGGAAGAGTGTCTAGAGACTAGGGCTTTGGAGGATAGTAGAAAGGAAGGTCCCCTCTAAGGGAAAGGAAAAATTCAAGATGAAGGGGAGCATAATAATGAGAACCTCTACCATAAAATTTAGTATCTGGAAATGATAGTGGAAACCATGGAGGAAATTGACTCTGTTATGAGGGATAACATGATCGATTACATTGAAGTATCTAAAAAGATATGTATTTCTCAATAGATGATGAGAGGGGAGATGAGAGTTGGAGAATGTTGTCAAGGAGTTATAGAAGAGGTTGGATATGATGGAATCAAGTATGAAGAAGAGGAAGTTCAAAATCCATTTTAGAAGCTTAGAGGAGGAAGACGAAGGGAAGGAGTATCAAAAGGAACTAGTTTAGGATCATCTACAAAAATACTCCATCAGCACCATTGCGGCCCCTCTAAATGTCAGAAGAAAAATTAGTCTCTTTTCTAGTTGTTTAGGTTTTTTTCCGATCGTTTGCATGAACCATGTCTACTTGTGTTGTAGATTGTTGGGTTTTGTTTTGTTCTCGCCTGTTGGTTTTGTGGACTTGGTTCCTTATGAGTTAATCCTATTTAAATATCTTTTTGGTCATGTTTCTCTTTTTCTTCTCTATGGATGCCATCATGATGTATCATTTTATGCAAGACTTATGGGATGTAATCCCTTCTTTTTACCTAATCTAATAAAAAACCAAAACATCATCATATCTTGATAAAATTTCTTCATTTCGACCTGCAACTTGACTTAAAGCACCTTAATCGCCCCATCTAACTGACCCAAGTCTCATCCATCATAAAATATATCTGAAAATATCCATCCACTAAGACTTACATGTATTTAATAAACTAGTCTTCACCTTCTTGCTTCCCAAGGACCACGAAACATCATGAAAAAACTAAGACATAACCCAAAACTCCTCAAACATATGAAATATAACATCAAAATGCTATAGACATGATATAACAAGGCTTCCCAAATCCATAATTCATGTGACCATATCATCCACCATGCTTTAAGACTAGGAATAGGCCTAGAATGACCTTACTCAACCATGACAACCTTTAACCGGCCATGATGATCACTTGTAGACACTTAGACACCTCTTACACATCATATGGACCATTTGTGACCTCATGGAGACCTTATACCAACTTTAGAGTACACATACCATGACCATGCTTACTAGAAAATGCTCCAGAACATTATAACAACTCACGTAGACACTAAATCACACACTTTGGGTATATTTCTAGTCTTGATCACATACTACTATTCATATGATTCCTAAGTAAGAAAATCACTAATTGACCACTATCTTGAGCATATTTACTTTATTTCTATTTTCCTTCTTGGTCTCACACACCTTCTTTCCCAAAGATGACTTTTGACATTTCATTTTTTCTTAGTCCTGGACACGGCGCCCAACTAGGATGCTAGCACCTAAGCACCTTGTCCCCTCGGGCACCCCAACCTCGTTATATCTTTCCCATATCATTTGGGTCCTTTCTAAGCTGTTGGGAATTTTATTTTCTTGGTGGTCATCCTTTTAGTGGTTAATTATGAAATTTAAGCAAAGGAATCATATAAATATAAAGCTATGTGGCAATAATAAAGGACCAAGCACTAAAAATTTACTATCATCACCTAAGGTTGCATCCAAAGGCATTACAAGAGCATCAAAACATCCATATAACATCCATTAAAGGGAAAAAGGAATGTATTCTTTTGCAAAAACTTTATAGGAGGGGAAGTTAATTTTTCCATGCACACATCTATCTACATTTTCTACATCTAGCTATTGTTCGCTATTCAAGTTTGTATGCAGCACAAGACCTACCTAGGGAATGGTTCTACACACATGGATACATACGAAGAATTACATGGAGTCTGAAATGTAGTGCAACACTTGGATCTTAAATTCACTCAGTTGGGTAACTGCTAGGGTTAGTCTGAATCCCCATTTACATACTTTTATTTTTAAGATTTGATTTGTTTTGGGGTTTTACAGGTGCTCTTTCTCTTTGCAGGTTTTGGGTGAACTCGGTGATTAGACAATGACATACATGTGACATCCAAAGAAAATATTACAACCTTATGAAACTAAGTTTCTAAGGTTCCGATTAGTCATAGGCACCCAAAGGAGGTCTAAAGTGCCCTTGACCTGTCCAGAACCCTAGTTCTAACATTTCAAGTATCACACAAATAATGGAAGAACTTGCTCATGAGAAACAAAGCTTACACATAGAGGAAAAGACATCAGAGTGTCTTGGCATGCTCATAAATGAATAGAAGGATAGTACATATAGGGTCTTTGAGTAACCCTAGTGCATGACTCAATGAAAACCCTAAACCTAACCCTAAACCTAACCCATGTGAGATGACCCTCCAATATGAGAGGAGGACACATAGGATAACTCACACTAACACCCCCTTCATCGAAGTTGGGGTAGCGGCTATGATGAGTCAGACGGAAAGAGAAGACACTCCTAAACAACTAAGAAAGATGTGTCAATGGGGCCCGAAACTAAAGGCCTGATAAGGTGCCCATATACAAACACAATCTTCCTAGAAGAAGAAGAAGAAAAGAAGGACTACATAGCCGAAGAAGATGAGCAGCTGCAGAAGACCTCACCCCAAGAAGAGACCAGTAAGTGAAGAAACTTCATCTCAGTGAAGGGCTTGGTAAATAAATCTACAATCTGATCAGTTGTCTAAATGTATTGAATGTCGATGATACCATCATGAATAAGCTCTCGTATGAAGTGCATATGGATCTCAATGTGCTTCATCTGTTGATGTTGAACTAGATTTCTGCAAATAGAGATAGTGCTCATGTTATCACAGTAGATAATGGTAGGCCACCGAAAGTGGATGCCAAACTCTGTCAGAATACCTTATAGCCAAATAGCTTCTGTGGCAGCGTTAACTACTCCTCTGTATTCTGCCTTTGTAGATGATATCGTAATTGCATTCTGCTTCTTGCTAGACCAACTAATAGGACCGAACCAAGAGAGAAACTATAGCTAGAAGTAGATTTTCGATGATCTAAGTCACCGGCCCAATCAGAATCTGTGAACCCAATCAAGTCAATATCTACCCCTCCATGATAGTGAATGCCATCAGCATAAGTGCCACGAACATAATGAAGGATCCATTTAGCTACTTTCAATGTAGCTCATGTGGCTCCTGCATGAATCTAGACATGATCCCAACAACATACGATAAATCCGGTCGAGTGTGAGTCAAGTAAATCAAGCTCCCCACCACAGTGTCGATAAAAGTACCATCGACCAAGGAGTAGAGCAATCTGAAACCAACTTAACCCGGAAAGAAAAGGAGTAGGAGAAGACTTGCAATCGGACATCTGAAAATGAGCTAGCAAATCAAGAGCATACTTAGGTTGTGAAATCAAGATTCTCGAGTCAGATTGTGAAATTGGATCCCAAGGAAGTAATGAAGTAGACCTAAGTCAGTCATGGAAAACTTGTTGGCCAAGGTGATCTTCATAGAATCAATAATAGAGGAAGAGCTTTGCTGTGATCAACAAGTCATCAACATATAGAACAAGAATGAGTATGGAGTCATCTTGCCATAGAATATAAACATTTGGATCAGAATGACACCTAGTAAACCCTGATGTAAGTAAAAAGGAGTCCATCTTGGCATACCAAGCCCAAGGGGCTTGTTTAAGGCCATAAAGAGACTTCTTTAACTTATAATGAGGAGGGATCTTGGACATAACCCGGAGGTTGTTCCATATAGATCTCTTCCTCTAGGTCACCATGAAGGAAGGCACTCTTAACGTCCATTTGATGGACTTTCCATCTGTTTGTTGTGGTAATGGCTAGGGTCAGTCGAATAGAAGTCATTATTTGCAACCGGAGAAAAGGTTTTGTATAATCAACCCCAGACTATACGGGAGAAACCCTTACTACTAATCGCACTTTAAATTTTTGACGTCTCCATCTACTCCATACTTTGTTTGGAACACCCACTTACTGCTGAACGATTTTCTTCCTTTCGGAAGAGTGGTGAGATCCCAAGTATCATTCTTCATGAGAGAGGAATACTCCTCATCCATGGTAGAATCCCACTCAGGAATACTAGAAGCCTCCCGGAAAGACTGTGGATCAGAAGTAGAGGTGAAGAAAGAGTGGGGTCTAACAAAATCTAAGTGAGTACGTCTCATATCTGAAGTATCTCCAACTAAATCTCCAGCACTTTGCAAAGTTTTCCTAGCCCAAGAGGGGACCGGGAGGATCGGGCTCGAGTCGGAAGATTCTTCACTTGAGTGAGAAGGGACATAGTCCTCATCATCACTACTTATCGAGAATCGAGAAGACTCAAAGGTTGATGGTGGGAGGATCAGAAGAGGAGCATGCTCAACAACATCATCATCGATGAGTCGAGAATCGATCAGTGAGTTGAAGAACCTCGATAGGTGGAGAAGTAGAAGTGAAGAAGACTCATCGAACTTAACACTTCTCTCGATATACACTCATGAGAAGTAGGATTCATCAATTGATATCCCTTCATGCCATCAGGATACCCTACAAAGATACAAGGTTTGGATTGTGGTTTAAGGCCTTGCATTTCTTCTTGGGAATCGAGCCATAGCCTTGGATCGAAGACTGAAAGTGCTCAACATCGGGCTTGCATCAAACTAGGCTTCAAAGGGTGTCATCCCTCTTCTTGCCTTGTGTGGAACATGGTTACGAATGTAATTTGCACAATTCTTTGCTTGGCCCAATCTGGAGGAAGAGACTTGAGTGAATCATACAAGTGGCCATCTCCTTAAGAGTACGGTTCTTTCTTTCTGTGACTCATTTACGAAGGGCTATAAAGCAATTGTATGCTGTGAAAGAGATCCCTTAGAAATAGAAATCCATGAACCTATTGTTTACATATTCACCTCCATTGTCGGTTTGAAGAACCTTGATAGACCGTTCCACTTGTTTCTTAGCAAGAGCCTTAAAGTCTGAAAATGTTCAAAGACTTCAGACTTAAGCTTAAGAAAATATACCCAAGTATATCGCGAATAGTCATCAATGAAGGTTAGCACATAAAGAGCTCTAGTAAATGAAGGAGAAGGAAATGGACTAGAAACATCGTTGTGAACAAGATCCAAAGGATGAGTGGCTCTCAGGCTTTTCCTTTGTCAAAGTTCTTTTTAGGATGCTTTCCAAGAGTATAACCCTCACAAAGACCCTTAGAAAACTTGACGAGGCAACCCATTGACCATTTCATTTTGGCTCAATTGTTTAAGGTAGTGATAATTTAGATGTCCAAAATGCTCATGCCATAGCTTACTAACCTCATTTGCATGAGTGAGCAAGGTAGTGGGCGTAGAATCAAGAAGTAAAGTGGGAAAAGGTATATAACCATGAATGGTGATCAGCCTTTCCCTCAGCCACTATAGTGTCATTGTTAAGCTCACGAATAATCACTCGAGTTAGGACCAAATTCCACTCGCATTCCTTCACCAAGGTGAGTAATTTGGTAAACCGATAGGAGATTGGTAGAGAGATCAGGAACACTCAACACTTGGTTAAATGTTCCCCCATCCATCTCTACCGATCCACTACCGAGAAAATGACACTGTCGTGTCATTACCCATCGTGATTTGGGACATTCCACAAGGTTTGATGTTGGAAAACTCAACATGCGAAGAACCCATGTGGTGCGAGGCACGGAATCTATAATCCATGTCGATGAAGGAGCAAACTCTGGCTCAAGGGGCCTTTCCTTTCTTCTTATCATTTTTAGCACCTTTTGCAGTAGAAGACTCGGCCTTGGAGCACTTTGTTTTATGGATTCAGGAACACTTATTTTATTCTTCTCAAGTAAATGAGATAAGTGATCAATCTATTTCCAAAAATAGTGTTGCTCGTCGTGACCAAGACTTCTTGCAATAGGAACACAAAAACTGCTTTTTGTGCCTTAGGCTCAGAAGTCGAAGTGTTTGTGTCATTTTTAGGTTTGGTCTTGGTTTCTTTCTTAGGTTGATCCTTTGTTTCTTTCTTCTTTTCAGTCTTCTTTCCCTTACTAGTACTTACTACAAGGGCATGTGACTTGGACTTGAGAGACCCCATTTGAATGAGTTTGTCTGTTCTCGAATGAGTTGGGATGAAAAATAGTCAAAGGAGGGCATAGTCCAAGTATCGCCCAAAGCAACTTTTGTAGCGTAGAAAGTTGACACGAAGACAGAATATTCGGGACCTAGCTTAGAGAGAATCGACAAGATCAGTTGAGAATCTTTCTTCTCTACTTGACATCCTTTTAACAACAATCTAATGTGGACAAATTTGAGAAGAAAGCTTGTAGGTTTTCAAAGTCACTAGGATTTAACCCTAGTAGTTGTTTTCCAACTCATGCGCTCTCATGTCATCTAGTTGTCCAAACATTACATCCAGCATTTTCCATAGATTTAGGTGTTTGGATGCCTCAATGTGGAAGAGCAAGTCAGGAGAAACAGACATGCAAAGAAGACCTAAAGCTTCATCACTACGGTTTAACCACTTAGATTTTTCAGGTTCGTCATCTGGTTCAGTCTCAGTTCCCATGGTGATGCGGAATAACCCTTTACCCCTTAGTTTCATTATTATTTTTGATCTCCATTTGAAAAATTTGAATGGCGTAAGCAAAGGAATTGAAAGTGCATCCATAGTGAGAGAGAGAGAAAGAAATGTAGAAAAGAAACACAACCACCCAAGACAATAACAACCCCCCTACTTTCGGCACTTTATAGTTTAGTGCGTTGATTACAATCGGGTCCGTGCGTGCGGTTTGAAACACTTGGTAACTCATCTTGCAATCAGTGTAATAATGCGCAAAGAGAGGAGACCACAATAGTTTCGTGGAGCATAGCAAATAGGACACCGTAAAAACAAGCAAAAAAAAAACAAGGAAGGAGGTGAAAGCCAATCCTGGTTGTGAGAAAAAATGTCTCACGTCACAAAAAACCCCCTTGCTTGCTGATTTGTGGCGGGATGCTCACTAGTCAAGCAATAATAAGGGTAAAATACAATGTTTTAAATGAACTCAAGGAGTTGAGAGATCTTGAAAAGCTTGGAAAAAAGCTCGGAAGGAAAAAATGTCAAAGTGTCATTGCACACTTGAGCGCACGATTAGAAAAAAAAAATGCGACAATAACGTTGTTAAAAAATTACCATTTTGAAACATCCTATTTAGCTAATTTTAGAGCTATTGGAGTTTTTTTAAAAAAATGATAAAACGTTTGTTAATTAAAACGATTTTTAAAATTTTTTTAAAAAAACGTAATAAATAAATGATAAATTGTAATTAATACAAGTAGATTTAATTAAATCTAATTAATTACAAGGAAAAACTAATTAAGATCTAAAAAAATCTTAATGAAATAAGAAAATACTTTCCCTTAAAAAAACAATAATTTAAAAAAAAAAAAATTAATTAATAAGGAAAAAGAATTTCAATTTTTTTAAAAAAACTTAAGAATCTTTTAAAGCAAAAATTTTTTTATTATTTTTTTAAAAAAGATTGTTTTATTTAAATAACTCACACGTATTTTTTTTTACAAAAATAAAAAAAAAACTTAATGTATTTAGAAATGGAAAGTTTCCACATTTTGTTTTAAAAAATTAGAAGGAATTTTGCGAAAAATTTTAAAAACTTACGTTTTTTTTAAAGGAATTACTTACAAAAATAAAAACTTACCGTTTTTTGTTTGTTGACCAAAAGAGGAGATGCGGGTTTTGCACAAGGTTTAGCTAGAGGTGTCCACGGCCAGCAAAGAGAGTTTGGTGAGTGCGTAGGAATGGTCTATCGGTTAGTAAACAACTAAAGCAGGGGCCACGGTTGGGAAGGAGGATGACAGTCCAACAAAGAAAAGAAAAGTCTACACAATAGAGTCCTCTCATGTCCAATAAAGCCAAGCAAGGTCTTTGTTTTGCATAGTCCAACAAGGCAGCTCATGGTTTGCAAGGGGAAGGAGAGAAAAGTAGCATGCTACGAGTAGACCACATTTTGCACAGTCCAACAAAGCCAACGAGTAGACCCAAAAAACGAGCCAGGAGCATTTGGGAGGGCAAAAATCCAAAAAAACGAGACAACAAAAAAATGAGCCATGAGTGTTGAGGAGAAAACACGGATAGCATAATGACCTTGTAAGGCTCGGGAGAGGAGAGAAGGCTTGGGATAGAGCCCAAAAACCCCACAAAATGCAGCTCAAACTCAAAATGCCAAAAACGTAAATTTTTACATGAGAAACCTGCAAAAAAGAAAAACACAGAAACATGCGAGAAAAAAAATAGAGATCTAAAAAAAGTAAGTTTAAAAAAAAAAAAAAAAACCTCTATTTTAATGGAATTCCAAATGTATGATTAGCCGTGAAAAAATGAGAGCTGTGAAAACCCCTGATTGCTGCATGAAAAAACCACATGCACAAAAAAGGCACAAAAAATGACACAACTTTCGAGAAAGCTTGTTAGATACGTTAGCAAGGAAAAACCAGAAAATAGTGATCAAAAAACTTGCATGCGGAGTAAAAGAATGAAACCATGAAAGAGTAATCACAACTAAAAAAAATGAGTGCATGTTTACCCGATCTCAGCTCTGATACCATGAAAAGAGTTTGTGAGAATCGAATCGAAAATGATGCACCATGAAGTAGTTGCACTCCAACGGAATCGTGATAGCTCCAGCGTAATCGCAAGGAAGAATTGATCAATAATGGAAGAACTTTCTCAACAGAAACAAAGCTTGCACATAGAGGAAAAGACATGGAGTGTCTTGGCATGCTCATAAATGAATAGAAGGTTAGTACATATAGGGTCTTTGAGTAACCTAGTGCATGACTCAATAACAAACCCTAAACCTAACCCTAAACCTAACCCATGTGAGATGACCCTCCTAAACCTAACCCATAACAATTACTTAATGAGATGACCCTCGATATAAATAGGTTTGTTAAATCTCTAACTTGGTGAACCCCACTCATGATTGGTTTGTTATCATATCTCTAAGGTTTGTTAAATCTCTTTATCTCAATTATTTAAAATGCATGCCCCTTGCAAAGTGGGTCTTCAAAATCCCTAGACACCATGTATCTCCCTAGAGATACCCCACTGCTCAAGTGAGTGCTTTCTTTGATCATGTATCTCGATGAGTCTATTCATCCTATTCCTCCATCAAATCAACCCATCTTCGAGTCAATTAAGATTTACATTTTTTATTTCAAGATAAATTTTAGGCTAGGAATCCACAATTACATCTCTAAAATCTGAAATCCAACATCTTAAGGACCCCTCTCAAAATTAGTCTCACTCTACCTCCACTCCAGTCATCTACAACATTACCTAGTCAAACTAAGCAACCACCATTCAAGATTCCCCCATCTCACTCCACTTCTATTTCCAATTCGTTTTGTCAAAGCAACTGCTCCTCCTATTTATTGTAAAGACACATTTCAAACTCCACCACCATTGCATGGTCCTACTGTTGCTTCTACCTACCATTTTTGGGATCCCTCTCTTATTATGACATAGATAACACTCTTCCATAATGGCATGGTATCTCTCACGTTACCAAATAGATCTCTATCATTGGCATACTTGGGGGCATCACACTTATTCTCCCCCTTATAACACTATCAATTATTTCTATCATACTTAACGCTTCAAGCTTCATGATTCATCTTTCTAAACACTTTCAAACCCTTTGATACATGCATTGTATCATCATTACCCAATGCCATAATATTGTGCTATGGTTCACACTTGATTGTTGAGGGATCACTACATTTATGAACCTCAAATTATCAAATTAGACACTAAACACTCGGTGTACTCACGACACATAGATCTAGCACACATTATCACATGGAACACTTCCTTATGATGCACTCTAGTTCCATGGTTCATACTTGACTGCTGATGGTCTAAATCTAAAATGAACCTTACCACTCACACTCACTCTCTACACTCTACGCTTTATCGATCATATCTTTCTAGTGCACAATTCAAACCATTTCCCGATGACACACTCTTGTTAAATGGTTTGTTCTTGAATACTTGAGGGTCATTTATAAATTAACCTCATCTCATGCATACTCACTCACATTCAATCGGGGGCATGTGACTCATAAAACATTCATTTTTCATTCCATTCCATCTCATTCATCCACATCATATCTTGGTTGCACATTGTTCTTTCTTACTTATTCTCACATGTACACTTTGATTACTATGTTAGTTGGATACATTGTATGTCATTATCTTTATCATACACACATGTGTATTCACTTGCCTTATAGTTGTGATCACAAAATTTACACAGATAATTACACGTAGCATGGATGCTTGGCACTGTACCTCTTACTAGTCCCACAAAAGAGGATCTTGAGGGCATCCACTTTTGTACACATTACAGGTGCTATTGTTTTGATTTATACTACTTCCTATTCATAATATCAGATCATACACATTTTGACATAATTTTTATCTTTCTAACATGCTTACGGGTGCTTCATGTGTAACATTTGCTTTGTAGGAACTATTTTCTACCATGGTTTTCTATTACATTGCTTGCTATTGTCTGTCATTGTTTGTCATTGTATTCCATTGTTTGCGGGATTTTCCCTTTGTCTTGTATGCACACTATTTATTTTGGCTATGTCAGCCTCAATTATATTATGACATCGTGAGTGATGTCCCATGTTTGCAACCCACTTTTCACGGTATATATCATGTTCTTACGTATTATCCTCTTGCTTGCTAGCTTACATATTTTCTTCTATTTGCATGTTTATCTTCATCGCAATAACACTTTTTTCCAACCACTTTGTTTGCATATGCCTTGGTTTCTATCAAGAATAATTCCTCCCCTACAGAGCTTTAGTTTCAACATAGTGTCGGGTCCTCCTTTGGGCCGCATTCTCTTAGAATGTCACATACACCCCAAACGAGGGGGCATTATTAGGTGAATAAGTCATCCCCTACACCAGTTTATAGTCACAGTTAAACATTATTTAGTACTGGTACAACATAGTCTTTAGTCTTAGTAATGGCCCAAAATCTGACTTGGGTCCTCAAAGACAACACCGAAACCAGCGGCCGGACACAAATGGTAGCACCTAGGCACCCTTGACCCTTCCTAGGTGCCTATGACCAAGGGGAAGTTACATAATTTTTATTAGCTTGTAACTATTCATAATAGTTCACACAACTGATTTTACAGGATAGGCACAATCCTTCAACACTCAACATGCATGTATTCTACCTTCTTTTATTTTCATGCTAGATATAACTTGATCGAAATGGATCAGATTTGCACACACCATCTATAGTGGTGTTTACTTTTCAGAAGTAGTCAAAGGTTGGAGAATAACACTAGACCTTTCTCCCTACACTTCTTCCACACTTGGTGAAATGGGTGTGAGATCACAAAAAAACTCATTCTTCTACAACATCTTTAGGATCCTTTCTATCTCTTTCACTCATCACGGATCAGGTGCACATGTTCCTTTTCACATTTTTACATACTTTCTTACACACTTTTACGTGTTTTGATCAAATATTGAATACTTGTTTGCTCTTCTCTTCTATAACTCCATCCTTATGGAAAGCATTAGTTACATCATCAACCATCAAGTGACATCAATAACAAGTACAATGCAGCACATTCATATATGATTTCATCCATAGCGTCATTTTCACATCCTCTTCTCTAGCATCCATGATTCATATTTTTATCACTCCATGCTTTTTCTTGTCTCTTGGGCATGCTTTTCACCATCGATCTACATGGTTATCCGGTACACGTGTCTTATATACTTTATGTTATTGAGCATTCTCTCAACAACATAAAGTGGGGGAAAATATAGACACTAAATCACACATTTTGGCATATTTCTAGTACTAATCACATACTACTATTCATATGATTCCTAAACAAGAAAAATACTAATTGACCATTGTCTTGGGCCTATTTGCTTTATTTCTATTTTCCTTCTTGGTCTCACACACCTTCTTTCCCAGTTTAATTTGAAATTTCAGTTTTTCTAAGTCTAGACACCAACTCCCAACAAGGACACCATCACAAGGTTCCTCCGTCCCCTCTGGGCACCCCGACCTCTTTATATCTTGCTCGCATATTTTAGGTCCTTTCTAAGATGTTGGGAATATTATTTTCTTAGTGGTCTACCTTTAGTGGTTAATTATTAAATTTAAGTAAAGGAATCATATAAATACAAATCTATGTGACAATAGTAAAGGACCAAGCACTAAGCATCTACTATCATCACCTAAGGTTGCATTTAAAGGCATTACAAGAGCATCAAAACATCCATCTAACATCCATTCAAGGGACAAGGGACTGCATTCTTCTACATACACTTCATAAGAGGGAAGTTCATTTTTCCATGCATACATCTATTTACATTTTCTACATCTAGTTATTGCTTTCCATTTAAGTGCATCGACACAAGAGTTACGTAGGGCATGATTGTACACACATAGACACACATAAAACTACATGGAGTTTGAAATGTAGTGCAATTCTTGGATTGTTACTTCACTTAGTTTGGTGACCATTGGGGTCAGTCCCATTCCCGATTACATCTCTTTTTTTAAGGATTTGATGTGTTTTGGGGTTTTGTAGGTGATCTTTCTCTTTGCGCAGTTTCGGGAAAACTTGGTGATCAGAAAACAACATACAAGTGACTAAAGGTGACATCCAAGAAACATCTTGGAACCTTACAAAATTGAGTTTATGATGTTTTCAACAGTCCCAAGCATTCAAAGGAGGTTTACAGTGCTTCAGACACCCCTGACCATTTTAGGTGCCCTAGTACCAACATTTCAATCACTCACACAATTTTTTGGGTTCATTTGTGAAATTTTGCCTCCCCATTTCATCGGTTTTCCAGCTCAACACAAATTCAAAATTATTTCAAATTAGATAAGTATCTTACCCTATTTCTTGCACTTAGGGTTTCAAATTTATTAGCTTACTTACTTGGATCAAATCTCTACTTGATTACATATCTATCTACTACAATGTTACTTAATTAGAATTTGACATTTATATTTCAATATTTGTTAAACCACTCACCGAATCAAGACAATACTAATAAACCTTCGAGACTTGGCTTTGGTTCATACCTCATAGAGACTCATATGACAACATGCCACCATTTTCCATCAATTACCTTTGACATCAATGACAACCTAAGACACAATGGTCAAAAATCTCCCCCTTTGTCATTAATGCAACCACCTTGAAACATTGATGACAACCATGGATGAAAACACACCTACTTAGACCTATTTTCCACGTTTCTAAGTCTAATCCCCCTTTGACATCTATGATAAAGTCTCAATGACAACTCAACATGATAATACAATGATAAGAAATGATAACAAAAATGCACAAAATTACTTGCTTTCACGACTCCCCCTTTGACTATACTCTATTTCTTGTCTTTAAATAGCTATAACAAGATCCATGGACCTATTAATAGGATGAAAATAGCCCCGCCAAGAGTATATTCTCCATATTTTGACTCTATACCTACTATACATCACCACCTAGGTATGTATCGTGATATAATCACAAGTTTTCCCTCCATTCTCTATTATATCACCATGTAGGACCATGAGCCCTAAAACATACCTTCGGTCCAAAAATGTCAAACTTCTCCATGAAATATAAGCCCTCATACATTATGAAACCACTCCTTATTGCTCCCCCTGGTAAGATAACATAAAACTCTAACTGTTTATGTAAAATCAATAAATCATACCTTGAATGCATGCCATGAATATGAGTTAACACATAAATAACAGTCCTGAAGCAATTTCTCAGTGATCACTACTCTGACTATCGGTGTCTCTATCGACACCTCCTTATATCTATGAACACCTATGATTCTCTTTAGCTCATGCACAATAAGAAGCAAACCAAATATATGGAAAGACTCATATATACATCATCAAACAATATTTAACCCTTGTACATCAACTAAGAACACCCTTCACTATTTTAATAGTTCTTGATCCATCTCAAACAATCTTCATCTAACCTCAAAAATGTAATATTACACTAAATATACCTCAGTTTTATGAATCAAGACCCAAGATACAAGAAAACATACCTTGAGAGCAACACCATGTGGAAAAACCTATGACGATACATAGTCCAACTTTACACAACTATCTAGATCATATCTATAAGTTAAATTCAGACCCAAGACACATATTGTAGTAGGATAAGCTTCTCTTGACCTTTGAGTGACAACAATAGACCCATAACTTATATTAATGCTATATAAATTACTTGAATATTCTTCTATAGAAAATATCAGGACATAGTAAAGAATTTTTTTTTGAATCACAACTACAATACCATTCGGTCATAGCATGAGACACCATTCTCATTCTTTGAATAAAATCATGGCACAAAGTATTTTAGACCAATCCTTCAACCTCAAACGTAGAATTATCTACTTACTTGTGTAAACTATAAACAATATTTCATGGAAGAACATAGACCTTACATGATTCTTATGATGATGTCAACTCACAAGACCATTCGACCGACAACAAGACAACCTTCTTACTTGGGTCTTCATGATAGATCTTAGACTCAACTCATAACACATATTTTTTTTTTATGAATGGTATCAATGTAAGATGTAAACATACCTTCTTTACCCCTTACTAGTCGTAGGCCTATCTCCCTCTTTCATCAAAACATATGTACCATCTTGACTATTGAACACATCAATTGTCATAAGATGAGAAACATGTAAACAAAGTATACCTTCACAGGTCATAGCTTGGTCTTGAAATGCTTGTACCCAAAATTGAGATTTTGAACGTTCATGTACTTAACTTCATTCATCTTCTTTATTCTCCACAAAATACCTCATCACCATTCATGGCTTAGAATCTCAGTCATATCTTTAGGTATTATATACTCACCAAGATGCCAAATCATGCCTTCTTTGATCATCTTCTTTCACACAACTGAAATATTCCTAAATAGCTTCAATACACATGTACCATATCACAATACAAAATAACATATCCATGATCCCCTAGAGTGAAATCCTCCTTTGTCATGCACTTTCTCCTAAATTTTCATGATGAGATTTAATGCTCTTTTAGAAGGCATCTTGAAACAATTTCAACTTGTAGTCTTGACTTATGGATTGATTTCAACTTTGAGAGAAACTCGGATCAAAATCTTACTTGACACTATAGATAGAATTCACTGAGATGATGTACAAATCCTTAAGACACCTTTCACATCCTTACAATAATTTTAAGACTCACATTCACATAACTCAAAGAATTATGATGAAATAATTTTCTTCATGAGACTATTCACCTTAGATCAAGTGCACAACATGGACTACTCAACCAACAAAACAACAACATGACAAATAAGATCCTTATATACCTTTGATGGACTATGATAAAACATCAATCAAGACTGGATGAAAGACTTTACTAGGACACTTTACCACTATGAAAAACCTTTTTACCTTGAAACAATAACTCGATTGCAGACCCTCTTGAGAATTTAATGTTAACACTTACACATCATAATAACAAAAACCCCTCTTCACTAAACCTGATAGACTAAATGAATACATATATTTAATAACTTGGATGAATAAGACTCAAACATACCTAGACATGATAGAGCTTCAAACACATTGTATAGATCATGCACCCCTTTATCTTCTTGGATCAAAATTTGATTTCAAATTAACTTTCACATAACACTAAGGATAAACACACATATATACTTTGAGTCACATCATCATAACATAGGTTACTATCTATGAATAAGTATTTATGGACTCCATAAGACCTTGTACACACATAACTTAACATAGAAGACTCAAGATGAACACAAATTTTTCTTTAGAACCACATTGATTCTTACAAGTTATGAATGCGTTTAAAAATCATGATGAAGACATCATATACATTTTAGGACACTAAAGTACCCAAAATTAAGGAGATTACTATATCTCCATCTTCCTCTTATCGACATTTTTGTCAATCTTCATAATTATCTTTCTCTTCTTAGGCTCACTCGGCTTGATGTCCTCCTTTTCTACCTTCTCCTTTTATTTTTCCATAGATAAGATCCTGTTAAGCACATATGGTTATCCTCTAGTTTGTCTTCAATTTTAGTAAATATACCTTTATGTCTTAATGGTTGAGTTGATTTGAACTTGACATCCTTTTTCTCCACCTTGTTTGTAATGCATATTGACTCTCCTTTGATTTGGATTTGTTGTCTCCTTTACATCAACCTTCATATCATGATTAGAATCATAAGATCTTATGCCTTTTACTTTATTCCCTTTGAATTTGTTTGTATGGATGTCAAGTACCTGATTTTTCCTTAAATGTCTCTATAGGATTAGACTTAGCATCTTATTTCTCTTGTAAGTGTTAACCTTCCTTCTACAATACCTTGCAATATGGCCAAGTAACATTATATTTGAAACAAAAACAAGACTCTTACCTTTAAAAGCTCCATACTTTTGTTTAGGTGGTCATGTTGACGCGTAATCACAACACCCTTGAGTGTTTGTAAACTCGATGGGTTGAAACTCTCAGTGTGATCACATAACATGGATATTTTCCCGAAGTGTGGGAATTTATAATTGGGAAAGCTCTCCAGATGAAGGATGATTCTTATTCCTCTATTTTGATGCACATATCCAAATTATAGAGGATCTACTCTAAAATCTACTCTATCTTTCCAAGGAGAAAGGGTTAAGGAGATTACGATAAATTAAACCTAAACTAAAGAGGTGGTGCACCAAATAAATGCTGAATAACTTGTCTTGCAAGGAGATGGAAACCACTATTAGATAAAAAGGATGGAAATACATCACAAATCAATACAATGATGAGAATCTAATAACCATTAAAAATGTAACACAACCACCATGCACAAATAACCAAGATTGCAATGAGAGATCAGGAAGATGCAATGAATATAAGAGAGGGTTGAAATTCATCCACATACTTTTATTATTGCTCCAAAAATTGATACAATGCATTACAATGGCCAAGAGGAAAAAACTTGCATTACAATTTTGATGGGAGGTTTTAACTCCACAAAACCACTTACAGAGAAGAGAAGAAGGGAGGGTGCAAAGTAAAATTATCCAACCTTAAAAAAATTCCCCTCCTTACAATATATAGAAAGAATGAGAGAAAGGGGAGAGAAGAATTCTAATTCTTACTTCAAAACCCTAGAATGTCTTGAATTCACCTGAAACAATTATGGGTTCCACTTCAAAATCCATAGCTCTATGTACTATTCCTTGTTAGATAAGAAAGGAACCTATACCTCATCATTTGGGTAGGTGAGAAAACCTAGGAAACCCTCTAAAATGGAGGACTATATTTCTTCATTTTGAATAACTTAGTCTCACTTAAATTAAGATAACTAGTTGTAGTTGTGTAGAGGAGACTGTAAGATTTCCAAAAAGTCCTTTCTTGTGAAAATATGAGATCCCAGTCAAAAGTTATGGCCATCTAAAGATTGGGGCACCATATCGCATTAATGGCAAATGGTTGGCTCTATTCCTTTGGACTCCAAAATGCATGCAAATTCCAAAATCCTAAAAATTCAGACTTTCGAGACATTTTGACTTTAGAGGTTGAGTTCTTGTTCACCGCTCAAAATGATTGAGAGTTGAAACTCAAAACACGAAAGTCAAATTTCTGAACTTTGGAACTTTCGATTTTGGAGTTTTTATCACTATTCATTGCTTGAAATGGCACGAGAGTTCCAAAATCTGAAACTAGAAAGTCCAAAATTTCAGACTTTCAAAATTTTGGAAATTTTTGCCTTTCGGACCGCGACAACTGATCTTGCTCATCCTTCAAATCGCCTCAAGATTTCGAAACTTTGAAACCCGAATCTCTAAAACTCCAAAACTGAATCTCTAAAACTCGAAATTGGGACCTCTTAAAGTCCGAAAAGTCCAGTCCATTGATCCCAAGATTTCGAGTTTGGGTTTTTAGGATTTTTGCTCACTTTTTTACGATCTGTCATTTCTTTTCTCTAAAACTTGGAAACCCGAAAGTATGAATTTTAAACTTTCAGAATTTTGGACTTTTTCCTTTTGGGATTTTGACACTGTTCACCTACCCGTGCTCACCAAGATCTTTGAAACTTGGAAACCCAAAAGTCCGAACTTCAAACTTTTGGAATTTTAGAACTTTTGGGATTTTTTTCATCTTTACCCCATTTGGGCTGAAACTCCGAACCCTTTAGAACTTTCAAAACTTATAAAATTTCGACTTTCATGGTCCCCATTTTTGCTTAGCTTTGACTACGAGCCTAGTTTCTACCTTCTTCGATCCTACCATGGCTGAGTTCAATCAACATTTTTTCGACTTTATCCATTTCGACTCATTTTGTGATTGCTTATATGCCGACCACGAAGCTCGGCTTCCACAAACTTGTGTGATCCCGATACACGTAATTGGCCGATGAGCCACCCTTCCATCAATTTCTTACCTTTGACATCACTTCCATTTCGAGCCCACTTGTAGCAGTCTTGAAAATTGAAATGTGAGCTCCCATGGCAGAATGATTCCCTCAATTTCTTAGTGTGCAACATCATGTTTGTCCAATTTTTCCTAAGAGGAAAAATTGGATAATGACTATGGCGACTCGTGAGATCACCTACTTGTTAGGTGGAAGATCAATTGCCTTGAAATATCCATTGGGCAAGGAGTTATGAATGATATCCTAACACTTGATCTTGAATCTTGAATCTTTCCTTGACTACTTGTAACCCGCTGATCCTCGAACCTACTTCATTGCTTACACTCTCAATTTTCATAAGAAAATATTGAAGATGAGATTTGTGAGAGTAGAAAATTGTGTTGACCACTGGAATTTCACTCGTCACGAAAATGGATTGCCTCGGAACTTGATTCTAGTTGCTGACTTGCATTTGTTTTCCTTTGAAATAAGAAATTGTCCTACTAGTAGTATGAACTTCTTCCCTATTACAACATTCTCCTTTAGAGGCACACTAAATGCACAATGATATAACCTTGGAGCAACAAAACTTGTGTAGAGAACTTAGGGAATTGAAACCTAGACTACAACAAGACAATGTGCATACACACTTAGAGGAATTAAAATCCTAAGCTAATATATACAAGGGTGAAATTTTTTCTTTTCAGTAGCAATGTTTAAGATAGATTCTGTTAACCGGAATCATCCTCTCCATCCAATGTAGATAATTGGAAGGAATTGATATTTTACATCCTATGACCATGTACGGACCACTCCAAATGACATCAAACTTGGAATGCCTTCCTGGTTTTGCTTGATCTGCATCCCACTTTAGAACTAAGTCCCCTTCTTGAAAGGTCCTTGCTCTTGCTTTCTTATCAAACCATCTTTTGACTAAGGCTGATATTTTTCCATGCTTTGCATTGCATGTTCTCTGATTTCTTCTAATTCCATCAGCTCTGCATACCTAGCCTTCATTGGTTTAAATTTGACAATTCCAACTACTTCATGAGCTCCAATGCGGGTAGTTCTAATGATATAGGCAACACTACCTCTTTCCCATAGACTAACTTGTAAGGGGAATTACCTGTTGACCTCTTTGGTGTGATCCTGTCAGCCCATAATGCTGATTTTAGCTTGGTATTCCATGTCCTTTGGTTTTAATTTAGAGTCCTTCTGATGATTCTTAGAAAATTCTTATTTGTGGACTCTACCTGGCCATTACCATATGGGTAATAATTTGAAGAGGTGCTCAAGTAGATCCTATTCTTGACAACCCATTCTATGATCTTGGAACCTAGGAATGCTAATGCATTTTTGATATGATAGTATCGATACACCAAATCTTGTCACTATTCCTTCATAGAAGTCTAGTATACTAGACTCGTTTGCTTCTTTGAGTGCCACCGCCTTAGTCCATGTGGTGAAATAGTTTGTTTTTGTCAAAATCCACTTGTAGCCTTGGATTGAATTCAGATTAATAAACCCGATGAAGTACAATCCCCATTACATGAATGGATGGTCAATTGAAATTGGGTGCAATGGAAGTGTTGCTAACCTTTCCTTTCCTGTGAAGAACACACATTTTTGCACTTTTTGATGCAAGTATAGCAACCATTGAACACTATGGGCCAATAGTATCTTGCCTTTATTATATTGAGAGCTATTACCCACGGATAAAAATGACCTCTCGAATTCTCCATCGTGAAACTCCCTGTAACACCTTCTTGATTTGACTGTTCTATGCATCTCCATAGAACACCATTGATTTATTTCTTGAACAAAACACCATCAACAAGAACATATGGAATGGATTATAATCTAAAGCATCTCCTCTTTGCTTTGGTAATTTATGGAGGGCATAGTCCTATTTTTAGGAAATGTATCATGTTCTGAGTCCAACAAGGGGTGGGAACATTATCATTTGCTTACTCTTGACCATCTTGTAGTACCAAAACAACTTCATTTTCATCACTTGCATTAACTTGTTGACTCGAGGCTAGATGTTCATGCAAACCTCTTTCATGGATCAACTTAGTTACCTTAATTTCAATGTCATATTCCATGACACGAGTGATCCATCCTACATGTTTCTCATTCAAATATTTGTTTAGAAGGAAGTCCTTGACTCCTGCATGAGAGACTAGTAATTGGATCTTGTTGTTTGAGACTAGGTGCTTGAATTTCTTTAAGCTCACGATTCACGCAAGGACATGCTTCTCGATGAAGGAGTACCTAGTTTCATATTCCTCCAAACCTTGGTTGAAGAAGGCAATTGGTGTTAGATCCCTCCTTGTTTTTTTTGTACTAGGATTGCGGAAATTGTGTCCCCACCACAAAAGGCATAGAGCATGAAATCTTTAGAGAAGTATGGATTGATGAGAGTTGGGGCTTGAGATATAGCCTCTTTTATTGCTTCAAAAATTGCTTTACCCTTTGCTATCCACTTAAATGCCATACTCTTCTTCAACATCAACGTTATTGGCTTCACAAGAGTGATGAAATTCAACAAAAACCTATAGAAAAAATTGATCATTCCTAAGAAGCTATCAAGAGCCTTCTTATGAATTAGAAAGGGAAATTCTTAGATTTCTTCAACTCTTTTTGGGTCAATCGTCAATCCTTCCTTTGACACAATATGGCCTAGGAGCTTACCTTCGTGAGCCAAGAATATGCATTTTTTGGGATTCAATGATACCCCAAATCTCCTACACCTCTGAAATACCTATCTCAGATGAAAGAGGTGATTTTTGTGTTTCTTGAGAACACAATGATGTCGTCAAGATAGACGAGTACAATTTTGTTTAACAACCCTTTAAATGCCATGTCCATCACCCTTTGGAAAGTGGCTCGGCATTTGATAGTCCAAATGGAATTTTCTGTAGGTATAGGTCCCCCACTTAGTGGTGAAATTCATTTTGAACTGATCATCTTCTTTCACCATTATCTGATTATACCTCGAGTAGCCATCTAGGAGAGAGAATCTTTTCGAGCCGGCTACTACTTGTAAGATTTTTTCTATTGAAGGGAGTGGATAGTGATCTTTGAGAGATGCCCTATTTAGGTCTGAAGGTCCACACACAACTTGAATTCTCCATTCTTTTTTCTTACTGGAACCAAGTTTGTAACCCAACTTGAGTGCTTGATTGGAAATATAATGCTTGCCTCTATTAGTTTGTTTAGCTCTTTCTTCATAAGAGGCTCAATGTGTGGGTTGAATGGTCTTTGCTTTTGCCTAATGGGATTAGCATCTGGATCCAGTTCAATTGTATGTTGTGAGAAATTTGATTGAATCATCGTAGGTCTTCAAAGCTCCAGGAAAAGACATATGAAAACTCTTGGCAAAGTTGTGTGAACTCATATCTCTCTTGTTCAATTGCCACTTTTTCGATTTGGAGTGTCTTTCCTTCCCCAGCTGAAATAGGTTCGAATCCTCTCCTTTGACATGTATGTTGGCTTTCTCTTTACAAAACTGGTCATTAGGATTGAATATTGACTCCAGTGTCACTAAACCTTTGGGAAATTTTCTTGTTTGCGTAGCTGCACTACTTGATCCCCATACTACTTCTCTAATTTATCTTGATTCCTAATTGAGAATTTAGCCTCTTCTTGTAAGAAATTAACAATCTATTGATCTTTCTCAAACACCTTCCACTTGTGTTATTATCTAGGAACTGTTGGCCTTACAATCACATGGATATGTGGCTACATTTTTTCTCTTTTGATACTATCAACCACATCAAAATTTGCTCCAACTGCTGCAAGCCTATCTACAACTTCATTCTTCTTCTGGGTATGGAATCAATATTAAATGCTTCAAAATATTCAATTAGGTCCCATACCCTATTTTTGTAGCTCTTGAGTAGGTCATTTTTCGTAGCATGTTGTCCTCTGACTTGGTTAACAATCAGATCACTATCCCCGAATACTTGTAAATTCTTTATGCCTCTTTTCTGGCCTAATGAAGTCCATGAATCAAAGCCTCATATTCAACTGTGTTGTTTGAACAAGAAAAATGTAAATGAAAAGATGAATAATACTTGACGTTCTGTAGTGAAACCAATATTGCACCTCCTCCAACACCTTGTTTACTCCTCGAACCATCAATTTTTTTTCCAAACTTCATTGTCATCCTTATTTTCTAGCTTGGTGATATTAGGAATGGGTGAATTTTCTTGTGTACACAATATACACCCAATTCTACCTCTTCCATTTCCTTGTATGGATCAAATGCATGCCTTTTGTTCACCCATTCATCCAGAGTTAAATATGGAATACCCTCAACCTTAGTACTAGTTTCTAGATCATTTGAACACTCTTCCTGATCAAAGGTTGAGTAATTTGCATTGATTGGGCTTGGCACATGGGGATCAATGTGAAAGTTTGCAATTGGTTCCGATTTGATGGTCACCTTGGCTCCATACATCATCTTGAAAATCATTTGTGTCTAATCTGTAGATAGATATTCACTAATTTTTTGGTGTGAAATCTCTTGGTAGACATAGTGCAAAGAGAGGTGGTAGGTCAATTACGGAAATATCTTGTAGAACTATGACATTTGGGAAAGCATGTAGTGTTAAACTTAACCCTTTATGATCCCAACTGTTCCCACTACTATCCCGTCTAGTTGCACTAATCCTTTTAATATACGGGATCATATTTGGACCCAATTGATCTCGCTATACGCTTTGGTATCATTGAACTACTTTCCCTTGAATCGATCATGCAGTTGTGTACCAAGTGGTTTCTGACAATCAATGACACATAGAATGGTGGAGGCTTAAAATTTTTACTTGGTTGACCCTAACCTTGTTGTACTACATTAGTGAGAACTTTCACCTATCTTTGGTCCGATCCATTCGATGCGGACAATAAGCCATTACAACTTGCAACAAATCTTATTATCTTGGAATTGCCAGTGACTCCCACATGGAAATGTTCACATGTTTTTTCTTCATTTGATCGATGATGTTGAAAGGGGATGCATTATCTTTTTCCCGCCACTTACTCTACACAACCTTTTCTGGAGTTTGAATAGGCACATGTGTTGTTGCAACGGGTGCCTTAGGCTGATTTTACACATTCGGGGCTACATTTGGTCTACTAACTCCTTGTTGTGTAGGAGTGGGATGAGAAACAAATGGATTAGATGGTTGTCCCTCCTCTATGTTCCTCTTCTTTGACCATGTGTTGGTAGCCATGCCTTGAAAAGGTGGTTGGTTAACTCCATGAAGTCTTCTGTTTTCCAATTAACCAATGTAGTTTCCGTTAGAGGCACCTCTTGCTGAGTTTCTTGCTGCTTGATTTCCCTCTTGACTTGGTTCTTGGGACACACCAATGGTCTGTACCATCAAGGCCTGGTTTAGTGCACCATTGAAACACATTGATTGATTGTGAGGTAGATTACAGGGGTAACACCAGTTACGTACTCATGTGCCATGTTGTTTTGTGTTGGAACCAAGGCTCTTGATGTTGAAGCCGTGTTTGGATCATATGGTCGGAATGGCTTGACAACTTGAGGTTGTCCTTGGTTATGGTTTTGATTTACAACTTGAGTTGGTGGTCTATTTTACTAATATGGGGGCCTAGCTTGATACTGAGTTTGAGGCTGATATGGTCTAGAACTCTGAGCTTGTTGTCTCTTGATAGTCACTAGCTCATTTCCTAGGTTTTGTAGTTGTTTCATAACCTCCTGTAATTATTTTGAAGTGCTTGAAGAAGTAGAAGCCTCACTATTGATTTGATTCCTAGGGGGTGGAATGGGATTCAACTCTAGTGTTTAACTAGCTATAGGAGTTCCCATGTCTGGATAGAGAGGCATTGGTGGCCTTGGTGCTAGCTTACTAGCTTGAATCAAGCAATTTTCATCTCTAATAGCAATGTTATAGGCTGTGGGTAAAGTTATACCTCCCATGGATTGTATCATCATTGCAATATATGAATTTAGAGCTTTTAGGAAGTATAAAAAGGCATATCCACTTCAAACCTTAGTCTCACGTAAAGTGGAATTCTATCCCATGTTCTTTGAAATATGAAGTTGAAATCGGTCATCATTCATTAGGAGCCCTCTTGATTGTTGTCAATTGTTCCAATAAAGACAAATTATCTCCCTTTTCCCCAAATTGATTGTGGAGGGCTGTGCACAAATGGTCCCAATTCTGGATAGACCCTACTGTTAGGCTCCTAAACCATTGCAAAGCTTTACCTTTAAAATATGAAGCTAACAACTTGACCACAATATCCATTTCATTGATTTCATGAATTACACAGACATTGGTGATGTCTGGATGTGGTCAATAGGAGTAGTATGATTTTCTCTTATGAAATAGGGAATATTCTTTAGTGCTGCAACCGGGACCTGATTTTGAGCATTTAGGGAAAGTGGGCTACTGCTCATGAAGTTGACATACGGATTGGGTTGCACCATCCTGATTGGTCAGAGAAATCTCGTTGATTGGAGAAAAGGTCTACCAGGTGGAGGTGTAGACAAAGTCTGTTAGGTGGAGATGGTGATCTTTGTGGTCTTCTTCCTCTCCTTCCTCTACCTAGTGATAATTGCAGGTAGACAAATAATCCCTCTTCTCGAGTATCAGACCTAGTTTGAACTCTTCTCATGTACTTGGGCAACTTGTGCTGCTACACCACTGAATTCTATCCCTTTGGAGTCACCAGATGTGTTGGGAAATGAGCCTCAAAAGGCAGAATTTTCCAAGTTACACACCAAACTCGAAAAATTAAAATTAAAACTTTGAAGGACCTGTATATTTGATATTTTGGAGGTTGAAATTTGATTTGGAATGATAGTCCCAAAAACTTGAAAATGCAAGACTTCCGAATGTCTCGAAACTCTAAAAATCGAAGTTGAGAGAATCCTTAAATCTTGAAATCCTAAAACCTAAAATTTGGAGAACTCCAAAATCTTGAAACCGAAATTCTGAAATCCTAAGATGTCTAAAAATCGAAATTCAAAAACTCCAAAATTTTGAAAATCAAAATTTCAAAAAACTAAAAATACCCTTTTGAAGATTAGCCCCGATCTATCAACTGGTGAAATTTGGACTTATTTTGAGCAAGTTAAGCCCTTGAAAATTGATTTTGGAGTTTAGCTTGAGAGGTGAAAAGTCTGAAATTGGAGAACTTGCAATTTCTAAGTCTGAATTTCTTGGAAAGGCCTTAAAATGTATTAGAATGACTTCTTGGTCCCACCGAGCGTGCCAAAACTATTGATGCATAATCATAGCACCCTTGAATGTCTGTAACTTGATGGGTTGAAACTCTTAGTGTGATTACATAACATGGAGCTTTTCCCAAAGTGTGGGACTTTGCAATTGGGAAATATCTCCGGATGAAGGTTGGTTCCTATTCCTCTATTCCAATGCACATATCCAAATTGTAGAGGATATACTCTAAAATCTACTCTAACTTGCCAAGGAGACTAGGTTCAGGATATTAGGATAAATTAAACCTAAACTAAAGAGGTGGTGCACCAAAGGAATGCTAAATAACGTGTATTATAAGGAGATGGAAACCACAATCATATAAAAAAGGATGAAAATACATCACGAGATCAATCCACTAACCATTAAATATAAACCATTAAAAATGTAACACAACCACCATGCATAGATAACTAGGATTGCAATGAGAGATCAAGAAGATGCAATGAATATAAGAGAGGGTTGAAATTCATCCACAAAATTTTATTACTACTTAACAAATTGATACAATGCATTACAATGGCCAAGAGGCAAAAACTTGTATTACATTTTTGATAGGCGGTTTTTACTCCACAAATCTACTTATAGATAAGATAAGAAGGGGGGTGTAAAGTAAAATTATCTAACCTTAAAAAAATGCCCCTCCTTATAATATATAGGAAGAATAAGAGTAAGGGGAGAAATAATTTGAATTCTTTCTTCAATCACCCTAGAATGCATTGAATTCACCTGCAACAATGATGGGTTCCACTATAAAAGCCATACCTCCATGTACTATTCCTTGTTAAATAAGAAAGGAACCCATACATCATCATTTGGGTAGGTGAGAAAACTTGGGAACCCTCTAAAATGGAGGATTGTATTTATCCATTTTGAATAACTTAGTTTCACTTAAATTAAGATAACTAGTCATAGTTGTGTAGAGGAGACTATAAGATTTCCAAAAGTCCTTTCTTGTGAAAATCTGAGCTCCCAGTCAAACGTTATGACCATCGAAGATTAGGGTGCCATAATGCATTAATGACGAATGCTTGGCTCTATTCCTTCGAGACTCCAAAATACATGCAACTTTTGAAATCCTGAAAATTTGGACTTTCAGACATTTTGACTTTAGAGGTTAATATACCGATCATTGCTCAAAATGCCTCGAGAGTTCTAAACCTATGAAACCCGAAAGTCCAAAATTTCAGACTTTCAGAATTTCAAATCTTTTAAAACTTCGGAACTTTCCATTTTGGAGTTTTTTCATTTTTCATCACTTGAAATGGCCTGAGAGTTCCAAAACTCCAAAACCTGAAACTCTAAAATTTTGGACTTTCAGAATTTTAGAACTTTTTGCCTTTCAGACCCGCGACACTATTCATCCTTCAAATCACCTTGAGAGTTACGAAACTCCAAAACCTGAATCTCTGAAACTTCAAAACCCAAATCTCTCGAAAATATGAAACTCGAAACTCTAAAAATATCAAAGTGTGTTGACCCGAAAGTAAGTTTGACCTCTGAAATCTGAAATTGTTTCGTATTTTTGGAGTTTGAGATTTTGGGATTTTTGCTCACTTTTCCCGATTGGTCATTTATTTTCTTTGAAACTCGAAACTTGAACTTCGAATTTCAGACTTTTTCCTTCAGGATTTTGACATTGTTCACCTACCCATGCTCACCGAGATCTCTAAAACTCGAAGCCTAAAAGTTTGAATTTGGACTTTCAATTCTGAACTTTTGGTATTTTTTTTCATCTTTTCCCCATTTGGCTGCCGATGAAACCTTTTGGACTTTTGGGGTCCCCATTTTTTCTAAGCGACTTTGAGCACGGGTTCTACCTTTTTCAATCTTGCCATGTCCGAGTTGAGTCAACCTTTTCTTGAATTCATCCACTCAACTCATTCTCGTGATCATCATGCCGACCCCAAAGCTCGGCCCACAAACTTGTGCAATCGATATGCGGAGTTTGGCCGATGAGCCACCCTTCCATCAATTTCTTGCCTTTGACATCACTTCCATTTCCAAGCCCACCTACAACCTGATCTTTGGAATTGAAATGTGAGATCCTATGTTAGAATGATTCCCTCAATTTCTCGGTGTGCAATGTTGTTTTTTCTAATTTTTCTTGAGAGGAAAAATTAGATAACAGTCCTTGATTGGAATTTTTAGCTATATGACCAACAAGATTGCAGTTATAACACCATATCTCATATTTACCTTCATTTCTTGGTCTAGAATACTATCGATAGAAAAATTTAGCATTATGGCCCTTATTGTGGCGAGTTAAAGCGTGTAATATCTCTTGAATTATATGAATGATTATCCCTATCATTTCTTTATGGAAATTCCTTCTTAAAAAAGCTTCTATAGTACCTAGCTCTATGACTAAAGGTATTGCAAGAATAACAGACACCATTAAACTTACTTGTGACCTTCATAGCATTAGGCTATCTTATGATGTTCCTTTGAGTCATTTTATCCTCCTTGACTCTAGTAGGTCCTTGAATAGATGTAGCCTACCGAAATTTCTTATTTTCTTATTCCTTAAACCCCAAACCTGATTTTTCACTAGAGGGTCTTTGAGTGCTCAAAATCTCATCAAGATTACTTGTTATTTTTAAAAAAGCTGTTCATAGGTTTTCATTTTGTTAGAGAAATGATTCAATTCTACCTTTAGAGTCTTTATTTAATCTTCAAGCACCCTGATGATTGATTCAAGCTTGAGATTATTTCTTCTTTGGAGCACTAACTCAGCCTGCAAATCATTTTCATTCACTTCTTATGTTTTTTCTTCATTAGAATGAGTCACATCAGTTTGGTAATTCCCTTTTTAGCTGCTTATAACATCCTTTTCACCATCACTAGAGGGATTGATAACACCTTCACATAAGTATTCTAACTTCTTCCATAGCCCCCTAGTTGAATAACAATCTACAACCATGCAACTTACACATTCTTCTAATACACCAAAAATGATATCTTTGGAAATTTATTCCATGGGGTATGATGAATCAAAGTAATCAACATCAATATCATATCCAAGATAACTTAGATGTATGTTCATTATGAGTCTCCATAGGATATAGTTAGTTCCATTGAACATAGGATCTTGATATAGAAAAATATCTTCTCCCATTTTGATAAAACAACATGTTATACAATATAATCTCCTTCAAGTAGTCAAACTTAATTCAAAAGGACCATCTTTGATACCAATTTTTATAAGCATAATGGAGTGAGGGGGGGAATGAATCATTCGTAAAAACTTTACTTCATTTTCCATTCATTATTTGAACCATTCATTCAATATCCATAAACCATGCAATATTATTAAGTGCGTTCAAACGTTTACAAGTGTATGCAATAAGAAAAAGAACACAAGACACCAAATAGAAGTGGGAAACCCTCAAGAGGAAGAAAAACCACTGAAATATATGATTATATTACACAAAACAAAGGAATTGCAAGAATATTACACATCATGGAAGATTTCTTTAGTGAGGCACCAACCCCACAAGGAGCACCAACACCAATCCTACAAGGAGGCTACAAACCCCTAAGGTGATCAAGCACAAACTCAACCAAATATAAATATATGATCACTGATGATATGCTGCTCCCATAATTGATAGTGATCCAAATTTAGCTCCAAACATACCAAACCCTCTTCAAAACAAGCTCTCTCCTAACTCGCTCAATCCTTATTCTTCATGGGCTGATTAGGTCAATTTCCCTTGCACATATAATCCTCAATCTTCCTAATCTCTTTATTAATTTTCTAGGATCTTTAAAAACCCCTCTATACTTTTCGTCTTTAATATTTGACTTGCTCATGTCCCTACAGCACAACTAGTCATAATAAGAAAATATAACATGCTCTATATACATGACTTAACTCTAAAACACCCCTAGGTCAGCAATGGGCATTAAGGTCAGTCATACCAAATTAAAAAAATAACAAAAACCATAAATCAACTCAAAAGACCTAAGTAGGTCGGCGGGGTCAAGACAACATCGATAAGCACCGCGACACCTCCAAAGGCCAAAACAAGCTCTTCAAGCACCATCCAATGCACCGGCAACTTAAAGGTCATATAGAAAATTTTTCATGACTCCCAAATCTCCACAAAACATAAAAACATAAAAGGATTACCAATAAGATTAGGAACATCTGCAACTTCCATCTCCATTATGAAACACTCCAAGAAGCAAACATCTCAAACTAGGTCTTCAAGCACCCATAATTTAGTCCTAGAAAATGAATGAGTTCACATAGATATACTCATAATAAAGTATTAAGCAATATATTAATGGAAATATCTCTGAATCTACTTTCTAAAAAAACTCACTTCATGATCCAACTCATAGTGTAATACCTCTAGCCAATCCAATCTATGAAACTACTCAAAATTGCCAAACAAGACTCAAGAACCAGTCTTACAAAATCAAGATCCAAACATATTTAAATTAACTTCCAAGATAAACTAAAGAATGGAACACATAAAGGAAACTTGTAAAAAAATCTTCAAGCACCGACATACATATCTTATGTGGAGAAATTCATCCAAGCACACCTATTCCTTCAAGCTTTCTTGAGAGGCACAATAGGGATAATTAGGTCAATATGTATTCAACTTAAAATCATCACTCTAGATAAAATAAATCTCTCCAACACACCATACTAGGATCCTATCAACTATCCATGACCATAAAATGAAGCTACAACAAGCAAAACCATCAAACACATCTCAAACCTCTATGACTAAATTTTAGCTCTTAAGGACAAAATTGGTCGGCTGACTTTGAGGACGCATATATTTCATTTTCTCCATTGAAGTTACCTGAAATTTTTCATATATACTTATAGAATATCCCAAGTATTATGGAACAATTTAATTTTCATCTTGAAGCTTCCATATCAGCCCTAAAACTATAAATCTTCATAAAAATAGGGTTTTTATCTCTCTTGCTAAAACAAATGGAACACCAAACCACCACCAAAATTAGATATGAGGAATCCTATTTAACCTTGATGTATCACATTTTCTTTCACAAACATTTAAGATACCAAAAATTAACTTCTTCCAAGTTGCTATGATATGAGGGTTTTAGCTAGGGTTTTGACCAACTTAACTTCTTAATGATTGTTCATAAATGTATGACGATAAATCCACCTAATTATTTTTGAAAAAAACTTTAGAATGAATTTAAAATCATCACCCAAAACCTCAAGGTCCCATGTAATTTTTTTTTTTGAGTGGGTGAGCATCCGAAGTTCCCATATTGAGTTGGATTTTGCTTCTCTAGGTGTAGACACCTAAAATCCGCTCACGCACTTTTAATACTAAACTTGGACTAATTACCCTCTTTACCATCATTTCCATTATAATTGGAAATTTCCCACTAATTAACTAAGGTTCCCTCTATTTTGGTCCATTAATGACACTTCATTAATTAACTAGACTTTACCCCATTTCGGATGCCAATTAACGACACTTTATTATTTGTAATCCTCTAATCAATTAATTAAATATCATTAGTTAATTAAGCCTTTGTAACCTTGTATTTAATTAATAAACCCTCTTATTGATTAAATCCCCCTTTTAAATCATCCAAATCCTACCTATTTTCCTCTAAATCCCCTCTAAATAGCTTTCTAAGCTTATCCTACCTTATTAATTAATCCTAGTTGATTAATTAAATCATCTCCAACTCCCATGAGTTGCTAATTCTAATCAATTTCCTCTAAGCATGCTTATCTCTTCTAATTCTAATTTATCTTTTATCCCACATTCACTAGGTTTCTAGCTTCTCCCAAATTGGAAAGCTATATAAAGGACCTACCTCCTTCCTTCCCAACTTACACCATACCTTTATGTTAAGCATATGATAAAAGCATTCTCCACCATTGAAGAAGCTTGTTAATTTTGACTACATTCATCCACTCTTTGCATTAGAGTAGTAAAGGAAGATCTATATATGACCTTGTAGTAATTTATGATAGATACTTTCCTCTTATGAGAGATAGCCATCCTTTGATCCCTTGGTGATCTTAAGGATCAACTTATAATTTAGAAGACATATAAAATTTACTAAGAATTAGCTTGATGTTTTCAAAGCTCCATTTGGATGCATTAGTTTAATATTTTTTTATCTTGCATAGCCTTATCATGATGTTAATGGTAGATTAACTTAGTTCATTTGAAACTACTTGGTGTTAGTTTCCATTAAATTAGCTTAGCTTATTTAGCATACATAGATTTGGCATGCCCGATGGGAGATACTCCATTGTCTCATGCATTTATTTCAAGTTTTTGTAGTTTAGTTTCATCTTATGATTTTACTAACCCTATCTTAAACATTTATTGATAAATCTTGTGATTATTAACTTGTTTTGTTAAGTTTGCATGTGTTGAGTGCTCTTTACAGGTTATAAGGAGGTGAGGTGCTACCAAATTTGAAGTTAAACAATAAAGATTTGAGATTTTTGACAATCTTTTTGTCAAAATCCCATGTTTTTGAAGTTGCACAAGTGCCTTGCATTGGAGTTTAGACCCAGGCATCAATGTTGAAAGGATTACACTATCATTGATAGGCTTGAGTTACTATTTCTAGGCTTGCGCTCTTTGTTTCTAGGATTGCATTAACGTTATATGGAATTTTCCTCTATGTAGCTCACAAGCTCTTTGTTAAACTAGGATTGCGTTAGCATTTCTCTTCATGCACTAGCGTTAAACTATTTTCTTATACGTATACATAGAGAAATGCCTTGTGTTATGTTGTTCTTAAGCTTGCGCTTTGTTTATAGGATTACGTTATTGTCAAAAGGCTAACGCTAGTATTTTGTGTAATTTTTTTCTTGGATTCCAAGAAATTCTAGAATCTAATTTTGGTGTTTTTTGTTGTTTTGCAGGTTTTTTCTAACATTTGTTTTCAGGTTTTGATTTAAATCAAATTTTCTAACATGTCTAAATTATTTGATGAATGTTGTATTTCCATGCTTTTCTTAAGTTAGGCTAAAGTTTGTGTATGCTCTTCTCTTGCACCTTTGGTGATCTTGAGAATCAAAAGAAACTTTAGTCTTATTTTCTAACATTTGGATTAAACTTGAAAATTTCATCATTTATTTTGTTAAGGGAATGAATATTTTACAAAGCATTGTTTAAATTCATTTGATTTAAGTTTTCCATTTTTCTATCTAGTTGAATCAATTGTTGTGTATGCTCTTCTCTTGCATCCTTGGATGATCTTGAGAATAAAAAACAACTTTGGTTCACTTTTCGTAAGGAAAATAATAAATCTTTTTTGTGCTGAGGACCTAAGGTTTATCAAAGACTTGATAAAAAAATACTAATGACATTTGTTGTAGGTTTCCAATGGTGTGCTAAACCACATTTCTAATTCAAGATAAAACACACACCATTTATTTAAAACAATGTATTTGCAAGTTTAGTTAAGAGATATGACTCATCCACTTTAAATTGTGGGAAGTATCTTGGCATAAGCCATAAAACTTATTATGAGGATTACCACATGAACCCCAAAGTAGTCCACACCTTGAGGGAACTAGTGGACAAAATGAGAAGTTCCCCACTACCCACTTGACTAGAACAAAAAAACGTGAGAATAAGCTTCAAGTTTCCCGTATGAGGCCCCGTTCATTAATTTGATTGTGGGATGATGGTCCTTTGTATAGTTTACTAGAAAAGTGTACCTCTCTTAAGAAATAATTGGTGAGTGTTAAGAACAAAATATTAGGAAACCATTTGGAATTGGGGCCAACTTGAATTTATCCATCATGTTATAAAGAGATTTCACAAAGAAATGACTTTCTTGGAGTCAAAACATTATTATTCAAACAAGGGAAGAGTCCATTAAAGTTGGTGCCACGTGACATTCATCATGAAACTTACAAAGAAAAACTTTGTCCTAGTTTCTACCTTGTCATAAGATAAGGTGAAACTCTGCCAAAGTTACGCTATGTATTTTTCATCCCCATTTGATCTATCTCCTTTTTTATCTTATTTCCATTTTTGGAAAAAATAGAACAAACTATGTGGAACTACAAAAAATAATCATGTCCACCACTTTTGTAGTCACTTACATGACCATGTCGTGGCATGAATGTTAAGTGTTGAAAGTGTGCTAGTACATCCTCATGTTTTGGTAAGCCTATATCTTGATACCCATGTCAAGATCATCTCATTGTAGTTAGGTTGTCTCATCATTGATTTCCCCTTGAGTTGTTATGTTGATTGCATCATATCCATACATTTTGGATACTTACATCTTATTTTCTTGTAAAACTTGATATAAGTTTCTAGATTGTATTGTTACGCTGCTCACATAGTATCAAATAATTGTTATATTTAGACCTTGTTTTTATTCTACTTGTGTCATATTAATACCATTTTGATACTAACATCTCATTTTCCCTAAAAGCTTGATTAAAGTATTCAAGTTGTATTGTTACACGGCTTGCATTTGTAGCCTCCATTTTTCCAAATTTGGACTTTGTTTATCTTAAAATCATTTAGGTATACCTTGAATCGAAATCACTTCAACCTCATTTTAGTACTTAATCCTTATTTATTCCAAACTTGATTCAGGTGTTGAAATTTTTGTTGTCATTTTAAACCAAACCGTATTTGAGACATAGGGAGTAGTTACTTTTGTGATTGGATCCTTATTCGAACTTGTTTTACTTGTCTGTGGTTCTTCTCATCGTATAGTTTCATTTCTTTGATTCCTTGATTTAATTTACTTGATTCTTTGGGATTATTTTCCTTTATTATTTGGCATTCATTGAGACATTTGTAGCCATCACACTTCTTGTTTTTTCTAGGGTCCTTGTAGTCTTTGTACACATTTATCAAACCCTAGCTAAACACTTCCCATTATGCCTTCTATTATAAGAATGGGGCACAAAAATTAGGGTCAAATCCTTTCGTCAACGATAAATTAAACCCCTTATTTGAAGAAGACAACATGGTTGACCATAGTGGCAATGAGGGGAACTCTCCTTGAGATAAATTTGAATTTGACCCAACCCGCATGGATAAATTTCTGTTCTAAAACATAAACAAAGTCTGAATGTGTGTCGTAGAATTAGGGGCTAAATTTCCACCTAAATTTGACCATACTCTCCTCATAAACATGGTTCATTTGGGAAGAAGAGGAAGAGTCCCCCTTTGATCTATAGATGACATACTAAATCCAGGACATGCTTCTACTTGGCCTAGGAAATGCGAGAAGACATGCCTTATAAAGACATTGGTAGTTATCGTATACCTGTTGTTTGCATTAACTCTAATGGAAACGTAGAAAACAAAGAACATGAAGATCACGAAAATCCACCTCTAGGTGAAATTCATGAAGAAACCAAAATGAGGAGGTCACAATCCAACAAAAATTACAAGCCCTTAGTCATCAATTGGTGAGTTTGGCTTCACATGTCCATAAAGACCCATAAATAAAGGCTAAAAATCCACGTATAGACAAGCCCAAGGATTCATATAAGGAGTTTTTCACTAAAACTCCATGTCAAGAGAAACCTAAGGTGGTGTATTATGAGCTATACACTGATAACCAAGGTGGTGAAACATCCAAATCTAACCATGTATATATGCTTGCCTCACCTACACGTGGAAAAATATTTGATCACGAATGGTAGTCTATGAAAAATTCCCTCACCAATTTACAAGAAAGTAATGTAGGACACAATAAAAAGTACCAATTTGAAGAACTATGCCCTTATCCTTTTGATAGAGTGATGTTAAGAACACCCTTTCCACCTCACTTTGACTGCCCTAAATTTGATAAATATAGGGGTAAAGGTGACCCGTGCAATCATGTTAAAGACTTCTTCATGGCTTGCCAAGAATTTTCCTATAGTGACAACTATCTCATTCGCCTATTCCCACGGAGTCTTGGAGGCCAGGAACTTGAATGGTTCCTTCATATACCTAAAGGGTCAATCTTCACATGGGCTGAATTGGTGGAAAATTTTATGTATCACTTTTCATTCAATATGGAGAGTGACATTACCATGTTACTTATGAAATGAAAAACTATAGAATAATGAAAACATTATTGGTTTCTTACAAATATGGTGAGGGTTAGCTAGTCGTTTCCCTTGATCAATACCAGAGAAATAGTTTGTTTGCATTTTCATGCAAATTTACATCCAAAAATTTCTTTCCACTTTCAAATGCAATGTGGTAATACTTTCAAGGAAGTCATAGAAAAAGTAAGTCAGATCGAGAAGGATTTATTATTTAAAGGGACATTAAAACCCTTTTCAAGAGAAAAAAATTAAACCAAACCTATAAAAAAGCCTAAATTCTTTAAAAAAGAATAAAAATGATGTAGGTGATGGTACAACTAATTCAAAACATGTGCAAGTAGTTTAGAACAATGCTTCCTTAAATCTTACTAAAGGACCAACTGCACTAGAAGTCAAAATACACATGTTCACTCCTCTCATGGATTTTTTGTCGTCTATATTAAAACAATTCGATGCGCAAGTGAACATGGCCAAATTACCTAACACTACACCATATGTAGATGATGTACCTAAACTGTCATGGTATAAAGACCATGAATATTATGAATATCATCATGTTAAGGGCCATATCACTGAAAAATGTTTGAAGTTGAAACAATTCATTCAAGACCTTATTGATAGTGGAGAGGTTGAGATGGACTCACCTGGACCCAACAAATATTCTAATCAAAAGTTGGGAATTTACAAAGAGTCATTTCCTAAACATAAATAGGTGGATAAAAATTCGGATCAAGGCCGGTGATCCATATGGATCAAAATGAATCTACTTCATCAAAATAGTCGGCATGAAGAAGGAAAAAAATGAAATACAGAGGTTCTGTCTTTTTAGTAACAGGACCACCGCTCTGTCAGGTAACCGCTCTGTGCAGAGCGACGAGTCTGGCTCTTTCAGATAGAAAACAAAAATATGAAATGAACAACCTAGAATTTGGATGGTTTTTCATGTCTCTTCTCCTCCATGACCTTTCCCATTCTCCAGTGCAAGGGAGGACACGAGAGAGGCTATAAATACATGTTTGTAAAAGAGAATAAGATCATCGAAGCATGAAAGCAAATGAGCAAGAAGTTATTAGTGATGGAATTGTGTTCTTTAGAAGAAAGGAAGGTTGAGACAGAGCAAACAAGTATTTGGGATGAAGTGTGAGATATTATCTACTTATCTTTCATGTTTATTGTAAATTCTGTACTTGTTATTTTGAATTGGCCAATAAAAATGGGAAGAAAGAGCAATTTCCCTTCCTGACTGGTTTTTCCTCCTCTAGAGGTTTCCAGGATAAAATTGGTTGGTGTTTATGAGCTTAAATTCTTTCCTTTCTTGCAATTATGGATTCTAAGCATAAGCGTAATTCATTCACTAGCTATCTCTGTCATTTTCTATAGAAAGTAGAACAATAACGTTAATTGTGTTTCGTGGCTGATTCCAAAGTTGAAGAGTTTACAAATCATTTTGGTATCAGAGCTAAAAATTATCTAGGACTGTGGTATTCATTCTTGGATTTGTATGACAGTGATGAGATCTAAAGGCAAAGAGGCTTTACCTTGTGATCTAGAAATTTCTACAAAGAAGTGGAAACAAAGAATTCAGGGGACAAATAGAGGAAGAGAACTTGGTCCGTAGAATCGAGATGCTAGAGACCATGATGGATAGGATGTTTAGAAGGCAAGAAGAGCTTGCTGATTTATAGAAGACAACTTCTGTCAAACAAGAATCCATGGACTCAATGGTTTAGGGCTTAGCTGAAAAGTTTGGCATAGGAAGGAGCCACCATGAGGAAAGTTATGGGGAAGAGCATGAAGAAGAGACTTCAAACACAAGAGAAAAGGTAAAATCCAATCATAATCCTTTTAAAGTTGAGACAAAAGTTGATATTAAAAGCTTTGAAGGACAAGTAGATGCGGAGTTGCTTGATAAATGGTTAAAATAGTTAGAAGTCTACTTTAGCGTCCATAATGTCACTGAGGCACGAGGATCACCTTTGCACGTCTCAAAATGGAGGGACACACTTTGGTTTGGTGGGAAACCCATCTAACCACTTGTGAAAAGAAGAAACGTCCTATTGTGAAATCTTGGAAAGAATTTAAAGAATTACTTAGAGCTAACTTCTATCCTATTGGCCACAAGACTGACCAAATGATTAAATGGTAGTATTTTAGACAAGGCAGTGGTCAAAGTGTGCAAGACTATACTACGGAGTTTTGGAGGCAGGCCATGTTGCTAAACATGGACTTGGAGGATGAGGATATTCTGACTAAGTACTTGGGAGGAATTCACACTCACCTTCAAAGAAAAGTCATCTCCACCAAGCCCAAAGATCTCAATGAGGCGTGTGTGCAAGCATACTACATAGATGATGAAAAGAAGAAAGGGGAAGCAGAGCCGAGGGAAAAGTAGTTGAAAAATCAGTAGAAAAAGAGTATGGGCAAACAAGTAACAAGGGTAAGTGGAAAGGGAAAGGTAAACAAGCTGCCACTACTTTAAATACTTGTAAAGATCCCAAGAATTTTTGCAAGAACTATGATATTAATGGTCATACTGACGCTACATGTTGGAAGTTGTATCGGAGTCTAAATCGTTAGGACCAAATGTTGTGGTTTCTAAATTTGGCTTAGGAACATATAAAATTTCCAATTCGATAGTTATGAACTCGGGAAGCCTATGAATGCCATGCATCTCAAACGTTTCTATGCCTAAGCATGGGGGTCCTTCAAAAATAAAAAAAAGTATAAATTAAAAAAGGAAACAAAAACGTAAAGAGAAATAAATCTAAGTGTGAAAACCATGAAATTGTGGCACATTGGACAAGTCCTTCGGTGAAAACCAATTTCTAGTGCTATAAGAGGGTTCGTTGTTCACAAGCATCTCACACCTAGAGTACAATGACTTTATCCTAAGTTAAGTTTTTACTTGCGTCTCGAGGTTTCTTTTGAGTCTGTCCTTCATGGCCTTGATCTGGTTGATCTTATGCTTATATGAAAGGAATATTCCTTTGTACATTTCCATATAATCTTTGAGGCAATCCTTTACATCTTCAATTCTTTATACATATGTTTGATGTTTTCACTTGTACATTCCCATCTAACACTCAGGGGCATCTACGCTTATTTTTCATAGCTTCGGAAGACTTTTCGAAAATACCAAAAACATTCAAATACACTTTGAAAAAACCATAGACATTCAAAATAGGTTTTGCTAGAAAACAAACTAAAAATAATATAACATTGTCCTATCACAAATACCAAAACAATGGAAAATGTTTCAAAACTATCCCACAAAAACAAAGTAGTGTTTTGCTTACTTAGTTGTTTTTTTGTACATAGTTTTGTTAGCTTGTTGTGTGTTGACTTACATAATTTTTAGATTAGTCTATTCTTTGCTTGATTAGATTAATTCTTGTTGCATTGTTCAATTGTGTTTATAGTATATTTGATTAAATTTTGCTTGTGCTTATGTTTTTTTCTTGTACATTGTTTGTTATCATTTCATCATTCACACCATCTATATTATCACCTCTAACATATTTACATATCATCAAATAAAATGCTAAGCTAACATCATACAATATCATCGATGCGGTAATAGGGATTATTTTTGTCCCCCCCTCATCATAGACCATGATAAAAACATGGACTAAACATACTATCTCATAACAAAAAAATGTGATAAATAATCAAAGTACATCATCATCATATCAAAGTAAAAATTAATGTCCATATACATAAGTGTGTCTAAATATACATCAGATACAAAAACAAGCCACTATGGGCATGGGTCGAAAATACGTGCTTTCATCTCGAGGCATGATAAAAAATAATACACATACATCATGTCAAAAACCATGTGTCTTCATCATGAGGCATATACCAAAAATAAATACATGGATACATAAACAAAGTCAACCTTGAATATTTCCAAGACTAGGACTTCCTAGCATGTGACTAGGTGGTGGAAAATGTATAGGGGAGGCATCGAATGACCTATCCAATCTCGATAGTTTGTGCAATTTGGATCTCAAACGACTACTTGCAATTTGACTATATGGAGGTGCCCTTTGTCCCTCTAGAATTGCAACATGGTATAATGCCCTATAATGTGCTTCCTTAGCTGATGTTGATACAAAGTCATATACTAAGTATGGGGATCCCTCTTTGTTAAAGATGCACGATGCGAGCATCACACTCGCTATTAGTTGGGAAACATCCACTTGTAGTTGAGTCCTCGTAGCTCCCTATTGTAATCTCTCCAAAAAGACATGGTCTCGCTCTGCGACAACCAATTCTACTTGTCGCTTTAAGGTTTCCATTACAATGAAAGCTATATCACCCCACTACAAGGATATGTCTCTCTACACTTGTAACATGGCCACTGATGGCTCACCGCTCATGGAAGCACTCTATAACCTAGACTGGTATGTCTCGTTGTGGTGGTCCTTGTGTGTCCCCCACTACGCCCCCGTCACCCCCACCTACTACAATCTATGGGCTACCTTGTCTAGGAGGTGATGGTGGACCCTACTATAAATTAACCATCCGAATATCCCGATGAGCAACCTTCTCGTACTACGGGTATCTCTACATGTGGATGCACTAGTGCCATCTATGGTTGCACCTGTACGTACATGCCGCAGAGGAGCCACGTGGTGGCGCATGCTATAGAGGAGCCTGTTGTAGTGATGACTATTATGGAGGGGGATCTACCTATGGACCCTACCATGCGGCTCTTGTGGTTGTGCTAGTCCTTGTCCCCTGTCCATTCTCTCCATGTAATTCCACCTTAGCCTCTGGATCCCATAAGTGGCCCTATCTCATAGGGCCCAAAACTGAAGTCTAGCTTTTATCGAAGCTATACCAATAGTTATAGTGGCTTATGGAATGGTGATGTGTCTAAGAAATATTGTAGCATACCAAGGCCCATAATCCATAGTGGTCCTGGGGTCCATTATCTATCTGCGTCCATCCCATCTTTGTGAAATGATACCCTAAAATTGTCAAGTTCCCTCTGTGGTCTAATGCGGGGCCCAAAATCAAAAGTCTCTTACGCTGCGTGCATACCACATCTTGTCACCGGGAATTCCATAGATGAGACCAAACTACTAGTGAACCTTTTCAACATGATACAAATCTAAAATGTGTGGGTGACTAACAATCAAAAAGTGGTCCACCTCAACTATGCTAAGCTCTGTAGTATCCTAACGCCACTTTGTAATCGACGGTATGGTCATCGGTCACCATTCGTAGTTGTAGGTCATCAAATGCTCATATATTATAAGAAGTAGAACTTAAATGAGATCTGAAATCCTATACAAATGACTCCCATCCCCTACAAGATGGATCATCGGTTGCTTTATCTCATAGCTTTCCAAGTGATAGAAATATGGTCCCATGAACAAATTTGTAGATGTGTAGTAGGGCCCAAGCTCCTTAAACCTCTATATGTTATCAAATATAAATCCCAAAGTGCAAATGGGCCAGTATGTACTGACCCTAACAAAATACCTCTCCATCCATAAGTCTATACACCACTCCTATCAGGACGAGTGGAAAGTGAGACCAGTCTTGTCGGACAATAGGTAGCCACCGATAAGAGACATAAGGTACAATGTTGGGTGTGTAATCCTCACGGTCATCAAAGTACCTATACAAATACATTTCCATGCCTAGTTGAGGAATATCCTATAGCTGAAAAAGATCCCATATGTGTTCCAGAATCTGATTGTGATGCCTGTTGTAGGTCACCAAGCTACCTTGTATGGGAACTCGAGGATCCGATATACATCATCTAATGTCACGGTCATCTCACTTATGAGAAGTATAAAATTATGGCTCTCACTACATCACCTCTTTCTAAGGCAAGTAAGGAGGCTATGGTCCAACATTATGTGTGGTAGTCATGTGCAATATGTGATAACCCCATCACCACCAAAACAACAATCATTATGCGCTGCTCTCAATAGGAGAAAGTATGCTCATATCGTCACAGAGTCCATTCTACTCACACACCTCTAAATTATGTAATCTTTCTTGCAAGAACACACAAGACACAAACAAGTTAACATCTTCATTTCTTCTCAAAACATCTTCCTAAGGTGTTCTAATTACTCCTACATTCTTCTAAATCATTCCTAATTTTTTCTAAACATCTTCAAAATTTCAATCAAAAGATTCTAAAAGCCAGTTTTAAGCTAGTACAACCCTTTTCACACCAATGCATACCCCCATGACGTTAGTTCATGTATTTTAACATTAGCGCAAGTCCACACTAGCGCTCGTGTTTTGATGCTCATGCTCTTATTTTAACACTAGCAAAAGCCCATGCTAGCGTGACCTTTTTCACACCCATGAAGTCATTTTAACGCTAATACATGTCCAACCCTAGGCTAAACCTAATGTAATGCCTACAATCTCATTTTAATGCTAGCGCACGACCCTTTATGCTAGTGCATGCAAAGCTACACTAGTGTGCTTAAGGGCTGCACTAGCATTAACTCGCCAACTTCTCCTAGCTATAATAAGCAATAAATACATTTAAAATGTAACTTTTTGAGTTTTTATTGAGACACCATCTAGCACCCTCTCGAAAATCTCGAACTCGACCTGCGTGATGTATATGGTTCAATATATGTGTCATCTCTCTCATAGGTTAGAGTAAAATCTCTCAACAAGGCAATTGAGTGTAATAGTAAATAATGGGTCACAATGGATTTTACCCATCCCACCCTACTATTTATACCTTCCAATCCCTAACTCCTCATTTTTATTTCCCTCTAGGGGTTGGATGACTAACATGTTCTTATATTTTCTTCCTCCATGTGTTGGTGTTATGTCGTGATGATTATTTTTATTAAATGATCATTTTACTAATGTTTTCGCCTCATTGGGGCATGTTTTTGCTTCCCGGAAATTTTTGTGATCTCCACGTACATCATCATTCTTCTATATCACATTCTTCCTATATATATATATATATATATATAACTAAAAAAGTAAAAATAAAAAAATTGGTAAATTCAAAAAATCCAAAAAATTAGTAAAATTCAAAAATCCGATAAAAATATTCAAACATCTAAATCATTTACAGGACAAAATGTCCTTCCAACATTGAAATTTATCCTACGAAACATATTTCTTGGGTCCTCACTTGTTTTGACACATGACTTGTGGATCATTTTGATCTACCTCCATTAACAAAGCTGGTTTACCTACTATGTCTACCCTTCCTTGCACATCCAATTGCTTGGGGTAGTTTCATAGGGCATGAATGATTTTTCATAGGACCCTTGTGTCCTCCATTTATTCACCTTACATATATCCTTGCTTGGGATGTCATTTTTAACCTTTTTAGTTAACTCAAACATTTGGGAATTGAAGCTCGATAACAAAAACATTGGTACAAATGTCTTGAACGTTGTTTGTTTGCGCTTGTTTTCTTTATTGGTCTTCTTATTTACTTTCTTGTATTACATTACGTTCTGTATGTTGCATTGGGTTAGTATTCACATTAAATAAAGTTTCTCCCAAACCAATGGTTCATTGATTACATTGAGAAATGATGAAAATAGGTGGCTCTTGAGCCAGCTGGGTTGAAAGCTATCTCTCTTTTCTTCATCTCCACATTTCTTCATCACCATTTTCTTCTATCACAATTTTTCTTCAAAACCACTTGGGGCAATAGGGATTATATTTATCCCCCTTCTTCCTCTTTTTTTTCTCACCATTGAAACACATGTTTTTATTTCCCAATCACTCATATTACACACTCACCTCCTAGGCTTGTGTCAATTCTTCTTATTTCCTTCTTCTTTTCAATCGTCGATCGACCTCTTCCATCACCCCATCGACACTCGAGGGGGCATCCTTCATTCTATTAATTTTTCTTCCACTCCTTCAAAATTTACTTTTCTATAATTGTATACTATCTTTGAAGTGGCATCACTTGTGTTACACCACCCCAAAGAGGGGAAACTGTAGACACCTAAAATCTGCTCACGCAGTTTTATTACTAAACTTACACTAATTACCCTCTTTCCGTAATTTCCATTATAATTGGTGATTTATAGTTAAACTAACATTCCATCCATTTTTATCCATTAATGAAACCTCATTAATTAACTATCCTTTACCCCATTCGGATGCCAATTAATAACACTTTGTTAGTTGTAATCCTCCTCTAATCAATTAATTAACTATCATTAGTTAATTAAGCCTTTGTAACCTTGTATTTAATTAATAAACCCTCTTATTGATTAAATTCACATTTTAAATCATCCAAATCCTAATTTTTTTCCTTTATAACTCCTCTTAATAACTTTATAAGCTTATCCTAGCCTATTAATTAATCCTAGTTGATTAATTAAATCATCTCCAACTCCCATGAGTTGCTAATTATAATCAATTCCCTCTAATCATGCTTATCTCTTCTAATTATAATTTATCTTTTATCCCACATTCACTAGGTTTCTAGCTTCTCCCAAATTGGAAAGCTATATAAAGGACCTACCTCCTTCCTTCCCAACTTACACCATATTTTTATGTTAAACATATGATAAGAGCATTCTCCACCATTGAAGAAGCTTGTTAATCTTGCCTCCATTCATCCACTCTTTGCATTAGAGTAGTAAAGGAAGATCCATATATGGCCTTGTAGCCATTTTGGAGAGATCCTTTCCTCTTGTGAGAGATAGCCATCCTTTGATCCTTAAGATTGATCCCTTTGTGATCTTAAGGAGCAACTTATAATTTAGAAGGCATATCCAATTTAGCAAGAATTAGCTTGATGTTTTCAAAGCTCCATTTGGATGCATTAGTTTAATATTTTTATCTTACATAGCCTTATCATGATGTTAATGGTAGATTATCTTAGTTCATTTGAAACTACTTGGTGTTAGTTTCCATTAAATTAGCTTAGCTTATTTAACATACATACACTAGGACTCGTTTTACCAAAAACATCATATATTGAGAAAATCTCTTCATTCGACATGAAACTAGACCTGAATCACCATAACTACCTCCTCTATCTAAACCAAGTATCGTTAATGCTCAAATATTCCTGAAACTCTACGGCCATTAAGACTTAGTGTGTGTACTTGACTAGTTTTCACCTTCTTCCTTCCGGGGACCATGAAACATCATGAAACAACTGAAATATAACCTAAAACTCCTCATACACATGTTATGTAACATGAAAATTATCTAGAATTTCTATAAAAGGATTCCTAACTCCATAATTTATGTCGCCATATCATCCAACATGCACTAGGACTAGGAATAGGCCTAGAAGGACCTAACTTAGCCATGAAAACTTTTGAACTAACCATGATTGCCACTTGCAGACACTTAGACACATCTTACACATCATATGGACCATGCTTGACCTCATGGATACCTTATAACAACTTTTAAGTACACATATCATGACCGTGCCTACTAGACCATGCTGCTGAGAACATCATAACAACTCACCAAATAAAGACACTATCAATCAACCTTCGAATTGACCTTGGTTCATACCTCATGGAGACTCATATGACACCATGAAACCATTTTCCATCAATGAATTTTGAAATTAATGAAAACCTAAGACACAAAGTGTCCAATAATTTTTTCTATATAAGGAACCTTTGTGTCATTTTGGAAAGTTAGATTGGAGCTTAGAGTCATCTCCAAAGTGGTGGAGATATAGTCTCTTAGGGAGATTGTTTTATAGTTTAACCATTGTTGGTTGCACACATATATGCATTGTATATTTCATTTTAGTTTAATGCATTTTTATTTTGTTGGTGAATCTCTTCCTCTTGTTTGAGTAATTTTTTTGGATGCTTACATTACAAAATTTTCCAAGGCCCTACTAAATTTTCTTGGGATATATGGATCCTCACACCAAAGAACCCAGAAAATTCAGAACACTATAAGCTATTGGGAGAACTATATTTCAGAAAAAATATCCATAGTTAGAACAAGGATATAAAATTTAGTAGAATAATTGACGCATTTTTTAGGGATTGTCTTCTAGGGTGTGATTTTATAACACAAATGTTGTGTTAGTTGATTTAATTATAATATTTTTGTTGAACCTATTTGGTTTAGGGAATTTATCATTGATCTATTAATGATTACTCCCAAAAAATAAATGTGTGTGGGGAAGGGGAATTCCTTTAGTTACATAATTCCATCTTAGTGTTAGAAACATGATGCCTATTTATATTATTAATTAAAGTACTTGTCATTCTCCGCCTAAAGATATAATATTGTATGGATGTAACTACATTTGAAAATATAATCACTTGATAAGGATTTGAAATGACTTGAATTGTATTTGATTACCTTTGGTTTGGGAAACTTGACTCTTGAAGTGCTTCATATCTATGTGGGGGCTTCTCCTAATGTTTGTTGTTGCTTTAGGAAGATTTAGAATGCATAAGTTTGTAGATATTTTCTAGTAAGTGTCGAGTGAATGACATCTAAATAAATGAGTGCATTTGACTTGCTTATATATGGTTTTGTAGGCATATTTTCATACTAATGCCAACCCATAGGGAAATCACTCACCTATAAAAGATATCGAATTAAGAAAATGACCATTTGGTGGATCGAGACAAAAATGTTAGTTTGGGATCAAACCATTTGGTAGTTTAGTCCAAGAGGGAAGTTTGATGTTGTAAAGTTTTGTGCACAAAAATTAGAATGATTGGACTATTTTTGTTGATTTGATATTTTCTATAAGAAAATGATAAGTGGAATGAGGTGATAAAGTCTTGTGATATGACTAAGGATATAACAATTAGGCTTGGAATAGGTGCGCGAGTCTTGATTTATGAATTAAGCCAATAATGACATAATCAAATGATAAATTACCATATAAAGTTGTATACAATTAATTTTCCCTTGTGAATTGGTTATAATTTACTTTTCAATTGTTTTTGACAATTAGATTTTCCATCTAACAATTTTTTAACAAAATAGTATCTAAAACATTGTATGAAATGGTTTTTTTAACAAATTAGTATCCAAAATATTGTATAACAAGAAAATAACTTAATTTAAGCATAGTAATGTAAAGTAAATGACTTGAAAAGATAAATATATATCCTCAAGTACTATGCGATCACAAATTTGTATTCGGTTTCTTTTGAAATGGAAAAATTCAACAAGTATTTTACATCAAAGGATTTTCAAGTGATTTTATTGATGTAGTTTTTTATGTTTTCCACACTATGTGTGAAAAAGCTAAGTTTTTAGATATTCAAGGTTTGATGAGCAACACAAAGTGTATTTATGGTTATCCACTATGGCAAGGACAAAAATAACTTAGTATTCAAACATGTGCATTCCACTAAGAGGGGTAAAAACCTAAATTTGAGGTTCAAGTAAACCAAAACAATTAGGCAATGGTAACAATCTTGACTACAAAGAATTCACAAATGGATCAATACAACACCACATGAATGCTTGATATCTATTGATAAGAGATCCATATTCGTTCACCATTCCATATTGATGTATATCAAAAAATAGCTTAGATTGGTGCTCTTTTGGAGTGTGCATGATATCTCCCACCAAAACAACACGTAAACCTCTTTTGAATTTACTCGTACACTTGAAACCAACTATCTCCATTCCAATACCCATCATATATTTGTGAATGCTCTTTCCAAACACAATCAACTCCTTCTCGGATGGTCAATTTCTTTCATTTGATTCCCATGCATACCGCATATATTTGCACCCTAATATTCCATTCTTGTATTCGATTTTCCACGTAAATCTTCCACATATGGAGGGCTTTCCATCAATATGGATAGGATGATGTGATGGAAAACTACATTTAAGTTATCAAAACCTCAGCTAGATGAATTGTATGTAGTTCTTATCTTAATATTGTTGGTCAAACAAATTGTCTCTAAAGGCACGAGTTTGATGGATGCCTTGGTTTATAAGCCATGTATATTAAGTACTTTACCATTAACATGAAATATATGATACATACTTTTGTAAATTTTCAAGGTATCCAACAAATATTTTCTATTATTAGACATGAAAATGAGGGTGTGTGCATAGAGATGGAGGTCCAAAAAGGAGTCTTAAGTGGATGTTTTTTTTGAAAAATGAGAAACCGAACTTGTAGGTATTATTTGAGATGACTACACTCAAAATTTGAAGATGATATAAGAACATGAATTGTAGAATTTTAAGTCTAGTTTCTAAACTACTAAGTTTTTTTGAAAATGGTTAAGTATAAGTGGGTCGAATGGATAAAATTTAAAGAGGTGATCTTGTTTTTCAAAAACCATAGTAAATAGTTGGTTGTGCTCCCCTTCATTTTTTCACTATTGTTTATTAATTTTTAAAACCATTTGGTGGAAAGTTAGATAAGATCATCTTGTTTGGAACACATATTTTTATATATTTTTAGTAAGTATTATTTTTAAAATAATTTTCCATGTAAAAAGACCACGGAAATTGATAAATAATGGATAATTAACCATGCACCATCCTTAACTACCTCAAAAATGTGAAAATTTAATTTTTTTAATGCGTATAAAATTACTCCTAGTTTGGGAATGTATGATTTTTATTCAATTTGGATGAATGAAAAAATAGTTATACACAAAAAGATAGATGTCTATAATTGTAGAAAATAGAGACAAAAAAATAGTTTAGATGGAAGCCTTATAGTGGTAAAAAAATTGGAAATCATATCTTCATAAAGAGAATATTTTTCTCATAAGTGTAGTCATGTTTTAATGAAATCATTAGATGAAATTATTACTATTTATCATCATGGAAGTATGTTTTTACACTTACAATAAAAAACATGGATTCAATTATTTTTGTGCAAGTACAAGCCTTAAGTTTGGTATTCCAACCCTAGAATGTGTACATGTTTATAACATGCATGCATTTTGCAAGGTTTGATATGTTAGGAAATTAATGCTCAATGAAAATTTACCGTGTAGTAAATTATGTTGATAAAGAATAAATAGTAAATGGGTGGTTATTTGGTATATAGTTTTAACCATAATAAACCTATTATTATAATATATTTGTGAGAGTTGTTGTTGGAAATAGATAATTTCTCCCACATGCTTTAATTGCTATTTTCGGGAAAAGTAAAAAGCAAGTTGCTTTTCATGCATATATTATTTTTAAATAGATGTTCCTAATTTTAGGAAAAGCTAATAAAAAAAATAAGTCAAAAGATTTGTATTGCACAAAAGCATGTGCTATTTTTAGTTGATGTTCTATTTTTAAGAGTTGAGTGTTTTATTGTTAGAAAAAATCCATCTACATATTAGAGGCAATTGTAAGTGTTTTTACATACACACAGATTGTATTGAGCTGAAGCTCTGACATAGAAGAAAATATATATGCACAGAAGTGCTGATTTGAGATTGGAATAATCTGTTTTATTTGTAATTCTTTATTTTATTTCTGTTGTTTGCTATTTTATGTGCCTAATTTCTACAAATTGGTATTAGAGCATGGATTGTTTCAGCAGGTTTCTAATTGACAGCAAACTATGGCTTCTATATCTGGTCTACTGAGACACCACGGTTTACAAAAATAATTATGAGTATTGGTCATTAACCATGAAGACACTATTTAAATCCTAGGATGTGTGGGAAATCATAGAGAATGGGTACATAGAGCCCGTAGATGCAACAACATATAACACACTCTCACAGGTAGAGAAAGACACTTTGAAGGAATTAAGAAAGAAAGATGGAAAATATCTTTTCTTTATTCATCAAGCCATGCATGAAAGCATCCTACCTAGAGTGGAAACAAACAGTAAAACACAAATTACATGGGAAACTCTCAAGTTGTGTATCAAGGTAAAGAGAAAGTAAAAACCAAAAGCTACAATTACTTCGAAGATATTTTAAAAATATGTCAATGAAAGATTCAGATTTTGTAGAATCATTATTTACTTTTGTAGTTGGTTTAGTCAATCAAATTAAATCTCATGGTGAAACTATTGAAGATAGAAGGATTATTGAAAAGTTGCTTAGAAGTTTGCCTACAAAATTTGATCCTTTGGTAGTTTTTATTGAAGAAACTAAGGATCTAAGTTAGTTTTCAATTGATGAGTTACATGCATCACTAATAAATCATGAACAAATGTTGAATAGACCATATACAATTGTAGATCAACATTTTTCACTACAGTGTATCAGAAATCATGGAAGAGTAAAATAAATCTTCAACCCTAGAGGAAGAGGAAGAAGTTCATCTAGAGAGGATGTAACAAAGTGGTCCATAAAAATCAAGTGGAAGAGGAAATAATCAAGAGCAAAATCATAATTATTTTTCAGGTTAGAGATAGGATAAGTCACATGTGTAGTGCCATTATTGCAAGAGATATGGGCACTATGTTTATGATTGTAGGAAAAAGTAGTATGATCAGAACAAGTAGAATCAAAATTAGGTTGGGAGATCTACTCCAAGCTCCATATTTATTGCATGCACAAAGATTGTCGAAACATCGCTTATTGAGTGTAATATATCACAAGAGAGTCCTAGTGATGTATGGTATTTGGATTGATTACAGTAATCACATGTCAGGTAACTTAGATTTATTTTCTAATTTGGATGAGTCAAGTAAAGACATAATTTACCCTTGGGAATAATAATACAAGTAATTGTAAAAGGAAAAGGAACAATCAACATTCTAACTAAAAAGGGGAGCAAAATATTATGCAGGATGTTTATTATGTTGCAGGTTTGAAGCATAATCTTATGAGCATTGGTCAATTGGTACAAAAAGGATACAAAGTTTTCATTGAAAAAAAAACGTGTGATCATGGATAAAGCTAAAAGTACTTAGATTATTGCTAAAGTGAAGATGAAAAGCAACAAAATGTTTCCTTTGAAGATTAGACAAGACATGTCCGAAGCTCATACTACGAGATCGGTCAGAGCTAAAGAAATTGAATCATATTTTCAGCTAGTTGAAAAAGTTGAGTTGTGGCTATGACATCTCAGGTTTGGTCATTTAAATTTTGAAGGTTTGAATTTGTTACAAAGAAAAAATATGGTAAAAGGTTTGCCTTTGATTTAGAAACTAGAGAGAGTTTGTGAATGTTGTATTTTGGGAAACAACACATAGAATCCTTCCCGATTTCTAAAATAAAAGAACAAGTGCACCACTTGAAATTTTCACTTAGATTTATGTGGACAGATGCAAACAAATTCTATTGGAGGTTGTTCATATTTTATAACATTCATTGATGACAATACAAGGAAAACATGGGTTTAATTTTTGAGAAACAAATCCGATGCTTTTGACATATTTCAGAAGTTCAATGCCTTAGAGGAAAATCAAAGTGGGTACTACATCAAAGTTATGAGGACAGATAGAGGAGGTGAGTATGTTTCCATTGATTTTCTAAATTTTTACAAATTTTATGGTATACTCAAGCAAGTTTACTACTAGGTATACACCACAATAGAATGGTGTAGCAGAGAGAAATAAGAGAACCATCATGGAGATAGTGAGAAGTATTTGAAGGCATAACATTTTTCAAATGAGTATTGGGAAGAAGCAAGAACAATCGTTATTTACATTTTAAACGTGTTTCAAAAAAATTCTTTGAAATATGGTTCCTTAACAAGCTTGGAATAACATGAAACATAGTGTTTCTCATTTTAGAATTTTTGGTTATGGCATACACACATGTGCCTGATCAGCCAAGGAAGAATTTAGAAAACAAAGGAGAAAAGTGCATATTTATTGGATATTCAGAGAATACAAAAACTTACAAATTGTTTAATCCAGTTACCAAAAAAATTCATAATCAACAGAGATGTATAGTTTGTTGAAAATGAGGCATGAGATGGAAGTATTGAGAAAATAGTTAGTGTAGCAGCAACTATTCCTCATGATGATATGGTAGATGAAAGCTGTATAGTAGCAAGGTATTGCATCTTCTTCGAATCTTGGACATGCACCAGAAGTTGTAGCACAAACTACACCTCCATCTACATCTAGGAGGTCTCCAAGATTTCAGTCATCTTCAACCATGTAAGAGACACCACAAAGAACACTAAAAGCAACTCCTTTAGTACAAAACAATCCATCATTTGATAGCCCTTTACATTAGAAAACAAGGAGTCTTAGTAAGATTTATGATGTTGATACAACTAACATTTTTTTAGTTTTTGCATTATTTTCTCAAGCTGCAGATCTAATATATTTTGAAGAGGCTATAAACAATGAAGTTTGGGTTCAAGCCATGGATGATGAGATAGATGCCATAGAGAAGAATAAGACATGGGAATTGGTAGATCTTCTAGAAGGAAAGGACATGATAGGAGTGAAGTGGGTCTACAAGACCAAATATATTGCTGATGGTAAAGTACAGAAACATAAAGCAAGGCTGGTTGCAAGAGGTTTTTCACAAAAATATGGAGTATATTACAATGATACGTTTGTACCGTAGCATGTTTGGACATGGTAAGAATGGTTTTAGCAATTGCAGCTAAAAAAATGGCCTATTTATCAAATGGATGTAAAATCAACATTCTTGAATGGTTTTCTTGAAGAAGAAGTTTATGTGAATCAGCCAAAAGGTTATGAGATTGAAGGTCATGAAGGAAAGGTATACAAGTTGAGAAAATACTCTATGGTCTCAAACAAGCACCTAGAGCATGGCACAATAGGATTGATTCCTATTTGATATAGAATGGTTTTGTTAGGAGCAACATTGAGCTTACCTTATACATCAAGATCAATGAACAAGGTAAAATTTTGATTGTTTGTTTATATGTGGATGATTTAATCATGATTGGAAATCTATATATAGATTCATTCAAATGAGCCATGATGAAATAATTTGAGATGGCAGATCTAGGACTCATGCATTATTTTTTGGGCATTGAAGTTCAACAATTAGAAGTTGGAGTTTTTATTTCACAAGTAGGCTATGTTAATGACGTTTTGAAGAGATTTAACATGTTGAATTATAAGACAACACCAAAACCTTTGTTGTAGTAGGCTTGAAGTAAAAAAAAATGACATCGGATCATTTGTAGATCCAACATTATTCAAAAGGCTAGTTGGAAGTCTCATGTATTTAACGACCACAAGGCCTAATATTATGTACAATGTGAGCCTCATTTCAAGGTTCATGGAATCTCCAAAAGATTCACATTGATAAGATGGAAAAAGATTTTGAGGTATGTATGTGGAACTAAGAATCATGGAATTTTGTATTCAACATCAGATGAATTCAAACTCATAGGTTATACAAGTGACAATGCCGAAAGTATAGATGAGAGAAAAATTACATCCGAGTTATAACTTTTACTTTGGAATAGGAGTATTTTTGTAGGCCTCAAAGAAGCATCCCATAGTAACATTATCTTCAACCGAAGTAGAGTATGTAAAGCAAGAATATGGGCGTATGTTAGTTGTTTGGATGAGAAGAGTGTTGAAAGATTTGAAGAAAAATCAAGAGGATGCTACACAATTTTTTTGTGACAATAATTCAACAATAGCATTGTCCAAAAATCATGTTTATCACAAGAAAAACAAGCACATAGACATGAGATATCACTTCATCAAGGAGTTGGTTAACAACAAGGAAATTTGTCTTGAATTTTGCAGATCTGAAGATTAGTTTGTTGATATTTTTATGAAAGCTTTGGGAAATGAAGTTTTTGAGTATTTGAGAAGTTGTTTGGGAATTTGTGATCAGAAATATGTTAGATCTGAAAGTGCACACTCATCTCAGAATAATAAAATTTTGAAGGTCAAAATTAAGGGGGAGTGTTGGAAATAGATAATTTCTCCCACATGCTTTAATTGCTATTTTTGGGAAAAGTAAAAAGAAACTTATTGTAATCCAAAATCCACCCCTCAAGGTAATTTTGATAACATGCATAATTTATTTAGGCTTGGGAAGATAGAAATGATAAAAAGTAAAAAAATTAGGTTTTAGAGGTCCCTTTCGATCTTTTCTAACCCCCATCCAAGAAAAAATCTCAAGGAGTTAGACAAAATTGAAAAAATCTAAAAATTGGCTTCAGCTAGTGTATTGCGGGAAAATAAGATATTTTCATCCTAGGCCGCATAGGTTTAGTTAGGACCCAAAACCCAATTTTCCCAAAATGGCCAAAAATAGTTCAAATCGGTGAAGTCGGGTCGAAATGTCCCGGGCGGTCTACGGGACATCGGGACAACCGGGATCTGCATGGCGAAATCATCGCAGTGCGAAGGAATTGGTTAAATAAGATTTTTCTGTTCCAATCCGCACAAATTCACGAGGATGTTCGGGACACGAAAAGCTGAAAAATCCATAGTTAAAGGAAAATCAGAAAAATCAAAAGTTTTTGTCCCGCGCGGTCCATGAGGCAGGTTGGGACGCGCGGCTTCGAAAAGTGACTTGTCCGATTTGCAGCGGTGTCGAGTGAGATGCGGATGAAGCAAAGGTCAATGACCCTCACAGACTTGTCAACGTCAGTACATCTAGGACACCAAGAACTAAAATAGCCGAAATAGCCACATGCAAAGGAAAACAATGCAAATCAGTTCCTGAACTTCAAACGACCATAACTTTCGACCCCGAGCTTCAATTTTCATAAAATTTGACTCTCTGGAACGAGCACGATGTCCTCTACACTACAATAATTGGATTTATTAATTTTTATTAGGGTAGATATATGAAAATAAAGGAAACATATCTAGATCTGATAAATTAAAAGCACAGTCCCGTTAAATGACATAAATGCCTGACAGACCCAAAATAGTTACCCGCATTTAGAAGGCCATAACTTTTGTATTTCTCAATGAAAACACACAAAATTAGTACCGTTGGAATCATGGTTCCAATCCCGATGCACAGAAATCAAGAAATCTAGAATTTAGTGAGGAATCAATGGTGATTTTGTAGAAAACGTTCCCAATTTAGAACAATGATTTTAGTGGTGGTTGTGACGTATTCAATGAAGCATAGGTTGACATATTTCACTACTGCAAGTTATGGGACAATATGGGGGTTTTGAAAGTAACATAACATCATTTCACTTCATTTACTACCTCTTACAAGTGATTGAAGGACATATTTCAGGATTTTCATTTTCTCTCTCTCTCTCTCTCTTCTCATATTTCTATAAATTGGAGTGTTGAGCTCATTGTAAAGGGAGATAGTTTTAAGTAACAAAACTCTGTCAAAATTGTTTTGTGAAGCCAATGTGCTTCTGAGACCCTTGTAGTAGACTATTTGCATGGTGATCTAGACCCTTATCTTATAATAGATTGAATTGTGCATATCCATGAAGCAATAGATGCAAGTTTGTGGATGTATATCCCTTCATTGTGTTTATTTGCATTCTTCTTTCCCTTTCAAACTCATTGCAAATATATTATCTATTTTTATTTTGTTGCAGGGATTCATTATCATTGTGTGTGCATGAAATATTGTTGTGAATATAGTTGCTAGATTGTGGAGAACTGTTATCACCCCTTCTAGTATGCACTTTGCTTCTGTTTTTCACACATTGGATACTATTCTCACACTCTCCTTTTCTGGTGTATCACCGCTTTAGTATGAGCTTTGTTTTCATGCACTCTCTCTCCCTAGTTCCTTAGAAAGTTAGATTAGGATTAGATAGTTTTACATGTAATTATAGTAGATTGTCGCAGTAGTTTAGGACCAAGAACCAACTTTTTGTGGAGGTCTATCTCAAGTAGCAAGTCCAATCATACCGTGAGCTCAAGCACACACACTTGTGCAAACCAAAGGGTGTTGTGATTCGGAGATAACAATTACTTTTCATGCATAAATTATTTTTAAATAGATGTTCCTAATTTTAGGAAAATCTAATAAAAAAAAGTCAAAAGCTTTGTATTGCACAAAAACATGTGCTACTTTTAGTTGATGTTCTATTTTTAAGAGTTGAGTGTTTTATTGTTAGAAAAAATCTATCTACATATTAGAGGAAATTGCAAGTGTTTTTACATACACATAAATTGTATTGAGATGAAGCTTTGACAAGAAGAAAATAAATATGCACAAAAGTGCTGATTTGAGATTGGAATGATCTGTTTTATTTGCAATTCTTAATTTTATTTCTGTTGTTTGCTGTTTCATGTGCCTAATTTCTACAGTTAGTTTTTAAATACGTGAATGGTAATGGTTAAAAGCACTCACCTAAAATAGGATTGTGGACAGTTGATTTGAATAGAAGTTTATGAGAGTATTTTGTGTGATTTTTGTGCAAAATCTGAACCAAATTTTCATTTGGTATTAGACCAAGTTACTCTTAATTGTGAAATGGTGTAGTCAATGTAAAGGGGTAGTCTATCATCTTGCCTTGTTGGATGGGATAATATTGTTGTGAATAATTCATATGACATCACCGTGTATAGCAATCACCAATCATACAATTCACGCAATTTGATCTAGAGTCTGGACGACTCAGTCCTCTACATTGGAAGAACACCTGACCACATTCTATATTGCAGATTCCATGCATGTGCTCTACTGTTTTTTAGTTACCGTGCTATTTCTAGAATTCTGATCAGAATTCATCTATTGATTAGTGAGTGTCATTCAACTTCATATATTCTCCTATCAATCGGTCTAACATTCACATTCCATATTGTCGTGATTAAAATTCAAACGTTTGAGTCAATTTAGAGATTGATTTGGCCGCATAATAATGGAGTTGTTGTCTTAAATTAGACATGTAGCAGTCTTTGTGGGAATTGTGGAGGAGCTCTATTTGTAGCTGGAGTTTGGTTTTCATCAAAATTATCCCTTCTGTAAAGTAATCGGCCAAAGACAACATCTGTAAAAAAACTGAAGCACTATTCTCTCATATTCAAGTCTACCCGTCCATCGCCAGAATCACCATCTTGTATTTATATTTCGTTGAACTTCTGATAACTTGTCTTCTCATTATCTATCATTGTCACCTCCAGTCGCCAGAATCGCCATATCACTGTATTTTGAAGCTCTTTGGATCCATCTAAATCGAATTAGGTCTGTAAGTCAAATATTGTCGAGTACTATTATCATATATAAGGGAAAGTGGTCAAGTATAAGGTAAGGAGTTCAAAAGGCGCAGTAACGGAGGCCATAAGTCCCTGAATCCTGATCACCCTAAATATCATGTACGTTAGTTGTCAATGTTAGTTTTAACTTTTTAACTTTTGCTTCCTAAAAATAGTTGTTAAATAGTTTTTTAATGGATGAAAGATGTTTGAAATCACAATTAACATACTACTTTTCCTTGTAATATCAGCACATCGGATTTGTATTTTTATACTCTTAATTCTTAAAACCCCCAACAAGACAAGCGTACACAATTATTATATATTTTTACATGATATGCATGTAATCTATCCAGTGAAGGGTGTCATCCCTGACATGTGTCAGGTGATGATTGATGGTTGTGGCTGATTTTTATGTTGAAATACAGATGATGGAGCTGTCAGTGTAACATTGCAACTTTTGCATTTAGAAATACAATTCAAAATTGAGTTGCCTTTACTTTCAAATATCATCACTTTTTTTTCCATCTACCATTTTGTGTTTTTGTGTTAGCTCTCTCTAGGAATGTGTTTAGATCTAGAATGTTTGAAGTTCATAATTTTTTGATTTATATATTGCCTACCGAATTGTTTCTTTACAAATTCCATGGTTAAAACTGACAAGAAATCAATTTTTGATCCTATAGTAAAAGCTGCTTCAACCTAGAACAAGTACATCACATCTTTGCACTTTGATAGTTTTATGAGTAAGAATCCCTCTTTGTAAATCAGAGGTAATTTGTACTCAATAATATAAGAAATCATATGTAGTCTAGATCTAAGTTTTTTGATCCAAAAAATAAAATCTACTTATCATTCACTTAGATAAAGAACGACATCGAGTATTACATTCATAGATACAAAATGACATCAGTCTTACTCACAAAGATTTCAAGAGTCGAAAGGAGCCTTCACCTATATATATCCTTGGCTTCTTCTATCCAAAATTGGTCAAAGATGTCTCATGGGGCTTGCGTCCACCTCAAAAAAAAAAAAAAAGAATGAGCACCTTTTGGCTTTTCACCCCTACAATTCTTCTCCACATATTTATGTTTCCAAATCATTGCTTTTTCCTACCTTTAGGGAATACAATTTTCTCTCTTATGCTTCAACAATAACATTTTTCTCCATATTCGATAACTTAAAACAAATTGAAAGTACTTATTCTAATATAAAAAGAATACACAACTCAAAACATTAAACAAGAACAACCAACAATACCCCAACAAAAAAGTGAAGATATAGAAAGGAATGCAATACAACCTTATTTTGATTGTAGTATATAATTGAATTATTTTATAATTTACAAGTGTCATACAATATAACAACCTTTACAATCTTTATGCTTCGATAATTTTTTTCTCGTGTATGGTATAACACAATATCTACTTCTTCTCATCATTAATTTTTTTTAACTTGCAAACAAAGCATAGTTAACCTTCTTATGGTATTGACCCTTGTCTTGAGTCACAAACAATATCAAGTATAATACTATGTACATTTGTGTTCTTTTGATCAAATATACATTACAAATCACTTTTTATTAATGAATTTGTTTTACAAAAAATCATGGAATAATGTTTTTGGATCACTTGCTGAAATTCACTTTTCACTATAGTTTTGTAATGGACTGAAGATGTTTGAAATAACAATTAACATACTAATTTTCCTTGTAATATCAACACATCAATTTTTTCAATCTTAATTCTTAAAAACCCTAACAAGACAAGCGTACAAAATATTATATATTTTAACGTGATATGTGTGTATTCTATCGGGTGAAGGGTGTCATCTTTGACATGTGTTAGGTGGCGATTGATGGTTGTGGCTTATTTTTAAGTTTGACAGGTTTCAGGTGATGATTGATGGTTGTGGCTGATTTTTATGTTGAAATACAGATGATGGAACTGTTAATGTAGCACTGCAAATTTTGCATTTAGAAATAAAATTCAAAATTGAGTTGCCTTTACTATCAAATATCATCATTGTTCTTTTTTTAGCCACCATTTTGTGTTTTTGTGTTAGCTCTATCTAAGAATATGTTTAGATCCAAAATGTTTGAAGCTCATAATTTTTGGATTTATATATGCCTACTGAATTTTTCTTTACAAATTCCACAGTTAAAAGTGACAAGAAATCAATTTTTTGATCCTAGAGTAAAAGCGCTTCTACCTAGAGCAAGTACATCACATCTTTTCAATTTGATAGTTTTATGAGTAAGAATCCCTCCTCGCAAATCAAAGAGTAATTTGTACTCAACAAAATAAGAAATCATATGCAATCTAGATCTAAATTTTTTGATCCAAAAATAAAATCTACTTATCATTCACTCGAGATAAAGAATGACATTAATATTACATTCAAAGATACAAAATGACATCAAGTATTACTCATAAAGATTTCAAGAGTTGAAAGGAACCTTTACCTATATTTATCATTGGCTTCTTCCATCCAAATTTGGTCAAAGATGTCTCATGGGGCTTGCACCCACCTCAATAAAAGAAGAACGACCACCTTTGATTTGTACCCCTACAATGCTTCTCCACATATTTATGTTTCCAACTCATTGCTTTCTACTACCTTTAGGGAATAGAATTTTCTTTCTCTTATGCTTTAACAATAACATTTTTCTCCATATTCGATAACTTAAAACAAATTGAAAATAATTCTTCTAATATAAAAAGAAAACACAACTCAAAACATTAAACAAGAACAACCAACAAGACCCCCCAAAAATAGTGAAAATATAGAAAGGAGTGCAATACAACCTTATTTTGAAATGGAGGGAAGATCTACATCTATCCACTACATCCTGGGTATTTTGTTAATTCCTATATCTCTCAATCTTATCATCATTTGAACATCACCCCACACCTTTGTGTACTTCTAACTTGATGATTTACGGAGGAAAATGACAAAGTGCTCTATTTCTATATATGCTTGATAGGTGGATGGGAGCCTCAAACGAATTTTAGTAACATTTGAGTTTCACTTTGTTCGTACTTTCTATTTTTGCTACACCTACACTTTCTCATCCTCTAACCCCTTCATCTCATGCAATGTTTATAGTATGTGTTTAGGTTTTAGTAGTTGGTTTATTATATACAAGCTATTTTAACTTTATAGAATAAGTGAAAGTGATTTTATGTATCATTAAAAGAAAGGATATATATATATATATATATATATATATATATATATATATATATAAGATACATGAATTGTTTATTCCTTTTAGTTTTGTTAGAGTATATGTTTTTAATACAATGTCTATTGTCTTTGTCCCCCATTTGTCAAATGTTGTTATTGTAAGTCAATATACTATAAAAATAGTCAATATCAATATTTTTTCACTTCAAAAGAATCGATGTGTTATTGAGACATTTGTAAAATTTTTGTTTATTACTGTCTGACAAAATAGTCAAATAAGTGGCATTGTTAATTTGATCCATTCGTCAATGTAAAATTAAAACTCGTTATCAAGTTTCAAAAACATATTTGTGTCGTCTTGTTTACAGATTGTCAAAGTTGCGAGGTTGTCCAGTCAATAAAGTTAATGTCATATAAAAGTTGTAAAAATAAAAAAAACTGCCTTATAGACACATTTTCGGTGTAACTCGATGATTAGCGAGTCTCAATTTTATGGTGGGATATAATGACAATTATTGTATTTCTAATAATTTTTAATGATTGCGAGAGAAATAAAATGTGCATCTAGAGAAAGTCATGTTGAAAAAATATGGTGTGAATTTGAGCTCCATGTCCCAATCCACTCGAGTAAACAACATGTCAACTGTAGGATGGAGAAACAAGATATTGGAGGTCAATCAAAGACCTCTCGTCAATCACAAATAATGGGGCTGCATAACAACATTGGTGGAATTTTTTTAGTTGTGGATGTTATGGTGTGCTTTATTTTTAGAGCCCCTACAGATATTTTTGTTCAGTTTGTAGTGTGTTCTTGTGCTTATATTGGTAATAAGTGAGTAGATTATCTTATGTAATTCCCATATGTGTTAATATAGTGGAAATATAAAATCACAAGGAGAAAATAACATCATGATAGTTAGGTTGTTGGATGTCATATTAAACCATCCGGGTAGGTTACTTGTTGTCCTATAAAATCATGTTTGGGTTATCGGTTGTCTTGTAAAACAATTTGTATGTTTTGGTTATTGGTTGTCGATAGAACAATTTGTATGTTTGGTTGTTGGTTAACCATTTGTAAAACCATCTTATTATGGTTATTGGTAAGCCACTAGTAAAACATACTTGGAAGTTGTTGGATGTCCCTGAAAAACCATCTAGGTCATGAGCACACCCAAGAGGTATGTTGTAAAATAAGTGTAACATGTTTCGCCATGTTAAATGACCTTGAGGTGGGAATGTTAAGAAATTAGTGCTAAATGGAAATTTACCATGTGGTAAATTACATTCGTAAAGAGTAAATAGTAAATCCAGGTGGTTATTTGGTATATAGGTTTAATCATATCAAACCTATTATTATAATATATTTATGAGAGTTGTTAGTTGTTGTATAGGTGAATAGTAGTGGTTAAAACCACTCACGTAAAATATGATTATGGAGAGTTTGTTGGTAAAGTAGTTTCATATATAATAGGAAACTAAAAGTCTATGTATTTGTAATCACATTTCTAAAGATTATAATTGCACTCGTGTTTGGATCATAGAAAACCCAAAATTTTAGGCTAACCCTTGATGACCTCTTAATGTGGGACTTGATTACGTGAGATCATCTTGTGGAGAAGGCCATCTTCCTCCTCCTAAATAAACCAACACTAAAAATACCTCTAATGTAAGCCTATTTTAACACATCCAAGTCACCGGGGTTGTGAGAGAAGGGGAGAGAGGAAATCATGTACAAACTAATATAAAAAAGAGGTGATAATGCTAGAAAAGAAGGGGTGATCACTCTTCATGAGGGGAAGAACAAAAAGAAACATATGAGAGGAAGACATGTACCATAGAATAACCCTGTATAGACCCTTCCATTCCACAAATTAACAACACACATAAATCAATAATTTGTGGGTATAATCCATACACAACATAAAATGTATGACAGAGAGGCAAAAAGATAATAATGTAAAGAGAAGGAAAAAATGCACCATAACCTTCATTAAACTATCACTAGGAGATGCACAAACTAATAAAAACATTCAAAAGGTGTTGAACATACTATAAATGATCAAATATGAAGTCTAAAACTCATGGAAAGTTGGCCACCATTTTTACATGGTGACGTTATAACAAAAAAGAAATCCTTTTTCAAAATAATTAGTTCCATTCTTATAGAGATAAGGAGAAGAGACACCATTAATTTTTATAAAGCTGGGAGTGGGGTTCCTAAAATTGTTTCTACTTCATTCCATCATATTTTGTAGGTGAGGATGGGTGCCATTTATCACTAAATTTAGGTTGGTGACATGGTTAGATGTTGATTCAAACAAAATAAATGCGACTTTGAGGTGCCTCAGAAAATTCTAAGTTGAGATCGCAATCCATACCTTGCAAGACTTACAAGAGTGAAAATGTATCTTTTCCTTTATTCCACCGTATCACTCTGCAAGTTTTCCAACTTGACACATTTTTTGTCCTTTGAACTTGAAATGTCCTATGAACTTAAAAACCTATGAGACACTAACATTTTCACATCATCCAAAAAATTATTTACCCACACTATCACGGACATCAACCCTTGCACTTGATCCCTATCACACCATATTATTTGTTGTACTCACCTAGAAAGGTGTGAAGGATTTTATTTCGTTCACTCATCATTCATCTCAGAGAATCAGAAACCTATAGGGGATTGCATTAGAAAAACCCACAAAACAACTTTGGGATAGTGTTTCATAGTTTTCGACTTTGCTGATTTTCAACTTGTTTTATTTCCTTGCAAATTTAGTGGTGTTCCCATCATGTGTTGCTTCTCTTCTCTTGTGCCTCTCAAAAATTGCCATTACTTACCCATGACATGGAAATCCATCCTTTCCTTGCACGTCTTTCCATTCTCGTGGACATGTTTCTTTGTTACACGAAAATCGTTGAAATATGTGAAACACTATTTTTTCACCCTTGTCTCGAGAATAATTCCAATGAACATTTCGTAGAGCTATGTTTTATTTCAAATCCATAGGAAGCATCTTTGACATATGTGAAAGGCATGCATTATAACTTATTGGTTCTATGGATTTTAAATAATTCATAGAACACCATAATCCAACACTTTGCGCTTCTTCTTAGCAAAGGACGCCTCGATCAAAATTTGATTAAGTTGTTCAAAATTGCATGGGGTGTAATTTTGGACAATAGTTTAGTGACCTCTAGAGGACATGTGCCTACTATATGATGAAGACTAATATCAAACATTTGATTTTTTCCCTGAACGCATGAAATTGACATTGAACCGAAGCCAATCCTTTGGAGCTCGAATAAAACTTGGAAACAACTCCTAAATCTCTTGATTTTCCATGAAAACTATTCATTTGGACTATGAAAAGCCACAAAAAGAAAAAAAAATATATAAAGTATGGAAATTATACATGTACAAAGTGGAAAAATGAAGAGTGTGCACAATGCACTTGTTTTGTGATAAACAAACCTGATCTAATCCTACTCTAATCAAAGGAAAAAGACTCTAAACAAAACATGATATTGGTTGGGATAAATAACTTCCTTTCCTTAAAAACTTCGACCATGTAATCAGTTTGGAAACTAAAACACATGGTGTTATTGGTCAAAGTATCATCCAAAGAGAGAATGAATACCTCCTCAAGTTGCTATACATTTGGTTTCTAGAGGTGTTGGAGATAATATTTGATATCTTGATGATATTCCTCATGCTATGAAGTGAGAACAACTGGTGGTAACTCAAGATTTGAATCTAAACCAACCAAATATCTAATTGGTAAAATGTTCCTTTGAATTATTTGGCATATTTGCATGGTTTACCCATCTCCTTCATGTTTAGCTCCAAGAATGGAGCTGATAGAGACATGTTCCTTCTCATTATAGATGCATGCACACTGATTTGGACTTGGTCTTACTTAATTTTGCACGAACATCTCTGTTTCAACCTTGGCGGCGGGTTTTCTTCATCTTCATCATTTTCCCCAAACTGGTTTTCATCTAATAATGTAGTAATTTCAAGGCACATGGATAAATATAGATCATTACATTCAATTCTTTCACCTTTATCACTTAGAAAACCTTCTTCCTAAAACCGTATATGTCACAAGTGTTGAGAAAAACTTTCCTCTTAACTTGCGCCAAACTGATTCTCCTTCAAATACACCTTCTCTATTTTCACGTTGATTGCCTCCCTTTATGGATTCTCATCCTTCTCATCCCCTAATCAAATTCACACCAATCTCAATAGATACATAATTGTCATCCTTGGAAGAATTGGCTAGAGATGAGACATTTCAAGGGGATGCTTCTTGATTATATTGATAGGAAGAGATGAATTGGGCTCAAGACTTGATTTACTCATTTGGGGAAGCTAAATGATCTTTCAAAGCTTTGTTCGATCCCGTGGTTCCTCTTCTCCATGAAAGTAGAAAACATCATGATTTACCAACCTTGTATGATAACTTGGCTCTGTGTGGGTTGGGTAGAGAATTAGGAAGCATTTAAAAACCACGAATTCTCAAAACTTTATGGAAAGGTTTTAGAGGGTAGGGTAATGCCTTGGGTAGAGAAGGGGAAATTTGTGGATCATAGGGGATATTTTGGGAATGATAAAATTGTAGAGTACTAAAATAAGGACCAGGAAACATAAGGTTGTCCTATTTTTGGAATGGGACAATGGATTTTTCTTTACTTGCACAAGGGGAATGGATAATTTGAGGGGGTGAAGGAAGAATGGAAGAAATGGGGATGGATTTCCTTTGTCTAACCTAAATAAGCATTTTCTCATCTTGTAATGCAATTGAAAAATTTAGAGGAAGAGTACTGCTGCCTAAAGTTTGGATCAATACAACTAAACCCACACCAAAGGACCTTAAATACTATAAGAATGCCATACCTTATGGGGGTATGAATTCTTATGGAATTCTAAGCCATGTCCTTGATAATCTGATGTTGAAATCTGAGATGTACTTCATTGAATATTGTTGTATTGTTATGAGGTGTTCCATGAGAGAAATTACATCTACATTCTCCTTGAACTAGTTATTTAGTTGTTATCCCAACTAGTCCCATGTGGAAATGGATTTAGGATCTAAACTATTGTACCAATCTCTTTCCTTATCTCTAAATGTTGAATCAAGAAGTTTGAGGAAAATTTTATCCTCTCTAATATTGTGGATGACACGATGGTTGACTATATCTTGAATGTGATCAATAGGGTCTTGATCTCCATTTCCATAGAAAAGAGGAAAAATTTTAAGGCTATTTTAGGGAAATCATCCCACTACTACAAAGGAAGGGGATAGAACTGAAATGAGAGAATGGATGAGCTTTTTGGAGATCCATGAGAAAAATGGAAACATGAAAATGAGTGGAAAGATGAAGGGAATGGTCTAAAGACTCTAAAAGTGGGTTTCTTGATTCAGTGGAGTTGTTAGATGTGTTGAGAAATACCTCCAAAGGATGATTACTATCAATAACACATCAATGTTGATGACATGAAGTTGTAAATACCTTCATAATTTGTCCCACTGAAAGCGTACTAAAAATGTTGGAGGTTAGAATTGCACCTAGGTTTGGTTCATTGAAAACATAGAATTCTAGGCCAACATGGGATGACCTCTCAATGTGGAACTTGATTGCATGAGATAATCCTCCGAGAAAAGGTAGGATTCCTTCTAACTAAACCAACACTAAAAATACCTCTAAGATAATCCTATTCTAACCCATCCAAGTCACTAGAGTTGAGAGAGAAGGTGAGAGAGTAAAACATAAAAAAGGCTAAAATAGAGGTGATCTTGCCCAAAAAAAAGGGGTGATAACTCTTTACGAGGGAAGAATAGGAAAAAATATAGATAGGAGAGGGTAGACATGTTCCATAGAAAAACCCTATATCGACCCTATAGGTGCTCAATCCAGTTCCTTGAATCAAACACATATATTTTTATAGAATTTTCATAAATATAACTATTATGTGTGTTTTATATTTCTCCTCATGATTCAAAGCTCATTACGAGTAAGGGACAAGTATCAAATTTGTTATAAATTTTTTTCCTTAGCCAATAAAAAGAGAAGATTCAACAAAAATGTCGGGGTATTGGTTTAATGGTTTGGTTGACTAAAGTAAAAGCTTTAGACAGACGAGTGATTGGGACTATGCCTACATATTTTATAAGGAACCTACAAATCAACACAAAAGTGATCCAAACTACTCCATGAATATGAAGCTACGAAGGCCCAAAAGAATGCAATGTAGCCACGAAGTATAAAGATGTAAATATTGCTTGGATAACTCAGTAAAAATGGACTTAGCCATTTTAAAGAAGGATTAGGATGTTTCGATAGCTGTCAATTTCCCTTTCCAAAAGCATCGGATATTGGCATTTGAAAACCCATGGGAGACTAAGTTTAAAAGCATTGGTGGGTTCCTTTTAAAATGCCAAAAGATGTTCATTTGGCCATCAAATGTTTGCATCAACAAAAATTCAATTGCTCGTGATGCAAAGGGCTACATGGCGAGATTTCAGATCTCTTCATAGCCTTTACATTTCGTGAACTTCAAGTTCCCAAAATTAGACATAAAAAATAATTCATCGGGTCCAAGATAGAGTTGAAAGGTTAATGTGACACATGGTGTAAAAGGTGGGTGGGACAAGCGGTGTGGGTGAAAGGTATAAAATAGACATGTGTTGGAATTCTAACACTCTTTAAGCCATATGGGTTTTGCGTTCTTCAATTTCGTGGAATGAACAAAGTTTCATAAGGTTTGGGGTCGAACCGCAAAGCTGCAAAGATACATGGAAATTTTCATTTGTCTATGTTTCACACCCTGACAAAGTCTAAATTGTGAGAAGCGTGAAGATTTCTCATTGGTTTAAAGTTTTTACTTTGACAAGGTCCAAGTGAATTGTGAAGCAAGTGTGGAGCTTTCCCATTGGCTCACATTTTGCAAGGATCATCCAAGGTTACCAAACATTCGACACTATGAAAAGCGTCGATATTTTTCATTAGCTCATGTTTCACGGGGATTAACCAAGGTTATCAAAAGTCTAGAATTGTGAAGGAATGTGGATATTTTTCATTGGATCACATTTCAAGGTGCATAAGTACAAATAAAAGAAGAGTTTGGCACCATGGAGGAGTGTGGAGCTTTCTCATTGGCTAGTGTTTTGCAGTAGCTAGTACAAGTAAGAAAATAGTATGAGAAGGAAAATATGTGTGGTATTTTCTTAGTGGATTGCAAAGAAAATAAAAGGAAAATTAATTCACACATGGAAAAAATTCAAGGCCAATCAAGAGCTATCACATGTCGCTCTCTTGATCATCCCGACAACCAAAACTACAAATGGCCATAAATATCGATCCGAGAGATCCAAATCATGCAAAATCAATCTTGTTGGAAAGATCTCATTGAGATATTCAAGTGGGTATCATCTAATTCAATAATTCATGGAATTTTTCAAGAGAAAATGAGAAAATAAATATAAATAAGCACACCTAGTAGTACCAACTATTTTGTTTTTGCATATGTGGCGGTAAAACCATTGAACATTCTAGGAAAGCTAAAGGAAGAAGACACAGAGTTAAAGATCAACTCCAAAACCAACTAGAGACCAAAACATAGTAGAAAAAGCATGAATTTGATCCCAAAATGTCTAACTAAAAATCAAATATTTTTATTTAGACAAAATACTTTCCGCTTTGATCAAAGATCTTTCTATTAGAATGAGGTTGAAAATTTACTTGTTGTTTTAGGGGGAGAATTGAATTGTAAGAAGAAATAAAATTTGTATAAATATGGGGGCTTGTCCTCATATATAAGAGATCCATTTCTTTGTTCTCAAAAAAGGGGGTTAGTTTTTCTATATCTGAAAAAATTCAAAGAGATTCAATTGTTCATATTGCATGTTTCCTTTATGGAATGCATACTGATTTTAGTTTCCTAAATTTATGTGTCAAGGTGGTTGCAATGTATAGTAATTGAAAATATTTAAGAGCATTTGCTTGATGTTCCCTTGTTAAGAAATTCTAAAGATCTGAATGAAATATGTCTGCTTTTGAGTTTAAATTCTGTCTTCTGGGTTATGTAATTGGAATTGTTGATTAATGAGTTATATTTTCAGCTACAGTCTTATGTTTATTCTTTTTATTTATCGTACACTAGATATTTCCTTGATGGTTGTGATTTGGTCGTTAGTTGATATTGTCTTTGTGAAAACTTTTCAATATTGGACTTGATTTTAAAATTATTTCCATATCCATTTTGTTCTGATAGATTTTTGTTAGCCTTTGAGTGTATCTTGGGCATACTAGAGTAGAAGCAGTAAATAATTTGTTAGAATGCTTGCACAAGATCTTGTGTTGAGTATTTTAGAGATTGTGTTAAAGCTCTGCATTTATTGAGTATCAATGAATGTAAATATTCCTTTATAGAAACTATGACTAATGGATCAAGTTTTCTGTAATTTCCCAAATTGTAGGTTTCTTTAAGTGTTAAATGCTATGTTGTAAAGAGCGTGTCATCCTATAATTCCCCCTCCATTTAAAAACATACATAAGTTACCCTACCTCATATTTCCATTCATTTATATTTTTTCTTCTCAATCTCTAAAATAACATCAAGAGTTCCATTAGCCGTAATTATACCATCTAGAGAATGCAAGAGTAATATTCTACCATTTATAGTAACACTTGTGCAGGAAGGTAAGCATACACAACATATTTTGTGAAAAATTGTGAGAGTGAGTGTTGTGTCCATGGCCATGTTTATCCTAGATTGATCCATCATTTGAAAGAAATTGAGGGAACAAAGATCCTATCTCCCCCTCTGCAATTTAGGTTACACCTCGGGTCCTCTCACCTTGGTTCAAGGCAGGACCAAAAGTAGTAGGAAAATGCCATCTCCTTTGTATGTTCCCCTCAATCATCCTAAGGATTGATCCTAAGGAATGTGTTAGACCCATACTTAGCTACAAAATGACATACCACCCGGTCTAAAACCATTCTAAGAAATTACCCCCTTAGAGATTATTGCGAGTCAATCTACCAAGGGGTACAAATTTGAGGACCAACATGATTCTCGTGTCGTTCTTTGTGGACATAAAATTTATCTCATTGTATCAGAATTTTAGTTAGATTTTCTCAGGCTATATTTATTGACCGGTGTTTCTTAATATAAATTGATAGGTATTTTGGTTTTGAGAATACATACCTTTATAGATATTTGCTAAGCTTAAAGGAAATATAGATCGTTTGCAAGTATTGTTGAAGATATTCTCATTATAAGCTAGGATTTCCATAAAAACTGACTATATGTTGGGAAATAGGTGGGAAATTTCATAAATATCTGCAAAGCTCAGCCTCCTAGTTTGTGAAGCTATCCTTTCAAGATCTTTTTGAGTTAATATATACATATAGGGTGCAAGGCCTTAGTGCCGACTCCGTCTTTCATTTTTTTAGGGTAGACCAATGCAAATATTTTACACCTTGTTGATTAAATCTCTCCTTGTGTAAATTTGGAGGGAAGAAGGTAATTTTTCAAGTCATATCCTACTAGAAGATTACTCCCAGAGTTAGAGAATACACAATCAAGAAGAAAGCAGATTTGGAAACTAGTGGGTGGTCAAAAGTCAAAATAAAAGATTGTTCAAACTACTAAATTTGATCCACCTTTGGTGGAAGAATACTCTAGCACACATCGATAGCTCGATCTAGGTACTCCTCAGGCATATTTACATGCTTTGTTTCAAGAAAATTCAACATTTGCAAGGAACAAAGTTATTCTTCATCTCCTCCTTTATTGACTCCTAAAAATCAAGTATATTGTGGCGAGTCCTCGAAGAATATCCATCTTGAAGATCCTACTCCTCTACCTCAAAGACCTCCAATTCCCCATCGTTTCAACCCTCCTTTTGAAAATCCTCCACCAAATAACATGGCTTCCCACCTCCTAGAGAACCTTTCAGAGTTAACACATATAGACCTATTGATTTTAATGACATGGAAGGTTATCCAAATGAAGTACCACATGAAATTAGGATGAGGTTTCCCAAGTTTCAAGGAAATAATGCCATAAGTGGAGATCAACATCTTATATTTTTTAGAATGTTATGGATGACTATGAAGTAGAGCATGAAGATGTTTATGTAAATTTATTCATACATACATTAGAAGAAGATGCCAAGAGAATGGTACAATTTGTTGCCTACAAATTCAATAGATTCTTGGATAGAAATGAAAAATGCATTTAGACTCCAATATGGTGATAAGACTGACCCTAGGTTTCTCTTATCAGAGTTTGAAAATATCAAAAATAATCCTAATGAGTATGTGCAAGACTTTAATACTAGGTTCAATAAAACTTTAACTATATTTCCTATTAATCTAAGGCCTAGTGATGATTCTTGCTTGATTAAGTACTCATATGATTTTGATAAGAAGGAAAATTATTATCTAAGGGATAAAAATCCTAGAACTCTAAGGCAGGATTTCTCTATGGCTATCTAAATTGAGAACAATATCAAAGCAACAGGGAAACCTCCAAAGAGGGAAGGTGTCAAGCTGATTAATCCAGAGAAGCCACAAGCCAGTAAGGTAGTGGAATTAGAGGAAGTGGTTAAAAATTTGGTTGGAGAAATCAAAGAGATTTCATACAAGCTTGCTAGAAAAGAGAAATGATTAGTTCCAAATCCTCAAGCTCAACACCAGGCCCAAGGAAAAAATAGATTTGGGAATCATCCCAAAGGAGATCACCGGGTTGATGACAAAGGAAAAGGACCTGTGGGTTTAACAAACAAGCAACAAGATTTAAGGGAGAATAAATCAGTCCCAAATCCATTGACAATAAGAGTATCACTGGTGGAAGAAGATCACATCATTGAATGGTGTGATAAATGTTTATTTCCACATTCCCCTTGTGAGAAAATTGTTGGAGATGATGATGTGATTGATGAATTTGGTTTTGATGACATATGCATGATGGAGTGTCCAAAATATTTAATGCCAAGATCCACTTCAACTGATCTATTATATGCTAAAATTATGGAGGAATTTTGGGCTTACACAAATAAGGTATTCTCCCTCCCTTCTATTGTTAATGTTGATATAGATATGGCTCAATCATTTGAGCTTCCAAATCATGAATTTGAGTACTTAAGAGCTTTAATGATAAAAAATTATGATGGTGGAATCCCTTCTAAAGAGGATAAGCAAATATTAATGAATGTTATGGTTGCTCAAGAAAAGGAGTATAACCTTAGGAATAGATAAGTCAAAGGACCTGTCCCTGCTTCTAAACCAAAAATTCCTATCTTGACCAACATCCCCAAAGATGCCCCAAAATAAGTATGCCTAATAAAGGTCCTATCAATACTTCAAGACCAAGTACTTCTGCATCCGCCCAAGCAATAAGGGATAACATCCCATCAGAAAATATAGTCACCCTTGCCTCTAATACAACCCTACCAAAGTATGCTATATGTGATATGGCTCAAATTCTAAGTCAAATAAAGATTACTATCCCTATTATAGAATTACTCAAAATTCCTGAACATAGAAAAAGAGCATTTGAATACTTGGGGCTGAAGGATGATATGGTTTTCAAAGAAAAGGGTGCAAATAATGTGGTGACTCCACCTATCATAGCTGAAGTTGAGATAAATAAAGAACCAAAGAACATGGAAGAACCCCCAGAAGTATATTTAGGCACATCCTTGGTAGAATCCCAATTAGATGTGGATCCTTTCTTTACTACTTTGATTGTCAATGGGTGACTTCTTCACAATTGTATGTTTGATTCAGGATCTTCATGTAATATCATTCCTTTAGAGGTCATGAATGAATTGGACATCAAGATAACAACTGATTTTGGAAGGTGTTATGTTATGGATTCAAGAGAGGTACCTATTGTTGGATATGTTAGAGGTCTAGTAGTACAACTTGCTACCTATCCTGAAAAATATTTGACCATGAATATGGTACATTTGATTATCTGCTAAATGGGGTATGTTGCTATCAAGAAAGTGGGATGCCGGTAGAGGAGGCCATTTTTAAATGGATATGTCCTATGCCTCTATACCATTAGAAGGAAGTTATTCAAATTGCATGGAGAAAAGAAAATGCTCCATCTTATTGAGGATCCCATGAATGCCTCTTATGAGGTATTGTTTGTTGATACAAATTTGGGTAACTTCATAGGCAGTGCATATTTTGAAGATCATTGTATGGATGCTAATGCACACCTTGAAGATACCAATGTCCCTTAGACCATGATGTTTTATGGAGCATGTTCCAATATTAGAAATGGAGCTGGAGTGGTTCTAACTTCTCCAAATCAAGTTTTTTTAACTTCTCTTTCAAATTGAAGTTTGAATGTACTAACAACATTGCTGAATATGAGGCATTGATCCTTGGCTTAAAATTTGCATGAAAACATGGAATTAAGAACATTATTGTCAAAGGAGATTCAAAATTAATTATAAAGCAAGTCAGGAAATTATATGCAACTAAAAACTAGAGGTTGAGACAATATAAACATGCAGTTTGGGACTTCATAGAATTATTTGATTCCTTCAATATCCTTTATCATGAAAGGGATCAGAATGTAGAAGTGACAAGTTAGCTGTCATAACATCTCAATATGAAAATGAGACAATATCTCCTTACTTCCATTATGAAGTAGAAGTTCTAGTCAGACCATCAATTCCTGAAAACATTCAACATTGGAAGGTTTTTGAGGATGATGCTCAGATCAAAGGTTTTTAACTTGCAAAGATGAGTTCACTAATCAAATCATTGATCTTGAACCCATGGTAGAACTGTGTGAAGGAAGGGAGACCCTCTTTGGAAAAGATATAATTCAATTAAAGACAAATATTATTCCTAGAGGATTGGTCAACCTAGAATCAAATTTTGATAGTGCAGACCAAGTTATGAAAAAACCTATATATGCATCAAAGGATGTTGAAGAATGTAACTTGGGAACTTCTCAAAGCCCAAGAAAGGTTTGGTTAGGGAGTAGTATGAGCAAAGAAGAAAAGTAGGCTTATACCAAGTTGTTAAAGAAATACAGGATTACTTGACATGGTCTTAGTCAATGTGAAAGCTTATAGAGAAGACTTGTTTCAGCATGAGATACCATTAGTGCCTCACTCCAAGCCCTTCAAACAAAAGAAAAGGATAATCAATCCCCTTATTGCAACCAAAATGCAAGAGGAATTGACTAAACTATGAGATGGTGGGATAATTCAACCCACTAGATACTCTTCATGGGTTGCCAACTTAGTGCCCGGTCGAGAAGAAAAATGGGGACATAAGGCTTTGTGTGGATTTTAGAAATCTAAATAAAACATATCTTAAGGATAATTACCCATTTCCTAATATGGAAAATATGTTATAAAAGGTAACAATATTAGAGCTTATCTACATTAGATGGTTTCTTAGGTTATAACCAAGTGGTGGTGAAACAATCAGAACAACTCAAGAACTGCTTTCACTACCATGGGGAACATATGTCTATGTTAGGATGCCTTTTGGATTGATGAATGTTGGAGATAATTTTAAAGGGCCATGGATGTGGCTTTCTTTGGTCTTATCAATGAGTTCATAGAAATTTATCAAGATGATATAACTGTCTTTTCTAAGAACAAGGGTGACCATTTGGAGCACCCTAAAAAGATGTTAATCAGGTATAAAGAGTATGGTATTTCATTGAACCCAAAGAAGTGCCACTTTGGAGTGCAGAAGGAAAAATTATTGGGACATATAGTGTCTCAGGAAGGAGTGATGATAGATCTTGAAAGGGTGGAGGTAATTGATAAAGTCCCTATCCCTATGTCTAAAAAGGGTATCCATTCATTTTTGGAAAAACAATTTTTTTAAGAAGATTTATCTCTAACTTTCTGAGATTAATATTCCCATCACAAGTATGCTGAAGAAGGATCAAACCATCAAGTGGGAAGAAGGGGTTGTTCAAGAATTTAAAGGAATAAAGGAGGCACTCAAGACTACCCCCATCTTAACCAGTCATGATTATAAGAAAGCATTTTAGATGTTTTCTTTTGCCTCTGAAAATACAATTGCTTCTGTGTTACTTCAAAAAAATGTAGAGGGTGTGAAAACTCCATTGCCTTCTTTATAAATTCCTTACAAGGAGCTGAGATGAAATATTCCATCATGGAGAAACAAGATTTTTCCTTGGTGAAAGCCACTAAAATTTTCATACCCTACATTCTAAGCTCCAAATTTATAGCTTATGTACCCCATACAATGGTGAAATAAATTTGATAAAAATGGAGATGTCAAGTAAAAGATGCTCATTGGGTCAAAAAATTGCAAGAATATGACATGGAGATTCAAACCAAAAAATTGGTTCGAGGATTGGGCTTAACAAGGTTGATGGTAGAGAGAAATTTGTAGGTGATGGAGATACACAATGTTGAAGAAGATGGGCCACACCCTCATGAAAAGGTGAGAACTTCAATTTGGTATAAGGATATAGTATATTACTTGATGAACTTGAATTGTCCTATGCACTTAGACAAGAATCAAAGGAGGAAACTCAAGCTGGTTTCCAAAAGTACATCTTAACATCATGGGATGGCTTGGAATAATCCAAGAGTTATTCTAAGATGTATCAATGAGGAAGAAGCACCTAAAATAATTACAGAATTTCATGAGGGACTGTGTATAGGCCATTTTGCTGGAAGAGTTATTACTCCTAAAGCTCTAAGGGAAATATATTGGTGGACTTCATTATTCAAAGACGTTGCCTTGTCGGTTTGAAGATGTGAGAGTTATCAATTTTTTCGGAAGGCTGAAAGCTTCGGGACCCTACCCCTACAACTTGTGTCAATAGAAGTTCCATTCAAACAATGGGGCTTGAAATTTATTAGTGAAATATTAGAATCTTCAAGTGGTGGTGAAAAGTCGATATTGGTAGCCACTGATTACTTTACCAAATGGGTTGAGGCAATTCCCACTACGAAGGTAACTCATCAAGTATTCATGGATTTTATCCTCAATAACATAATCTACAGATTTAGGGTGCCTGCCAAGATAGTTGCTAACAATGTCATGAGATTTATAGCTAAACCATTGGCAATAATGTGCCATGAGTATGGTATAAATTTGGATTATGCATCAAATTATAATCCTCAAGTAAATGTCCAAACAGAATCAAGTAATAAAAACCTGCTAAAGATCCTCAGAAAAACACTAGAGACCAATAAAAAGAAATGGGGTGAGAAACTCGAGTTTTCATTGTGGGTAGATAGAGATACTACCAAGAGGTCTACTAGCAAAATAACATTTGATTTATTCTATGGAGTTCAAGCCCTTTTTCCCTTGCACTTACAAATTTCCTCATTTCCAGTTCATACAATAATTTGAAGATGGAGAAGAAGTAAGTCCATATGAGACAAGGATCAATCAAATTATGGAATTAGATGAGGAAAGAAAAAAGTCCCACCAAAACATCTCAAGTTCAGAGAAATACTTAAGAAAATATTTGACAAGAAGGTCACTCCAAGAGTTTTCAATGTTGGAGACTTAGTCCTGTTATGGGACAATAGACATGAAGAGAATTACCAACATGGAAAGTTTTATGCCCTATGGATGGGACCCTATTCTGTTGATATGAGGATTGATGAACATAATTTATTTTTGAAAGACTTGGAAGGAAATTTTTTGGAGTTTCCTATCAATGGAAGACATCTCAAACACTTTTTGGATTGATCCAAAGGATCAAGTATGATCATTGTATAGTGTATAGTTGTGTTGTTTTTGTTTTTACCATTGTTTGTGTTGTTGTTTCCCTTTTACGCTCTCATCTATGGTTACGAAGTTTCAAGACATGGAAATATAATGGTATGAATGTAATGTGTCTTTTAATACAAGCCTTGATGTTTTATTCCCATGACTCCTTACTCAATGTATTAGGCATTTGGTCTAGTCTTTGTTCTTATAGCACCCATAGGGGGTGCCCATCCCTGAGCAAGAGGCAGTGTTGGTGCTCAATCTAGTTCCTTGAATTAAGCATGTATTTTTATATAATTTCCAATTATCTAACTATTATGTATGATTTATTTTCTCCCCATGATTCAAAGTTAATTATGAGTAAGGAGAAGTATCATTTTTAATAAATTTTGTACCTTAACCAATTAAAAGAGAGGATTCAATAGAAATGTCAGGGGACTAGTTTAATGGTGCGGTTGATTAAGGTAAAATATTTAGATAGATGGGTGATCAAACTATGTATACATATTTCATAAGGAACATATAAATCAACACCAAAATGATCAAACAACTCCATGAATATGAAGCTACGAAGGCCCAAAAAGAATGCAACCCAACCACGAAGTATAAAGCGTAAAAGACCATTTGGATAACTCAAGTAAAAAAGGACTAAGACATTTTAAAGAAAGCTTGGGACATTAAAAAAACTATCAATTTCCCTTTTCCAAAGGTATCGGATGTTGGCATTTGAAAACCCATGAGGAGACTAAGTTTAAAAGCATTGTGGTTACTTTTAAAAGGTCGACATATGTTCATTTGGCCATAAAATGTTTGCATCCTTTGCACACTTCAAATGTGCATGATGCGAAGGGCTACGTGGCGAGATTCTAGGTCTCTTCATAGCCTTTTCATTTTGTGGACTTCAAGTTCTTGAAATAATCCATTACAAAATAATTCATCGAGTCCGAGACGAGTTAAAAGGTCGATGGGACATGTGATGGAAAGATGGATGGGACAAGTGGCATGGATCAAAGGTATTAAATAGAAATGTGTTAGCATTACAAAAATCTTTGAGACATTTTGGTACCACGGACTTCAAGTTCATGGAATGAACCAAGTTTCACAAGGCTTCGAATTTGAATTGCGAAACCACAAAGATATGTGGAGCTTTATCATTTATCATGCTTTGCACCTTGAAATCTTTGAATTGTAAGAAGCGTGGAGATTTTTCATTGGTTCAAAGATTCACAGTTTGAAAAGGTCCTAAAATGAAATTCAATTGTGAAGCAAGTGTGGAGATTTACCATTGGCTCACATTTCACGAGGATCAACCAAGGTTACTAAACATTTTGACACTCAAAGAGCGTGGAGCTTAATCATTGGCTCACGTTTTGTGAGGCTCAATCAAGGTTATCTAAATTTTGGCACTATGAAGGAACGCAGAGATTTTCATTGGCTCACATTACAAGGTGGATAAGTAAAAATAAAATAAGATTTGGAACTTCGAAGGAGCATGGAGCTTTCTCATTGGCTCATGTTTTGTAGTAGCTAGTACAAAGTAAGAAAATAGTCGAGAAGGAGAATATGCATGTCATTTTCTTATTAGCTCGCACAAAAAAGAAAAGGAAAATAAATGTACACATGGAAAAAGTCAAGGCCAATCAATAGTTATCACGTGTCGCTCTCCTAATCATCCATGACCAACTTTGAAAATGGCCATAACTTTCGATCTAGAGCTCAATTCATGAAAACTTGGTTTTGTTAGAAATATCTCCTTGAGCTATTCAAGTTGGCATTATCTAATTCAAGAATTTATGGAATTTAATAGTACAAAATGAGAAAATAAAAAGACACAGGTACACTGGCATTATCATCTAATTGTTCTTATGTATGTGGCGGTAAAACCATTGAATAGTATGGGAAAGCTAAAGGAAGTAGACATGAAGGTAAAGATTGAATCCCGACCAACCGAGAGACCAAAATATAGTAGTAAAGGCATGAATCGATACCAAAATGTATAACTAAAAATAATATATTTTTAGTTAAACAAAGTACTTTCCCGCTTTGATCAAATATCTTTCTATTAGAGCGAGGGGAAAATTTATGTCTTTGTTTTGGGGGAAAATTGAATTGTAAGAAGACATCGAGTTTTTATAAATTTGGGGATTTTCCTCATATCTAATAGAGCAAGTTCTTTGTTCTCCAAAAGGGGGTTATTTTTTTCTATATTTGAAAAAAATCGAAGAGATTTGATTGTTCTTATTGCATGTTTCCTTTGTGGAATGCATACCGATCTCAGTTTCTTGAATTTATGTGTCAAGGTGGTTGCAATGTAAAACCATTGAAAAGTTTTAAGATCATTCACTTGATGTTACTTTATTAAGAAATTCTAAATATTTGAATGAAATATATCCACTTTTGAGTTTAAATTATGTCTTTTAGGTTACGTATTTAGAATTGTAGATTGATGAATTCTATTTTCGATGTAGTCTTGTGTTTATTATTTCTCTTTGTCGTAAAATAGATCTATCCTTAATGGTTGTGATTTTTTTGTTAGTTTTATATTGTGATGCGAAAACTTCCTTTGTAATATTGGACTTGATTATAAAATCCTTTCCATAGCCATTTTGTGCCGATAGATTTTTGCTATCCTTTGAGTGTATCTTGGGCATACGAGAGTAGAAGCAATAAATACATTGTTAGAATGCTTGCAAAATATCTTGTGTTGATTATTTTAGAGATTGTGTCGAAGCTCTGCATCTATTGAGTATCAATGAATGTAAATCTTCCTTTGTAGAAACTATGACTAATTGATCAAGTTTTATGTACTTTCCCAAATTGCAGGTTGCTCTAAGTGTTAAATGCTATGTTGTAAAGAGTCTGTCATCCTATAACCCCCATCCATTATTAAAACTACACAAGTTATCCTACCCAGTAATTCTATTCATTGATTTTTCTTCTCGTCTCTCAAATATCATCGGGAGTGTCCCTTAGTTTGTACTTCTACCATCTAGAGAATGCAAGATCGGTCAAATTCTACTGTTTATAGTAAGCTATGTATGTTAAGGTAAGCAAACAAAAAATATTTGGTGACATGACTCGTGAGAGGGAGTGTTATGTCCATGGCCATGGTTTTCCTAGATTGATCCATCATTTGAAAGAAATCGAGAGAAAAAATATCCTATCTCCCCTTTACAATTCAGAGTTACACCTCATGTCCTCTCACCATGGTTCAAGGAAAGACCAAAAGTAGTAGGAAAATTCCATCTCCTTTGTACATTCCCTGTCAATCATCCTAAGGAATGTGTTAGACCCCTCCCCAACAACAAAACAACATACTATACGATCTTCCACTATTCCAAGCAATTACCACCTTCCTTAGAGATAAGTGAAGTCAATCCACTAGGGGGTGCAAATTTGAGAACTAACAGAACCTTCCATTCTACACATCAAAAACACATAAATATGAAGAATCGGTGGGTAGAATCTATACACAACATAAAATATATGAAAAGAAAGGAAAGAAGACAATAATGTAAATATTAGGGAAAAATGAACCACAATCTTCATTAAACCATTGTTGGGAGATGCACATACCAATACAAATGCTCGAAGGCATTAGACACACCACAAATGCTCAAAATACGAGTTATGAAACTTATGGGAAGGCGATCACCATTTTAAGATGGTGTAATTTACAAGTTCCTTATTCAAAAGAATGAGTTTTGTACATATAGAGAAATAAAGAGAAGAGGGAGAGAATAATTGCCATTAATTTTTGCAGACTGGGAATGGGGTGCTTGACATCAATTCAACTTCATGCCATTATATTTTATAGGTTGAGGGATGGCATTGTTTATCATTAAATTCAGGTTGGTGATGTGGTATTTTGCTTTCATTTGGATGTCAATTTAAACAAAAAAAGGAGTGAATTTGAGGTGCTCACTTTGAAATTTTGAGTTGAGGTTGCAATCCATAACTTGTAAGACTTACAAGATTATAAATTATATCTTTTCCTTTGCTACATTGTAGCCCTCAATGAATTTTCCAATTGATATGTTCTGCGGCCTTCCAAATTGAGATTTCCTACAAATTTAGAAATCCATAAGACACCAACATTTATTTATCATCCACAAAAATCCTTACTCATACTGCCACAAACATCAACCCCTTACACTTGATCCCTCACACACCTTATTCTCTATCTTACTCACCCTAAAAGCCGTAAAGGATTTTATTTTTTAAATCATTTTATCATTTTTCCCAGAAAATCAAAAACTTGTGGGACAACGTATTCTGAAAACCCATAGAAACATTTGGGATAGTGTTTCGTGGTTTTCTGACTTAGCTTATTTAAAAATTGTTTCATTTCCTTGCAAAATTAGTGGTGCTTCCATTATGTGCTGTGTATATTCTCTTGTACCTTATGTGAAGTGGCATTACTTACCACGCCACATAAATCCATCCTTTCCTTGTGGATCTTTCCATTCTATGGACATGCTTCTTTATAACGCATAAATCATCAAAATCTATGAAACACTATATTTTCACTTATGTCATGGAATAATACTTGCTAATAAAGTCTTACTCACGGGTTTAACACTTAGCCAAATTTCAACCCTACTCGGATACAAAAATTTTAAGTGGAGCTCTATTTTATTTTAAATCCATGGGGAACCATCTTTGATATCCACAAAAGGCATGAATTGTAACTTCTTGTTTTGTGGATTTTTTTTTTTGAAATTCTGAGAAAACCATAATCCAACACTCTACGCATTTTTAGAAAAATATGCATCACTCCAAACTTTTATTAAGTTTTTCAAAATTGCATGGGTGTAGTTTTGGACAACACACATTTCTGTTGATTTGAAAAGAAGTTTATGAGAGTTTTGTGCAAACTCTAAAAAACAATTTCATGCTAGGTGGAGGACAAGTGAAAGAGGAATATTTACTAAAATAATTATTATTTCTTATACTTTAAATTGATCTCATAGCTCCATGAGTTATGATCTAGAAGATAGTTTTTCAAAATTTAGTACGGCTAGTGCTTAGTCATTTTATAGGTTTTCAACATTAAACCTAAACCTTTTAGGGTGTAAATTTTACTGATTAGTTTCTATTTTGAGAAAACAAAGTAATTTTGTAGGTTTTGGGGACTTCTGGATTGGTTGATAACATTTGTAGGAGTTTTAGATGTGTTAAAATTAGATTTTACAAACCTCACATCTCCTGAGATAATGATAGTTGCTCAAAGATATTGACTCATAAAATTGCCTTTGAACTTAAATATGATATTGTCATTTGTAGAATTCGAAGGGCTATCTTGGGGATCAATTTGCCCCAATTTCACTATTGATTGAAGCGATTACTCTATTGGTTTGATCAAGGATGCATTTTGGGCCAATTTTATCCTCGTAAACCTAATTGAGATGATATATTGTTATTTAGGTTTTAATTTTCCTCAATTTCATAAATAATTGAACTATTTGCTAGGTTTCCTCAATTAAAGATGTAATTTGGGTCAATTTTAACCTATTTAACCTAATTGTGACTATAGATGATGTGATATGGGGCTTAATTGTCCCTAATTACATTATTGAATATACCAATTAGTCAATTGATCTAATTAAAGAGATAATTTGGGCAAATTTGTGCCTTACAAACTAAGAATTTATGATTATATAATATGCTTTTGGCCTCAACTAGCCCCAATTTCATCACACATTGCACATTTGGTTGATTAATTTAATGAGAGGTAATTTGGCCAATTTAAGCCCTATGTACTTAATTAGGATGATTTGAGGATAAATTGGCCTCAATTTCATCACTCATTAAACCAATTATGACTATAAGATGTTATTTGTAGTTCGATAGGCCCTAATTGCATCACTAGTAGGCCTGATGAGTGAATTGGCTCAACCAAAGAGGTGATTTGAGCCATTAAATCCCCATGAACTTAATTTTACTAGATACAAAGTGATTTGGGGCTCAGATTGACCCCATTGCATCATTATGCATACCAATTAATTGAGTCATTCAACTACATATCCAATTTAGGCCAATTTAAGACACTAATCATAGTTACGCTTAGGTGATGTAATTTTTGGATTAGTGGCCCCCTAATTGTATTATGTATTGCATAATTAGTTGATTGGTTTAATAAGAGAGGTAAAATGTATTACTTTGAGCCACTTGAAACTATTTGGAACTTTATGATGTGATTTTTTACTTAATAACCCTAATTTAAAAACTAAATAAAACAACCATTCAATTATTTTGAAATCAAAGAGGTAATTTGCGATGTAGGTGCATCACGGGAGAATCGACTATCTTGCATAGTTTTTGAAAATTAGGTGAAGTATGGGTGCTGAAACAAGGATTGTGAGTGAGGAAAGTGCAACATAAAAGTTGGGTAATTGATTTATCAAAAATAGAATTTTGTAAAACCCTAATTACAGAGTAATTGAATGTAAAAATGATATACAATTGCTAGATACAATATGACACAAGCAATAAATAAGTAAAGTACAAAAACCTAAGAAAGAGATATAGGAAAGATGAATTAGATGATTTACACTTGATCTAGGACTAGTAAAAGCGGGAAAATAGCTGACCAAGAGGTGAACAATGTTGTCAATACTCGAATAAATTATACAAGTCATGGATCAAGCTAGACATGGTTTCCTGGATTGGGTTAGGGGTGCACGAGCATTAGGGTTTTTTATTGGGTGCCCATGATTGTGAAAATAATTGGACTATGATTTTATTTGTGTCACACAAGTGTCACAAATAATCCTTGTTGATCACCTGTATGTCACACCTTGGTTGCAAAAGATACCTGTAACTTTGTAAAAGAGATGTTTACCTACAAAACCACATCAAATCCAAAAAATAAATATGTAGTATGGGGAGTTGGATTGACCCCAGAGGTCACTGGCAAAGTGAACTTATGAGCGGGAACTACACTACATCACAAAATCTATATACTTCTTATGAGTGTGTGTAAGGATTGTTCTCTAGGATGCCCTTGTGTAAATTGCACTTGATAGTGGGCTAGATCTAGAATGTAGCAATGTATAACATGTGTGAATGGAATAGAATGAAATTTCCCTTTCATATACAGTGTATGTAGAAAATGTATTCCCTTCTACCTTGAATAAATTCTAGATGGATGCCTTGATGCGCTTTAGGTTCCTTTTGGATGCAAGATTAGGTGATAGTAGTAATTCTTAGAGCTTGGTTCTTCATGTTGAACACCTAACTATGTATTTATATGATTCCCTTATTTGAATTTTGTAATTGACAACTAGAAGGTTGAACCATAAGAGAAAAATATTCCCAAAATACAAAAGAGAACCAAAAGAAGTGAGTAAGATAAGAAAGAGTCAAGGGCACCCAGAGGGGACAAGAGTGCCTGGGCGCTGCTATCTTGGTTGGGAAATGGTGTCTAGAGCCATAAAATATAAATAAGAAAATATCAACTAGGCTATATGGCATGTAAGACCAAATAGAAAAAAATATACACAGAAAAGAGGCCAAAGACAATCATCAATTACTAGTTTTCTTGCTAAGGAATCATATGAATGCTAGTATGTGTTCATGACCTAAAAATTGTTAGATTGTGGAGCTGTTTTCATGTGTGAAAGTGTTGAATAATGTACACTAAGAGTATTGTACACTTTCCACAATTATCTCACTAGGGTTCGGGGCCGAGGCCGGACCACGAGTGGGAGTCTACTCAAGAGTGCACCCTCAAATTTTTTTCCTCAAAACAAAACATGTCCGATATACCAGGAAATGTGTTTTTCATATGGGCATGATTTTGACCCATAAGTTTATGGGACGGTTTTGGCCCATGGTTTTGATACCCATGATTTTGTAAAACTTCTTAAGTAGTTGTTTACTTATGTGGTTTTATGCATATGGTAAGAATTATGTAACATTACATATGTGTTTGAATTAGGGTGTGAATTGTGTAGAGTTTGTTGAGCATAGCTCCAAATAGATCCGGGTATTGTATTGAGAGAGAGGTGGCTTGTAATAAAATCTGAGCAAGTGATTCTTGGTGGACGTAACCCAAATTGGGTGAACCACATTAAATACTGTCTCTTTGTGTTGTGTTATTTTATTCTACAATTTTATTTTAGATTTGTAATATTTTTCGCATATTAGTTTCTACTCTTGTGATTACGTGAGGGATTATTCCGCATATTTTATTCCTTATTTCCTAACAATTGGTATCAGAGTCCTGGTTTGGTTTGCTAAAGTGTTGAAGCTGCAGGGGAAATTTTTAGCTTGAGTGGGAGCTATGAAAGATGATGGAAGATCAAGGGTTGATAAATTCATAGGGAAGAATTTTAGTCTTTGGAAGATGCAGATGGAAGATTACCTTTATCAAAAGGATCTTTATATTCCATTGTCTGAGAAGGTGAACAAACCCTCGAGTATGATGGATGTGGAATGGGATTTTTTGGATAGGAAGGCACTTGGGACAATCCGGCTATGTCTTGCATCTTCGGTATTATTTAATGTTTCAAAGGAAAAGACTACAAAAGAACTGATGGATGCATTAGGGAAGTTGTATAAAAAACCCTTTGCCTCTAATAAGATATTTTTAATGAAAAAGTTGTTTAATATGAAGATGTATGAGAATGTTTCAATAGCAAATCATTTAAATGATTTTAATATGGTTGTAAATATGCTAGATTCAGTTATAATAGAATTTGATGAAGAAGTTAGGGATTTCTTAATTATGTGCTCTTTACCTAAGAGTTAGAATAGCCTAGTAATGGCGGTAAGCAACTCGGTTCCACCTAATTGAAATTTGAAGTTTGAGGATGTTGTAGGGTTGACTCTAAGCAAGGAAATGCGAAGAAAAATCTTTGGGGAATCTTCTACTTTAGGGAATGATTTGACATTGGAAACTAGAGAGAGACATAAGATAGAGGAAGCCATGGAAAATTGAAAGATTGGGCAAGGTCAAAATCCAAAAGCAAGATAGTATGTTGGCACTATGGAAAGTCGGGCATGCGAAAAGAAGGACTTTCGCTGGGAGATTTGGGAAAAGAAGAAAAACCAAGAAGAAAATAAGGAGGAAAATATGGCAACGGGTAATGTATGTTAGGATGCTTTGATTTTTCTTTGTACAATATTGTTGAATCTGGGTTTTAGATTAGGGGCTTCTTTCCATGCTACTTCACATAGGCATTATTTTGTTCATTATATTCAAGGGGATTTTGGGCATGTTTTTCTTAGTGATGATGAGCCTTGCAATATAGTTGGAAAAGGATCTGTTTAGGTTAAGATGTAGAATGGGAATACATGGCTATTGAAGGATGTCAGACATGTGCCTACTTTAAAATGAAATCTGATATTAGCGGGCCAATTGGGAAGTGATGGTTGTATTGTGATATTTACAGTGGACTCTTGGAAGGTTACCAAGGGTGCTCTTATGGTGGTAAGAGGTAAGAAGGTTGGAACCTTGTATTTAACCACTTATAGTACTAATGTTTGTAATCTTGTGGCTTCAGAAGTAGATATAACATTGTGGCACTATAGGCTCGGTCATATGAGCCATAAGGGCATGGAGATCATAAAGAAGGATTTTCTCGGATATACAGAAACAATTTTGGATTTCTGTGAGGACTACATATATGGGAAACAAAAGTGAGTAAGGTTTCTCAAGGTTGAAACTACAAAGAAAGAGAGTAAGTTAGAGCTAATGTATTCTGATGTGTGGGGGCCGGCTCAAGTATCATCTCTTGGGGGTTCAAGTTATTATGTTACTTTTATTGATGATGTAACAAGGAAATTTTGGGTTTAATATATTAGAAACAAATATGATGTATTTGCCACTTTTGTTAAATGGAAAGCCTTGGTAGAGAATGAAACAGGTCTTAAGCTAAAATGTCTCGGAGTCAAATAATGGGGGAGAATTGCAACAATGAATTTGATGATTACTATTCTAAGAATGGAATCTGCAGGCAAAAGATGGTTCCAGGAACTCTGCAGCAAAATGGGGTGTAAGAAAGGATGAACAAAACAATAATGGATCGTGCTAGGAGTATGAGGTTACATGTAAAACTACCTCTTTATTTTGGGCGAAGCATTGAGCATAGTTGTGTACTTGATAAGCAGAGGACCCTCAAGTGCCTTAGATGGAGGCATACGAGGAGGCTTGGTATGGTAAGAAAGTTGATTGTTCATTTCTTAGAGTCTTTGGATGTTAGGTATTTGTCCATATACATAAGGATGATAGGACCAAGTTAGTGGCTAAATCAGAAAAATGTACTTTCATTGGTTATGGTGGTGATGACTTTGGATATAAATGTTGGAGTATTAAGGACAAGAAAATCATTTGATCTAGGGATGTGGTCTTTAATGAGAAAGTCATGTATAAGAAACAGTTGTAGGAAAATAGGGAAGAATCCAAGAAAGAATATGCAACGGTAGAGGATCTTCCGGATGGGAAAGTAACACATGAAATCAGTTCAAGAACCTCCTTAACAGGAACCCAAAACTCCTATATTGAGGAGGTCTTCTAGGGTAAGAAGAGAACCTAAAATTTTTCTCCTCTTTATTATTTATTACTCACTTTGATAGTGGAGAGCCAAAGAGTTTTGATGAAGCAATGCAAGTCAATGCCAGGAAGAAGTGGGAGCAAGCCATGGATGAGGAGTATCAGGCTCTCATGGAGAACTAGACATGGGATTTGGTGAAGCTACCCAAAGGCAAAAGAACATTACAAAAAAGTGGGTGTTCAGAGTCAAAGAGGAAGAAGGAGGAAAGAAAAGATACAAGGCTCGGTTGGTGGTCAAGGGGTTTACACAAAAAAGGTATAGATTTTGATGAGATTTTTTCTCCTGTAGTAAAAATGACTTCTATTAGAACTATTCTAGGAATAGTTGCAGTAGAAGACTTGCACTTAGAATAACTTGATGTAAAGACTGTATTTCTCCATGGTGATTTAGAGGAGGAACTATATATCAACAACTAGAGGGAAATGAGGTCAAAAGTAAAGAGGATATGGTGTGCAAGCTGAAGAAGAGCTTGTATGTCTTGAAATAAGCTCCATGTCAATGGTATAAGAAATTTGATAGCTTCATGATGGAGCAAGGCTATATTAGATGTCATTCGACCATTGCATGTATACAAATAAATTTGAGGATGGTAGTTATATTATCATGTGTTTGTATGTGGATGACATGTTGGTTGCAGGTAAAAACATGTAGGAAATAAAATTACTCAAGAACCAACTAAGTGAATCCTTTGTTATGAAGGATTTGGGGGTAGCCAAACAAATTCTTGGTATGAGGATATTTTGGTATAGGAAGGAATAGAAGCTAACTTTATCTCGGGAAGAGTATATTAAGAAAGTCTTGGAGAGGTTTAATATGCAGGATGCTAAACCGGTTGGGACTCCTTTGACATGCCATTTCAAGTTATCAAAGGAGCAGTGTCCTAAGACATAGTAGGAGAGAAAATAGATGTCCAAGGTACCTTACTCATTAGCAGTTGGTAGTTTGATGTATGCCATGGTGTGCACCAGGCCTGATATTGTCCATGTAGTAGGAGAAATGAGTAGATTTATGAGTGATCCAGGTAAAGATCAGCAGCAGGCGGTAAAGTGATCCTTCAGTATTTGAGAGGACTATGGGGACAATTTTGTGCTACAGTGGATCAGACACCACTTTTTGTGGTTATGAAGATTTAGATATGGCTGGAGATGTAGACAACATGAGGAGCATGACATGTTATGTTTACACTATAGGTGGGACAACAGTAAGCTGGATTTCACGACTATAAAAGTTGGTGACTTTGTTAACCACGGAGGTTGAGTATGTTGCTGCCACAGAGGAAAAAAATTGATTTGGTTACAACAATTGCTTGAGGAGTTGGGGCATAAGTAAGAGGAAGGAAAGTTACATAGTGATAGTCGAGTGCTATACACCTAGTTAAGAACTCGCTTTCCACTCTAGGATGAAGCATATACGGTTAAGGTACCATTTCATCGGGACAACTTTGGAGGAAGAGAAGTTGAAATTTGGAGAAAATTCATACGATCGAGAATCTTGTAGACATGATGACTGTCATCACCAATCCGGCACTATGATAATTCTTCACCGGGAACTCCTCGTGCTATGATTATTTACTAATGCATAGCCTTTAGTTTGGTGGATGTAATCTGGAAACAAAACAACAACATAACACAAAAATACCATTGACTATGATAAGACGGAATGATGACAAATCTGAAATATCAAAGTAAATTATAATATTAACATGAAATTGTTACAATCTCACCCATGAGGTACTTCAAGTGTTATTGACTTCACTTGACTTTCACCAAGACTATGGGAGAAACTTTACAATTACACCTCTTAATGGCTTCTTCAACACACCTTTAAACTGATGGCTTCCTTCGCACACTTCCTACAATATTTCTCACTACTTCCTTCTATGCTAAATGAGGGGGGTGGCCTCTCTATTTATAGAACTTCCAGGCTTATCCATCTTATCTCTAAGATAGGATAAGAAATCCACTCTGACGAATCATATTCCATACCTTAACTCTTATCTGTACATGTAAGCTTATCTGTTAAGATAAGATAAACCTTATCATTTTACATGGGTTCCACATTTTTAGACTTTTTACAAATAAAATACACAAAATATTTATGACCTCACTCCTTGTCTTTATTACCAATATAATATTTCTAATTCCTAATCATGTAGACCCTACTTCTCTAATTACCCAAACTTTGACATTTTAACATTACCGGACCACTTACGACAAATATTTACTTTTTACAACATTCCTATTATACTTTGATTGTTACCGTACTCCACATTATTGGCGGCACCGTATTGACGGCGCCGTTATCTTCTATTAGACGCTACTACTAATTACACTTAACAACATCCTATTCCTAATACATACATTAATGAAATAGAAATTACGGAGGAAAATTTTAGTGTCGACATCTTCCCCCTTCCTAGCTTCTACTCCGTCCTCGGAGTAGACTATTTAAGTGCTTGGAAAATCTTCAACTTGTCGTGGTTGACTCATTTCGTAATGGGAGTGCCATCCAATTCCTCCGGTCAGTGCGTACCATTTTTACATGCCATTGATTTCTTTATTTTGTAGGGCCCCATCCATTTTGGAAGAAATTTTCTTTGTCTTCTTTTTTTGTATACGGAATCATATACTAAAACCAAGTCATTCAAATGAAATGGAGACCACCGAGATCTTTTGATCAAAGTATTCCTTCGCTTCATTTTCTTCTTATGGCTTGTATCCTTCCTATTTATTTCTCATTTCCTCCAAAGCAAATGAAGATGTACCCCCTTTCTTTTTTTGAATCACTTTCATCCATCCTTTCATTTTCATAACTCTCACGGTGGGAATATCAAACTCAATAGGAAGAAGCTGGATCAATGCCATAGGCCAACCAGCTGAAATGGGGAGTATCTGTTGTTGACTTTGATGTTGCCCTATATGCCCACAATGCTTTGCATGAATCCTTTTATCCCATTTATGTACTGCAAGGCTGCATCTTTTGCTAGAATTTGACACAACACAAAATTTGTTCGTTCCACTGTCCATTTGTGCTTGGCTTGTATGTTGTTGCCTTCCTGTGCTTAATAGAAAACTTAGTGACTAGGGCTTCTACCACCTCATTAATGAAGTGGCTTCCTTGATCATTACAATTTCTAATGGGCAACCAAATCGGTGACAATGCATTCATACATGAACCTTGCCACTTCATCCATGGAAGTGTTTTCAATGGCCTTGGTTAAGTAATCCGTGGCAACTACAATATACTTATTTTGGCGTGATATAGTTGGAAGTGGACCTCTGATGTCTATTCCCCACTTTTCAAATGGACCAAGGGGAAGAATAGGACATAATGGAGTGATGAAGTCTTACGGTTACCATGTGTTTGACAAATATCACATGTCTTACAATAATTATAACAATCTTTAAAAAGAGTGGGCGGTGATAACTGCATCCAAGATCCTTCTTGCTGTAAGTTGTCTAGAGAAGTGCCCTCCACATGTATCATTGTGGAATTCTTCTAGCAGATTCCTTCCCTTGATCACGTCCATCGCCCTCTTGTCATCTTATCCATCGTGTCCTATTCGAAATAATACTCCATGCGAGAATAGAATATGGACGATCGGCTTGAGTAATCTTTCTCTTAGTCTTTGCATTGGCACCATCAGGAAACTTGAATTCATTCAGATAATTCCAAATATCTATGTATTCACTAGGGATTGTGTCAAGGGAGAACAATGCTGCATCGAGGAAATCATCATCATCACAAGATGATCCTAAACCATCATAGGCTCGAGAGAGTGCATCTGCATTGACATGCTTCTTTCCTAGCCTATCTATAATGTCAAATTCAAATTCTTGTAGCAAAATTATCCATCTTGCTATCCTCCCTGATGGGTTAGGCTTATTTACAATATATTTTAGAGCCTGATGATCTATTACAACTATAAATTTTTTCCCTAGCAAGTAATTTCTAAACTTCTTTACAGCAAAATGATAGCGAGCCTATTTTTGATTCTGATATAATTTACCTCAAAGACTTTGCTAATTTTTACGCTCCCAAAGTAAATTGGATGTTCATTCCCATTTTCATCCTTTTGGCTCAAAGTACTTCCTAGTGCTGCATCTAAGGCATCAGTGTACATAATGAATGGCTTGCTCCAATCTGGATTCTTCAAAATAGGTGAAGACACCAGGGCTTCCTTCAGTTGTCCAAAAGCTTCATGCGCCTTATTTCCTGGTTCATAAGTAACATCCTTCTTCAAGAACTGGGTTAGTGGCTGTGAAATCTTTGAGAAATTCTTGATGAACCTTCTATAGTAACCCACATGGCCTAAAAATGATCTCAACTTACTTCTATTCATAGGAAATGGTAAATCTTTGATTTTGAAACTTTATCGAGGATCAATTACCAATACCATCTCTGGATACAACATGCCTTAACAAAACACCTTTAGAACATCCAAAGACACACTTTGTAGGGTTTAGTGAGGCTTGTGCTTCATCTAACCTTTGAAATGTTGTCTCCATCAGTGCAGGTGGTCCAACTTGCTCCCATAGATGCAAAAATCATCCAGAAATACTCTGATGAAGGTCCCAATGTAGGGTTCGAACACCCTATTCATCAAACATTGGAATGTTTGGAGCATTACACAACCCAAAAGGCATAACTCTATAAGCAAACGTTCCCAAGGAGTGGTGAACGTGGTCTTCAGCTGATCTTTCTCTGCTATACAAACTTGGTTGTAGCCGCTTATATCCATCAACAAAACTATAGCACTCCTGGCCAGCTACTTCATCCAAGATCTAATCTGAAAATGGAAGAGGGTAATGATCCTTCTTTGTTGCCTTATTGAGCTTCCTGTAATCAACACAAATGCGTAGCTTCCCATTCTTTTTTATTGAGATCACAATGGGAGAAACCCATTCTGAATTCTCCACAACAAATATGAATCCTGCATCAAGTAACTTATCTATTTCTTATTTTACAAGTCTTGAAAAATTAGGATTCATTCTATATGGCATTTGCTTTATGGGCTTAGCACCATCTACCAGCTCAATACAATGTTCTACCCAACTTACTTGACGGAGTTCCTTGTAATCAAAAGTGAATAGGTGTATGTACCTTCGAAAGAGCTGGAGGTAGGATTCCTTCTCACTCTCCATCACAACATCACCAATATTTATTTGTTGGAGACGATCATCAACTTCTTCTTTCAGATAATTTTATGGGGTCATGAGTTGGTGTGGTGGAAGGATATCCATGATTTGAAACATCCACCTCGCTTTCTTCATCTTGGTGTCCACTTCTTTGGTACTAGAGTAATCAAAGGATGTCCAATCATCAGTTTCATCACTTGAATCCACGAGTTACGCTTTATGATGTCGAGGATCACGTTTATCTTCACCCTCTCTACCACGTCCAAGTGTCATGAAACCTTCATTCCGGTAGTTTCTCGCATGAACTCTCCTTAGCCATGGTCTTCCCAGCGGCATTGGAGTGCACGCACAGTACCATTTTTCATCACGAAAGTCTACCACACATACAACACCCATAACAGATATTGCCACATTTGAAACTACACCTTCTGGGTTTAGTTTTTCCTTTATTTAATGACCTTAACATAAGTGTTGAAGGGGGATCAATTTTAAACCCAACATATTCATTACAGACTCGGTCATTACATTAACCTGCAGCACCTCCATCAACTAAGACATCATGAATTGAAATACCATTACATAATACCTCAGCTTGTGGAGCATAGGGATCCGCCTCTGCCTCCAAAACAGGGACCTCAACCTCCTTCCTTCGTCGAGCATTGAGTCCACTTCGCAACTCCCGCCTCTTCTCAGAAGACATAGCCAAGAGTTGACCATATGTAATATTTGCAGGCCTTTTGGACAGATCTTCCAAGATGGAGTATGGTCCTTGCCCCTGTGAAATCAGAAAATCCTGCACACCCAACTTTCTTCTCCTATGTTTCTTACTAGTTTCTTCTTTCATCTTCTTAGGATCATTTCCATCTTGATTATCTTTTTCTTTCTTTCTTTTTGTTACAAACACATCTACTTCATTATTTCTACTCTTATCTACTACATCAAAAGAATTCACAGGTGCTTTTCCTTTATCATTATCTCCTTTACCAGATGTAGAAGCTCTATCTAGACAATTATACTTATAATGACCCTTTTTATAACAACCATAACATATAACTTCAGAAATATTTCTTTTGGACCTCTATCTCCTCCCCGAGAACTAAATTCCTTTCCTTGAAGAAGATTAATAGTTAATCGACCCATCTTTTGAGCAGATCTTCATACTCGGTAGATGTACTAGGAGAAATATTTGTGCTCACCGGGAGTGATTGTGGATTACGGACCAAAGGTCTTTGGTGTAGGCTCTACTTTAGCCACAATTTCTTTGGGCTCCTCTTCCATGCTTTCTTCTTGCCTTCTTGCAATCTCCTTTGCTTGTTGATGGTAGTAGGCGGTCATACTTCACTCATTGTTTGATCTCTAGCTTCATCCCAAGAATGAAGTGCTTACAGAGGAGATTATCCATGCCATTCATCAACCCATCCGCTAATCCTTCCTTCGGATCTGGGCATCGAGCTTCCTCCTTAGCTCTAGAACACGAGCATGATAATCCCTTATCTTCTCCTTCTCTCCTTGAGATAGCTTTGTGATCTCGATCATGAGATCTGCATATTTTTGTTGTTCACCAAATTCTTCAAGAAAAATTTCAGTTAATAAATCCCATGAATTTTTCACATTATCACCTAGTGTTTCAAACCACCTAAGTGCTGAACCATCCAAAAAGGTAGGAAAAAATTTAGTCCATTGTTCCCTTCTTATGAGGCCATTACAAATACAAGATCGTTTAAACTCTTGAATGAAAGAAGAAGCATCTTCATTAGATTGAGCTGAAAAAACAGGAATCTTTCCCATTTTCAAAAGTAACCACCGTGAAATACCAACCCACAAGTACAATTAACAAGACTTATGTGCACAAATAATTGGAATCACTATACTAGAAAGTGACTTTACACCTTTCTACAGTAAAATAGAAATGACCACGGTAAACTATGGTAAAACTTGACTTACTATGGTAAAAACTGACTTTACTGTGGTAAACACTATTCACGGTAAAAAGTGAAATTACTGTGGTAAATACTATTCACGGTAAAAGTGAAGTTCTTGTGGTAAATACTATTCACGGTAAAAAGTGACTTTCTTGTGATAAATACTATTCACACAAAAATGACTTTATCATGGTAACTACTATTCACGGTAAAATGACTTTACCATGGTAACTACTACTATACACAGTAAAAACAAGGTTACCCTCAATTGATTTTTGACTAAGTGGGAATATCTCTCCGGAAAATCCACCAACGAGGAATGTTCTGGCAACGGAACCAAAATGTCATCACCAATCCTAAAGCACTATGATAATTCTTCACGGGAACTCCTCGTCTTTATGATTATTTACTAATGCCACGACCTTTAGTTTGGTGGGCGTAATCTGGAAACAAAACAACAACATAACACAAAAATACCATTGACTATGATAAGACGGAATGATGACAAATCTGAAATATCAAAGTAAATTATAATATTAACATGAAATTATTACAATCTCACCCATGAGGTACTTCAAGTGTTATTGACTTCACTTGACTTTCCACGAAGACTATGGGAGAAACTTTACAATTACACCTCTTAATGGCTTCTTCAACACACCTTTAAACCGATGGCTTCCTTCGCACACTTCCTACAATATTTCTCACTACTTCCTTCTATGCTAAATGAGGGGGTGGCCTCTCTATTTATAGAACTTCCGGGCTTATCCATCTTATCTCTAAGATAGGATAAGAAATCCCTCTGACGAATCATATTCCATACCTTAACTCTTATACGTACATGTAAGCTTATACATTAAGATAAGATAAACCTTATCATTTTACATGGGTTCCACATTTTTAGACTTTTTACAAATAAAATACACAAAATATTTATGACCTCACTCCTTGTCTTTATTACCAATATAATATTTCTAATTCCTAATCATGTAGACCCTACTTCTCTAATTACCCAAACTTTGACATTTTAACATTACCGGACCACTTACAACAAATATTTACTTTTTACAACATTCCTATTATACTTTGATATTACCGTACTCCACATTATTGGTGACACCGTCTTGTGACGCCGTTATCTTCTATCAGATGCTACTACTAATTACACTTAACAACATCCTATTCCTAATACATACATTAATGAAATAGAAATTACGGAGGAAAATTTTAGTGTCGACAGGACCAAGGTGGTCACTGAGGAAAAGCTGAAAATTTGTGTTCGACTTTGGTTAGTCTTCATGGAAACTAGTGAAGGCTTGAGAAGCTTGTTCGAGAGGAAAACTAGTCTCAGTGGGAGATTGTTAGGTTGTGGAGCTTGTTTTCATGTGTGAAAGTGTTGAAGACTGTACACTAAAGTCTGTACACTTTCCACAGTTGTCTCACCAGGGTTGGGGCACGGCCCTGAATTTTCGAATTTTTTTGGCCGAGACAAAACATGCTGATATACCAAGAAATGTGAATTTTCTCATACATGTGGGATTTTTGACCCATAGGTTTATGGGAATGATTTTGGCCCATGGTTTTGATACCCACGATTTTGTAAAACTACTTAGCGGTTAATACTACTTATGTGGTTTTGTGTATATGCTAAGAATTATGTAACATTACATATGTGTTTGAATTCGGGTCTGAATTGTGTATAGTTTGTTGAGCATAGATCCAAATAGATCTGGGTATTTTATTGAGAGAGCGGTGGCTTGTAATAAAATATGAGCAAGTGATTCTTGGTGGACGTAGCCCAAATTGGGTGAACCATGTTAAATACTGTCTTTGTGTTGTGTTATTTTATTGAGATCTGTAATATTTTCTACATATTAGTTTCTATTGTTGTGATTCTGTGAGGGATTATTCTGCATATTTTATTCCTTATTTCCTAACAGAAATGTACCCAAGTGTGTGATTTCATGTCTACATTTTCCCCCACTTTATGTTGTTGGGTGAATACTCGATAACATAAAGTAGGTAAGAGATGCGTGCGTGATAACCATGTAGGCGTGTCGAAAAGAACGTGCCAAGTGGACAAGTGAAGCATGAAAATTAGGAAAGGAAAGTGACCCTAGGGGTGAAGCGTATGTGTTGTTTTAACTATTGTTGTGCTTATATTGTTGGCGTGAGGATACTTCTTATTACATATTAAGGACATACATGATATGAAGACATGTAAATGATAGAAATGTGTCCTGAAATGTTATGAAGAATACTTTTTTTGGGAGATCTCATGCAAGTGCAAGTTTTTGGGTGATCTCATGCCAAAAATGAGTTTTTGGCGATTTCACACCAAGTGTGAGTTTTTTGGGTGATCTCATGCCAAAGAGAAAGTTTTGGGGAAAGAGGTCTAGTGTTACTCTCCTTCCATGAATTTGCCTAATGAGAACCACTATAGATGGTACATCTATGTTTTGTTCCTCTTGTCCCCTATTGTTCGATTGAAATGGAGATAGAATACATTTTGCTTTCAGAGGACTATGCTGTCTTGTAAAAACTATTATGAAGCTATTGTGAATTGTGTTGATATGAGAAAATAAGCGTATCTTCCTTAAGGACATATGCACCTAGGGGAGGACATGGCACCCATGCACTATTGTATGATCTTTGGGCACTAGTGTCTTTGTTGTGATGAGGACCCAAGTCGATTATGCTTCATTTTTATAACTATAGCCTATGCCTTTTCAGACTTGTGTTGAAATGAATTGTAGATCTGAGTTGATGTATGGGGTGATTTGTTCACCCAATGTATGCCGACTTGTTTCGGGGATAATTTTAGCGTGAATATTCGTAATATGGCAAAAATTTCATTTTAGGAAATTTTGAAAAGGTGAATTATTCGGAGTGGGTCGGTGTCTGTTCGCCTAAAATATATAGTATATTTTTTTTTGGGGGTCGAAACCGCCTTCATTTGAAAACATCTCCTATAAAAACCTAGGTGATTCGCCGGGTAGTATACCTCAAGTAGCTTACCAAATTACCAATACTGTGAAATTTGAACTCACATACCCTTGAGCACCAGAGATTCATATTACTGTTAGCCTGTGATTGTTGACACGTGAGAAATGCAGTGTTGGCGCTTCTGAAAGGCATTATTGTGCGCGACAAGAGCTATCTTGACGCTGCGGACAAGAGCTTGTCTTGGACGCACGAAAAGGTGTTCTGACGCACGACAAAGGAAGTGTTGACGCGTGACTTGGGCAAAGAAGTGACGCGCGACAGAGGAAGTGTTGACGTGCGATAGAGGAAGTGTTGACGCGTGACTTGGGCAGTGTTGACGCGTGCGACAGTATATTAAGACAATGGATGCGCGACCTCAGACAGTGGACGCGCGACAAGACCTCAGACACTGGACAGAGTCGCTACTTGGTTCTTTTGCTGATGCAGGACTCTTTTTAGAATAATGGAAGGTGTCAGCTCAAAGAATACGAATAACCTAAAAGTAAGTAAGAAATCTCAAAAATCACTCTTCAAGTATTTTGGAAACTCTGCGGATACAAATATTGTAAGTACCAATCATATAGATGCCACCACAGAGAATCAGAATACTGACTGTGTGGAAGGTATTATTGAGGTGGACATGCATTCTGCATAGTATCAAAGTCAAACAAATGAAACCTACGATAATATGCTAGATCTTGAAGATATTGTTCCTGTTGGGGTGTAACCAGAAGTGCAGCTAGATATCACAGATACAAACACTCAGCGAAATGGAAGACAGAAATCAAAATCAAACTCCGGTCCAAGAAAGAGGAAACCAGGTGATTGTGATATTGCTCAAAATTCTACTCAAAAAAGTAAAGCATTGAAAACGAACAAGAATATGTGGACCATTGGCAGGACATACAAGTTTGATTGGGCGGCTAAATTTCCATTTATTGAACCTGTACAATCATCTAATTCTGAAGAAATCCCATCTGAATGTACATGTACAATATGTACGTGGAAATTGGGAAAGCAACAAAAAATGCAACTGAAGCTGGACACTATAGAAAAACATTGTGGAAAACAATATTTAACTGTAATGGGGGTGGATGGCCAGAAAATCAAAACACATAGGTGGAAAACTGAAAAAGAATGCATGCATGTTAGATACGCAGCGGAATATGAGGCAGAGTAGAAAAAACACAGACATCTGTTGGAAAAGGGAGGAACGATCACATCGCATATTGGTAAGATGAAAGAAACAAATCTACATGCAAAATTCATACAATTCTCTACTCTTTTTCAAATACTTAAAAAAGGAAGAGCGATTTTGGATTTCCTCGATTTCAAAGTTTTGTATCAATTTAACGGAATGCTGAATGTACCTCAGTCTCATTGGTCTGAGAGTAGTGGATGGGAAATGGAAAAATGCCTCTTGATGATAGAGAAGGAAGATTTGAAAGAGAATGTAAAAAAAGCAAACTTTATCTCTCTTTCAATTGATGAAGTGATGAAGTTGACAACACCGCATGGGTATGTATCCACATCTATACTTTAGAAAATCATATAAGGACACCTCATCTGTTGGGTGTTATGAAAATGGTTGAAGCTCGCAATGCCGAAAACCTATATAAAATAGTTGTTTCTCATTTGAAAGATGTTGCTAGTATATGTCTCGATTATGAAATTGCTACAAAGTTGGTATGCGTTGGAGCGGATGGTGCATCTGTCATGCGGGGTCACCGAACAGGCTCTGTGTTAGATTACAAACAACGGTGGCCCCATATATGCTACCAATTCTTTGTATGGCTCACGAGAATGAATTTAGCATATAAAATGGTAAAGCAACCACGAAAATGTTGCTAAATTAGAATACCTTATAAGAGAACTTCATGCCTATATGTCAAGCAGCCCAAAGCGTTTTCTCGAGTTCAAAAAATTTGCAATTGGAATTATAGATGGCAAAAACTTCGAAGGATGTGGAGACTAGATGGATCTCTTTGTATGAACCGCATGCGAGTTCGTGAGGAGTATCCTTCATTGGTTGGTTTCATGCACAAATACCGTCATGAAGTTAATAGGCAAGGACTTGTTGTTCTGTTTAATTGATTTAGAGACATTGCTTACATTGGTTGGTATTCTTCAAATGTTAAAGGAGATCAATACACTGATGAAGCATGCACAGGGTAGATTAATCTATATTGTGGATTTTATACGGATGAGGAAAATGGTATGTCAAAGTCTTGATATATTGTACTGTTCCAATGATAGTTTTGATGCACCTGTTTTTGAAAATTGGAGAGATTTATTAGATCTTAAAAATCCTAACACCTTTTTGAGATTTAATATCCATGATCACCTCTGCATCACTGTTAATGGGAGGGAAATACCTGTGCACATTTTGTAAAAACGTCAAGATATTACAGGATCGGAACGAGAAGATGTTCCCGTGACACGTAATTTGTTTGAGTCTGTTATAGTTGAAACAAGAATAAAGCTTAAAAAATTTCAGAAACCTTGTCATCAGAAATTAGGGAACGTTTCTGTAAAGATAAAATTCTGGAAGCCATGGGTGTGATGAATCCTAATTTTTGGAATACTGAAGGTGGCCGTGCAGACTTTGTCAGTAAGCATTTCCATAAATCAATGGGTACAATAATGGAACAATTTACAAAGACGTCAGAGCTCAAGGGTGTGGAAATCAAAGGTATACTGAATGCCGATTTATTAAAGTTTCAGTCAACAAATTTTGCAACAACAATGAGGAACCAATATAAGAATTTAGATCAACCTTCTAAAAGTGGTGCTATTACAAGGCTGTGGCGAGGAATCTATCAAAGTTCTATTTTACAAGAAGATATCAGTGAATATTTCAGATTATATGAGTTATGCCAAACAATGATTTTGGGGTCTGTGGAGGATGAAAGGGTTTTCAGTGCATTGTCATTTATAAAATCAAAACTGAGAAACAGGTTGGATAAAAATCTGGAAAGTTGCATGAGGTGTTATGTTTTTCAATACTCCATCAAAACCTTTCCGTTCGTGAGCAATTGCACACTGGAATTCCCTTTGTGAAAGAAGAGGTGTGAATAATACAGCTATAAGTACAAATATTCCCAACCTTGAGAGTGTAATTGGCTCTTCGTCACATTCTACAGAAGACAACATCGACTTTGATGAAGCTATTGATAATGGATTGTTTCAACTTTAAATAGGTATCTTCTTTATCTATCTTTTATCTTTATCATTAAAGATGTTACAGGTCTATATACTAAAAATGTCAGGCAATTCACCCATCTATCTACTAATACATTTCTCGTGTTGGGTTTTTTTAAAACACAGATCTAGCTCATTACCAGTGGCAATGATGATTTCAACTTTAAGGAGGTATCTTTTTCCCCTTAATCTTATTGTTTGTTACTATTCATTTTTTTCAGCTCTGGTTATCATTAAAGATGTTACAGGTGTATGTATTTACATTTAGTTAAATACAATATTTTTATTTTTTGAAAATGTGGGTTGACATCCGTCCGAGGAAGCTGTTACTTCTCGGGACTGACAATGTCAGGCAACTCACCCATCTATCTACTAATCCATTTTTTGTGTTGAATTTTTTTAAGACAAAGATCTAGCACATTACCAGTGATGATTTCAATTTTAAATAGGTATCTTCTTCAACATAATCTTATTGTTTGTTACTTTACATTTTTTCAGCTCTTGTTATCATTAAAGACGTTACAGGTCTAATTCTATATATTTACATTTATTTAAAGATATTGTTGGTCTATATATTTAAAGATGTTGCTGGCACTTCTCAGGAGTCAGGACTAACAATGTCGAGCAACTCACCCTCTATCTACAATGTCATGTAAAACAAAGATCTAGAACGTTACCCTTGATGATTTCACAATAATCTAATACGCAAGAGGTAAGCTAAACCCTAACATATTTGCAATTATGTTTAATTTCTTATCAGTGATGATTCTTTCTTGATTTCTCAGAATTATATTTAATTTATTTTTAAATATAAGTCCACATAAAATTCCTCATCATCCATATATATCATATCATCACCATATCATTATCATATCCTGAGTCCTGACACTACAATTATTATTAATACAATTATTTATCTAATTTTAAATTTATTAAAACAATTTTGTTTTTAAAAATAATTCATAATCATATCATTACAATTCTATTCGTTCTAATGTCATCTATATCCATTATAACACATTCCATTTATTTATCATCTATATCCATTCTAATGACATTATGATCATATCGTTACAAGTGTAGAGAATAATTATCTTAAAACAAGTTCAAAAGTCTAGAGAAGAAGAATTACTGTGCTTGATGATAAATCTACGTCCACATTAAATTGATCATCATCTTTCATCATCATCTATCATTAATTATCAATTATCATCATTCATCATCTACGTCCACATACAATTCATGACAATGCAAGTAAACAAGAAACATACATATAATTCATGATAATCACCATCTAATGCAATTAAAATTAAAGATTGTATGTAAATCCATATAATTAAATTCAAATACCATAGTACATACACAATAGTCAATAGTAGAAGTTTTCAAATTCATTATTTAAAGTTTCCACAATAATAAAAGTTTCTAGTTTTCAAAACCCTCTTTTTCTTTATCCAATTCTACTCCTCTGCACTATTCCCCAACGGCTTCTTCCACTGTGGCTGTACCTCTTTCCCAAACACTAGAAATCTCCATGCGACAGCAAATTTGGATCAGCTGCAGCGTATAAACTATCCCGTTGCCAATAATTTTCATAACGACTAATAATCTCATTGATAAGAACCTTAGCCCTTCTGTCCCATTCTATAAGCTGATTGATATGAGGAAGCATCTCCATCTTTCTCATCAACCCACACAATTTTTTTGTGCTTGTCCAGATCTATGAAATACTCCTTGCCCTCTTTAGAAGTACTTGTGCCAAAACCCTGTATGGTCCAAGCAACAAGTGATACCTAATCAGCAAGTGAACAAAACCAGAACTTGAAAACATATAAAGAGAAAACAAACTAGCATTACTTTGTAGTACTATATGGTCCAGCCAGTTATCGATCCACTCAATGATTCTCTCCAAGCTTCATACTCAGGAATTGTGTAAAAAGATAACACATTTCCATTTTTGTGAGTTGCCTACATCAACATGTGCCAAAATTAGACATGGAGATACATAACATCTGGAGGCTTAAAAACAAATATAAAGAGTCTCAATACACTCAACCAAATATACAGGGGGAACATTTACCCTGACAATAGGAGTGATAAATTCCACAACAAATGAAGGAATTTTAAGCAGTGATGGCCAGGTATGGTGTATGAAATTGATCAGCAATCCTTTGATGTGGGAACCATCATGGTCCTTTAAGAGACAAAGGACAAGTCAAAAGGATCTTACTAGAAAGGATGTGTCGAATTAAGCGAAACTAAAAAAGCACTATACAAAGATCATGTACAGTCCGTCATTATCATCGAGATGGCCATATCTTAAAGATTTAATCTTTGTCATATATTTTATCTTCCTGTAGACCAAGGATTTTTTTTATATTTACTATCTCTTTATTCTCCATTTGTTGGTGAGTGGTAGCTTCCCTGACATTGAGCAGCTTACCTCTGAGAGGAAACACGCCATAATAATATTGACCAACAATAGATATTCACCTGATAGGATAAAGATAACTAAAATAACAAAAAATTAAATTGGAAAGTGATGTCGAAACATGTCACAATACTACCAAATTCAGTATTCACATTTCCCTGATTCAAGGCACAAACACTTACAACAAGAGCCTTGGCTGAGTCACCCTCCATTAATATTAAAGTACATTGATCAGAATTCTTCCCCCCTGCTTGATTTGCATCATCAAGTTTGGGAACATCAATTAATTTCCCCTTCTTGGTTCCATCAGTTTTCTTAAGATCTTTTTTTTGTTTAAACTTTTCCACTGCACTCATCAGGTCAAACAAAGTTACAAAGCTCATCTTAGACACTAGCATTGCAAAAATTACATGTACTCAGAAATGCTACATATTAGACACCACGCCTTTATTTATTGACATGGGCTGCAAATGTGAAACAGTGAAAATTACTATAAATTTATAACAGCAAATTGTATCAGAATAAAAATATGAATTAAAATGAATTATACTTACAATCAACATGGAAACCGAACGTTGATTCGAGAAAATTCTTTTCTTCCACGAGTGTTGCCTTGGTTGTAACAATTGGTAAATTTTTGAACGGAAGGCCCGTAAACCGATGGATGTCATTTGCTTCGATACTGAATTGAAAAATTCGGCCATCGTTCAGAGTCACATAAAAAATGCCGTCCTCTGAATTGTAGGATGACAGAAAGTAATTCAAAATATCCAGATCTGTTTCGAAATGGGGCATATTAACGAGCCCTATAAATTCACACGCATCCATTAAATCTTTATATTCTGAAGACATCTTTAAAACAGTATGGATGTGAGGGCATAAGGGACATCGATTGAATTAGATTCTCTTGATTTTTGTTACTGAACTTACAGTTGGGAAGCATTGAGACCTGCAAAAATTCAAGAGCTGGAAGGTGAAAACGAGAAAATGACCGGTTGAAGGGTATTTATAGGCTAAATCAGGCGTCAATGGCTTCACTTGACGCGCATCAAAGGTCTAGCTGACGCGCGACAATAGTCCTAGCTGACGCGTGTCAATTGGATCCAGTGACGTGCGTCAATAAGAGCAAGCGACACGCGTCAATAAGATCCAGTGATGCACGACAATAGGAGTCAGCGACGCGCCAATAGGAGAAAGTGACGCGCGTCAATAGAATCGGTGATGCGGCGTCGATAGGAGTCGGCGACGCTTACGTCGGTAGGAGCCGTTGATGTGTGCGCGTCAAAAAGAGCTAGTGACGTGCGTCAATAGGAGTCAGCGACGCGCGTCAGTAGGAGCCAGTGACGTGCGTCAAAAAGAGCCAGTGATGCGCGTCAAAAAAGAGACCCAGTGACGCGCGCCAATAGGTGCCAGTGATGCGCGTCAATGGTGGCCAGTGTCATCGTCGGTCAAGACCATTGACATTCCATTGACGCGCGTCAGGAGTGATGAGTGACTAGATGGATCTCTTTATGCACAGAGAAAGCCTGAGACTACCAAATAATTGATTTCTTATCCAAAATTTAATGGAATTCGAAGTTTTCACCTCTTTTGCACTAGAGGAAATTCCCTTCATGTTTGCAATGCAGCCAATTGAGATGAAGCCTTCAAATTTATCCCCAGACCAAAGAAACAAATAGTGTTTGGTGTGTACTTGATGATGATATAGGGTCTTGTTTGATAAGTTCAAAAAGAAACTTCATGATATATGCTAAGACTGAGTTTGAGATGAGGTACCAGTAAGGCACTCTTGACAAAATTTACACAATGTTACCTTTTTAAGATGATCCAACCTTGCACAGAGAACTTTATGTTGAGCTGTAAATTTTTTTTCAATATTTGAGACACTTGATTTTATCAATTGTACTTCAAGAAGATCATGATTAATCAATTCAAGGCATAGAAATGGGGGAGCTTCAAGAAAATTATCTTCAAACATACACTTGAACATTGTATCTTCAGCAAAGGAAAACAAAACAAGGTGGTAGCAGGAATTTTATACTTTGATACTCATTGCAAGGGTCAACCAAGTATTTCATCAACTCAACAATGATAATTAGAAGAAAGTAAAAACAACTTTCCGTTACACACAACAATTTTGATCACTTTACCCTTATTGTATCTTTCAAACCTCATACTTGTGCCTGAATATCCTTACATAGGATGAGATGAATCTACTAAAGGATCAAAGATTTCAAGTTCATTCTTGTAACTAATATGATATGTAAACAACCTTATTGAGCTATGATCATATGCACCACCTTAAAAATTTGAAAAAAAAGAGACATATTTTAATTCAACCACTCCAAGAAGCAGTCCTGAAGAGAGAATCTCAAGATGTGAATCCTATACAACATATTTTGATACTGATCCATTTTCCCCAAAACATTTTACAATATCTCAAGATGTGAATCCTATACAAAATTAACTTCTATGATTTATCTGGAGAAGGCACTGTATTTTTTCTTGGATGCTAAGAAGACAGGTTGTTTAGTCTGCATTTCTAAGCGATCAGTTTTATAAAAACTTGAATAAGTTTAAATACTCATTTCAAAATCTGATTAAATTTGGCATGAAGCACTAAAAGACACTCCTATACACATTTCATGTTTTGGTTAACCATGGGTTTTCCTAAAGATGTTACAGGTCTATATACTAAAAATGTCAGGCAATTCACCCATCTATCTACTAATCCATTTCTCGTGTTGGGTTTTTTTAAAACACAGATCTAGCTCATTACCAGTGGCAGTGATGATTTCAACTTTAAGCAGGTATCTTTTTCCCATTAATCTTATTGTTTATTACTATTCATTTTTTCAGCTCTGGTTTTCATTAAAGATGTTACAGGTCTATATACTAAAAATGTCAGGCAATTCACCCATCTATCTACTAATCCATTTCTCGTGTTGGGTTTTTTTGAAACACAGATATAGCTCATTACCAGTGGCAGTGATGATTTCAACTTTAAGGAGGTATCTTTTTCCCCTTAATCTTATTGTTTGTTACTATTCATTTTTTTCAGCTCTGGTTATCATTAAAGATGTCTATGTATTTACATTTAGTTAAATACAATATTTTATTTTTTGAAAACGTGGGTTGACATCCGTCCGAGGAAGCTGTTACTTCTCGGGACTGACAATGTCAGGCAACTCACCCATCTATCTACTAATCCATTTTTTGTGTTGAATTTTTTTAAGACAAAGATCTAGCACATTACCGGGGATGATTTCAATTTTAAATAGGTATCTTCTTCAACATCATCTTATTGTTTGTTACTTTACATTTTTTCAGCTCTTGTTATCATTTATTTAAAGATATTGTTGGTCTATATATTTAAAGATGTTCTTCAGCACTTCTCGGGATCGACAATGTCGGTGCAACTCACCCTCTATCTACAATGTCGGGTAAAACAAAGATCTAAAGACGTTACCCTTGATGATTTCACAACAATCTAATACGCAAGAGGTAAGCTAAACCCTATCATATTTGCAATTATGTTTAATTTCTTACCAGTGATGATTCTTTCTTGATTTCTTAGAATTATATTTAATTTATTTTTTATATGTGCAAAATCCTTTGATATATTTTTTTAACTGTGGGATAAACTATTAAACAATACATTATACTATTATAAATATAAGTCCTGACACTCTTCCTAAAATTCCCTGCTTTGTCATAGATCCATCACTTCTTCAGATTTCTCCATGAAGAAATAGATCTATTTTTAGACTTATAATGATCATCCTCTAACACGAAGTTATTCAAACTCAATTCTAATGCTATCTTCCATATCCTATAGTCACCCACCCAAATCTACACTAATCACAACTATTTAAATCAACTTGACAGAGTCTTTATCTAATAAAAATCCTTTCTAGTAATAAAACTGACTAGAACATTGATAATTCTATTAACTTCAAACTATCCTGCAAATGTAGTGTGCCTTCTTCAAGGCTCTACATAAATACTTACACACATAGTTTACTATGATCTAGTTTACAACCTTCAATATTTTCTTACACACTCAAAATTATTCCAACTTATAGCCTCCCAGTTCTAATCCACAATTATTCTTCACCCTTATCAAATATAAAAAAATGATAGGATTCTTCAACCTATGAACTTGATCTATACAGACTAATCTTCATGATAAAAACCTTATATGTTTTACATTAAACTTCAAAGTTCTATATCGAGCTTGACCTATCTTTTAATCACATGGTTATTCCAACTTTGGTTAATCTAGCCTCCATAACCTTGACTATTTACAACAACTTGTCAATCTACTCTACACAAAACAATATCCATGATAAAAAAACCATATCTTTTAAACCATGGTCTTGATTATTTCCCAAGCTCTAATTCTTATGGCCTGGAATTTAACTATTTCATAATTGGCTAATCTAGCCTCTACATCAATGATTGTTTCCAGCAAAATGTTATTTTCTGACAAATGGTCTTGACTATTTTGGATGTCAAACAACCTCTCTAATGAGAGATTATGCACTTATATAGAGGTGAATCTCTTTAAAATAGAATTTTCCTACACCATAAGTCTATTAAGGAGAAATCCTAAAGATCTGTTTCAAATCTTAGTTGCTATTTTTTCCCAAAAACATAATTTTCAAGATAATTAAAGTCCCACAAGATATTTAGGCACTACATTTTACATTATACACATTAAATTGATCATCGTCTTTCATCATCATCTATCATTAATTATCAATTATCATCATTCATCATCTACGTCCACATACAATTCATGACAATGCAAGTAAACAAGAAACATACATATAATTCATGATAATCACCATCTAATCACCATATAATTAAATTCAAATACCATAGTACATACTCAATAGTAGAAGTTTTCAAATTCAATATTTAAAGTTTCCTCAATAATAAAAGTTTCTAATTTTCAAAACCCTCTTTTTCTTTAGACAATTCTACTCTGCTCTCTTCCCCAACGGCTTCTTCCATTGTGGTTGTACCTCTTTCCCCAACACCAGAAATAACCCCTGAACTTATAAGATCTTTTGCAGCACTTCTCATTTTTAAAATTCTTTCTTCTTGATTTGTTGCATCTCCATGTGACAGCAAATTTGGATCAGCAGCTACTTTGGCTTTGAATAATATGTCAGGGTCGAGACCATGCTCTTTAATTATCCGCTTTAGTGTATTGTTTTGTTTGTTAACCAAAACAATATTTTGCTTCAATTTTTTTGCTGCGGATAAGCTGTTCTTTGTTGTTTCCAAGTGAACTTGCAAAACCTTCACCTGACTCTTCAAATTTTCATATTTCAACTGCACAAAAAGAGTAATGTCAATTCAAAATATTAATGTAAATTCAAAATTTCAAATTAACAAGAATGATTGTTTGAATGTAATAGTACTTACAACCGCTCTATCTCTTACGGCATTTGCTGATTGATACCAAATCCTTGTCCTTGGACCATTTGTTAAAATATGCCTAGGCCTCGGCACTAATATTTTCCAATTTGTTTAGTGCCTTATCTAAAATGTTGTCTTTATAGTTGTTGTTAAACGTGACAGTCCCACATCTTACTTGGGTAAGTAAGGAATCTATCTTCGAGTTGATTACGGGTCATGTAGCGTATAAACTATCCCATTGCCAATAATTTTCATAACGACTAATAATCTCATTGATAAGAACTTTATCCCTTCTCTCCCATTCTATAAGTTGTTGGATATGAGGAATAATAAAATCACTGACATGGGATTGACAATCATAACCAATTAAGTTCTCCAAAGGAAAACGTGGCAACTGTTCACTATCTGAATCTGATGCAGATGCGATCTTGCTGGAGAAGAATGGGGGCTTTCACCAAGATCAATTGCTCCTTGTTTCTGCCTTTGGGTGGGCTGATCCTATTTTTGAAAAAATTAATCAAGATTTAGATAAATAAATTTAAATCGAATGTAATTCAAAATTGTAAAGCATATTAAAATTGAAATTTGAAGTATACCTTTGGCCTTGAATCATCTCGCGGTATCGAAAAAACCGATTGGTCAATGCTATCAATGCCCAAATAATCTTCATCTAAATTTATATTGTTCAAAACAGATATGCCCATTGCCTTTGGGCAAGCCACCAAGTGATAGAGTTGGAATTGAAACGAGGAGGCAAGGTTTAGTGTCCCACTACGGGCCGGAGCAAAAGGCATGCGTTTACCAATGTTCTTTTCACTTGTTCCTCTAGTTGGCATTTTAAAAATTAATGGTTGAGTGGGTGTCGGTCTTTGTGGTTTGATCATGGTGACATGTGCTGAAAAGTACAAGAAAAAAATGAAAAATATTAAAACAATTCATAAAGTCAAAACTACGAAATTAAACGTACTTATAGAAAAGTTGTACCTTGTTGTCGAGGGGTTGTTTTTTCGGTGCACGGGTGGCCTTGTAGGAGTTGTACTCGGTGGTTGTTCGAGGAAGATATGAATGCATGCAACTGTATGGAGTGAGTTGGGGAAGAAGGTTCCAAAGTCCCTGCAATTCATCAATATTAAATGTTGTCAATTCATTTGGTTAAAATTTAAATTGAAAAATAAATATGCAACTTTGGAATTTGTAAATAATATATGAGAATGTATTACTTCTCTGGCATTTAACGAGTTCAAACTGTTGAGGGTTTGGAGAGGAGTGAGCTTCCATTTCAGATTGGGAGTCCCCGAAGCCTCCGCGTGTTGTTGGCCTCTTCCTCTCGATAACTTCTTTTTTCGGGGAAGGGCTTCAAGATATCTTCTTTGCAAAACATTAAAATTTAAGTTTTAATAACTGTGCACTGTAATGTCGAAAATTGAAATACAATTACAAACTAAATAGTTTATACCTGTTGTTCTTCAAATGGAATTGAGAATTTCTTCAAAGCCTCATCAGAGCAAGTAGGAATTTGTTTATCTTTTAAATTTAAAATTGCCTCATAGTAGAAGCCGAGGAGATAGTTTGTTGAATAAATGAAAGGTTTATCTGAGAGTTTTGAATTTGTTATGTCAGTTCTTATTTTTTTGGATAGATATGTGCACCAATTGAATTTTCGTTTTGAGATAGTGGCACAAATGTATGTAATGGCCCAATTTGGTATATCTGTTTGGCGACCCTGCAAAACAATTCTAGCTTGAAAAAATGAAATAAGTGCAGCAAGAAAGTGGTGTGCAATTGATTGTGTATCTACACCACGCCTGGATTTATTGACATGGGCTGCAAATGTGAAACAATGAAAATTACTATAAATTTATAACAACAAATTGTATCAGAATAAAAATAGAATAAAAAATATGAATTAAAACAAATTATACTTACAATCAACATGGAAACCATACGTTGATTCGAGAAATTTCTTGTCTTCTTCCAGGAGTGTTGCCTTGGTTGTAACAATTGGTAAATTTCTGAAAGGAAGGCCCGTAAACCGATGGATGTCATTTGCTTCAATAGTGAATTGGAACATTTGGCCATCATTCAGAGTCACATAAAAAATACCGTCCTCTGAATTGTAGCATGACAGAAGGTAATTCAAAATATCCGGATCTATTTCGAAATGGGGCATATTAACGAGCCCTGTAAATTCACACTCTTCCATCAAATCTTGATATTCTGAAGACATCTTTAAAGCCGTATGGATGTGAGGGCATAAGGGATTCCTGTAGTTGATCTTGGAAATCAATTGAGTTGGATTCTCTTGATTTTCTTGTTGAACTTGCAATTGGGAAGCATGTGAAGTCGACATTATAGCTATAATTGCGTCTTTGACAACGATTTAGACCTACAAAAATTCAAGAACGGGAAAACGAAAACGAGAAAATGAGCGGAAGAAGGGTATTTATAAGCTAAATAGGGCATCACTGGCCCCTATTGACACGCGTCATTTGCTTCTACTCATGCGCGCGCCTTTCGATACTATTGACGCGTTAGCTGGGGATATTGTCACGCGTCAGCTAAGACCTTTGACGCGTGACACTGGCTCCTAGTGACGCGCGACACTGTCCCCTACTGATGCGCGTCACTTCCTCCTATTGTCACGCGTCAGCTAAGACCTTTGACGCAGCGTCAGCGAGTTCCGATGACACGCGTCGATAGAAGAACAGATACGGCGCGTCATTAGGTGCGGTGTCGTGCGCGTCAATAAGCTTAGTGTCGCGCGTCAAAGGTCTTAGCTGACGCGCGACAATAGTCCTAGCTGACGCGCGTCAATAGGAGCCAGTGACGTGTGTCAGTAGGAGCAAATGACGCGCGTCATTAGGGGGCCGATGACGCGCGGACGATAGGGAGGCGATGTCATGCGTCATTACCGAGATAGTGACGTGCGCGGTGAGGAGACAATGTCGCGTGTCATTATGAGCGATGTCGTGCATTATTTGGAGCCGGAGTCATGCATCATTACGAACCAGTGTCGCGCCAGTGATGCGCGTCAGTCTAGACCATTGACGTTCCATTGACGCGTGTCAGGAGTGGTTATTGACGTCTTGTTGTCGCACGTCACTGATGGAGCCATGAAAAACCAGGTGAAAATTTTGTTTTTGAATACTGTCAAATTTGCCTTTCGCTGAAACTGGTTACGGGGATATTCGCCAGGTATTTTCCACCTTCAATTTTATAGGGGTGTCTTAAAATGAACCCTGCTTGTTTGGGGTGCATGTGACATCGGTAGGAGTGTGTAGCCCAAAAGAGAGGACCCAATGCTGATATGAAATTGTATCCCTATAAGGGGGACAATATGTGCATAGTAGAAACCAAGGCACATGTAAACAAAGTGGCTAGTAACATGTGTTAGTACAAAAAGTAGTAAGCATGCAATAGAAGACAATATAACAATCAAGTGAGAAGAGAAGATAGACCGTGAAAAGTAGTTTTTCATACATGGGACATTGCTCACAATGTCACAAGAAAATTAGGGTCGAAGCGGCCAAAAGCATACAAGAAATGATCAAACAAGACATAGGGCATATCCCGCAAACAATGACAAACAATAAAAATTAATATCAAACAAGGTGTATCGGACAACCGTGGTAGAAAATAGTTCTATAATGCAAATGCTACACATGAAGCACTCACTAGTATGTTAGAAAGATTAAAAGTATGTCAAAGCATGCATGTATTGATGGAAAGCAACATGCTAGAAAGAAGTAGTAGTAAGTAATGAAAAAAATAGCACATGTGATGTGCATGAGTAGTAAATGTAGACGCCCTAGGTGATTTGGTGGAGTGCAGTAAAAGGTATAGTGCAAACATCATTGTTGTGTGTAAGAAAGCGTAAGATCCGAATTCACAACTAGAGACCAAGTGAACGGACATATGTATATAGAAAGATAATGACATACAAAATATCCGGCTAACATAGTAAGCAAAGTGTGTCATGTAAGTAGTATAAGTAAGCAAGAGTAAGTGCAACCAATATATGAAAATGAAGTGAATGAGTGGAATGAATGGTATGCAATGTGTGAATGTGATAGGAGTAGTGTTCTCCCAACATATGTGTATGAGACGAGGTTCATTTATAAAAGACCCCCAACAATAAAAAATGAACCATAGAACAAGAGTGCTTCATCAGGAAATGGTTTGAAAGAGAAATGCTAGAAAGATATATCATGAAGCACATAGTGTGAAAAGTGAATGAGGCAAGGTTCATTATAGATTTATATCTATGGTTTATGATTTACTATTTTTTATGTTTAGCATTTTAGTTGTAGTATTCAAAATTAGCATAGTTGTTGGGGATAAGTCATTTAAGGTTAGATATAAGCTTCAAGCAAGTACTCACTCTTATTTAGGGTGTAAATGATAGTATTTGGCCTAGTGTGAATGTGCTTTGTTGTGTTGTTCAAGTTGGACATATTCTTGGTGAAAACTCTTTGCAAAAATTATTTCAAAGATGAACCTTTGTACAGAGGAGGGTCACCTTTGTCTGTCAATCCTTTCAATGGTGGATTACAAACCATAGACCATGACATCCTTGCCTTGTCTTTGTGAACAAAAATCCCATGCTCGATGCCCTTGAATTTTACATTGCATATTATTTAAATACTAAATCAAAAAATAAAAGTAAAACCATGTTAGAAATAGTTCAACAAAAAAATGAAAACAAAACTATTGTCAAAACAAGTAAAATTGAGTTCGAGTGATGATAAGTTACATAGATTGTACTTTTTTTTGCCAAAGTGAATTGATTAAAACAAGATGCACTTAAAATATTATATTATTTCTATAATTTTGGTGTACCAAAGTAAATCACCAAAAATAAAATGTCTTGTTGCAACATGATTTCTACAATCACATGCAAGATAACCCCTTATTCATCATCCAGTATATCTTCTCTCACAAGTGATTGACATTTTTGTCTATCTTCTCCATTAAATATATTGATGATTCCTTCAAGCCTCGACTACTCGATCAACTCCTACATGAAAGTGAACGTTATTCAATTAGAAGGATAATGGCCATACATAACAATTTTTGCAACCATATGAGAAAGAGTATATTTTAGGATTTCCAAGTCAAAAAAGTTTCATAGTTGCAAAACTTAATATCTCTATTCAATATTTTACGGTTAAACAATTGATCCGTTTTTAATTAATAATTTATGTATTTATTTATTTATGTTATTTATTAATGAATTATTAACAATTTTCAATCATTCAATATGAATAGTTATCAATCATTTAATATAAAAAATAGTAGGAGGTGTCAAACATTAAGTGGAAAATAACATTAGGTGGTGTCAACCGAACAACATGAAAAATGTCAAAAATATTTGTATTGAGTTATAAGTAGGCTATTGTCCTAATTATCATGTGGGAAGGCATGAAAAAATAATAACAATTTCATAAATGTGCGTACATGACTGAAGGTTTTAGGAATGAATCACTTTATCTCCATCATTTATTGGTTCAAAATCGAGAGAAGGATTTGGGATGCCATTTCCATCGAGCAGATTTAGCCATTTCCCTCATAACAAATTTCTAGACTTTTCCAGTCAAGGTATTGGCGGTTCCTTCTTGAATATCACAGATTTGGATGCCATGAAATGTGTCAAACGCTCTCTGTAGAATGAAATCACTTGTTCCTCCGATAAAACCTCGGTAACATTATTGTTGATCCGATTAAGGCATAAGGCATTTCCCCAAAACGGATTAGACCTCACTACCACGGCTGCCTCCACAATCGAGAGGATGCTAATGAAAATTGATTCAACCTCCACGTTGTTGATGTTCTCCCCACCGGAATTGATGACATCTTCGGATCAGTCTTTGATCTCCATGTAACCGTCAGGGTAAACAACCGAGACGCAGCCTTGTATGGTCCGGCCCGTCACCTAATTTTTCTTGAGACACCCTTTCATAGTTGTGTACTTGATAAACAGAGGACCCTCAAGTGCCTTGGATGGAGGAATACCTGAGGAGGCTTGGTATGGTAAGAAAGTTGATTATTCATTTCTTAGATTTTTTAGATGTCGGGTATTTTCCATATAGACAAGGATGATAGGACCAATTTAGAGGCTAAATCGGAAAAATGTACTTTCATTGGTTATGGTGGTGATGACTTTGGATATAAATGTTGGAGTATTAAGGACAAGAAAATCATTCAATCTAGGGATGTGATCTTTAATGAGAAAGTCATGTATAAGCAACGAGTTTCGGGGAAAAGGGAAGAATCCAAGCAAGAATATGTAGCGGTAGAGGATATTTCGGATGGGAAAGTGACACATGAATCAATTCAGGAACCTCCTCAACAGGAACCCCAAACTCCTATATTGAGGAAGTCTTCTAGGGTAAGAAGAGAACCTGAACATTTTTCTCCTTCTCTTTATTATTTATTACTCATTGATAGTGGAGAGCTAGAGAGTTTTGATGAAGCAATACAGGTAGATGCCAAGAAGAAGTGGGAGCAAGCCATGAATGAGGAGCATCAGGCTCTCATGGAGAACCAAACATGGGATTTGGTAAAGCTACCAGAAGGCAAAAGAGCATTACAGAACAAGTGGGTGTTTAGAGTCAAAGAGGAAGGAGGCAAGAAAAGATACAAGACCCAGTTGGTGGTCAAGGTGTTTACACAAAAAGGTATAGATTTTGATGAGATTTTTTCTCCTGTAGTAAAAATGACTTCTATTAGAACTGTTCTAGGAATAGTTGTAGTAGAAGACTTGCACTTAGAACAACTTGATGTAAAGACTGCATTTCTCCATGGTGATTTGGAAGAGGAACTATATATGTAGCAACCGGAGGGAAATGATGTCAAAGGTAAAGAGGATATGGTGTGCAAACTGAAGAAGAGCTTGTATGGCTTGAAACAAGCTCCATGTCAATGGTATAAGAAATTTGATAGCTTCATGATGGAGCAAGGTTATATTAGATGTCATTCTGACCATTGCATGTATACAAATAAATTTGAGGATGACAGTTATATTATCATGTGTTTGTATGTGGATGACATGTTGGTTGCAGGTAAAAATATGTAGGAAATAAAATTACTCAAGAAGTAGCTAAGTGAATCCTTTGTTATGAAGGATTTGGGGGCAGCCAAACAAATCCTTGGTATGAGGATATCTTAGGATAGGAAGGAACAAAATCTGACTTTATCTCAGGAAGAGTACATTAAGAAAGTCTTGGAGAGGTTTAATATGTAGGATACTAAATTGGTTGGGACTCCTTTGGCATGCCATTTCAATTTATCAAAGGAGCAGTGTCCCAAGACATAGTAGGAGAGAAACCAGATGTCCAAGGTACCTTACTCATCAGTGGTTGGCAGTTTGATGTATGCCATGGTGTGCACTAGGCTTGATATTGTCCATGCAGTGGGTGCGGTGAGTAGATTTATGAGTGATCCAGGTAGAGATCACTGACAGGTAGTAAAGTGGATCCTTTGGTATTTGAGAGGGAACATGGGGACAATTTTGTGCTACAATGGATCAAACACCACTTTTTGTGGTTATATAGATTTAGATATGGCTGGAGATGTAGACAGTAGGAGGAGCATGACATGTTATGTTTACACTATAGGTGGGACAACAGTAAGATAGATTTCATGACTACAAAAGTTGGTGGCTTTGTCAACCACGGAGGTTGAGTATGTTTCTGCCACAGAGGAAAGAAAAAAATTATTTGGTTACAACAATTGCTTAAGGAGTTGGGGCATAAGCATGAGGAAGGAAAGTTGCATAGTGATAGTCAGAGTGCTATACACCTAGCTAAGAACTCTGATTTCCACTCTAGAATGAAGCATATACAGTTAAGGTACCATTTCATCAGGACAACTTTGGAGGAAGAGAAGTTGAAGTTAGAGAAGATTCATACTAGTCAGAATCCTGTAGACATGATGACCAAGGTGGTCACAAGGGAAAAACTGAAGCTGTGTTTAGCTTTGGTTGGTCTTCATGGAAACTATTGAAGGCTTGAGAAGCTTCTTTAGAGGAAAACTAGTCTCCAAGTGGGAGATTGTTAGGTTGTGGAGCTTGTTTTCATGTGTGAAAGTGTTGAAGATTGTACACTAAGAGTATTGTACACTTTCCATAGTTGTCTCACGGGAGGTTCGGGTCGGGCCAAGCCTTGAGTGGAGGTCCAGGGCGCAACCCTCAAATTTTTTTAGCCTCAAAACAAAACATGCCCGATATACCGAGAAATGTGATTTTTCTCATATGGGTGGGATTTTTGACCCATAGGTTTATGGGACGGTTTTGGCCCATGGTTTTGATACCCACGGTTTTGTAAAACTACTTAAGCAGTTGTCTACTTATGTGGTTTTGTGCATATGGTAGGAATTATGTAACATTACATGTGTTTGAATTCGGGTGTGAATTCTGTAGAGTTTGTTGAGCATAGATCCAAATAGATCGGGTATTGTATTGAGAGAGCGGTGGCTTGTAATAAAATATGAGCAAGTGATTCTTGGTGGATGTAGCCCAAATTGGGTGAACCATGTTAAATATTGTCTCTTTGTGTTGTGTTATTTTATTCTGCAATTTTATTTGAGATCTGTAATATTTTCTACATATTAGTTTCTACTGTTGTGATTCTATGAGGGATTATTCCGCATATTTTATTCCTTATTTCCTAACATAAATGTACTCAAGTGTGTGATTTCATGTCTACATTTTCTCCCACTTTATGTTGTTGGGTGAATATTCGATAACATAAAGTACGTAAGAGATGTGTACACTGATAACCATGTAGAGCATGTGGAAAAGAACATGCCAAGTGGACAAGTGAAGCATGAAAACTAGGAAAGGAAAGTGACCCTAGGGGGTGAAGTGTATGTGTTGTTTGTAACTATTATTGTGCTTGTATTGTTGGAGCAAGGATACTCCTTGTTACATATTAAGGACAAACATGATATGAAGACATGTAAATGATAGAAATGTGCCCTGAAATGTTATGAAGAAAATTTTTTTGGGAGATCTCATGCCAAGTGCAAGTTTTTTGGGCGATCTAATGCCAAAAATGAGTTTTTGGTCGATTTCACGCCAAGTGTGATTTTTTTGGAGATCTCACACCAAAGAGAAAGTTTTTGGGAGACAGGTCTAGTGTTACTCTCCTTCCATGAATCTGCCTAATGAGAACCACTACAAATGATACGTCTATGTTTTGTTCCTCTTGTCCCTATTGTTTTGATTGAAATGGAGATAGAATGCATTCTGCTACTAGAGTCATCTCGTGCTGTCTTGTAAAAACTACTGTGAAGACTGTTGTGAATTGTGATGATATGAGAAAATAACTGTATCTTGCCTAAGGACATAGGCACCTAGGGGAGGACACGGGCACCCAGGCACTATTGGCTGATGTTGGGCACTAGTGTCTTTGTTGTGATGAGGACCCAAGTCAGATTATGGTTCGTTTTTGTAACTATAGTACATTGCCTTTTTCTCATTGTGTTGAAATGAATTATAGCTCTAAGCTGATGTATGGGGTGATTTTTTCACCCAATGTATGCCCCCTCATTTGGGGTGCATGCGACGTCAGTAGGAGTGTGCAGCCAAAAAGAGAGGACCTAATGCTGATTTGAAATTTTATCCCTAAAAGGGGGACGAGATGTGCATAGTAGAAACCAAAGCACATGTAAACAAAGTGGCTAGTAACATGTGTTAGTACAAAAATTAGTAAGCATGCAATAGAAGACAATATAACAATCAAGTGAGAAAAGAAGATAGACCATGAAAAGTGGGTTTCAAACATGGGACATCACTCACAATGTCACAAGAAAATTAGGGTCAAAGCGGCCAAAAGCATACAAGAAATGATCAAACAAGACATAGGGCATATCCTGCAAACAATGACAAACAATAAAAATTAATATCAAACAAGGTGTATCAGACAACCATGGTAGAAAATAGTTCTATAATGTAAATGCTACACATGAAGCACCCACTAGTATGTTAGAAAGATTAAAAGTATGTCAAAGCATGTATGTATTGATGGAAAGCAACATGCTAGAAAGAAGTAGTAGTAAATAATGAAAAAAATAGCACATGTGATGTGTAAGAGTAGTAAATGTAGATGCCCCCAGGAGCTTTGGTGGGTTTGGTAAAAGGTATAGTGCCAAACATCATTGTTGTGTGTAAGAAAGCCCGTAAGATCTAAATTCACAACTAGAGACCAAGTGAGCATGGACATATGTATATAGAAAGATAATGACATACAAAATATCAAGCTAACATAGAAAGCAAAGTGTATCATGTAAGTAGTATAAACAAACAAGAATAAGTGCAATCAATATATGAAAATGAAGTGAATGAGTGGAATGAATGGTATGCAATGTGTGAATGTGATAGGAGTAGTGTTCTCCCCAACAAATGTGTATGAGATGAGGTTCATTTATAAAAGATCCCTCAACAATAAAAAATGAACCATAGAACAAGAGTGCTTCATGAGGAAATGGTTTGAAAGAGAAATGCTAGAAAGATATATCATGAAGCACATAGTGTGAAAAGTGAACGAGGCAAGGTTCATTATAGATTTATATCTAGGGTTTATGATTTACTATTTTTTTGTTTAGCATTTCAGTTGTAGTATTCAACATTAGCATAGTTGTTGGGAATAAGTCATCTAAGGTTAGATATAAGCTTGCAAGACTCACTCTTATTTACGGTGTAAATGATAGTATTTGGCCTAGTGTGAATGTGCTTTGTTGTGTTGTTCAAGTTGGACATATTCTTGGTGAAAACTCTTTGTAAATATTCTTTCGAAGATGAACCTTTGTACATGTCTGTCAATCCTTTCAATGGTGGATTACAAACCATAGACCATGACATCCTTGCCTTGTCTTTGTGAACAAAACTCCCATGCTCGATGCCCTTGAATTTTACATTGTATATTATTTAAGTACTAAATCAAAAAAATAAAAGTAAAACCATGTTAGAAATAGTTCAATCAAAAAAATGAAAACAAAACTATTGTCAAAATAGTAAAACTGAGTTCAGGTGATGATGAGTTACATAGATTTTACTTTTATTGCCAAAGTAAATTGATTGAAACAAGATGCACTTAAAATATTATATTATTTCTATAATTTTGGTGTACTGGTAAATCACCAAAAATAAAATGTCTTGTTGCAAGATGATTTCTACAATCACACGCAAGATAACCCCTTATTCATCAGTCCAATATATCTTCTCTGTCAAACTGATTGACATTTTTGTCATTCTTCTCCATTAAATATATTGATGATTCCTTCATGCCTCTGACTGCTTGATCGACTCCTACATAGAAGTGAACTTTATTCAATTAGAAGGATGATGGCCATACATTACAATCTTTGCAAACATATGAGAAAGAGTATATTTTAGGATTTCCAAATCAGAAAAGTTTCATAGTTGCAAAACTTAATATCTTTGTTCAATATCTGTACAGTTAAACAATTGATCCGTTTTTATTAATAAGTTATGTGTTTATTTATTTATGTTATTTATTAATGAATTATTAACAAATTTCAATCATTCATTAGGAATAGTTGTCAATCATTTAATATAAAAAACAATAAGAGGTGTCAATCATTGAGTGGAAAAAACATTAGGTGGTGTCAACCGAACAACATGAAACATGTCAAAATATTTGTATTGAGTTATAATTAGGCCTATCGTCCTAATTATCATGTGGAAAGGCATGTAAAAATCATAACAATTTCATAAATGTGCGTACATGACTGAAGATTTTAGGAATGAATCACTTTATCTCCATCATTTATTGGTTCAAAATCGAGAGGAAGGACTGGGAGAGATTTAGCCATTTCCTCGTAACAAATTTCTGGATTTTTCCAGTAGAGGTATTGGGCAGTTCCTTCATGAATATCACAGATTTGGATGCCATGAAATGTGTCAAACGCTCTCTGTAGAATGAAATCACTTGTTCCTCTGATAAAACCTCAGTAACATTATTGTTGATACTCATAAAGGCATAGGGCGTTTCCCCCAAAACGGATTAGGCCTTATTACCACGGCTGCCTCCACAATCAGAGGATGCTAACACAAAATTGATTCAACCTCCACGTTGTTGATGTTCTCCCCGCCAGAATTGATGACATCTTCAGATCAGTCTTTGATCTCCATGTAACCGTCCGGGTAAACAACCAAGACGAGCCTTGTATGGTCTGGCCCGTCACCCACTTTTTCTTGAGATACCCTTTCATAAATCTGGCTCCCCTGATCATCAATTCATCCATTTGTATGTTGTCCCTCGCAACATTGGCCATGGTCCTCCACTTCCACTTGTGTCGTGCTCAGACTCCTCATGCCCTGCTGAGCTTTCATCCGGACCCTCTCCTGACCCGAAAGCTTATCCCACTAGTCATTCAAATAGTAAATAACAACCACCTCTATGGTCTCAGTGATACTTTAAGCATGTGTAACATACAACCCGAGTTCCTCTGCTTTCAACAAAACTACAGCCGGCGGAGGCACGCCACATATAAGGATCTCTAACTTTCCTGGGAGCGGAACTTAGGTCAGAGGAGTATGTGTTTTCCATCATTCTCAGCACCACGGGTGCCATGCACAGATGGGTCACTCTTTGATCTGTTATGGCGTCCTAGATTATCTTGGTGTCAAATTTTCGAAGGAAAATATTAGTGCCTCCCACAGCGGCGATTGTCTAGGGGAAACACCAGCCGTTGGTGTGGAACATCAGCAGCGTCCACAGAAACACCGGCTGCGCTTTCATTCCCCACATGACCACATTATCCATGGCAATGGTGTACAACCCCCTATGCCAGTAAACTACTCCCTTCAACGCTGACATCGTGCCTGACGTGTAGCTCAGAATGACCGCCTGTCACTCATCCTCCGGCCACCGGATTTCAAACTCTGGGTCTCCTCTGATCAGCCCTTCATATATCAGCACCATAGACTTCACAATTTCTCAACCGTTGTCTAGCTCCCCGATCACCACTACACAAGGTTTATACCCTATTCTGCTTAGGGCCTCCCTCACTACGCTCAAATACTGGTAATCTCCAAATAGAAACTTGGGTTCGCAGTGAGTGAAAGACTATCAAATGATGTTCAGAAAATCATCGAATAGATGATGGACCACTACACATATGTTGTTACAGTTCATTGATAATGATTCAAGCTTGGTAATTATTTGTAACATCATTATCAAGTAATCAGAGTAGATTCTCCACTAACCTTTGAAGTGGGTTTGTTGTAAGAATATTAGCTACAAATATATGTAGCTACTTGTTTTCTATTATTGTAATTAGGGTGTTTAAGGATCCCAAGAAGGAAATGTTTGACTTACTAATGATTTTTATAGTTAGCACTACAAGAAAATGAAGGAAGAATCTAAGACAAGAAATCGTGTCATTCAAAGAATCTAAAGTCTACCATTAACACATATCATTTGTGTTGCATGTGTGATAATTATTTTTTAAATAAGGTATATTAGGTAAAATTTTAAGACCTCCTAATTTTTTTTTTTTTAGAAATTGGTTGGCGAATCATGAAATTTCTCTTTTGCGCAAATGGTGAATATGAAGACATCACAAAATAACTATTAAATGCTACCCGATGGTATCTTTTTTATATGCTACCCGGTAAAACAATTTATGCTGCTTGGTCGATAACATATAGTATGGTGTCTCTAGGTAGCATAAAAACATTCTACTAGACAACTCTATTAAGGTGAATTTTATGAATTTCTATCTCATGGGGATGGCGAATCGACCCCTAAAATTAACTTGTACCCAAAAAAATTGGCAACCTGATCCTAATTCCTACCCTTAAAATTCGCCAATTTCAAATTTTAAAAATCGGAATATTCATGAATTAATGAATATTCACCACTAAAATTTTCCCGAGGTATATCAACTAACAAATGGACCAAATAGAGTATCGACTCTAAAAGTATAGCTGGTTCAAAGCTACCCACAAAAATAACACATTAAAGTAAACAAAATCATCTATTAATTCAAATATTATACTTAGTTGTCCAATACCCAAAGTTGTGTAGATAAAACAATGACATGGCTTCTTTTTAGACTTAATGTATATCAATTGGTTGATATACATTAAAAGATTGATGGTGTAGGTCTCTTAAGACTCTTTACACTTCATATAATCCCTCACCTCCTATTTATGATATCACCTTGATTGATCTTTCAAACATACTTGACTGACTTGATGATGATGCGACTTCTCCCTTTTGACTTGCTCTTATCCTTCATTCTTGGACTAGGTTGGTCACCTAACATACACTTCCTCTAGGATTGTGACAACAATGCGGCAATAAAGTTAGAAAACACCAATACTGATCCATACACATTGGAGACTAAGTATGAGCTTGTGAGCACCTTATATCTCCTAATCGACCATTTACAAGATTCAAATCAATTGCATTTGGTCACGAACCCATGTCTTCTTCCCGGACCAAGCTAGTGGCTTCTAACTCTAACCCATATCTCCCTTATAACTCTTGATATAAAAAAATTATTCACATATACATAGGCCCATTATGGAGTCACAAAACATATGTAAAAGGTAGATGGTGTTATTTTGTGCGGAATGCAACTTTTGATGACTATTATAGGCATAATTAGGTCTTCGAGAAGGTACAACCAAGATGTAGTAGTTCCAATGATAGATTCAAGCTTATAAATCATATAAGGAGGTATATTTAAAATATTTTCCAACTACTCAAATCATCCATTACGCTGTTTGCTCTTAAGACATCGAAAACACTAATGTATTGGAAAAATAGTGCCATTAAGCCTAGATTCTAGACATAAGGTACAATACATACTTACCAATGGATTTTGGTTCTGAAACTTTGGAAAGTGATAGTTAGCCTCAAGGTCATGAGGAATTGAAAATTTTAGAGAATTTCACTATACATGTTGGGAGAAAAAGAAAGCCCTAGTTCGGGCGGTGCATAGAAATTTCAACACACAAACCTCATACAAACGTCTCAAGAATTCAATTTTTGTATCGACCTTGTAATAATATCCTTCAGTACTCCAAGCATCACGGTGGATTTCCAAGCCAAAAATATATTACTGTCAACATTTGCCTCGGGTCTGCATAGGATCTTCAACACAAGCTTAAAGGAAAACAAGTAAAATACGTTATTTAACACCTCCAAACCTTCAATACTTATTATTCACACTTAGTTCCATCTGATACATCTATTATCCATGAGAGATTACATATTGAGATACAAATTTATCTTTTACACACCTAACAAGCTATTCTATCTTCACTCAACTACTACTTAAAATAACAAGACACATCTCAACTTAGAAAATAGTTCTACCATCCTTTCCTTGTTGAGATAGCTTGGGGATCATAAAAATATCACTCTCATATTTACTATTTGGCCTTCCCCTGTTTACATAGGCCTTATTTGGTACATATAAACTACTTATCCTAATTTGAAGATTTTGAATTACATGCTTTTGGAGGGTAATGAAACAATCACACCTAATGCCATATAAAATCAATATGACCACTCCAAGAAAACCTAGACTCAACCCAAAGATACTTAATGATAACCTACGATGCTCCTGCATCATTCTACCCATGAACAAAAGAAGTCTTCCTCCATGGATTGTTGTTCTTCATTAAGTCTTCAATACTTGTGCCCAATTTAAGAAGTCATTTATAGTCATCCATATTGCATCATTAACTTATTTTAATCTTCCACTTGAATTGACAAGACTGTTTGTTCCTTGCCTTCTTCTTTGTGTCATTTATTCTTCCTTTATGTGTTCTTGGGGATGATAGGCTCTGGTTTGTAATTGTATGCTCTCTAAGTGAGCAAAATTCATCTCTTCTTATTTTCAAACTTCCTTTAAATGTACCTGCACATGAAATAAACACATTAGATGAAAACACCTCTTCTCCATACTATTAATTCCACTCCTTTGCATAATTCATCTCTTTTGTGTTCTCACAAGCTTCATTATCATGTTCTTTCTTCACTTGACTCACTCCTCCTTCATCTTTTCCTGTATTCAACACACCATTGTCCTTCTCATTGCTAATACCAAGATCATTTCTTAGTTTTTGTCATCCTCAATTACCTTTATTCTAAGAGTATCCTCAACCAATTCTGGTTTTGAGATAAATGTGTGCTCATACTCTCTCAACAAACCCCTTTTTTGTCTTCTTATTATGCAATAACATTTTGCTCTTAAGAATATATTCAAACACTCAACCTGCCCTTGTTTTAGTATTTTCTTTCTTGACCCTTCCTTCATGATTTCCAACTCGTACTGTGTATAATTGGTGAATGGTTTCTCCTTCATCATTAACCTTTATCAATATACCAAGTAATTCCTTCTAGCCACCTCTCAACTTCATATATTACCCTGATTTTGACCTCTACCTTTCAAGGACTGAATTTTTGTTCTTTTTAGATGAACTATGCTCTTCAATATTCTTGTTATTTATTGTATATATGTTCTTCTTTATATACTATTGTTTTTTCAAGTTTCCTTGCATAATTTTTTATTATATTCATTCCCAAGTCAAAATTTTCATCCATTTACCTTCTCTTGTATTGGTTTCCTATCTCGGTATGTTGAGAAATGAAATCATTATTAAAGATCTCAAAGACAACTCCTCCATGTCCCTTTCATACACCCACAACATAACATGTTTCCAAATAAAATTCCTTGTTAATGATATTACTAACATAGTTTTCTTTCTTTGCTCTTCATGGTTTCCTAAGGCATGTAAGTATAACTTTTTTCCCTGTACTTCTTTTTGACTTTCCTTCCTTGTATGGATGGTAACCACAAAGACTATTCATGTTCTTGAAAATCACTTCTTCCATTTTTCTCTTGAATATACCTCTTGCTACCCACCGATCTATACAATTACTTTGTTTCTTCTTTTTACTTGCTTCTTGAACACTGTTAAAGACAAATTTATAGAACTTGATGGTCCTCTCAACTTGCCTTATTGCCAATTCCTTCTCACCTTCATACCGGCTTCACTATAATATTGCTTAATAAAAGAAAATCTTCAATTTACGAAACGAGTTCACTTTCATAAATATGTGAAACAACTTGATTTTTGCTTATCTTACCTTCATATATGACTTCTTCTAAGGTTTGTATGTCCTTCAATAGCTGATCCATGATTGTATACATAAATTCAACTTTTGGTGCTTCTTCAATTTGCTGCCACAATGCTTCAAACTGATATTCATCTCCCATATTATTTCTCACTATTCATAAGAGACTGAGACATCTCTTTCTCCTTCACACATCACTCATCAAGACCTGCAATCATATATTCTAAAGCATAGTTAGAATGAAAACTTTGAGCTTCCTTAGCTCTTTCTTATGCCATGGCTTCTTCTTCTTCACACTTTATTTTCTTCTCTTCATCCTCTATCGATTCTGAATGATACATCTCCTCTTTCAACACAATGTTATCTAAATTTTACTCATCTACATCAATATTTAGGCTATCAAATTTTTTAATTGACTTAACTACTGCATTCTCTTCAGGAGAGGCTAGGAATGCCTCTATCACCTCCTCTTCTACCAAAGGTCCTTTGTCTTCATCTAAAACTACATCATTCAATGTTGTTTGTCCATTATTAGACTGATCATCCTCCTTTACTATTATACTTGTATACCTGCATATAACCTCATTTGATAGATAAACAACTTGAGGCTTAAGTGCCCCTGTGAAATCATTTTTCTTTTCTTCTCTTGTATTTTTCAAGTACTCCTTCATTGCCATCATCACACTCCTACTCCCACTTTCTTGGAGTTCTCCCTTCAAGGGTATCAAGGTGTGTTCAATCCTATCTTTCAAAAATACATATGTATTATTCTTCCCATTATGATTTGCTTTCCTATCATATTGCCAAGGTCTTCCTAATAAGACACAACATACATCCATAGGTACAATATCATATGTTACCTTATCCTTGTAGCTTCCTATCTTGAATTCAACCTGACATTGTTCATTTACCATGATCAATTGATGCCCTTGTTGCACCCAAGACATCTTATATGGTGTGGGATGGGGAAATTTATTTGGTGTCAACGTCTCTACCATCTCTTTGGACACTAAATTCTCAGTACTCCCACTATCAATAATAAAATTACAACACTTTCCTTGAGTTTTACATCTTATTTTGAACAAATTCCTTCTTTGAGTGATAAAATTCATTACCTTGTTTTGTTTAGGCAGCATTCTTCTCATCAGAAGAGATTTACCTTCCTTAAACTCACCTCCATCAAACATTTCTCCTTTTCCCTTTATAACAGGTGCTTCATTACTCATTTCTAGGCACTCACAAGCTCTATGGCCTACATATTTCTAACATTTATAGAATTTTCCTTTAAAATAAACATTTTGTAAAAGTTTACCTTTGTTAGGTGGTTGCATGCCTTAAACATGATATCCTTGTAGCTCTATAGGTATGATCATAGCTTCTTTCTTAGTCATTTATTCTTTCAAGACACCTATATCCTCCATCATGCTTCTTTGTCCATATTCTATATCCTCCAATTTAAAAAACAACTCTTTGACCACCTCATCTAACTTATATCCCAAGGACTATCCTCCTTCTTCTCTCTCAAATTGCACCATCTTATCTTTCAAATGCAGCCACCTTCCTCAATCTTCTTTTAGGATTTTAGTGGCTTCTAAGGTCACTAATCCTCTTAAGACCTTCTTGTATTTTTTTGTTATATGCATACACAACTCATACATTTCTCTACAATCATATAAATCCACACTATCAATTTAAATACATTCAATAATTCAAATTATTGCTCACATCCTTCTACGACCATAATCTTAGCTCACGATAACACAATGACGTAGGTCTCCTAAGAATTTTTACACTTCATATAATCCCTCACCTCCTATTGATGATATCACCTTGATTGATCTTTTAAACATGCTTGAACTGACTTGATGATGATTCTACTTCTCCTTTTTGACCTTCTCTTATCCTTCATTATTGGTCTTGATTCTCCTTTATCACTTGTTTCACGACTCTTGACTCTTGATGATATTAATTAGGTTGGCTGCCTAACATACACTTCCTATAGGCTTGTGAACAATGGGTTAATAAAGTTAGAAAACACCAATACTGATCCAAACACATTGGAGACTAAGTATGATATTGTGAGCACCTTATATACTTGTAATCGACAATGTACAAGAGTCATATCAATTTCATTTGGTTATGAACCCATGTCTTCTTCCTAGACCAAACTAATGGCTTCTATCCCTAGCTGACATGGTTTTTGATGATATATCCATTATACCTCTTGATATAACCAAAATAATCACATATACAAAGGCCCATTATGGAGTTACAAAACATATGTAAAAGGAAGATGGTGTTATTTTTTGCGGAATGTAACTTTTGCTGATTGTTATAAGCCTAATTAGGTCTTCTTGAGAAGCTATAACCAAGGTGCAAAGTGGTTCCAATGGTATATTAAAGCTTATAAATCATATAAGGAGGTATATTCAAACATTTTCCAATAACTCAAACCATCCATTACCCCCTGTTTTCTCTTAAGACATCACAAACACTAATGTATAGGGAAAATAATGCTATTAAACCTAAATTGTAGGCATAAGATACAATACACACTTACCAATGGATTTAGGTTTTGAAACATTGGAAATTGATAGTTAGCCTCAAGGTCACAAGAGGAATTCAAAATTTTAGAGAATTTCACCATACAGTTGGGAGAACAAGAAAGCCCTAATTCAAGGCGGTGAATAGAAATTTAAACACACATACCTCATACAAACATTTGAAGACTTCAAAAAAATGTTTTGACCTTGTAATAATATCTTCTAGGTACGCCAAGCATCACGGTGGATTTCAAGCCAAAAATACATGACTATCAACATTTGCCTCTCGGTCTACAAAAGATTTTCAACACAAGCTTCAAGGAAAACAAGTAAAATACATTATTTAATAGCTCCAAACCTTCAATACCTATTATTCACACTTAGTTCCACATGATAAATCTATTATACAAGAGAGATTACATATTGAGATAACAAATCTATCTTTGACACACCTAACAAGTTATTCCTAGCTTCACTCAACCACTACTCAAGATAACAAGACATATCTCAACTTAGAAAACAGTTCTAACATCCTTCCCTCATTGAGATAGCTTGGAGATCATAAAAATATCTTCAAAATCTCACTCTCATATTTACTATTTGGCCTTCTCCATATACATAGGCCTTATTTGGTACATATAAACTACTTATCCTAATTTGAAGATTTTGAATTACATGCTTTTGGAGGGTAATGACACAATCACACCTAATGCCATATAAAATCCACATGACCACTCCAAGAAAACATAGACTCAACCCCAAGATACTTAATGATAACCTACTGATTCTCCTGCATCAAATGATAAAATAAATAGGATTTATTTATCGAGTAAAAGGAATTTTCATTCATGAAACATATCCGAGAAAAATATTTTTGATTTCTTGTGAATGTATTTTGAATGTAGACACCCTTTGTAAGAAGACATTGATTCCTGTGGGATGACATGTGGTTATTGCTATCCAATTTTACCCCTTGGACAAAATTTGATCAAACACAACCTTGCACTGAGAAGGAAATGGAGAGGTTGTTTTAGTCATGCGAGATCGTATTTCAATTCCAAAATCGGGTTGCGGGTAGGCTCGACAATGGAAATACAAGGTCGAAAATGAGTAGCCAAGGAAACATTGAAGGAGATAAGAGTTCAAGTGGAAGAATAGAGAAAAATTGAAGTTTTGGACTTTGCATTTTCGACATTTTAGAGATAAGGTGGGAAAAAATGAAGCAAGACTAAAAGAGGAAAAATCCCAAAATCGAGAAAATTTGAAAGTCCGAAATTTCAGACTTTTGGGTTTTGAGGTTTCAGAGAAAGAGAATGGCTAGTCAGAAAAAAGTGGGCAAAAAACTCCAAAATCTAAAACTCTGAAAGTCTAAAATTTCAAACTTTCAGGTTTCAGGGTTTTGGGGATCTTGGTGAGTGCAGACAAGATAATGTCCGAAACTCCAAATTCTGAAAGTTTTAAATTTCAGACTTTCATACTTTTGGAGTTTCGGGGTTGAGTTTTAAAGTTTGGAGCTCCAAAATACAAAATCACAACTCAACCTCTCGAAATTTTGAATTCCAAAAGTCTGAAAATTTAGACTTTCAAACTTTCAGGTTTCGGGGTTTCGGAACTCTTAGGAAGTTTTGAGCGGTGAAGGTAGAGTTTGAGTTATGAAACCAAAAGTTCCAAAATTTTGAAAGTCTGAAATTTCAAACTTTTAGGTTTCGGAGTTTCGTAACTCTCAAGCAGAGTTGGAGGATGAATAGTTTTTCAATATTCGAAATGGAAATGTCTTAAGGTCTGAATTTTGTGATTTGAAGGTTACATGCATTTCGAGACTCCAAAAAGGAAGATCAAGAACTCGTAATTTTTACGAATGACCCCCGACCTTGGATGGCCATAACTTTTGACAGGGAGCTTAGATTTTCACACAAAAGGATTTGCAACTATGACTGGTTATCTTAAATTGAGTGAGACTAAGTTCTTCAAAATGAAAAATAAAGTTCTCCATTTTAGAGGGTCTCCCAGGTTTCTTACCTACCATAATAATGAAGGTATGGGCTTCCTTTCTTGCCCAACAAGGCATAGTACATGGAGGTATGGGTTTTGCAGTGGAACCCATCATTGTGGAAGGTGAATTCAATGAATTTTAGGGTGGTTGGAGCAAGAATTCAAATTATTCTCTCTTCCTTCTCTCATTCTTCCTATATATTGTAAGGAGGGGCATTTTTCTAATGTTGGACAATTTTGCTTTGCACCCTCCCTTCTTCTCTTTCTAAAAGTGAATTTGTGGAGTCCAAACCTCCCATTCAAGTTGTAATGCAAGTTTTTGCCTCTTGGCCATTGTAATACATTGTATCAAATCTTTGGAGCAATAATATAAGTTTGTGGATGATTTCAACCCTCTCTTGTGTTCATTGCATTCTCTTGATCTCTCATTGCAATCTTGGTTATCTGTGCATGGTGGTTGTATTACATTTTTAATGGTTTGTGTTTAATTGTAAAACAGGTGTTTAGCATTCCTTTGGTGCATCACCTTTATTAGTTTAGGTTTATTTTCTTGCATCTCTTAACCTGTCTCATTGGTAAGTTAGAGTAGATTTTAGAGTAGATCCTCTATAATTTGTATGTGTGCATCAGAATAGAGGAATAGGAACCAACCTTCATCTGGAGAGCTTTCTTGATCATAAAGTCCCACACTTTTGAGAAAAGATCCATGTTATGTAATCACACTGAGAGTTTCAACCCATCAAGTTGCAGACATTCAGGGGTGTTGTGATTACACATCAACAATTATAATAGAAATTGTAATAGGAACACTTTCCTTTGAGAGGATTCATATATAGAGTTGATGCTTGTAATTAGATGTTAAACCAAAAGTGTATTGCACACATTTCGAATGAGGATTATACAATAAGAGGATTTATTTGAAGAAATTTATAAATTAGAAATAGATTAACCAATACAAGAAAGGATTTTAATTAAATCTAAAAATAATAATAAATTTTAATCAAAATATAATTTGGTCAAGTTCCCATTTACCTTGACCAAAGTATTTAACACCCAATGAAGCTATAAAGAGGAGGAAGACCTAAGGGACTCGAAGGGTGGTCAATTGGGTTAACAACCTCACAAAACACATTCAATTTTTGAAAACAAAAGCAAGAAAATTCACACTTTGAGTACTTGTATATCTAACTTTCTATTGAAAAATAAGTACTAATTTATGAGGTGTGCATTTGGGAGGAGTTTTGAGGAGTGTTAGTATTCATCCATGCAAAGCCCTGAAAAATGTGAAACTATAGTAAATCCTATTCTTTGCACATATGGATGCGCTTATATCATTTCTGTAATGGTGATTTCATTCAATCCTAATTTATTTCCCCCACACACCCGTCATTTTAAATTTTCCCGACCCCCATGGTTCGAGCATCCAGACTACTATTTATGTTCTTGAGAACCTTTCGGCCATGGGAACTACAAAATGCATTTCATATATGGCAAGAACATTGGGAGGAACCATACATATCAAGTAACTTCACACTCTCTGTTAATACCTAGTAATGATTTGGGATTGACATGTTGTTACAAAACATATAAATCATCATACCACATCCCCACTAGAAATATTGTGTGAAGAGAGATAAAATGCCAATTTTAGATAGCGTTTAAAAGTGTGAGACCACGTAAAGCGAGTGGTGTTGTAGAAAAAATAAGTGTAGTCTCCGTAAACCATGGAAACTCATTTAATGAAGCCAATCAACGTTAATGGAAGATAATTATGCATGTCATTTAATATTCTACATTTAAGGGAAAATGCATCTACATTATCAAAATCAGATGGGTAGTCATAGGGATCAGTCATAAGAGCTACACCTTTTACATTTTTGAGCTGCGATTCATCTTACAATGCATTTGATAATTCCTTATAATTTGTATTCCTCATCCCCTGCACCTCTTTCCTATTGAAGTTATGGAGCTTGATTGCAAGTTAAAGTGGAGTTTGGTTTTATTTTTCTATTTTTTGGGAGGAAATCATGGTCATGGATAAAAATAACATTGTCTTATTAATAGACTAGAGTTGTTATTTTTTAAGCATGTGATATTTAGGTTGCTTGTGGTTGAAGGAAACTTTTATAAGCATGTGTTATTTAGGTTTCTTGTGGTTGAAGAATTTTTTTACAAAGAGGTGTACTAATTATATATATGTGTAAGGATTTACTCTTTGTAGTATGGAAAAGAGAGAGAATTGTATTGTATTCCCATGACTGAATAAAGGAGAATTATGGCTTGTTTCTGGTGGATGTAGCCAAAATTGGGTGAACAACATTAAATCTTCGGTTTATCTTGTGATTTCATGCTTCTTTTATTTATGTTTTAATTTCATTTTATTGATCATCTGTATTTCGATCCTAACAATTAGTATTAGAGAATGATTTTGTTTTGGTAGAAAAATCTCACAAGAGGGTTTCTTATTTGAGTGGAAGAAATGGCATAAGATAACAAGTTTAGGGTTGAGAATTTTAACAACCAGAACTTTCAGCTATGAAAATGCAAGTGGAGGACTACCTATATCAGAAGGATCTTTATCTATCATTGAAAGGGAAAATTTTAAAGCCGTCAGATATGAAATATGAAGAATGGGATGTTCTTGATTAGAAGGCATTGGGAACCATATGATTACGTCTCGACAACAATTTTTTTAAATTTTCTAAATAGTTCTAAGGAAAAGACAATGGTAGAATTGATGGAAAAATTGGGTAAATTATATGAAAAACCCTTAGCCTCCAATAAGGTATTTCTCATGAAAAGTTTTTTTAATATGAAGATGTCAAAAGGTGATTCAAGTAAATGATCATTTGAATGAATTCAACACGGTTACTAATCAATTAAGATCTGTAGGAGTAAGTTTTGATGATGAAGTTAGGGATATTTTGATTTTGTGCTCATTACCTAAAAGTTGGAATACTTTGGTTATGGATGTGAGTAATTCTATTTCTAGTTCAAACACTTTAAAGTTTGATGATATTATTTGTGTGATTCTTAGTGAAGAGATGAGAAGAAAAAGCATAGGTGATTCATTTGGTAAAGATTTGAGTGTAGAAAACAAGGGAAGATAGAAGGAAAAGAAAAAATTCCCAGACACCGTGGAATGTCTAAGAAGGGAAGATCTAAATCCAGAAGAAGGATGGTATGCTGGAATTGTGGAAAAGAAGGACATGCAAAGAAATATTTTTGGTCTTTAAAATCAGGGAAAGATCAAAAGAGGGGAATAATGAGGCAAATGTAGTAGGTGATGTGTTACAAGATGCTCTTATTCTTTCTTTGGATAGTAAATTAGAATATTGGGTTTTAGATTCTGGTGCTTCATTTCATGCAACTCCTCATAGACAATATTTTCAAGATTATGTTCAAGGGAATTTTGGGTAGGTATATCTTGGTGATGATGAGCCATGTAACATTGTTGGAAAAGGCAATGTTCAAGTTAAATTATAGAATGGTAACACTTGGGTGTTGAAGAATGTCAGGCATGTTCCTAGCCTAAGGAGGAATCTAATTTCTACGGGAAATTAGGAGATGAGGGTTGTATGGTTACACTTATAATAGATTCTTGGAAAGTTACCAAGGGTGCTCTTGTGGTTGCAAGAGGTAAGAAAGTAGGTAATTTGTATTTATCCACTATTATTATTGGCCCCTCTTGTATTTTAGCTACCAAAAGTATAACCACAACTCTATGGCATCACAGACTTGGCCATATGAGTGAGAAGGGGATGAATATTTTACATTCACAGGGAAAGTTGTCAAATTTGAAAAACATAGACCTGAAAGTTTTGAGCATTGCGTGTATGGGAAATAAAAGCGTGAGATTTCTCGGGGTTGGATCAACCAAGAAGGAGCAAAAATTAGAGCTTGTTCATATGGATTTGTGGGGGCCATCTTAGGTATCTTCGCATGGTGGTTCACAATATTATGTTACTTTTATTGATGATGCTACTAGGAAGGTTTGGGTTTATTATATAAAGAATAAATATGATGTATTTGATACTTTCAAGAAGTGGAAAGATTTGGTTGAGAATGAAACAAGTTTGAAGTTGAAGTGTCTTAGATTAGATAATGGTGGAGAGTATTGTAGAAATGAATTTAATAATTTTTTTCACAAAATGGAATTCGTAGGGTGAAGCAGTTCTAGAACACAACACAATGAATAGTGTGTTAGAAAGGATGAACAAGACTATCATGGAGTGTGCAAGGATATTGCATGTTGGATTTCCCTTACAGTTTTGGCTAGATGATGTAGATACTGATATTTACTTGATAAACAAAGGACCTTCAAGTGCTTTGGAAGGTGGAGTACCAGATGAGGCTTGGACTGGTAAGAAGGTAAACTTTTTATTTTCTGAAAGTTTTTGGTTGTGAAGCTTTTGCTCACATTGATAAAGAGAATAGGACCAAGCTAGAAGATAAGTCAAATAAATGTACTTTCATTGGGTATGACACTAATGATTTTGGATTTCAGTTGTGGAGTTTGGATGAGAAGAAATTCATTAGGAGTAGGGATGTTATTTTCAATGAAAGGGTTATGTACATGGAACAACTATAGGATAAGAAGCTGGAAAAGTTTGAGTATGTAGCACTTGATGAGATAAAATATAGAGAAGTACTCAAAGGGCTGGAAAATCAACAAGTACAAAAAATACAAAAAGTTGGCATCGATCCTAACACAATTGGTGTTGATTCAGTAGATCAAAATCAGTAAGAACAACAAGAGCCTCAAACTCCAGAAAATATTGTGAGACGTTCTACTAGGGTAAGTAGACCTCCTACAAGATTATCTTCGTATCAACTTTACTATTGTTTATTGATGGATGGTGGAGAACCAGAAAGTTTTGAAGAAGCAATGCAGGTAGAAACATAGAAAAAGTGGGAGCAGGGCATGGATGAGGAGATGGACTCCTTAGAACACAACCAAACTTGGGATTTGGTTCAATTTCCTATAGGAAAGAGAGCATTGCAGAACAAGTGGGTTTATAAGTTGAAGGAAGAAGAAGGTGACAAAAAGAGGTACAAGGAAATACTTGTTGCGAAGGTATTTGCAAAAGAAAAGGTGTACTTGATGAAATTTTCTCTCCTATTGTTAAAATGACTTCCATTAGAACTGTTTTAAGTTTGGTAGCTATGGAAGATTTGCATCTTGAATAATTAGATGTAAAAATTAATTTTATTCATGGTGATTTGGAGGAAGAAATTTATATGGAGCAGCCATAGGGATATGAAGTTAGGGGAAGGAGAAATTAGTGTGCAGATTGAAGAAGATATTGTATGGCCTTAAGCAAGCTCCAAGATAGTGGTATTTGAGATTTGTAGGTTCATGATAGAACAAGGTTACTCTAGATGTAATTCTAATCATTGTGTTTATTTTAAGAGACTAGATAATGGAACCTATATTATCTTGTTGTTGTATATGGATGACATGCTTGTGGCAAGGTGTCAAACATGCAGGATATAAATGAGCTAAAGAGATAGTTAGCCAATACATTTTCCATGAAGGATTTAGGTGTAACAAATAAAATTCTTGGCATGAGAATCAATAGAGACAGAAAGAGTATAATATTGAATTTTTCTCAAGAAGAGTATGTGAACAAGGTGTTGGATAGGTTTAGGATGTAGGATGTAAAACTAGTGAGTACACCGTTGGTAGAGCACTTCAAGTTGAGTAAAAAATAGTGTCCTAAAACACATGAAGAGATTGAATATATGTCTAGAGTTCCATATCCTTCAGTAGTTGGAATTTTAATGTATGCTATGGTATGAATATAATCATACATTTCCCATATAGTGGGATTCGTCAATAGATACATGAGTAATCCAAGAAAGGATAATTAGAATGTCTAGTGGATTCTTAGATACTTGAGAGGGACCGTGTGCAGACAATTGTGATATAGAGGGTCGGAGGTTTTCTTTACGGATATGTTGATGTAGACATGGTTGAAGATTTAGATGGTAGGAAGAACACTGCAGGTTATGTATTCATTGTTTGTGGCATGCCAATTACTTGGATTTATAAACTATAGAAGATTGTTGCCTTGTATACTACAGAGGTAGAGTATGTTGCTACTACAGAAGCAAGAAAGGAGATGATATGGATGCAGCAATTCATGGAAGAGTTGGAAAAGAAACATGAGGCTTACATGTTATTCAGTGATAGCCAAAGTGTAATTCATCTTATAAAGAACTCAACATTCCATTTGAGAACCAAACATATACAACTCAGGTATCACTTTATTAGATCAGTTTTAGAGGATGGACATCTAAAGTTGGAGAAGATCCATACAAGTCGAGAATCTGGCATTGATATGTTGATAAAGGATGAGTAAAAAAGAGAAGCTGGAAGGTTTTTCAGCTTGATGTAGGTCTTCAATATTGATCTTGAAGAAGAGAAACAAGTCAGAGAAGAGTCTGAGGATGAGATATAATAGTGGGTTGTAGCAGTCAATATCCAAGTGGGAGATTGTTGAAGTTGTGGAGCTTGATTGCAAGTTAAAGTGGCAATTTGGTTTTCTTTTTCTATTTTTGGGAGGAAATCATGGTCATGGATAAAAATAACATTGTCTTATTAATATAATGGAGTTTTTATTTTTATAAGCATGTGATATTTAGGTTATTTGTGGTTGAAGCAAACTTTTATAAGCATGTGCTATTTAGGTTGCTTGTGGTTGAAGAAAACTTTTACAAAGAGGTGCACTAGTTATATATATATATATATATATATATATATTTTATATATATATATATATATATATATATATATATATATATATATAGCAAGGATTTACTCTTTGTAGTATGGAAAAGAGAGAGAATTGTATTATGATCCTCAGGATCTGAATAAAGGATAAGTTTGGCTTGTTTCTGGTGGATGTAGCCCAAATTGGGTGAACCACATTAAATCTTGGGTTTATCTTGTGATTGCATGCTTCTTTTATTTCTATTTTAATTCCTTTTTATTGCTCATCTATATTTCAATCCTAACATTTCCTTCCCATCAAACAAAGGATATCATGAATAGTCACCATATCATTTGAGTCGCCTCTGTTTACCAACATTAAATTTTTGAGAGTCTAAATCTTGGCTCTACCCATAATGCGAGAAATGATATCCCACTCCAAAACATGGAAATAAACATAGATGTTCATGAATGCTTATTGGGCCTATGCATCCCTAACCGAGTTTATCTTTGGCTCCATTCTTTGTAGCCTTCAAAATTTCTATTTCGAAGTGCTACAAGTGCATCTAGTAATTGTTCCACTCTCTTGCATACCTTAAATTAATTTTATTATTATTTTTGGAAATAATAATAAATTTCATAAGAATTTCTATGGGCTTTAAGTGCGTCCTCATAAGCTGTTTTGTTATGCTCTCATTTGTGATCACATTTCCTCATCCCCAATAACTATGCGAATTATCTATAAGCGTTATCTTTCATTGATGGTATAATTTTTGGACCCTTGTCATGTGTTATCATTGATGTTAAGCCAGATTAGTTAATGTCAAGTCATATTGATGGAAAAAGGAGTCATATGGCAAAGTGAGAAAGTAAAGAAGATGAAGGTTGATTGGTAGTGTTAGATCACAGAGGCTTTAGGGTGATCAAGAATAAGTTCTAAGGGACTTAATTTTTATACAAGCCATGAACATAAGGTGATATACACTAAAGCCTAGAGATAGCCTTTGAATACTTGGAGTAGACGTGAAAGGCAAGTGAGTTCGCGAGTAAAGGAATGAAGCTACCGAAGCAAAAGGAGTAAAAGGACAAGCCACAAATGAGAAAGGTTAAGCCATAGGTGTGAAGGAAGAGCCACGTAAGAAAGGAAATACTAAAGGCAAAGCCAAGAAATAAATGGAAGTTAGGAGGAATCCACGCATAAGGGAGAATCGTGAAGAACTATAAAGGATGTGAAGAATCGAAGATAGCCATGAAGAATTATAGAAGCCATAGATGGAAGGATAGAGTCATGGATGTAGAAAAAATCTGCGGAAAGGAAATAGACAAGGGTGTTGGGGTTTTATCATATACCGAGTGTTGTACATATCTATAATCAATTAAAGCATGTAACCAATAAACATAGAATTTAACCAGAAGATAAAATAAAAAGGAGAAAGATAACACTAGATATAATGTGGTTCACCTAGTGTCGGCTATGTCCACCAAGAAACAACCAATATATTATTCCAAAGGATATACCATTGAAGATTTGCAATCTTCCACACCTTACATGATGTACAATACTTTTCCTCTCACAAGCTTCTATCATCTCTCTCCAAGAATTCCTTCTTAAAATTATGATCAATCTTACTTCTAACCCTAATTTTCTATCTTATATAAGCTTATACAAAATTAGGGCACTTTAGCTATGCAATTATAACCATTAGATAAAATTAATATAAGGGATTAGATCTAATTCCCGTGATTTAAATAAAAGCAATTATACATAGGTAATCAATGCGTTACCATAACCGATGGTGGTTCCTCTTTGCTTGACTAATATCGGTCCCTAGGTGGTGACTTGATTAGTTGACCGCGGCGCTAGTTACTGTGTATTCCAACAAGTTTAATAAAGTAGGCTAATATGAATCAATTAATCTCCACAACTCAATAAAGGAGGAACACCACATGACATTGTAAAAGTGTGAGAAGCATAGAACAACCTTGGATAACTAAAATATATGCCGAATAAAGAAAAATGTCGTGATACAAAGGAGAAAGAAAGTCGGAGGAGCTAAGGAAAGCTACGAAATAATAGAATATGGAATGAACAAGGGTTGAATGCAATCAAATTGATTCAAACATGGAAAAGTGAGAGTTGGTTCTCCAAAATAGGTGGTAATTCTATTGTCGGATGATTATGGCTAGATGCAGGACTTGAACTCCATGAATAATGAAGAAATCCACTATTCTAGCTACCTATATTTAATGTTTAATGAACTTGGGTAATACACTTGGAATTTTCAATGTGATCTTGAGTTTCAAGGTGAAATAAAATATTGAAGAAGGAAATGGCTTGCTCATCTCTGTCACGTTGCAAATTGTAAAAAGTTGGGAAAATCTATTTTTGGCAAAAACTAATAAATATCATCTAAAAATGCATGGAAAATGGTGTAATCAAGCCAAAATTAGAAGGAACAAAATATGATGTTAATTGCATTCATTCAACGGGCGATTCTTAGGAGACATAACAAGAAGGTGCACAACATGCAACTCAAAGTGAAGGAATGGGTTGATTGTGAATATAGTTTGAATTTGGATTCGTTTTTCATGTTGTTGATCAAGCAAGAAAAGATTCTAATAGCTAAGGTTGAGGAGAAAAATAAAATATACTATGCAATCAAGCTGAAAAAGAGCTATAAAAGAAAAGAGAGAGGAAAGAGGAGAGTAGATTGATGATGCATTGATTTATCAAATGAAAAGAGCATCAAGGGTGGTGGATTGATTGAGCAAGAGGGATCAAATCAGATGAGCATAAGAGAGTGAAAAGAAGAACACAAATAGATAAAGAAAGGTGATCATAATCTATTGTAAAAGAAATTATTGTAACTAGATGATCAAAATGTGTATGTAAATACAGTCTAAGTTGTAGCGTAACATTTACAGGGGTTATAGCATCCTTGTGGGTTGGTACTGCAAAATATCATTTGTAGATGATTAAATTAGGGGTGGTGCTCTAACAAGTGGGTGCTTGCAAAAAATTATGAAGTCGTTGCCCTTGCAAGTTGAGTGGGTGCTCAACTGAAAATCTTGTAGGATGTGTAATATTCTTACAAGTCCTTGCTTTGTGTAATATAAACAACGATTTTAGTGGAATTTTATCTCAAAAGGGTTTCCCACGGCAATATTTTTTAGGTGTTATTTTACATGACATATGTTTGATTAAATGCTTGCTTTTCATATATGCACATTTCTAAATAATTTCAAATTGGAATTAAAGTGAAAATTTTTAATCTGCACTTGATTCGCCCCCTCTCAGTGCTTGTGATCTCTAATAATTGGTATCGAGTGACATCCTTACAACGTAAGCTCAACATCTTTAAGGAGATCCTCTTATCACAAGCATGGTAGAAAATTAGGCACAAGGTGGTTTGTCACTATCAAGATCACCTTACTTCATTGGAAAAAATTATGCATTATGGAGAATAAGGATGAAGACATATTTTAGGTTACTTGGTTTTGATATACGGGAATGTGTATAAAAAGGATACGACCTTCCAACCACACAAACTACTTCTTCCACGTATAAGGCAAAGTGTGGATGCAAATCAAGAGAAATGAACACCTTTATATATGGATTGACTAAAACAAAATTTGTCAAAGTAATGCACTGCACAATAACAAAGGAGATATGGAACAAACTGTAGAGCATCCATGAAGGAGATGAAAAAGTCAAGATGGAAAAACTACAGACTTACAGAGCTCAATTCGAGAATCTGAAAATGAAGGATGATGAGAGCATAACGACCTACATGCAAAGAACAGATGAAGTCATAAACATGATCAGAGGCTTAGGAGAGAGGTTAGAAGAGTCTATTATTGTTCAAAAGGTTTTGAGATCCTTGACTAACAAGTATGATGCAAAGGTTTCAACTATAAAGGAAGCCAAAGAAATGAAGACTCTCATGATGGATGAACTGCAGAGCACTCTGTCAGCATATGAGATGAGGATCTGTTGGATCAAATACTACCAAGAAAGAAGTAGCATTCAAAGTCAAGAAGAAAATCAGTCTAAGAAAGAAGAAGAAGAAGTACCAACTTCAAGAGATGAGTTGGATGATGAAAATATTGAAGCAATGTTTGTAAGAATACTTGAAAAGAAGTCGAGGTAATTATCAATGAAAAATTCCTTTCAAATTATTTTCATGTGGAAAAGTAGGTCATTTTTATGTTAAATGTCCAAATAAAAATAAATAATCTTAGCTTGAACATGAAGAGGACAGCATAAGAGAAACTGGGTACTAGAAGAAAAACATTAAGAAGAAGTTCTTTAAGAACAAAAGAAACTTCTACTCAAAGGAAGAATCAAGTGATTCTAATTCTAGTAACCTAGGAAGTTCTGAAAATGAAAATGATGAAGACAAATCTGAATGTCTATTTATGGCCATGGATGCATCTAAAGAAGGAAACTCTAAAGGGAAGAATACAATTGATTATGATGACTCTGAGGAAGAAGAAGTTGAAGTAAATCTTGAGGCTGAACTAGTGTGTGCTCTTGAAGAATTGAGATTGTGTAGGAAAAAGAATTAGAAGTTGAGATGCCAATTGAAGAACCATGAAGACATAGCACTCACATTAATGATAAAACCCAAGAATGTTGCGAGAACCAAACAAGGATCAACATTGGGTAGATGCCATGAATGAAGAGTTGGATCAAATTGAAAATAATGGGACATGGGAATTAATACCCATCTTGTGAAACATGAATGTGATTGGAACCAAGTGGGTATTCAAAAATAAATTTAATGAGAAAGGAGAAGTAACACGAAACAAGGAAATACTCGTGTGCGAAGGATACAAACAAATAGAAGGAATTTATTTTGATGAGACATTTGCACCAGTGGAAAGAATGGAAGTAATAAGATTGTTTCTGGCTTACGCGACATATAAGAAAATCAGAGTGTTCTAGATGGATGTTAAATCAACTTTCCTCAATGGTTTTTTGAATGAAGAGGTATACATTGAACAACTTGATGGATTTTAACTAATAGAAGATAAAGACTATGTGTGTAGGTTGAAGAAGGCATTGTATGGACTTAAACAAGCTCCTAGAGCTTGTACAACAAATTGGATTCATACCTCACTAAAAAGGTTTTAGAAAATGTGTTCTTTGACAAAAATATTTACATCAAGGAAGAAGGAGAAAATATGCTCATTTTCATAGTCTATGTAGATGACATCATATTCAGCAAAGATCATGATAAGATGACATATGAGTATGCAAACTTGATGAAAGATGAATTTGAGATGTCTATGCTTGGATATATTCCATTCTTTCTAGGATTGCAAATCAATCAATCAAACCAAGGTATTTTCATATCTCAAACCAAGTACACCAATGAAATTTTGAAGAGGTCTTAGATGGAAGGCTGCAAGCCTTTTAGGACACCAATGGAAGTTTGATGTAAGTTGAGCAGAGATGATGACTCACCAAAATTATATAAAACATTATACAAATCCATGATAGGAAGTATAATTTACTCCACAACATCTAGACCTGATATCATGCAGAAATTTGTAGGTAGTTGGAAGGTTTCAAGAAAATCCAAGGAAACACACCTCAAGGTGGTCAAGAGAATCTGAGATATCGATGGGCATAGTTGAATATGGATTATGGTACCTAAAAAGCAATGGCTTCAACATCAAATCATATACAAATACTAATTGGGCAAGAAGCATTGATGACAAGAAGAGTACCAACGGTAGAACATTCTTTGTTATAAACTTCATGGTATCTTGGATAAGTAAGAAACAATCATCATTGGCTCTCTCAACATGTGAAGTAGAATATATAGATGCCATGATGTGTTGCACTCAATTCTTATGGATGAAGCAGACACTGGAGGATTATAAGGTAAAATCTAAAAATTGAATTCCTCTATTGTGTGACAGTACAAGTGCAATAAGTGTCTCTAAGAACTTAGTCTTCCATTAAAATACCAAACATAAACCTATAAGATATCATTTCTTGAGAGAAAAAGTGAATGAAAATAAAATCAGTCTTGAATATGTGAGCACTAAAGAAGAAATTGCAGATATAATGACCAAGCCACTGCCAAAAGTAACATTTGAGCACTTAAGGAGTGAATTGGGGGTCATTCCTGATCCCGCCAACAACTAGAAGGTGTGCGAGACAAGGAAAGGGAGAATTATCAGGTATTATGAGCTCCTAATTAGTACCAAAGTGAGGGGGAGCTAGTATTCTAGATATTTTCTATGAAAGTACGCATCATCGGCTCGGGGGAGTGTTGTCATGGATACACTAGGATAGATGGATAAGAAGCTTAAGCCTAGGGGGATATTATTGAGGTGAGAACATGTTATATATAGCTTACCAACATATTCAACTATGCGGCCCATAGTTGGCCTTTTTTCATTGTTGTCAAAGGGGGAGAAAGGATGAAGTCGAAACCAACCGCTTATAGAGTTAAAGGGGAGACAAACCAAGACAGCGAAGCCCAAAAATTAAAAGTAGAAATCCACAAACATTAGAAACTGGATTATCATAGTAAAGGGGAGAAATGTTGTGATAAATAAGGAAAATTTGTTTGAACAGTCAAGACATCCATAGAAAAATGTACCTGAAAATAGAAACTTTTTGGTATGCAAGTATTCGTCATCAAAAGGAGTTAATTGGTTTCTATGGTATAAAAGAGTTAATATGTTTCTATCAATTAAAAATGAGATATTTTTGGATCCTTTTCATGTTTCATATGTGTTTTCATTGATGTCAAGATGGATTAGTTGATGTAAAATCATATTGATGGCAAAAAGAGTCATATGGTAAAGTGAGAAAGTAAAGAAGATGAAGGTTGATTGGTATTGTTTGCTCACAGAGGCTTGGGGTGATCAAGGATAAGTTATAAGGGACTTAGTTTTTATACAAGTCATGGACATAAGGTGATATTTTTGAATCCTAGAGATATCTGCTGAAGACGTGGAGTAGGCTGCAAAAAGGTAAGTGAGTGCCGCAGAAAAGGAATGAAGTCGTTGAAGGAAAAGGAGTCAAAGGACAAGCTGCAAATGAGAAAGGTTAAGTTGTGGGTGTGAAGGAAGAGCCACGTAAGAAAGTAAAGACTAAAGGAAAATCCATTAAATAAAGGGAAGTCAGGAGAAAGCCACGCATAAGGAGAATCCGCGAAGAACTACGAAGAATGAAAAGAATTGAAGATAGCCATAGAGAACTATATAAGCCGTAGATGGAAGGATAGAGTGACCAACATAGAGTAAAGTCATGGGAAAGAAGTAGATAAGGAGGAATGCCACATGACATTGTAGAAGCCATGAGAAGCATAGAATATCTGTGGATAAATAAAAATCCACCAAATAAAGAAAAGTGCCATGATACAAAGGAGAAAGTTAGAGGAGCTAAGAAAAACGTGAAATAATAGAATATGGATTGAACAAGGGTCGAAGGCAATCAAATTGATTCAAACATGGACAAGGGAGATTTGATTCTCTAAAATTGGTGCTAATTTTATTTCTAGATGATTGTGGCTAGATGCAAGACTTGAACTCCACGAAGAATGAAGAAATCCACTATTTCAGATACCAACATTTAATGCTTATTGACCTTATGGCAATATAGTTGAAATTTTCTATGTGATCTTGAGTTTCAAGGTGAAATAAAATTTGAATAAGGAAACAACTCACTCATCTTTGTCACATTGCAAATTGTAAAAAGTTGGGAAAATCTATTTTTGGAAACGACTAATAAATAGCTTTTGAAAATGCATGGAAAACGGTGTAATAAAGTTGAACTTAGAAGGAGCAAAATCTGATGTTAGTTGCATTCATTTAATGGAATGGATTCTCAGGTGACATAATAGGAAGGTGCAAAACATGTAACTCGAAGTGTAGGAATGGGTCGATTGTGAATATAGTTTGAATTTGGAGCCATTTTTCATGTTGCTTCTCAAGAAATAAAAGAGTATATGAGCTAAGGTTGAGGAGCACAATAAAATATATGATGCAATCAAGTTGAAAAAGAGCTATAGAAGAAAAGAGAGAGGAAAGAGGAGAGAAAATTGATGATGCATTGATTTATCAGATGAAAATAACATCAAGGGCGATGGATTGATTGAGCAAGAGGAATCAAATCAGATGAGCAGAAGAGAGTGAAAAGAAGAACACAAACAGATACATAAAGGTGATCATAATCTATTGTAAAACCTGTTGTTGTAACTAGATGATCAAAATGTGATGTAAATAAAGGCTAACTTGCAGCTTAGCATTTACAAGGGGTTGTAGCCTCCTTACGGGTCGATGCCTACAAAATATTAGTTATAGCTGATTAAATTAGGGGTTGGTGCTCCTTAAGTGGGTGCTTCGCGGCTTGAGTGTGTGCTCAATCTGAAAATCTTGTAGGATGTGTAGTATTCTTATAACTTCTTTCTTTGCGTAATATAAGCAATGGGTTTGGTGTGTTTTTCTCCCGAAAGGGTTTGCCACGTTAATCTTTGTGTTCAGTGTTATTGTGCATGACATATGTTTGATTAATTTTTGTTGTTTGTATATGCATAGTGCAAAAGAATTTAAAATTAGAATTAAAGTGAAATTTTTTTAATTTGCATTGATTCACCCCCTCTTAGTGTTTGTGATCTCGAACAATAATAAGCTTATTTAACATTTATTATTAAAATATTAGTATTTATTTATGTTATTTTTAATGAATTATTAAAAGTTGTCAATCATTCAATACCAATAGTTGTCAATCATTTATTAGAAAAAGGCACCAAGAGATTTTAAATATTGAATGGAAAAGAGTAACAAGAGGTGTTAATGGGGAAGCATGAAAAATATCAAAAACCTTTGTATTGCAATATAGAGTAGGCCTATCACCTAATTATATTGTAACTTGTCTTTTATTGTTTCAACATAAACATTTTAAGATCAAATGTTAGTAAGTTTTCCTTACACCGATTCATCTATTGTAAGAGGAGAAAAAGAAAAGAATACGAGTAAAATAGAAAAAACAAGATACAATAAATAAAAACAGATTTGTATTATATCTCTTAAAAGAGATACGAGAAGAGCTACCTATACTCTTTTACATGCCCCTTCCTCTTATATAAAAATATTATCCTTTTTACAATACAATAAAAACTGAGCTTTTTCCTTTTTTGTTCAAATGCATAAGCTTCATGAATAAAATAGAATAGTCTAGATACATCTAGAAGAGGGTAGATGAGTGGGTGATTGTATTAAATGCGGTAGATGGAGTGGATGGTGTGACATGGTAGGGGATATTAGGTATGCACATCTGAATGTCCATGTCCGCTAACAATCCCCTTTAATCTTCACTGCCATGTACATCAGATATGGCTATGCTTTCTTGGAGATGCTCAAACACATTCTTTGCAAACGACTTTTTGAAGATGTCTACTAGTTGTTCTTTGGACTGCAAAACTCAAGATATATGTCACAATTGTTAACCAATTCATGAATAAAATGATATCTAGTTTCAATATGCTTGTTGCGTTTGTGGAAAACATGATTTTTAGACAATGTTATAGCTGAGTTATTATCAAAATAAATCTTTGTAGCTCCTTTTTGTGTATGCCTCAAAGCTAAAAGTATTCTTCTCATCCAAATTGCCTAACAAGTTGTTGATGTGGCTGTAATATATTCCTCTTTAGCTAATGAAAGTATAAAAATTGGTTGATTCTTCGATGCCCAAGAGACAACACCCAATCCAAGATGGAAAATGTATCTATAAGTACTCTTCCTATCATTCAAGATACCTTCCTAATCACTATCTGTATATCCAATCAGCTCGTAGTCATTTGAAGATGTATACAAAATCCCAAAGTTCTTTATTTCAGCTATATACCTTAAAATTATTTTTCTAGCCTTCCAATGTGATTCCTTTGGTTTGTCCATGAATCTAGAAATGAGACTAACCCCATACATGATATTTGGTCTTGTGGTGGTTAGATATATGAGGCTGCCAACTAATATTTTGAATAAAGTTGCATCAACACTAGGACTTTTTTCATCCTTGCTAAGTTTTAAACCCAATGCAACTAGTGTAGGAGCTGCATTCACATTTTTCATCTTGAATCTCTTCAACAAATCATTAGCATATATTTACTTTGACATGTAAAAATTCCTTGATCACTTTGACTTACCTCTATTCTAAAAAAACATCTCATAAGCCCCAAATCAGTCATATCAAATTCACTTTCCATGGCTTGCCTTTAATGAGTTAATTGACATGTTACCTGTGAATATCAAATCATCTACATACAAACAAACTATCAAGATTTTCCATTGATTATTCACTTTCACATACAAGGTAGGTTCATTTCCACATCTATTAAACCCATTTTTCATGAAATAAGAGTCTATTCTGTTGTACCAAGCTCTAGGAGCTTGCTTCAAACCATATAGTGCCTTTTTCAGCTTGTATACCTTATGTTCTTGTCCTAAAATCTCATAACCAAGAGGATATTTTATGTACACTTCTTCTTCCAAAATACCATTTAGGAAAGCTGATTTTACATCAATTTGGTAAATGTTCCAATTATTCGATCTGTTATAGAATAGACCATTCTAATGGTTTCCAATCTTGCCATCGGTGCGAATGTCTCATTGTTGTCTATGTCGGGTTGTTGTATGAAGCCTTTAGCTACTAGTATTTCCTTATGTTTCTCTACTTTTCCATCACCATTATACTTTTTCTTGTAAAACCACTTAAATCCAATCACATCCTTTCCTTTAGGAAGCTCTACTAGATCCCAAGTTTGATTCTTTTCAATTTATTGAATTTCCTCATCCATTGCTTCAATCCAATTGTCATCCTTAATTGCTTCTTCAAAATAGATTGGGTCACCTTGTGTTAAAAATGCAAAATTATAACATAAATCAACATTTTCAGCCTCTTGTATTTCATCATAAATCTCCCTTAGACTGCGTGTCTTCTTTCAAGTGTTTATAGACCTTGATCTTAATGATGCAAGTGTTAGATTAGAAGACTCGCTATGCGGTTATTACTTGTTTGCGTAGTTGTATTTGGAGTGGTAGGTGCCTTATAATGTGTTGTAGGAACCATTTTTTGTGTAGGATTCACAACTTGAATTTCATTCTCTTAATTCTTTTGTGGAACACTAGCTGCAACAATAGTTGTTTTGTCTATGCTGTCATCCCATGCTTCTTCTTCAACAAACTCAACATCATGGCTTATTACCACCTTCTTTTTGATAGGATTGTATAACTTATATGCCTTGGATTTTTTACTATATCCCACAAATATGCACTTCTCTCCTCTACCATCTAGTTTCTTTCTCAACTCTTGAGGTATCAAGGAGTATGCCACACATCTAAAAACTCTCAAATGTGCAATATTATGCTTCTTTTTGCTCCAAGATTCTTATGGTATTTTATTTACCACTTCTTTTGCTGGACATCTATTTAATATGTATATCAAACATGTAACTGCTTCGACCCAATATTCAATTGGTAGGTGTTTGGATTTTACCATACTTTGTGTCATTTCCATAATTGTTCTATTTTTTCTCTTAGCTAATCCATTTTGTTGAGGAGTATACCCTACTGTAAATTGTTTTCTTATGCCATTTTCCTATCAAAAATTCTAAAAATCATTTGATATATATTCACCACCTCTATTGGCTCTCAATATTTTGATATAATGTCCACTTTCCTTTTAGACTTTTTCCTTGAACTCTTTAAAAACATCAAATACATCTGATTTATATTTCAAGAAATAAAACAAAACTTTCCTGATGAAATCATCAATAAATGTCAAGAAATAAAGACTTCCGCTTACGGATGGTGTTTGTATCGGTCAAAAGATCTGAACGAACTATCTCAAGTAGATGCTTTTCTCTATAAGACTCCCCAGCTGGAATTTTTTGTCTATGTTGCTTTGCCAATATGCAACTCTCACATGTTGTCCTAAGCGGCTGTATTGGTGGCAATCCATATACCATTATTTTCTTATATAACAGATTGTAATCCTTTGAAGTTTAAATGTCAAAATCTCAAATTTCATAGCCAAGATTCATTTTTGTATAAAAATTTAAAAGCTAAATCAACAACCTTTTGCAATCCTTGAGGCTCTAAGAATAGTTCACTTTGGATTCTAAGAGGAAACATCCTATTTTTTATCATTTCAACTTTTGCAATCAGCCTATTATTAGGTTTCTTGTCTATAATTACACATTCACCATTCTCAAAGTATATTCTATATCCTTTTTACACTAGTTGGCCAATGCTTATGAGATTGTGTTGCAATCTAGGAACATAATATACATCGGGGATATGCTTCTTTTCACCTTGTTTTGTTCTTATGTTAATTGATCCTTTTCCCATGACTGATACTCGGTGATCATTCCCCAATTTCACTTTTGATTTCAATGAATCATCTAATGTTGCAAACAACTCCTTACTCCCACTCATGTGATTGCTACAACCGCTATCTAAAAACCATACCTCCTTTGAGCTCTCTTGTGCAACATTACATGTTATCAACATTGTGTTTTGTTCACTAGTGTTGGGCTGGTTTTCATTTGTAAAGTGTGCCTTTTTCTTATTCATATCATATTGTATTTTTCTACATTCAGATACAAAATACTCAAATTTATTACAATAATGACATTGGATGTTGGATTTATCATACCTTTCTCCTTGATGATGGCTATGAAAATGGCTGATGCCTCTTCCTCTTGTTGGTGTGAAATATGTATGTGGGATTGATGTTGGTCTTATACTTTCGAATTGAGTGGATTCTCTACCTCCTCTTGATGAAAAATGAGCTCTGCCTATGCTATAATTTGTTCTCCTTTTGTTATGCCAAATGGAAGTGAGCCTTAAATGCATTCTACAATGATGATGCCCCGATCGATTTAATATTTTCTCATGTGCTAAGAGTGATCCCATTAATTCATCTACTGATAGTTGAGTAAGATCCTTGGATTCCTCAATAGCTACAACAACTAAATCAAACTTTGTAGGTAAGCTTCTAAGTATTTTATCTACAATTTTTGATCTTTAACAATTTCTCCATAAGATCTAATTTGATTTACTATTGTCATTGCATGAGTGAAAAATAAATCTATCTAATATGAATCTTTCATTTGTAGATTTTTGAAATACCTTTTGAGGATTTGTAATTTCATTTTTTTTACCTTGCTTGTGCCTTGGTATGTTGTTTACAAACTATCCCATGCCTGTTTTGATCTTGTGGCAATTCTATTACTCTTGGAAAGATTGATTCCTCCATTACTTGCTAAATGAAGAATAGTGCCTTTGCATTTTTATTTTTCTTTTCCTTCAATAGGTCCTTCTCTACCTGTGAGATAGCTTTATATGTTTGCTAATCTACTTGTTCAATAAATCCATTCTCAACCAAGTCCCAAACATCCTGAGACCAAAATAGGGTTTTCATTTTTATGCTCCAAAAATCATAATTTTTCCATTGAATGTTGGTATTTGAGGTTGTGAAAGGATTCCACAGGTACTTGCCTTTGATCCAAAACTTTTCCTCTGCCCACCTTTGTTGTTCCACTATTTCCCTTTTTTTAAAAAAGTATGTTTCCTTTTATCTAGAGAACCTACATAGATTGGTGAAAGAACAAAATAAAACAAACATAAATCCACTCTGCCAGATCCAACTCCATCCAATGCTATCAACACTCTTTCATTCACGACTTTGACACATGCCAATCGCCTCTATAGGAGAACAACTAAAAGCCAAGACAAAAATATTTAAGGCCCACACATTTTCCAATGAAAACAACAAAAAGGAAGGCTGGTGGGTGCTTGGATCTTCAAACAAAAGGAAAGGGCTCCATGCATCAACAAAGCATCCTCTCCGAGATAGGTTTTTAGATATGTTGCTCGATACCGAGTTTTAAGAGGAGAAAAAGAAAGAATACAATAAAATAGCAAACCAAGATAAAATAAATAAGAAAATATTTGTATTATACATTTGAAAATAGAAACAGTAAGAGCTTCTTGTGCTCTTTTACATGCCCCTTCCTCTTATAAAAAAGGAGTATCTTTTTTGCAATACGATAAAAAACATAGCTTTTTGCTTTTTTTTTTGTTCACACACAGAAGCTTCATGAATCTAATAGAATTGTCTAGATAGATCGGAAAGAGGGTAAATGAGTGGGTGAGTGAATTAAATGTGGTACATGGGTGAATGGTGTGACATGGCCGGGGATATTAGGTATACACAACTAGATGTCCACGTCTACCAACATCTACCGCATTTGAATCTTATAGATTTACTCTCCTTTTTTTTTGTTCATATGTTTCTTTTTCCGCAAATACAAATATTCCCTGTGGTCCTTATTTTGTAAATCTCACTCGAGTAAATAATCTATTTTAACACATTGTTGGTTATTGTCACTTATTGTGCAATCCCTTCCAAAACACAAGGCGAGCATGGCTTGATGGCAACATTTTATAATTTTTGAGGCAATAATTGATATCGTTCCTTGGGGATCACTAGCCATTTTAAAGTAGAATCTGTTTCCTTCCCCTCATCCCCAAAAAAACATTTTGCTATATTCACTTCAATGAGCTAAAAATACTTGATGATGAGTAACTTGCACTATTAGAAATACGTTCTTTTATCCATAATTGTATCCATAAAAGTGGTATTGTGAAATAATAGTAGAATATCCACATTAAAATATTTTCATTTATATAAAATATATGGAGTTTTTTTAAAGATATCAAAACAATTAAATATGAAAATTTAAATTATCCACATTATATATATTTTGTTGTTACAATTATGCAATATATCACTTTTTCTACAATTTAGGGATTAACATTGTAAATTACTCAAACCATCCACATATATGTTATAGATTAAAATATACTAACTATAGTGGATAATAAGAACACGCGTTTGTAGGGGTTGAAATTAACACTTTGAATTATCCACAACACCAAAAGATATGTTAGAGTAAAAATATGAGAAGGCACAACTCTCACGTGTTAGCCATTTATGATGATGTACTTCCCTCACAATATAATCAACATAAACTATGAGATAACATGCCTCTTCAACATTAATTACGCCGAAAGGCGTGTTCTCTATGGGAAAAGGCTCACTCTCTCGACATTGGCAAAATGCACTATGGCTGAGATGATTTGGTCGATGACGCACGGCAGTTATCCAGCCTTACACTTGGCAACAACAATTTAGTTTAGCAGGCTGGTCTACATGGCCCGTGGGTGCAAAGAAACTGACAGGTCTGAAATGCCATTATAGAAGGAGCAGGAGCAGGTGAGCACAGGCCGAGGTTCTTTAAACAGGATGGGGATTTCATTGGGCCCGTAGAGATCAGAATGACAAGCAATGAATGCGGCAGGGGTTTGTTTGCGACGGAAAATATAGAAGCAGGTAGGGTGGTTTTGATCAGCAAGGCTTTGGCCCTCTCTTACAAAACTATGGAGGATCCCGTCAATAATGGCCTGCTTCAAAATGTGAAAGATGCCCTGCGTTTTTGCGGAGACAACTTTGCAGCTTTTTCTTTCTCATGCCACCTACATTCCAAGTCTTACATGTGTGATTCGTTCCCAAAATGTCGGATTTCATTGCCGATAAGACCTATTCGTCTGCAAATGCGGCTAATTACAAGAATGTCTGTGCAGTTACAGTCGGTAAAATATACAACAAGCTCGTCCTTCACATAATAAAACGCATTGCATTGGGCGACTCTTCTCCAGCCGCAATTCAACAAATTGGAAAGAAATCAGTCATCTTCAACCCTGTTTCGAATTCTGCGAACAGGTTGTTTTATGGAGTATGGCTGCTAGCTTCCTTTGTAAACCATTCATGCATGCCCTAGCAAGAATAAATTCTGGCGATATTACGAGGATTCATGCAACCAAACCGATTGAAAAAGGGCAGGAAATCACCATCCCTTATTTTCCTGTTTTTGTCCCTTATTGTTTACGAAAGGTATCTTGCGAAGCCTTCGGCTTTTCCTGTAAGTGCAAAAGATGCGAGGAGGAAAGAAAGATAATAGAATCTGAACCACAATATGGCATGCTTTGCAATGAATATTTGACAGCCTGCAAATCAAGGATGAAATCTCGGCCTTCAGTCCTCGTTGATCAAGTGGATAACTGTTTGAAACTTTTGATGAAAAGAAATCTTGTGGACGATGGAGAGAGTAAGGCGTGGATTCAGTCCTTGTTCATGGTGGTTTATTTTGCTCGCATTGCTTGCAGGAAAATGAAATTTGTACTAAAGCGGTGAAATCAACATATCTTGGACGAGGAGATTTTGATCAGAGCGGTAATTTGCGGACTGGAAACTTGTCCAGGGGATATTCAAGTTGTTAGATTTCTTCAAACTTGCTTTCTCTTTTGGAGAGATATTCCAGCTAATCATTTGCCCGAGGTTTATGATGAATATTTGAGATGCGCTTACCAGGCAATGAAAGAGGCATGCTTGTTCGTTTATGGATGGCAGAGGGAAGATGTTCTACCGGCAATTGTGAAAAAATTGAGTGAAGAAATATTCTGAGATATCAATCATCTGGTATTGGGGAAATCAAACAAGTTCAGATGTTTTGAATTCTTCTTAATTTACAGTGGTGGAAGCATACTCAATTTGTTTAAATTAAAGACATGAAGTGTTCATTAAAAGGATCTCATGTACAGATATCTTCTTCATTTCTCTGTAAAAGACACCCGAACTTATTCATTTTTTATTCACAATGTTTTTGGTTTTTCAGGTTTCTCGGAATCCAATCTTTTCCTTTTTATTGATCACAATATATATTGTGAACTGCTGTGTTTCAACTTGCTGTTTCAATTTCTTTGCCGAAGCACAATCGCAACATATTGTGTTGTACAGTGTAAAACATTTTGGATTTGAGTTTTATTTTTGAAATCTCGGTACTGAATTTTATTATTTAATTTTTTTGTTTCGATCCCCTGCTTAAAAAAACAAGGACGATTATGTGTTTGTGCTTGCTGGAATCCATGCGTTCAGACACTCTTTCACAGAGGTTCATCGTCACCACCTAACCGACCTTGAAATCATTGACTTCCTTTATATTTGATTTGAGCGAAAATTAATTACGCCAAAAGGCGTGTTCTCTATGGGAAACGGCTCCCCTATCTGAAATTGACAGTGACAATGACAACGATGATTTGGTCGATGACGCACGGCAGTTTTCCAGCCTTACACTTGGCAACAACAATTTAGTTTAGCAGGCTGGTCTACATGACCCGTGGGTGCAAAGAAACTGACGTGTGCGAAATGTCGATTGTTCAATGAGTCACCAAGTATTGGCTCTGACAACTTGTCAGGAGGATGAAAGGCTGACATGAAATAGGGGTCGGGGTACATGCGTTGATGCAAGTAAAACAGACATTGCGTCCATGCCAAGCCATAGAAAGAGTGTGTTGCATACCTAAGTACTGTCATCGTTCTGTCTCAGTATGTCAGTCCCGCCCTCTTTGAAAATGCATCGAAATGGTTGATGTTTGCAAGCTACAAGCGAAGGAGGATATTACACACAAGAAAATCTTGTTTCATTCATCGCAGAAGGAGCGTCCTCGGAAACCGTTTTGCGCATTGCATTAACAGGTACATTCATTCGAACCGTTTCTCATCCATATATTTGTTTGAAGAAGCTACCATCAAACATTCTCTGCTCCTCGTGAACATTATCAGGACAGGTTTGTATAATTTGATCGACACCATCTTCAATGTCGTCATCTGACTGCGAGGCAAAGGAGATAAGAAGAATATTGTGTGGAGGCACGGTGCTGTTTATATAGACGTCAACGCCCTCTTTCTTAACATCTGGACGAAGGTCTATTTTTTTATGGTAGTCAGATATTTCCAACTTGGACAATTTGATTAATATGGTTGGGAATATGTTTATGCAGTTATGGGCTGAGGGTTCCCTAGAAGAAACAGTTGAAAACCTGGTGAAAATGTGGGAAATGGAGCTTTCTCACAAGACGCGAGTTCATGATTTTAATTTCGTCCCTTGAACATCACTGCTTAGTAATCTTCTTCAATGCTGAAGCTTTTCAGAATTTTAGATATCAGGTAATTCATTTTCAAATTATTGTTCTACTCGGTTGGAGTCTTAGTCAAATCTTTATAAATTCATCTTAACAAACTCGAAAAGTGAATTTGGAAATGCTTACCAAGCTTATGAGATTCTGTTGATGGAAAATAATATAACGAATCTTAGACAATGGAAAAGATGTGAAAGCTCTTTATGTGATAATTTGAAAGAACCTTGCCTTATCTGCCTTTACTTTAGCAATGATGGTACAACTAGACAACTGCTAGAATGAAAAACTAAAATGAACCATAATAACCAACATGCTTAGTTATCAAGTTGGGTTGCTTATCCCACTTCTTATTATATGTGACACTACTGTGCATAGTCAGTATTAATTTTTACTATATGGAGCTAAGTTCTAGGAAATTATTTCGAAGTGATTTACCGGTTCGAAATGCATTGTTAATGTTTTGGTAGTGCCGAAATGACTTAGACGCCTATTAGAAATGTCCGAAAATAACACACCCATTTGTGGGGTGTTTTTGGAAGGAATACAAGCATTATTGCAGGCATTTGGGCGTTTTCAATGCTTGAAAAAACTAAAAAAATTAGAAGGAAAGAAAAACTAAAAGTAAACTAAACTTCCATAAACTCCACCCCCTCATTAGTCAAATCAAGTCAAAAACATATCAAAAAGTGTATTCGATTTTAATGAATGCCATGTATTATAAGTGTATCTTTTATGGACTTAAAAGGACTATTATGCATTTTTGTATGTATTTCTATTCTTAATAATTTATTGTATATATGTGTTTGTGTGGTTTTGTCTCCAAGGGTTCTTGGGAAATTGATGTTTCAAGTTTTCTTATCCATTTTGAATAATGTTGAAATAGCATAATTTGTTTCCAAGGATTGCTTAAAGATTGACTTTTCAACTTTTTTGATCCGTTTTTGTGTAGCGGAGATATAGATTAACAGTAATTTTTTTCAAATCAATTGGTGCACCTATAGTTCAAAATTTCATATTCAACAAAAACTCAACAGGGAAAATTTTACTTGGGTTCATGTTTCGTTGAAAACTCGACAAAAAATGAGAAATAAGCTATATATTCAATCATAATAACCTTAAATAACATGTAAAATATTGTCAAAACATAAGAAATGAACTTCAATAACACAAGCCTATTTTCTGTTAGATTTATGGAAAAAATTAGAGTGCATATCTTATTATCATATGACGATTGATTATCATCACTAAAAATTAATAATCACACAAAAAAATAACATTTTATTCCCCTTCCCCATCTCCGTCAAATTGAAAGTGGATGGTAAACCATTCTCATGATAAAAACCATCATCAAGTATGTCATCCCCCATCACTCTTGCTACATTAAATGTTGTTTCTACTCTCTCCATTTTCTGACCTCCCCATTGGTAAACATGGGTTCCACATTGGTGGAAATCTAGTCAAAATATGGGTCAATGTCATCCAAGTCAATTGCGCCATTAGGCTCCTTTCCCTACACTTGTTTGATGTGAAGGCAAAAATTTAATTGTGCAAAGACAAGGTTATTGACACACTCTTGCATCAACTTGTTGTGCTTCTTGGTGTAAATGGTCTCAAACAAGTTTCAAATTTCAATTGCACTCATGCCCAAAAATGCTACAAAATGACACAAGACACAGATGACTAGCCTTTGAAGAGTTATGTTGAGCACCATAATATTCCCATAAAGAATCTATAAATAGGGTAGTTATAATTTGTAAGTAAACTAAAATTACATTTATTAAGAAGTATATGGATAAATGACCCTAATTTTGTCACATGTATGTTGGGTTATTCTCTGTCAAATGCATAAAGCCTAAGAAAAAGTCTTTCTTTGCACCCTTGTAAACTTGGAAGCTGCAACTCATCTTGAATTTCATCTTTAAGAAGTTTGTCAGACGTCGTCCTCTCTATGCATGGGTTGAGACCGGCCATAACCTCCTTATCAACAAAGAAGAATAATGAGAATTTTATTTGTCAAGTAGTACCTTGTTGCATGTATTGGTTAGGTGGAGTGATTAAGCCATCTCTAATCAAGTATACGCCAAATGGGCTCCTATTTTCTTGTAGTCATCCCATAATAATGTTTGATGGTCTCATAGAGAGAAGCCTTTGACATGTTATCTTAGACAACCAACCAATAGAATTGGAACAATTGTTTTGTCATAAAACAAAAGTTTGAATGTTGAAAATTGAAAATAAGCAAAATTTGAAAAAATAACAAAAAAGGAAAAGAAAATCAAAGAATTACGGATCTCTTTTGTGCTAACCAAAAACAAATCATCAAAAACTACCCTCATGACCTTTTCCCACAGTAAGCTAAGTCTTGGGGATGGGGGAGGGCGGGGGGCAACAAGATGGAGGGGGACGAGGTTGTTGAGATGGTGACAAATACCAATATTTTGGGGAAAGCGGGGGAATGACTATTATAATAATATAAAAATAATTAATATTTAAATATTTTAACTTTATTCAGTGAAATTTATGGGTTTAAACTTTGTCTATTGTTTTTTTGGGTACATTTGGGATTAGGGTTCCATGTTTATGGTTAAAAAATAGTTTTTTGAAATTTAAAATGTTAGAAATTTTAAAAATTATTTAATCTTTTTGGGAATGACCCCTCCAACATATAGAGGTCGTAAGCACATCAATAACACAAGACACAACAATTTTCGAACCGCGTGGGGTCGAGCCATGTAAGACCACTAGCATCAAGTATTTGCATCTTTATGGACTGGGAACAACACAAGCTTCAATCTCTTGGCACATTTCCAACGTAAGATATCAATGCCAATCCAAAGTAATCCAAGGCCTTTCCTTTACCACCACTTCCACTGGTATGTTGATGCACGACCTCAGCCTTAAATTGAAAAGTCTATCATGTGACGTGACTGAGTATTCCTACTCATGCTATAATGAAAATATCTATTAAGTTGGGGGACTTAAGTCGTCAGTCCATCTCTGTTAAAATAAATATCTTCTTCGCTCACAAAGTTATGAAGAATGTCAACTTCTTTTTTCCTGTCGATTGCCCACCTCGTCATTATGGTTCTGCTGGACAAAAAATTATCAAGTTTATCTTGTTGGAACTAGGTTTCCAAGCTCTTCAATGTCATGCTACATTTTCTGAAAGGCGGCTCTTGGAATACAAACTAACAATACAAATTGTTTGTATGCCATACATTTAGTGCAACTTCTGTGCATAGATTTAATCCTCCTAGGTCATTGACTCCAGTAAAACAACATATGGTTTTTCCTGCTATTACCGTGACAACATAGAGGCCTACAAGATGAACCAAAACATAATTAACTGACCTGTCCTATTTCATTGATCCATATTTCATAAAATACCATTGTGTTTCTTTATATTTAGCTACAAAAGATTCTTAATACTGATTCATTATTATTTCTTACTCCAGATGTAGGATTCCTTTGTGAATCCCCTATTTTTACACCTCGAAATGGTTTGGACAACCATGGTATATGTAATTTATCAACCATACGATATCTATTAATTCACAATATATTATGATTTAACCTCAAACCATTATTCTACGTACTTGTTTATAGGGTAATATACCATAATTTAAATGCATATTTTTGTTATTGTTATTCACATTAAATTGGAGTAAGTACATCTTGGTTTACGATATTATTTTGAAAGTAAACAAATATATATCTCCATGAATACCATCCATTATATGTGACAACTCTATACTTAATACTTGAATGGAAATATTATTTTTCTCGCTCTCTAATTCTTAGCCTTATCTTGATGATTATGTTATTTTATTAAAGAGAAATATATATAATATCCAACTCTTCCTCCTTTAGATTCTTATTAATATTTTTTCAAAAGGTAAAATTAATTCCATGTCAGTGTTTATGTTGACCCATTAAATGAAAGGTTTCAAGGATACTATGAACAAGGAATGCAAATATATTAAATCCATAAATATCATTATATGTAGTTATTCTATTTTTACGTGTTAAAGAAAGAATGATTTTTTTAATTATACGAACTTCCAAATACGACTAGTACAAATGAAAGCATCTACAATAGACCATACATCAAAAGACAATCTTGTAGGAGCTTGTTGCAGTGAAATTGTATTATGTGATAACTTACCCCAAGTATTTTGTTCATTTCATGTAAACTTACTGCAAAAGTTAGAATACATGCAAGCTTTTGAATGGTAATAAAATATGTAATGGAGGTACTGAAATCTTGTAGCTCCCCACATTAATGTTTTCTCTATGCATTTGTTTCACATCTTGAAAATGATGTCTTCAAATTATTTTCACTGTTATATTTAAGATCCTATTTATTTGTTTCCTTCCTGGTTATTGCTTTGACATTTATGTGTTGGCTGCAATTTTCCTTTTTTGTGTGTGGCATCTCCAATAGTGAAGCATAAAACACAGAGCAAACTTTCTTCTGCTTTCCAACATGCACTCGGCCCGTTTGGGCATGTTCCTTCTACGATGGCAGGATTCAATGTTAAATGAATGACATCTATTGTCTTTCCTCCGGCTCGGCAATACAACAAGGCTAGACAACCTGCATATGTTGGGACTCCATGCATTTGACACCCTGCACAATTGCAATGCCCATCATTTTTGCCTTCTTTACAACCTCTTGCACCAAATTTTATTGAGGACAATAATGGCACACATGTTTCATTTTGCATGCAAGGAAGTGTGTCCTTGCCTCTTCTTCTTTATCTCTAGAACAACAATTGGCTTTGGATACTATTCTCCACCACTTCGCATACAAATCTAGCCTTCCTCTACTGATGCTTCTTATTCAAGGCACTATTGGTACTAGAAAATCATACCTCACTAACAATATCAAGTATTCATTTTCCTCTGCGTCGCCCCTAGGCCTTTCACCTCTCCCTTTACTCACCCCAAATGGAGTTGTAGCTTTCAACATTTTTGCTTCTAATATACATGCCAACCTACGCATACCTACCAAAGAACTCAATCTCTTTGAGGGTTAGGATTTTTCATCTTTTCAAGACTTCCTTAAACATATCCAATATATTCTAATTGATGAAATGAGTTTCATCGGCCCAAATTTGCTCAACAATATTGACTACCACCTTCGTGAAACTTTCCCATACTCCAATACATCTGAATTTGGAAACAGATCTGTCATCCTTGTTGGGGACCTTGGTCAACTTCCTCCTGTCATGGAAATTCCTCTGTATGTCAGTAACTCCTATGAGGTTAACCTTTGGAAAGAATTCACCATTGCCATCTCCTTAAATGTTATCTTCAGGGAACATGGTTCCACTCCTGCAAAGGTATCATTTTGGAACTTTCTTCTCAACATTTATAATTTTGTCCCTCTATTGCAAGATTGTGAGCTCCTCATATCAAGAACAAATACTTGACTTTCTAAACAGGAAATCGTTGAGTTTAAAGATGTCCCCCATATTTTTTCTAAAAATGACCTGGTCAACAACCACAACCTTCAAATGTTGAAGTCCCTTTGCTCACCCATTGTCAAATCAATTTCTCAAAACACCATGCATGCTGACTCAGAAGTGCTTGATGACGATAAATTGCAACACAAATTTTTCTCTGCAAGAACCAGAAAGTCATGCTTTCTTCTAACTTATGGGTGGATATAGGTCTAATCAATGGCGTTACCGGATCTATCATCGACATTGTTTAGGAAAACTATTGACACTTTGCAGCACATAAAGACAAGGACTGTCCTTTACAGATATATCGAGAGATCCCGCACTCTCTCCCCTTAGAATGTCTGCTCCATTTTCATTCGGCCGTTACTCCAAAATGTCCTCCACACCTCTCTTTCTGTCATGCTTATAAGAGGAATATCATCTTCGTCACCTTCATTCCTCTCTCCCCTCTTAATCCACATTGGTCATTACCTCTCTTCGATGCTCTGTTGCTTTTCATCTCATAATTTTTTTCTCCTTAATGTTTTCAAGAAATTCCTCCCGCAGTTTTTTTACCACCTACATTTACATTTCTGCTCTATTATATGTTTCCCTTATTTTACTTTCGGTGTTTTCATCGCACACTTCACGTGCGATTGCTAGTTATTATTGTAGTTGTAATTTATGCCCTTTTTAGCAACGACAACCTATAAACCGAGCCTTGTGGTATAGAGAAAATAGAGGGGTAAGTTGTGTTCATTGCTCTCAATCTATTGAGGGAGTAAATAATGTTTTTGAATCTGTCGGATCTAATGTTATTGCAGATTTATGTACTGCTACTTCTTGCCACCACCTCATTATTTTGTTGCCTTTGCATTATGGTTTTCAAGATAATTAATAAAGTTAGGACTATGGAAATATATACATTATAATGATAATTCAAAATAAACAGAAGCAAGTATCTTTTCCACCAAATAAATTTTGAACCCTTTAATAATATTAACTTGTTGGATTTTTTTTTCAAGAATACATAGTCTCATTTTTCACTATACATACCATTTATGATAAAATTATCTCTCATCTATTTACTACAAAGTGGAGGAATTGATTCTCAAGCATGCATATTCTATTAAGTTAAAATTGTGAAATATGATTCATTTTTGCAGACATTTTTATTGTGTGAATATTTCAGTGAAAGCTTTAAAGACAACCAGTTTTCCTAGATAAAAGTTCCTCTCCCATGTTCCCGATCCAGATTCCATCTTCAGATCAAGAAAGTGATGAATAATAAATGCAATGTTTTGAAGAATCTATTAAAAAATTGTGAAAATAATAAATATGGATAAGATGTGCAAGACTCCTCCAAATCTAAATGTTACCTTCTGAGTCCCATTGCTGCAACAAAAATTAGAGATTAGATTTATCAAGTCATTCATGATTTGTATAAACAAATGTGGGAATTCTGGACAAAGTGTTCCATGAACAAAAGAAAGATGAATATAAAATATAATTTTTATTTTCTCTTTCATCAATCATTCCTGCAACTTAATAATAAATATTATTTTTTCGAACGGAACACCATTGTTTAAGCATTTTTAAAAATTTATGTCTCTATTGTGCCATAATTGTTTTACAATGTTTCCCTCGCTAAAGTCACATGGCAAAAATAACCCCAAATTTTTCATATAATCATATCACAAGAAACATGGAATACTAAAAAGAATATTCTCTAAATATATATGCAAGTTATAATAAATATGCATTCAGTAATTTTATATTTTATTTTTAAATTTAAAAACATATTTCATGGTTTAAAACGCAGTTAAAATTATATAAGACAAACACATTTAAAAATTTAAATAATATTTTAATATGAATATATTAATTTTTCTATCAAATAATGTTTTATATAAATATTTATTAAATTAATATTTTTAAAAATTTAAAAATTATATAAAGAAATTAAAAACATAAATATTTGAATAAGTAATAATATATAAGTTATATCCATTGTATTTTCTAGTATAGTCTCACAATAAAAATTAATTTTGTAATGTCACAAATGTTTGGTTCATAACAATGTATTAATTGTCACTAATTTGTGGTAAGGTCACATTTTTGCAAAGGCACAATTGTTATGTGACATTGTTTGTCTGTGGTAATTGTCACAAATTTTAAATTGCGAGAACTACCACAAAATTTCTACAATTTAATATTTCACAATAATTTGTAATTAGAGTCTACAAAATTGAATTTACAATATTATCTCATCTCTCCACAAAAATATTGTGAAAATATTTTAGCTATAAAATATGTTATTTTGTAGTGTCCTTTCTAAATGAGATATAACATTAGTAACCAAATAGTCCGATTAAAGTTGTGATAATAGGGTCGATTTTTGCTAGGTATGAGACTAGGGTTTTTTCAATGTTATGGAAAGAAAATATATTTTACCTTTGTGTAATTTCATTTGTTTTTCAATTTTTTTGTAAGTGTTATTTTTCAAGAACTCACAAACGTTATTCTCCTTTTAGGATGTGTTGAAATTTGTTTATCGGGTTTAATGTTGAATTTCTTGTTAAAATGTTAATGTAGTGCCCACTCCTCTTCGACACTATTTCATTATGATGTTATTATTGTTGGATTGATACTTAGACATTTTGAGTATTATATTTTGATCAGTAGATGATGGACTATGTGGATATTTGGACTATTGACATTTTGTGATTTACATTTTTATTATGATGCACTAGATGGTGATGATAAACAGAGTTATATATGTTGATTTGCAATATTATGATTTTATACTAACATGTCATATTCGGATGCATAGCCTATGTTGGATGTTTTGAGTAGAATTATGATTTTATGGATGCCAAAATTGAATTAATTATATGATGATAGATGATAGAATTACTAATTTTGGATGATGATTATTGATTTTTATATGTATATTAGTCTCGATGTTGTTGATACAAACTGTAAGGCTAGAGAGGTATTTTTTTGTGTTGCAGGACATTTTATCACATACATTGAAAGAGGATAGGGGACCAACCACGGAAGGATGTTAGGTGTTGTGCAACATGGCCAAAATTTGACAACTTGTGTAATGTTATGTTGTGTTGTTGCATGCCTTGTTAGGAGGTTCCCATAGGGGGGATACCTCATTTATGTGGCCATGGGTGTATTGTGTTTCCTTTCTTTTAATTTTTTTAGTTGCTTGAATTTTTTGTGCATGTATTTAAATTGTGGGAAATATTGTTACTTTATTAACACTTGCTTATGTATCTTAATTAGCTAGTTTAGCTTAAAATTGAATTAGGAGGGAAGATTTGACATGTGGGAAATAAATTGGGTAGATGGTCCTTGAAATCTTGTGGATGTAGATAAAATTTGTGTTAGATTTTGTGTTGTGTACTTGTAATGCCCCTTTCAGATTTGACTCCCATTTTTGCTTCCGACCACAATTGCTAATGTTGAATGTTTGTGTGTTCTCTCTTTAATTGTTAGTTGATTAAGATCTTGTTGAAAAGTAAATTTAGCTTCTTTTCTTCCCGTCGTCCCTGGTTGTAGTAAATGATTTTTAGTTTTAAGGTATTTCGTAACATCTTTACGAATATCGTTTTGAAGGCTAATTGATGATGCTTGATGATGCTTTTGTGTAATAGCTCTAAAGGAATTTTGAAACCTTTCCGAAGGTCTTTAGGGCATGTTTTTTAAAAAAGGGGACCTATTGTAATTTTTAGCTAAGTTTAATTACATTGTTGATTCACCCCTATAGACCTAGCCTTGGCTTGTGTGGGAAGGAGGAGTTGTTTTTTTGTGGTGCCAAGTCTTAGGAAGGAGACTGCTAAATTTAATATTGAATTCGTTAAACCCAACCACCACCTTGTTCACTTTTGAAGGCACCTTACCCATTAACTCTTAATGTTGGATGCTCTTGTTTTATCCTCCTTGCATTGGATTCCATGCTTGTTTTATTGTTTTTATGGCAAGTGGGTGCGTGGGGTTGTTGGCCACCTACCCTTCTTTATTTTTTTAATTAATGCATGCTTTGGGCTCATGTTTTGTGAGTATGAAATGCAAAAATGAGTGGTTGGCTGCGTGGACTGCAAAGAGACTTGGTTTTGTGCAGGTTCGTGGATGTTCAAGCTTTGAAACTTTCTAGCAATTACAGTCGCAACAATCCAAGTGCCCTAGCTCACATGAAGGAAAAAGATGGAAGCATACGTGTGGATGAGCGTGGTCCGAGTGAAAAAAATTGTAGTGTGTGTTTTTGGTAAGCATTGAATGTAGGATATGCTCGAAATGGGTTCTTAAAGGCTTGAAACTTGCAAGAAAATGCTTTTGTTGGTGTAAATCCCCTCCCTAGTGCTCTTGTTACATACTCCCAACTGTGTCAAAATAGAGGCTTGGAACTGAAATTGGACATCCAACAAACCAAAATCGGAGGAATATTGTCAGATGTTTCAGCAGAAGGGCACGATGGATGTCTCTGCAATTTCAAAAGCTTAAAGGCATGTTAAGCACTACCCATTTTAACATTTGCTAGCTTTAACAATCTCCTGAAATGAAATGTTCTCTTTTTCTGAAATGGTATTTTGCATGAATTGCTCTACTCCCCTTTAAATGACTTATACTATTTGATATTTGAATAAATATAATTTTTGAAATGAGTTTTGTTTAATAATGGAAGAAATGTGTATCTATGAAGTAATGTCGTTTTAGGTAATCTTGTTTGGTTTCTTTACTTCTTTGTGGGCTTGTATGTGGGTTCGAAAAGATACAGTGTTTGTTGACTATTTCGTATGATATGTTTTAATGGAATAATACCAGTTTACTTCGGGGGTTTTTATGATGGTAAAAATCATGTATCCTAGTATTCACTATGATTATTTAGTTTCATAAACTGTCTGGTCACATTCTGTTTAACCGTGGCTTTACAAGTAACCATAGATTTTGTTGTACTCCTATACAAATCTCCTGATTAATGCAAGGCTATAACTGTCACATTGTCTCATGAGCACCGTGATGATAGAATTTGATAGTTCGACCTACCCAAGTTGCCTCTCAACTTGTGTAAGGTAGGTGGTTTCCTTAAAACCCGTACGGGTTCTCCATTCCGTTTATGGGTATGTTGAGAAAATTTTACATGGGTTTTTGTTAACCTTGCTCTATTGAGAAGAAATTGGTTTGAACCCCGATCCGGTTTGGGGACTATTGTTTTATTAGGGCATTTATCCACCCTTTTTGGTTATGACATCAAACTGTGTAATGACGGTTGTTTCATTGGTGTCACCAAACCTTGAGTGGTGAGTTTAGTCGAGGTCTATTGGATCTCCATGTTCTCATTTCGTATGGACTACGTAAGTTGTCCCTTAGATATTCAAAACCATCCTGCATGTTTGTACAAAATAATATGAGTGGTTGACTATGGTGATTAGATTTAAATATGGAGGAAGTACCGAGGCTTATAATGCAAGCTTATAACTGTTGCTTTGTCTCATGAGTACCGTGATCATAGAATTTGATAGTTCTACCTACACAAGTTGAATCTTAGCTTGTGTAAGGCGGTGGTTGCCTTAAAACTCGTACGGGTTATCCATTCCATTTATCGTTATCTTTGAGGAAATTTTACATGGGTTTTTGTTAACCTTGCTCTATCGAGAAGAAATTGGTTCGAATCCCGATCATGTTTGGGGGACTATTGTTTTATTAGGGCACTTATCCACCCTTTTTGGGTTATGACAACAAACTGTGTAATGATGGTTGTTTCATTGGTGTTGCCAAACCTTGAGTGGTGAGTTTAGTCGAGGTCTGTTGGATCTCCATGTTCTTATTTCTTATGGACTACGTAAGTTGTCCTACTTGATATTCAAAACCATCCTGCATGTTTACAAAACAATATGAGTGGTTGACTACGGTGATTAGATTTAAGTATGGAGGAAGTACCGAGGCTATTAGTGCTCAGTTACTTAGTATATGCATCTTGAATATTGCTATAGAAATGAATATGATGCAAGATATATATAATTACCTGATGATCATCGGTATAGGTTCAAGAAGTTTAAGGTTTTCCTTAAGGGACACATCAACCGTTCCTTATAGAGCTTTGAACCTTAACTAAATATAGCCACTGAGATTTAAAGATACATATGTACATTTATGTATAGTATTCAATTATTATTAGAACTACCTTGGCTTATTCTAATAAGGGATGACTGATGGAAATTTTTGTTAAGATTGTTGATGACATTTGGTGGTGTGTGTGTGTGTGTGTGTGTGTGTGTGTGTGTGTGTGTGTGTCTTGTTGATTTATGATGGAAATTGTTGGTAAGATAGTTAATGGCATTTGGTGGTACATATAAATGCATATATAAGAGTGGCATTGAGTATGGTAATGATGGTTACTTTAAAAGAACTTGTGATGAGAAAGTGGTGATCCATTTATATAAATCGAAATTATAGATTAAATAAGGAGGATTATGAATCTAAAGTACTATGAAACTTGGATGGATGTTTAGAATACTAACTTGCATGAAGGACTTTGTAATGCCTCGCCTCGGGACACCTGGAAAACACACCAAGAGTGATTAAAAAATTTGGGTATTTTTTTATAAAAAGTGAACCATTAATACCAATCCTTTCTTAACCATTTCTCGTAATAATTAATTATTTTATAATAATTTTCCTTACCCAATTTATTTAACTACTTACCTAATTCCCAATTTAATTATTTATTTAATTCCACTATCTTGATTTACCCTACTAAACATTACTAGGGTCACTTGGGAAATTTACACCCCCTTTCATATTAATTTATCACCACTTACCCTCCTTTTATTTTATTTCACATTCCCATTAAATTCCCATGACTTAAGAGGGTGTAGGATTTAATGTGAGCCCTAGGATAGATCTAATCTTGACCCTAGATTTGACTCATGCCCTAAAGTTTCCCTAAACATCCTTATGTTCTTTTCTTTTCTATTCCCTCTTCTCATTTTGTTTTGTTTTGTTATTTTTGAAGTGCGGGTTGAAGAGGAGCTTGGAAAAGATGGATCTATGGAGTTCTTACAGAAAATTACCATTATTACCCCTTGTAGAATATTATTATTATTATTATTATTATTATTATTTGTATGTATTATGTGTGTGGGTGGGTAGATTTTCCTTTGTATATAATTTTTTTTTTTGGGTATTTCAATATATCCAATAAGGGTTAATAATAATAATAATACACACATATACAAACTATTGCTAGAATGGAGATCGAAAAATATTAAAACCGCAGTTAAACAAAATGGAGCCGTGTTTATATGCTAGCAGATTTGGGGTGAAGGGTATTGCGTGGTGGAGAGTTGTGTGGTGGAGAGTAGGGAGTGCAATCCGGGTAGAAGGGATTTAGGGTTGGGTCAGTTAGGGTTTGGAGTGGAGTGGAGTGGAGTGGAGTGGTGTGGGGTTGGAGTGCCGCGTGGGAAGGAAGGGGACGGTGGTGAGTGCACAGATGTGGGGGAGAGGTCGGCCCTCCCCACTTGTTTAATTTATTTAAATTACTTTAACACTCAAACCTCCCCCACCGAGTTCTTTAAGTTTTGTTTCAAACTTGGCTTTTTTTTTTTTTTTTTTTTGGTTTACTTTCCACTTCACCGTAATTTCTTTTCATTATGATTACTTTTTTTTTTTTGGTTTTTTTGTTTATTGTTTATTATTATTATTTATTTAGTTTAGGTTTATATTTATATATATGAATAATATATGGGTAACTATAACAGATTTTTGACTTTTACAACTAAGATTAATAACTCTGATTATATATATATAATGATGAATAACTTGTAAGAACATTTTATAAGTATATTCTAAAATATAACTAAATGAAATATTTGCATTATATTTATATCACATACTATGAAAATAACATTGTTATCATTGGTAAAATGATAGATTCTATTTTTTTTTTTTTGTTGGTATTCTTGAGGAGTATGAAACCTAATATATATATTTTGAATAAATCTAGATTTAAAATAATTTACTTATTCATGTAATAGAAATGAATGTAGCAAAATTTTTAACTAAGAAGAGAGGCTTGGGATATGTATAAATACTAGCAAAAAGAATACATATTCAAATTTGATTTCCTAATACAATCATTTATTAAGTTTCACATGGGAAAGGAAGTAAAACTAATTCCATTCTATTCCATAATGTTACCAAAAATTTACAAGGAAAGCTATATTGCAAGAAGGATGATGTTTCCATACAATGTTAATTCTAAATCTCCATGTTGGACTAACTTTCTTTTCAAATGCAATGCTAAATGATTATTTCATATTTTTAAACAAGGAGGATATCCAACAAGAAATATATATTTTGTTTTTGAAAAACATATTCATAAATCTATAGACTTTCTTTTCAAAATGGAGTTTCAAATCAATTTCATTTTAAGGGAAACATCTATTTTACAATATTTCCTTCCAGGAAGTTTGAGATCACAATCACACCATGATTCCAAAATATTTACAATACATAAGAGATCAACATACAAGTCTTCTTTACACAATTGTAAAGAAGTTACAACTACAAAAGTGACTCTTAGTTTACAAGTAATACCAAATACAAAATGGGGATTTTACAAGATAATGAAAGCTCTCACATAGTAATATCTATAAAGTTACAATGAGAGTGATGTCCACAAAAAGATGAAGAAGACAATGAAAATCCAAGATGACAAGAGTCTCCAACTATCTTCCACTTGAGCTCCAACTTCGAATGCTTCAAAGAACCAACACAAGGAGAAAAATCTTGTTTAACCACCCAACGTTTAAGCATCATTACATGCCTTTCCAAGGTTGGAAGACATGCTAGCCTCCCCCAAGCCCATGGGAGAGAGCTAGCTTCCACAAATTGTGCACAAGATAAAAGGAGACATAACAACATTATATTTTCACAATCAATGCAATCCAAACACTAAGATGAACACCAATTTTTTTACAAAGAATGAAATGAGGAGAAATCATATTCTACCTCCAAAATGGGGAAGAGAAGAAAATATATCCAAGGTGCTTTGAAAGTGTGGTCCAAACATTGGATGCACACAAACAAGAATCTTCACAACCTCCTTATTTCTCCACCCATTCACCAAAATCCTTCTTGGGAGGATTTTCAAACCCATTGGGTTTCCTCTCCAAGAATGGGGAAGGGGTTCAAAACCACCTTCCCCACCTCAAACCATATGATGGGAGAAAAAAAGAACCTACATGTTTTTCCATTCAAGCCATGAAGTTTGAGAGGGAAAATCCCTCTCTCTCTTCCCCCATAAACTCCAAAATCCATCATGCCATATGATGGATGGAGAAAAAATAAAACAACACAAATAATACTCAACAAATAGCAACACACAAGAAACAACACACACATTTTAAACAAAACAAGACTAAGATCTAACATAATATAAAACATAAAATGAGCTCAAAGAGCCTATCTCCAAAAAAATCTCCAACGCTCTAGCTTTTCTACTTCCTTATCCAAGCAATCTCTAGTTCCAAATCACCAAGCCCGGCGAAAGCTCCCAAAAAAGTTCTCTTCTTCCCCATGAGGGAGGACTTGAAGAGAAGCCAAAAAATTTCCTCACCAATGAGGGGGTGACATGTGTCACCCTCTCTTTCCTCCAAGTCAAAGATTCTCAAAATAAAAGGGAGAAAAAATAAACTAACTTTTAACACTCTTCTCCCAAATTGTCCAAAATGAAAAACAAAACAAACTTGTGCAACTTTTGACAAACACACATACCAATCCATCTTACATGGATGGTGACCAAATAGAGGAAAAATGGAAGGAAACTCCTTTATGCCTTGAAATTAAGCCCCCTACATATTAGGTAGGGTCCAAGGGCTTATTTTCAAACTAAGTGAACTCCCAAACTTAAAAGGGGTCACTTAAAATGCTATAAATAGCCCAATTTCAGGTTTGGCACATTTGGGCACAAGTGTAGAGGATGTGGGGCCCACCCAAGGGTTCACATGTGACCCTAATCCCCTCTAATTAATACACAATTACCCAAACACAAAACTAAATGCATGTGGGGACCATTAAGTCCCCAAAACAAGTTTACTTAACAAAATAAAACATCCTAAACAAGATTAATTTTACATGACATGCTATATTACAAAAGAGGGTCACTCATGGTGCCCAAAATAATGAGATCTAATACTAAGGCCTCATACAACTAACATGGTTAGGGCTTAGCCTCGTGGGCTGCTTGTGCACAATTTGTGTAGCCTCCCGAAACCCATGTTCTCCTGTGACTTGTCACCTGCACACTCATTGCACACATTAAACACACCTATCCGATACAATGTAAATCAACTGCTAAATAAATGATCAATGAAATCTATGATATCCTAACATCATCATGGAATCGTAAGTGCGAAAACATGCTCAATTACACCTAATTTACCATGAGTTATCCATAGAGATAAATATAAATGACATACATCCATAAAATCTAGACATGCGACTAAGCAAAGTATCCAACATATATCAATTAGGTCTAAACAACATCGTAAAAGTTAGTATCTGCAATATCAAATGAAAAAGTGTCAACATACTAATCAAGTCAAATTGGCGCTATGCACCCAAATCTCCATACATGTCCAAGAAGGTCAAATATCATAACATAATGTCCAAACTATATCAAAATCCCTGTCAAATCATGTCTATGAATAAAGAAATCAATAGGTAATTGAGGCTATAAAAATGTGGGCACGCAAACTTGGGTAGTTTTGAGACTTGTCGTTGTTTCGTACTTGGATATATCAAGTAACTTGGCTGCTAGGCAATGACTATTTTAGACATTTTGTTAGCCTTCATTTTTTTCTTATCATTATTAATTGTGGAGTCACTTGTTAGATAAGGAAATTCTGGTGGATGGTTGGAGTATTATATTTCAATCATATAATCTATATGATTACATGATTGAAATCCTAATGCACTCGACAACCCATGTTTGACTTATAAGGCCAATGGCCCTACTTGTTTGATTGTTAAACTTTTGTTGTTTTAGAGACATTGTTCATAACTGAAGCATATGACTTCCTTCTTAGTTGGCATGGTGGAAATTTTATTTTGACTTAAGAAGTTGTTAGTGTTTAGATCTTAGATCCATTTCTTGAAATAGAAGGTTTCCTTTCATGATATTGTTAAATAGTAGCATATTGTTTTAATGTGTAGTTCTTATCATGCTTAGTTCTCGTGAATTGACTCAAGCTAATAAATGTGTAGATGGCTTTCATGAGTAGAAAAAATGGAAATACTTGTAGAAAGTTGCATCGATTTTTCTTATGAAGTTCTTTTTCTTAAATGCTTAATGTGTTGAAAGGATCTGGAATGGTATTTGTTGAGAAATTTAGAAGGGCTCAATGCTTTAGTATTCGTATTTGTGGAGTAATGTTGTCATAACTAACTGAAACTAAAACTTGTAAAATATTATTGAGAATGATATAGAATGATCACAACATTGTTATGTGTATCTTATTGTATAATTGCAATCTTGAAAATAGTTTAGCTTTGCTTGACCAATATTGTTTACCTATTTGTTCCAAGTCAAGTACATTAGAATCTCTTTATCACCTTTGGATTGTGTGTTGTGTTGGATAGGGAACGATGTATCCATGACTAGTTATTATAAATAATAATGGTAAGTAAAGTGGGTTTAACTTTGAGTTAGTAAGTCTTGCTAGATTTTGACAATAATGTAATGCTAGGTATAACAAAATGTTATTAAAATCCTCTTATGTGTGTGTGTGTGTATATATATGCATGTTGTTGTTAACAAATTGACGAAGTAAAGAGTCTTTAAGTGAAAAAAAAGAAACTCTCAACCTCTTGATAGTTTTATCTTTAGAGTTGTTGGGATATATAAATTATCTTAAGTTGTAAACGAATGTATGGTAATTTGGAAAGTTAATGAGGTCATGCTAAATGGGATAAAGGATCAAGAAACCTTTAAATCTAACTTATCAATTATAAATTCATAATTGTAATTAGTTAACGAATTTAAATCCTTATGTTTATAACACCTCCTAGCTTAAATAAGTAAGAGCCCTAGTTGTGTGGTTGTCATATCCGTATGCTTGGTATTATCGCCGTGAACCCGACAATCAGGAATGACATAGTTATACCTTATCTTGGCGGATGTTGTTTCCCTATAATTGATTGTTGGGTGTGCATTATGGATAATGCCTTCTTCTAGGGTAGTGTCCTTAGAAAACCAACTTCTTTCTTAATGTAAAAACCCTCTTGGTCCGACCACCTATTGATTGGTGAAGACCGCCAACTAACCTTGTATGTCATCTTAAGAGTTGGGGTCATTAATAAATCCGATACCCAACTTATTTATCATTTGGTTCTATGGATCATTACTCTAAGATAATTGTGAACCATAATAACTTTGAGTGGTGGTTGGATTGTAGGATTGTAACCTCTTTTAGTGTACTAGGAGAAGAGTGTTGTTAGGTTGTTCTTTTGTATGGTTAATCCTTCTTTTGGTGAGTAATTGAATACCCCCTTTTAATAAACAAACAAATTAATCAAGAAACTGACATTTTATAGATGATCCTAATTTAGGGAGTTATATCTTAAGCTAAATGTTCAATAGTATAAAAGAAAAGAAATATAGCTTTATGAGAAGGATTGTATGAATCATAACATGAGACTTCTAGAACTTAAGTTAAGAATTGAAATATGATTATAACAAATATGTAATCTTAAATATTACACCGTGGGAAGACCCTAACTATAAGTGTGTACTGTGGTTGGATTGTTATGTTGTGCCTTGTCAAAAAGAAAAGAGAATTGGTCTTGATGGGTGTCGTATGTTTCCTTGTTGCCTATGTGGGTCAATGTTGTGTCAAGCTTATCGTGAGTTGTGTGTAGTCCTTTGAGACCACATGTGGTGTCGTATAAACTTCAAGCAAGTAAAAAAAAGTTATCCGATATTTTCCATGTTGTCTTTGTGTGTGTTTTAGTGGGTGTTACGAGTACCCTTCCCAACTTCAAAATTTGGATTTTCACTTGGGAGGCCTTTTTGGAGGATTGTGGGAGAAGCTAAGCTTTTGCATGCCTCTTAAATTCTCCCAAAACCATACCTATGGTATGCGGAGATAATTTTAGACTTATTTATGCATTTTGGAGTTTAAAGGGGTGAAAATAATTGTACTTTCCTACTTACCACAATTAATTTATCCTTGGTAGGCTTGGTGTGCAAGTTTTAGTGTCATGTGGGTTTGTCATAAGTCTTACATGTTCATTTATTGTCTTGGGCATGGTGTTTTACTTGTATGTTGGAATGGAGGAATGATGAAGTGACATCATACATGGAGCCACCTTATCATCCTCACATCCCATTTCTATTTATTGATGGAATTTGATGGATTTGGGGTTACTTGTTCATTTTCTCTCATTTTCACTTTTGGAATTAGGAGCTTGTTGGAGTTGCTTTGGAGTGTGCTTTGGGCTTGAAGGTATAAAAAATCTTATGGAGTGAAGTCTCTTGGAAGCTTGATGGAGAGGTAGGATCTCCACCTTTGTTGTTTTCTTACTTATATTTGTAGATGTGAAATTTTTGCTTGTTAAGTATTGTATGAGTGTTGTGAATGCGTTTTTTTTTGTGTGGTTGGGTAGTTTTCCTTAAGAAGGGAGTGGGAGATGGATTTATGGGACCATTGGGGAGGGAAAAGGGAGATGTGAGGCATATATTTTGGAGGGAGTGTGATTGGGATTTTCACCTATGGGGAGTGAAAAGGAAAACATGGAGATATTTTTACATACTTGCAAGGGGAGAGATAAGGATGTTTTTTCGGTTGTATTTTACACATGGAGGATTTGGGTGAAACTCCTACTTCACTTAGGAGGAAAAAGGACGTGGTTCCCATGTTCCTTGCTACTTTTGGTTTGATAACAAGCATATGTGTTTTTGAGAAGGTTATAAATTGTGTTGAGTATGCTCATTTAGATGCGTTGAATGTTTTAGATAGTATGTTTTTGTGGAAGCCATTCTTGTAAAAAGTTGTCAAATGTTGCTCAATATCCCTCATTGTTATTTGTTTGGGGCTTGGGGGCCAATAAGGGGATGGATTCTCCTCTTATTGGATTAAAGGTTGGGTGGAGAGTGTCGCCTATTCCCCCTTTCTTTGTATTGTGATCCAAGTTTTTGAAAGATTGAAGAATGCAAGATTGAAGCTACAAGTTGGGAGAAGACATGCAATGAAGACTTTTGTTTTTGGCCTTGTTGAAAGTATTTATATTGTAACTTGATCATTCTATTATTCCCACTTTGAGTGGAAGATTGTAACTTTGTATGATTGAAATAAAGTCTTTTATATTTCATTTATTCCAAGTTATAGTGATTTAGTTGAATGGAAAAATAGATAAAGAAAGTTTCTTTTATTACTTGAAAATCCCTTTAACTTGTAAACTCTTCTAAGAGTGTTTGAATGAAAAATTTGTATTTTAAATGTGTTAGTGTTGGGAATGGAAACTACCAAATTTTACATTGTTTAGGTGAAATAGAAAACTTGATATGGGTTTGAAATGGAAATGCATCTCCTTTAATTTAAGTTGTTTCATTATCTCCAAAATGTGATATGTTTCATATATATATATATATATATATATATATATATATATATAATCTTGTTAAAATGCACTTGCTATGTGAAATGGTTGTCATTTAATTGTTGTAAGAAGAAAAAGAAAATAGTTCTTGTTCTATTGAAAGGAAGGCATATTGAAGATATTAAAATTTATAGTTATATTCTTGTTATGATAAGGGAAGGAAATAGTTGCTTAAAACTCTAGAATGAGAGATAAATCTTCTCCTCTTTACAAGTTATATTAGAATGAAAGAGAAATTTTAGTAGAGTTCTCATTTTCATTTTTAAATGAATGGATAGAAAGTATATTTTTATTATCATCTTGCCTTTATAAACCCCTAAATAAGTGATTTTAAATAAATGTTTAAATCCTTTTAGTACTAAATATGTAATGCTAAATAAATATATATATATATATATATATATATATATATATATAATAAATTTATATAGTTATAAATATAAATATTCAATTATAATTTTTTTATTTTTTTATTCATTTGGTCCTATCATAAATGTTTAAGCTGTGACTACGGTTTGCTATATATATATATAATATATATATATATATATATATATATATATATATATATATATATATATATTCAGGCATTCTTTTAATGAAATAAACATGTATGTTAAGGTATTCTATGTGTTAGATATACGACAACAAAGTTAAATTTTGGGTCTCTTAAAAAGATGAATTCAATCGAATTTTATTTTTAAGAAAGAAAATTTTAATGGCATTTTTCCACTTTATTTCTAGGAGGAGGAATCCAAATTATACTTCAATTAGATGTATTTATTCTTGTGGCAATCCAAAGTGGCTCATAACGAGTTCACAAGTAAATTGTTCATGTTAAGTTAATAAAATCTTAATATCTTACACATAGATGTTTCCGTAAGAACTCAGCGAAGATTTAATCTGGTATTCATCTCTTACATGTTTGATATATTGTATATTACTCTTATCTCTATCTTTATAAACCGTGGTCCGTAATATTGTTATTTAACTTTCTAGTTATTTATTATTACAAAATCGTGGTTTCCTAACACTATGTAAATGTAAAGAGTAACAATAAAAGCCAATGCATTGATAATACCATCTGTATTTCCTTTTTTAATTAAAAATATAATAAATTTAAAACCTCTCTTATATTTTCTATCAAAATTCCTAAAAACCTCTTGAGGTGGTGCCGCATGTGCTAGTATAAAGCTGTAAGCCAAACCACTTTCACTTCATACACAAGCTCTTTAAAAGAGAGTAGATGATAACTCATGTAAAAAAGTGAATGTCATCATTGCCTTATACCTAGTTTAATGTGCGCAGGCCTGCAGTAAACATAAACATTAACAGATAACAAAGGAACAGAAGCCCAAGTAAGAGAAAGCCGGCCATCTCGCATTACTTGCACTCCATAGTATTTCCCAGCTTGCCGAGAAATAATTGCCCTCGCTTGGCATACATTTCTCTCGCTTATAACACCAACTTTATAACCACTCTGAAGTGGAATGTCTGCTGTCTTCAGTTGATCACCATGAATCATGTTTTGTTGGCGAAGCATCATATGCATTACTGCTGGTCCGATCAACAGTTTCTCTATGCATTCTCTTGCAAGTGGATGCTCTGCCAATTCCGCTTCCAACGAATCAAACATGGCGCATGAATATTGCAAGCCATGAACAAAACGGCTGAAAACGTCAGGTGAATTCGATTCACATTCTGCTCCCCTGCCCACTGTTAGAATTGCTGGACGGAGACACCGCACGCCATTAAAAAAATCAGAGAGCTTCTGTTTGCTTCGATCATGTGACATATGCGGCAGTCTCCACATGCAGTTCGCTATTATCATCTCATCTTTCTCTGCACAAACACTGTTTACATCTTTCAATTCCTTTTCCTCGAAAGAAAAAGGAATGCCCATGGATTCTGCATGCTTGCACAGCCTTCTTCCAGTGTGTTTCCAGTACGAATACACTTTCTGATCCCACTTAATTGCAGTAATCCTCATCTGACCAACCGCGATATTGCTATTATACAAGGCTTCCATCAGAGCCGGCCATTGGATGCCGTCCATAATGTCAAAATCGACAATATGGACCATTATTGTCCTACCATTCTCAGCAGTGTCACATATTGCCTCCATTATGCTTTGATTTGCAGTGAAATGGGCCATTCTAGAATAAGGATATCCTTGGTGAAGCAGGCTAAAAGTTCCCATAAGATGCTCTGTGCTTACAGATCTGTTCGGACATTTTAAATCCAGCTCCAGGTGCAGCTCCATATGACCGAGATGATGATTAATAAGGGTGTTACAGAGATAAAACGCTACCCTCTCCACAACGGAGCCTGTGGGCGAAACCAGTTCTCGCAACCTGCAAATTAAAATCTCAACGAGATCATATGATTTCTCAGATATTGCCTCCGCACAGGCAAGTAAAAGATGTATAAGTCTTAATCCGCTGTATTCACTTTCACTCCAACAATTCAGTAGTCCCATAATTTCATGGAGAGATGAATTATATACATCTCCATATTTGCTACTGCTGGTTGTGCTCGGAACAACTTCTTGGTCCTGCTCCTTCTGATCATCATCTATGGCAGGAAAACTCTCACATATGTCATCCAGGTTGAAACCTTCAAGGCAAAAGCTGCTTTCCATTTCGTTTAGCAGAAGAATAAGTAATGTAATTAAAGCTACTACAGCAAGGGGAAAGAACGAACAGACTCTTTTTTAAAGACTCGGAATGGTCCATCCATATTGTGCAGTATATGTACAGCGAAAACAATAAGTTGGTGGAACCGATAAATATTAAATACTGCCGCACATTTGGTGTTATTGCTATGGAAAATCTTTGGAAATTACATGTTCCAAGTTAATGCTGTGGAAAACCCAGATAAGCTTGTTTCATAGGGCCGAGCCTATACCTCCGTCCCAGGGGTTAAATTTGACGGCCATTTATGCCTGTCAAACAATTTTTAGGTGAGGGTAATTTTTCAATACTATCTTTCAAAACACAAAACAATGTTATTTTTACTAATTATTCTATATTTATTATATCTTTTTTGATATATATTTACATATATTTTTATAATTTATATACAAACCTATATAAAAAAAAAACGGTCACGTTTTTAAATGTGCAAGTCATGTGTGACGGTTAGATAAAAATTTACAAGTATTTTACGTCTAAAACCACGAAAAACATTTAAACGGCCATCAAATTTAACCGCTGCTCGGTCCTCATGCAAGTTCGTAGTGAGAACTACTGACCTCTGCCAAAGCAAGAACGTGTCCCACCGCTGCAACACATTATTGGTTTTGTACTAAATATTTCAGATTTTGGTTAAGTTGACTTTGAGTAAATATGTGTGATGGTTAGACTAGTCAGTTTCTAAGTTAATGACTTCCGTGTTTTACATCATCAATCAGAATAAGTTACGTGACTTAAACCGGCATTGAATGTCTGTACATTAATTTTGAATATTTATAAAAAAGAATGTGTATAATTCAATAATTTTCCAAGTGAGATATTCTCTTTAGTGCAATAAAAACTTAATCTCACATTAGTTAGATAGCTTAGAACATGGTAACCTACACACCTCAATATATTAATTTCCTTAAATCAAAAGAATAAAACTGTAATAGAATTAGTCCTCTAAATAACATAATATATTAAATGGGATGACACCCCATACCCAACTATCAGGATAACCATTACACCTCCTTACTATATCAATCAATAAATAAAACAAAAATCATTATTACTACTGTGTGTATATGCCACCCAACCATAGGGATGTCACCTCATACTTACCTATCGGAATAACAATTTGCACATCCTTATGATACTACACAATAATTAAAACAAAAACCCTCATCATTTTGTCGTAGACTAATATACGATTCCGCAATAAATTCCAACGATAAAGACCCCAGCATGTTAAAACTGCTCATCTAAACACCAAGTCTATTGATTTTTATACGTTGCAAGAAAAATTTTTTTAATTTGGAAATAGTCGTCACCTTCTTGAAACTCTGTTACGACGGGGCGGGTCTGTCACGTGTCAACGAGGAATGGTGGCGGAGAAGACGCAGTCCACGTGCTCGCACGCTAAAAAAAAAACCCAACAAACCAGTCCTCCTCTGATCATACTTACCTACCTAAAAACCTCTCCCTCTCTGTACAAATTTTTCTCCCTACGTAGAAAACGACCAGCGCTGAGAATCCTGGTTGTCGACGCAGACAGACCACCCTCCCACGGACATTACTTTCATAGAAATAACTACGTCCATTGCACTAAAGAGATTATGCTGTGGTGTGATTTAATTTTTTAAAAGTATAATTTAGATTTATATTTTAAGAATTTATAAATAATATTGAATTAAATTTATAGATAACGTGAATAATATGTCTAAAATTTATCTTCACTTATTTTAGTTTGACTTATAAATTCTATGTCCATATAATTTTTTTTTTTATAGATTAGGTAAATATTTAGTTTTGCGGGGACCAAAAAATCCACCAATACAAAGGAGAAAAGATATAGCAATAGAGAGCAAACAAGAAGCCTCTACCGGAGGTCAAGAGATAACCTATAATGACGATACAAAAGCACGATCACGAGAGACCGAAACAAACCAAGAAGAAGAGTAGGGTCAAACCACAAAAAAGAAAACAATGAAAAACATGACCGGAAGTAGGGAAAGAGTGACTCAAGACCTGCCACCAACATGTCAACTCCGAGTCACTAGTTCCGAACAAACGACTTTGCATTTCTTAGATTGGACATTAGTCCACCCACCCCCATTGTACATGGCATCAAAATCACCGCCAACGGTAGCACCCTCTCCTAAACCAAGGTCCACCTCTAGTCACCGACTAAAGCATCCGTCGATTTTCCTTTCATTAGTCTATTGCCACCGTGCCCCCACGATATTCAATAATGTTTTTCCATTCTATCATGCCCCCACGATACATGCATTTGTTATTGATAAGGTCCGCAAAACTTTGTGGGACAATAGAGGCAGAAAAAAGAGATTCTATCTTGAAGAATTTAATCCCACTTGCGACCATCAACAAAAGGCATACATCGGGGCCCTCATTCCATGGAGAGCTAAGATTCTCATAGCTCAACTAAGGACCAACTCCCATCGGCTTAGATGTGAAATAGGTAGATGGAAAAGGCCTAAAGAAAAATGGGAAGAAAGACTTTGTGTCTTTTGTTCAGATGGGGCAGTGGAATCAGAAAAACACTTTATTACATAATGCAGTGCCTATAATGACATTCATTCTAGATATGCAATCAATTTCAAGACTTTGCCATTACAGGTCTTGTTTGATGAGGAGCGGATAACTGGAATGGGAGACTTCATCATCAGGATTAACAAAAGAAGATCTGAATTGGTGAACTGTAAAGAAAGTGGTTTTACCATCTCATAGGCTATTTTTAGCCTCGTGGATGCTAAAAGTTTCTAATCCATTCTATATTCTTGGACAAGAGCCACTTGTCTCTGTGTAACACCCAACCTCCAAATCCAGTACATGGATTTCAAAATTTGAAATTGCTCGCCCAAACATTCCACTCCTAACGTCATTTGTACTCCCATTGTCACACGGTCATCCCACCGACCACATTAAATTCTAAGTTTGAATTTTATATCGCTCTTCTAGAGTGTTCCATGTTGGATTGCTTGCATAATTCACACCACAACTTCTCTGCCACGTTGGCATTGCCCCACACCATGCTCGCAGAGCCTCCATCACAGCCCATCTCATTCGATTGTTCCTCCAGGTGAATGAGCCACTGTCTCTCCATCCACTTCCACTTCCTCTTCACTAGCACTCAATTGCTCCTCCGATTACACATCCTCTATTTGGGACACATTCTCTTTTATTTTATGTAGCATTGAATTGACTACTATTGAAGTTAAGTGAGCCACATTCCCTACTTAATTATATTGTGTTTACTACAATTGAAATGTTTAACAATTTTTATGTATGTTTATCATATAATGTTAGTAAATTGTTAACTTTATCAAAATATGTCAAGTCTTAGGACATTTAGTATTCTTCAAGAAGCATCAAAGAGGCCATTCTTAATATTTAAAGGTTTGAGCCATCTTTCATAAAGCCAAGTTTCTTTTGTAACTATATTTTCAATCGTCTTGGTATTCTTAATATTAATTTCTCATTTTTATTTTAATTTTTTCTTGTTGATATATATTATTTTTCTTTTAATAACCTCTTCTATCTATTCATCTTCTTTTTAGAAAGACATATTTAATTATTATCATATAATATTGCAATGTCATCTATATGGGGAAGGTTGAGATAACGTTTATATTGTTGTGTTGTGCATCCGTGTGTTGGATGCATTGTATTAAAGGGTGTAATCAGTATGTGGAGAAAAGAACTTGGTTTATACAGGAAGCTTTTCTTTACTGCATATCAATCAATTAATGAAATAAGTTTATATTTACATTGTGATTGAAAAAGAGAGAGAGGGGGTATGGAAAAACTGTTGGAATTGTTTTTTTCCATATTTCAGGTGAAGGGAACAACCAATGGAGTGTGTCGCATTATGGAGACATGGATTTGGATTTGGAATCAGTTTTCATCTATATAATAAAACAAAGTAATACCAAGCTTGGGAGTATGATTGTCGATTTTTCATTTTGATTAATTTATGCTTTCTGTGGCGATATCTTCTCTAATATATTGTAAACCAATGAATTTTCTCCACAGACTTGAGTTGGGAATAACAAAAGGGAGTTGGATAGAACTAAATTTGGGTGGATGTATGTGACCTGTTGATTTTTAGTTTAATGAATTTATGGAAATTAATTCTCCAATTGCAAAGGCATTATAAGAGGTTATAAATTGATTTATTTGTTTTTGGGTGTCTTTAAAACTAGTATGGTTGTGAGCATTCAAATTGTATGTGATGCCAGGGGTATGATAGCAAAGTAACTGCTTTGGATTAAATGGTACGATCTGTCTTCTCTAATTCTTGTAGTAATCTATACAACCAGATTGATAGAAGAAAAATGAGTTGATTTGGTTGATAATTGTTATTGATCTATTGAGTGATTGAAGGATTTTGATTTTTATAGCTACATTTCTCATATGTCTGAAGTTTCTTCTTATGAACTGGGAAGGGTAATGTGGCATTACAATTTAACTATGTTGGCTCAGATCAGATTCAACTGGTATTATGTGGGCAACAGATGGTTTTGCAAAACTGATTGTCAGCTATAGGGGAAGGATGAGGTAATGTTTAAATTGTGCCATCAATGTTTGTGTGCTGAATGCTCTGTAAGATTGATCTACCTACCTGGCAGGCATTAATTTTTTGAATGACAGAATGGGATGATAATCGAGATATATTCCATCCCTAGTGAGGGTTTTGTAAACAGGGAGCCCTTACAGTGGAAATTAGAGGCAGAGTAATCAGTAAGATGTGTAAACAGGGAGCCCTTACAATGGAAATTAGAGGTAGAGGAATCAATGAGACATTCAAATGGTAACAATATAGGCTTCGTTAATTAAATGTAACCCATAAGGTGTCACCAACTATTGAAGAAATTAAGATTTACCATAATTTTTTTTGCAGAATTTATGTTTTGGGCTATGCTAAGGAGCTTCTTTGGGGTCAATTTGTCAGTTTTATAGAGTAGGAGAACTTTGTATCAGTTAGGTGTAATCAGTTTATGGAGGAAGGCATTCAAATATTCTTTACAACTTATTGATTAATTAATTGAACGATGTATATATTTATATTTTGATTGAGTAAATGATAATGAGGAACAAATTTTTGTGTCAAAAGTTTATTTTTGTACTCCACGGGGAATTAACAAGATGTTCAAAGGTAGCATCATGTGGGATTGTTTATAAAATGTTACCCTTTAGGTGTCACCAAATATTATTTACCATATTTTGGTTGCAGAAATGATCTGTTGGCCTAATGCTATAAACTTTTTGGGTCAATTTGTCAGTTTTGTAGAGTTGGAGAGCTTTATATCACTAGGGTGTGATCAATTTATGGAGGAAGGTGTGTATGTGGGAGTTATTCTTTATTTGATATCAATTAATTAATTAAATAAGAGTTTATATTCACATCGTGATTGAACAAATGATTATGAGGTACAAAAAGAATTGTCAGAAGAATGATAGTGAGGTACCAAAAACTATTGGAAGAATATTTTTTGGTGTTTCAAGGAAGGGAACAATCAATGGAGTGTGTTGCATAGTGGACATGGATTTGTAGCCAGCTTCCAGCTAATAAAACAAAGCACCATCCAACTTTGGGAGCAGGATGTAAATTTCTTATTTTGATTTTATTTCAGTTTTGATTAATTAATGTTTCTGTGGTTATTTTGTCTCTAATTTAGATATAAACAAAAATTATCCACAAAGTGAGTTGGAAACCACAAAAGGGATTTGGATGGACTTTTATTTTGTTATTGTGATGGATGTGTTTGACTTGAAGAAATTTCCATCTATGAATTTGTGGAAATTAATTTGCCAATTGCAAATATGAGTTTATAAATGGATTTTATTTTTGTAGGTTTCTTTAAATTAGTGTGCTTGCGAGCATTCAATTTGTATGTGATGACATGGTATGATACTAAAGTAACAACGTGTATTAGAAAATACAATTTAACTTCATTCCAATGCTTTTTGATGATGGATGTTGATCTATTGAGTGATTGAAGCACATTTTATTCGTCTAGGTGTTGTTTTCTTAGGTATGAGATTCCTCCTTTTCTTTAAGGTTAAAGTGGAACTTATTTCGCAACTCAATACAACTATTTATGAAGGAAAATCTTAGTCGCATTCTTAAAAGTTAAACATAAACCATAATCATAAATGACCATGAAATTGACAACATAATGAAATCTCAATGCAAATTCATGATTTTTAACACATGTTGAATTCTACATTAAATCAATCAATGCAAGTTTTCCTTTGATGTGTTCATTGACAACGCCTTCCTTTCTATCATATCTCCAGCCTATATTGTCATGATACCATACACAATGTATCCCCTTTCTCTTTTACACAATTGACAAAAATACACATGTTACATATGTGCCTCATCGTACGAAAGATGGCTTCCACACTGTGGTTACACCCAAATTTATCCTCTCCTAATTGCTTCTCCATCCTCTAACCAGATCTTATGCACCCCTCTTCCTCCTTTTATGTTGTTCTAATGTAAAAGCAACCTCATCTTAGAATGATCCTTTGGCATTCATATTCTAGATTTCACATGCAATTCTCTGTTAATAATCTCTATTTTCGAAAGGTGAATAAGATGTGTCTTGGTCCTGATACGCCAAACAATCTAAAGAGCTTACGATTAGCCTTAGAATGTGAAAACATCCTTTTTGTGGGGAATCTAAATCATAATCAAAATCCTCTTTATATTTCTATAGGGCATGCCATGAAAAGCCCAATTGAATTATTATGTCGAATTGTTTCCAATTAAACCAAAGATTGAGTGCCCATCATTTCATTCCCACTTCCATGGTTATATCCTTTCCCACACCTATAGTGGGGGATTCTTTCTCATGATGGGTGGACTTCCACACTATAGAGCATGTTGTGCATCATCATCACTTATCCCGCATTTAAATAAGTTTAAATATCTTTTTCGGATTAGAAAATAAAGGTGGTGATAAAAGAAATCAAGGAGAGGAGGGATTCATAAATAGAAAAAATTGATGCGAGAGCATAACTTGCAAAGGCCATAACTTTTGATCTGAGTGTTGTATCATCTTGAAATTTTACAGGGTGGTAGATATACATTAGAAATATGCTAGGGTCAAATTTTCTTGCAAGGTTGTGGCCATTTCGACACATTTTCGGGTTTGGATTCCTTCATCTAGTGGCCTAAAATGGATTTGAACATTTTTTTACTTTTGACTAGGTCTTAGAAATTTAATAAATTTTTTGTGCTTATTAGAATAAGTCAAAATTTTGCATGAGCCTTAATTTATGAAGGAATTTTGCACGCAAATTTTAGGGCCCATCCAAGTTGTTTTGCTAGTAGGTAATTTTTGGCATTTTAAGGTTTTTGGCAATTTAGGGTTTTTTGGCATTTTAGGGTTTTTAGAGTAGACGTGAAATAAAAGGTGGATTGTAATGATGTAAAAGATTAGTGTGGATTCTAGAATGAGAAGAAAGCTATTTTGAAACTCTTGGTTTTTATTTGCAAATTTTTTTATGTGTGTTTTGGAGGTATTTCAACCTCTTGCAGCTAGATTCACATCAATTGGTATCAAAGCGATTTAGATCTTGTAGAAATAGTTAAGGTAACATATTACATTTTTATGTGTAAATTTTCGCCTCTATTTTATATAATCATGGCTAGATGTGGGAGGGGAGGTTATGCCTAGATGAATAGGAATATGCAGGAGCTACAAAGACAAGTTGTTAAGATCACGGAGAAGTTACCCTCCTTAAAAGGAGACATGAAAATGGGGATGCAAACCCAGAGATAGTGATATCAAGAAGTACCTCCATTAATTAATGCAGGAGGAGATGAAGAATAAAATGAGAGTGATGAAGAAACCATGAATGAGAGACTATTTGAGGAGAGATTGATTCTAGGCTTTAGAGGGAAAGAATGATGACATTAAGATTAATGTTCCTGATTATGGTGGAGGATTATGATTAGAGGAGTTGATTGAATGGTTGAATCACATGGAAAAATTATTTGAGCGGAAAACCCTTTCAGATGAGAAGAAGGTTAAGTTTGCATGCATTAATTTGGATATGGATCTCGGTGGGATCACCTACAAAATGAAAGACAAAGGAATGGAAAGGGCAAGATCCAAAACTAGAATAAAATGGTAAAGAATCTCAAAGAAAATTTTCTTCTTGTAGATTATGCTCAGACACTCTTTTGAAGGTTCTAAAACCTAAGACAGAAGGATCTCAACATTGAGGAGTATACCAATGAATTTTACAAGTTGTCAATCAAGGTGGAACATGAGATTTTGAAGAACATAAGGCTACACGATATATAAATGGGTTGAGTTACACCATACAAGATGAATTGAGTATGCTTCGGATCCATAGCCTGGATGATTCTTATCAACTCACATTAAAGGAAGAAGAAAAGAACAAGAGGAATAATTTTAGAAGAGGTGTGAAGAGACTCAAAATTAGAAAAATTTATATAAATATGAATCGTAGCATCCAGAATCTAGTTTCTAAAATACTATTTTTTAAAAAAAAATGGACAAGTTTAGCTATATTAAACACTTAAAATTATATGACTTGGTTTTTGTTTTTGAAAAAACCTATAAGATTGTAGTCCATTTGCCCGCGATTTGGATGACCAAATCTTGTTTTTTTTTTTCCTTTGGTGAAAAGTTAGATGTAGTTGTCTATCTTGGGATGGATTTTATTTTGTATTTTTTCGAGCAATATTTTTTTATGATTTTTTCCGTGAAAGTGGTCTGAAAAGATTTAGAAAACGGAGCGCTTTCCATTTTTTCCCGCCATAACTATATCAAAAAATATCAAAATAAAAAATATATTTTTTTAACGTGTATAGAATTTCTCCACGCTTGGGATGGTATAAGTTTTATCACATTTTGATAAGTGAAACAAAAGTTGCAGTCTTAAACGTAGACATGAACATTCATGGGAAAAAATGTCTTAAAGACCTATTGTTAGTAAAAAATTATAAAATGATATTTATCTTATTCTATTCACTTTAAAATCAATATTTCTACGAAGCTAATAGTCTCCCCTACGCGATGGCACCATTTTTGTGAAATGTTTTTTTTTTTCAGCATGGTTCAAGTCTGTGGAAGAGAAAATTTGAAGTTTTTTTGACCCTTTACACTTCATAATGACCTTCCATAGCTTTGGTTGGGGCAAAAAAGATTTCCCGAGCCTTAGGGTTGGATTTGATGATACAGATAGAACTACGATCGCGGTTTACAAATGATCATGGTTTTTAAACAAGAACCACGATCGCTTTATAAACCATGAGCGTGGTTTATAAAGCATGATCATGGTTCATAAATCATATTTATACGCATCCCAATGTTCTAATTACCATGTGATTTTTACTGTTTGACTTTACCGTATGAATTACTATGAAATTCTGTCATTTTCTACATGTTTTTCTTATCACCAGAAGTAAAACATCATGGGAGACAAGAAACGAAGTCAAAAAGGAAGTCATTAAGTAAAAAAACACCAAACGAATTAGAGGAAAAAGATTTCAAAATGCTGAGTGAATGTGGAATCTTCGTGAATCAAGAAGAGGTTCATCTTCAACCCCTACTATTGTAAGCAATGAGGAACCTAGGTAATGTTTCTACTGTCAATGTTGAAGTTGAATTAAATACTCGTGATGAAGATGTTTTTACCATCAATGTTGAAGAAGAATTAAATACTCTGTGATGTAGCAAATGTTGAAATGAAGGAGACAATGAAAATGTGAATAAAGAAATTCAAGTTGAAACTGTAGACAACAAAATTTGACAAAAACACCTCCTAGGATTTTCCGTAAGAAACCTAATTATTTTATTGAAATTGATGAAAACATTTTGAAACCAATGTGTGACAAACTTTCTGAATGGAAAATCAGAAGAAAAGCCACTGAAATTTGGGATAATCATTTTGAAATTTTAAATGATTCCCAAAGATGTCAGTTGTTGGTTAGTTTGATGAAATTGAATAAAATGAGACCTACATTAAACACCTTAGGATTGACAACATCTAATATACATGGTCAAACCTCTACAATTGTTGAAAACCTTCATGATGCATATCACATTGTTGGTGTCAAGAGACGCACTAGGGATAGTAATATTGTGCATCATGTACTTGCTACTAGTGTTGTAAGTGAATCAATAAAAAACAACGTTTGATTACGCAAACAAGTCGAATGTTGCAAGTTAATCAAAAACTCTAATGAAAGCAATTGAAAGACGTAATATCCTTCAATCACTCAATAACACCGATTTTTGGGCATTTTCTGCTAGAGCACCACGTAAGGACAAATATAATATTGATGCTATAAGAGAAGTTGTTATTCAATTTTGGCATGATAACACTAGAGTTTCACCTAATACAAGAGATGTTGTAAAACGGAGAGTTGGTTCTATTAATCGTGAACCACATCCAAAGCATTTCTTAGATATGACTCAAACTCAATTTTTTCGTAAGTTTGAACAAGAGCATCTGGAAATTAAAATTAGTCAACATTTTTTTGAAATGTTAAAACCATTCTATGTGAAAATCAACCACGCTCGCACCACTTGTTGTTGTAGGCAACATGTTGAATTTGCTATGCATTATGCTAAATTTTTATGTATTCATTCTATTTTGCATTCTGAAACTATGTTATCAGAATGTGGTGTTCAAGTTCCACCAATATCTTCCAGGGATTTCATTCCTATGATATTTTGTGAAAAAGAAGTTGGACAATTTTTTTATAGTCAGGATTGTTTAGATGGAAGTTGTGGTACATGTGGCGGATTACCTAAATTGGAAAGTTACATCCATGAGAAAATGAAGGTGCAATAGGAAATAATTTAGTTGAGTTTGATAAATATAAATCAGTTGCATACCAGTTGAAAGATGGAAAAGAGTCTAAACGGTGTGAGCTAGTTACAGAACATATGCCTATTTTTCAATTTATGAGAAAATTTAAGGATGAAATTGTTTATGAGTATGCTAGGCATACACACAGAGCTCGATGGTTGGATGAATAGTTCAAGATATGCAAAGACACATTTCCTATTGGTACTATTGTTTCAGTGGTCGATTTTGCAGAGAATTACACATTGCAACCACAAATGGAGGTTCAATCACAATATTACAACTCAATACAAGTTGCCATTTTTGTGCATATAACATTTATACATTCTCCTGATAATACAGAGAATGATCAAAATTTAAGAGAGTACCACTTTTATATCAGTGATGATCATACTCATTCTACTGAATTTGTGCAAGGGTGTTTCCAGTTATTTTATGGAAACTTGTCTGATAGGGACATCCACTTCAAACAACATTATATATGGTTAGATAATTACACGTCTTAGTTTAAGAATGCAATGAATGTTTTATGGATGAGTAGGATGCACATCAAGATGGGTGTGCAACATATTTGGAGTTTCACTGAGGCTGGACATGGAAAAGGAGAGCATGATGGTGCAGGGGCATGTGTGAAAAGAGCTCTTGCAAGAGAAGAGTTGAAGTACAAAGATGGTGCTAAATTGAAAGATGCAAAGAGCATAGTGGAATGGTGTATTGACAACATGGCCCGAGGTTCTCAAGAAATTTCCATGGTTCGCAGATATTTTTGGTTGATAGAGGAACAAAAATTGCTAACTACGAGGATTGTATGACACTCACTGGGTCCAGTGATATGCACTCATTTTGTAGCTCAGACGCTACTTTGTGGGCCACATGGACAAGAAAGTTGACATGTTTTTATGCATCTTGTATCGAATTTTTGTCATCTTGAGTGTGATTCACAAGAATGGGTGGATGGATGGATTTGTAGGCCTCTAACTCCGCTTCCTAGTTATCAACCTCCACAAGCATTACGACTTGTTTTTGTAGATGAAGTTGCAACATCCAAGGACTTTGATGAAATTTTGATTTTGGTGTGACAAGGTATTTATGGTTATTTACAATTTTTGTATTGAGTTATGTCCATTGAAATTTTAATATGTACAATTTAAATTTGAGTTGAAACCTTTTTTTTCATAGGACATGTGTTTATAGTTATTGATCAGAAGACAATGAAGAAGGAACAAACTATTTCTTATGTCATTGCATCGAGGAAAGAAAGAAGTTGACTTCTCCTGTTATAGATGGCGAAGATATTGAGTACCCTACAAGGTCAAGTGTAGTACATCGGAACTTGGCTTCGATGGTATCCATTAAAAACTCCCTATTTGGGTGTTTCAAGACTTTGAGACACACAGAAAATACTCTTATATTCACATCTAGTTCTAGTGACAAATATTCAGTTGTATAGATATCGAGGAAGGCCTAATAACAAGATTCTTTGGAAGGTTCGAGAGTCAGATCATGAAGCAATCATGTCCGCTATTCAGAGTAGATCCGATCCTGATGGTTCATTGGAATGAATTTACAATGCTCATGTCTGGTATATATAATTTCTTTGGTATATATAAATTTGTTAGTTAGATAAATTTAAGTTCATATATTTTATTAAATTTGTGTATTTTGTATATATCTAGTATGGTTTTGATTTGAAACTTAAATTTCTTTGACTAACACTTTTATATGCAGGTTAGTGGTGCTAGAAAAGCTTCCACCTTCACGTGGTTGGCACTGTTAGTAGAGAATTATAAATTCTCAAAGCTAAGAGAAGCTTTCATTGTTTTACAAGAAAAGAGAAGCAATTAACAATGATTTATGTACTGTGGAGGGGGTTCTTGGCTCCAGGAGGAGGTAGCCTGAAGGACCTGGAGCTTAGAGAACCAAAATGACACCTCCCAAGTGTTTACAAGACCATCCCTACGTGTGTGCACAGTGGTTTGGTGCCACGACCCACCGTTTGCAAAATATACCATTTGACAGCCTTACACTGTCTCAAACTACACTATTCGGTGCATTTGCAAACAATAGGGCAGCGAGAGCACCGATTGGAGAAGGAAAAAACCGAGACAAGCTATTGTAGAGGGTCCCTACGCCGAGGTGTAGGATCGAATGAGACATCTCTAGGTGCCATGGAGCGCGTAGTCACCCGTCGAAGTTGAACAATTTTTTGGTCTCAGGGCTCTTAAGGGACTATGCCCGAACGAGGTAGCCCAGAAGCAACGACGTTGTCACGCACCAAAAATGACCCTCCTCTAGCATTCACCTAGCCACCTGGACATGTCCATGTAGCATAGTCGGTTTGGTGCCATGACCCACCATTTTGCAAAATATACCATTTGACAGCTTTACACTGTCTCAAACTGCACTATTTCGTGCGTTTACAAACAATAGGGCAAGCGAGAGCACCGATTGGAGAAGGAAAAAATAGAGACATAGATATTGTAGAGGGTCCCTACGCCGAGGTGTAGGATCAAATGAGACATCTCTAGGTGCCATGAGTGTGTGTAGTCACCCATCGAAGTTGAATGATTTTTTGGTCTCAGGGCTCTTAAGGGACTACGCCCAAACGAGGTAGCCTGAAGCAACGATGTTGTCACACACCAAAATGAACACCTCCTCTAGCATTCACCTAGCCACCTGATGTGTCGCGTAGTTAGTTTGGTGCCATGACCCACCGTTTGCAAAATATATTTTGACAACCTTACACTATCTCAAACTACACTATTAGGTGCATTTGCAAAAACAATAGGCAGCGAGAGCACCGATTGGAGAAGGAAAAAACCGAGACATGATATTGTAGAGGGTCCCTACGCCGAGGTGTAGGATCAAATGAGACATCTCTAGGTGCCATGAGTGCGTAGTCACCCGTCAAAGTTGAATGATTTTTTGGTCTCATGGCTCTTAAGGGACTACGCCCGAACGAGGTAGCCCGGAAGCAACGACGTTGTCGCGCACAAAAAAACTCCTCCTCTAGCATTCACCTAGCCACCCAGATGTGTTCCATGTAGTTGGTTTGGTGCCATGACCCACCATTTACAAAATATACCATTTGACATCCTTACACTGTCTCAAACTACACTATTCGCACGTTTGCAAACAATAGGGCAAATGAGAGCACCGATTAGAGAAGGAAAAAAATGAGACAGGATATTGTAGAGGGTCCCTACAAGGTGTAGGATTAAATGAGACATCTCTTAGGTGCCACAGAGTCGCGTAGTCACCCGTCGAAGTTGAATGATTTTTTGGTCTCATGGCTCTTAAGGGACTACGCCCAACGAGGTAGCCCGGAAGCAACAATGTTGTCGCACACCAAAAATGATGCCTCCTCTAGCATTCACCTAGCCACCTAGACATGTTTCCGTAGTTGGTTTGGTGCCATGACCCACCGTTTACAAAATATACCATTTGACATCCTTACACTGTCTCAAACTACACTATTTAACGCGTTTGCAAATAATAGGGCAGCGAGAGCACCGATTGGAGAAGGAAAAACTGAGACAAGGATATTGTAGAGGGTCCCTACACCAAGGTGTAGGATCAAATGAGACATCCTTAGGTGCCATGGAGTCTGCAGTAGTCACCCGTCGAAGTTGAACAATTTTTTGGTCTCAGGGCTCTTAAGGGACTACGCCCGAACGAGGTAGCCCGGAAGCAATGACGTTGTCACGCACACCAAAAATGACACCTCCTCTAGCATTCACCTAGCCACCTAGACATGTTCACATAGTTGGTTTGGTGCCATGACCCACCATTTACAAAATATACCATTTGACATCCTTACACTGTCTCAAACTACACTATTTAGCGCGTTTGCAAACAATAGGGCAGCGAGAGCACCGATTGGAGAAGGAAAAACCAAGAGATAGATATTTAGAGGGTCCCTATGCCGAGGTGTAGGATCAAATGAGACATCCTTAGGTGCCATGGAGTGCGCGTAGTCACCCGTCGAAGTTGAACAATTTTTTTGGTCTCAGGGCTCTTAAGGGACTACGCCCGAACGAGGTAGCCTGGAAGCAATGACATTGTCACATGCACCAAAAATGAACACCTCCTCTAGCATTCACCTAGCCACCCAGACATGTCCACATAGTCTGGTTTGGTGCCATGACCCACCGTTTACAAAATATACCATTTGACATCCTTACACTGTCTCAAACTACACTATTCGGCGCATTTGCAAACAATAGGGCAAGCGAGAGCACCGATTGGAGAAGGAAAAACTGAGACAGGATATTATAGAGGGTCCCTACGCCAAGGTGTAGGATCAAATGAGACATCCTTAGGTGCCATGGAGTGTGCGTAGTCACTCTGTCGAAGTTGAACAATTTTTTGGTCTCATGGCTCTTAAGGGACTACGCCCGAACGAGGTAGCCCTAAGCAACGACATTGTCACACACCAAAAAAAAACCTCCTCTAGCATTCACCTAGCCACCCTGGACATGTCCACATAGTTGGTTTGGTGCCATGACCCACCGTTTACAAAATATACCATTTGACATCCTTACACTATCTCAAACTACACTATTCAACGTTTGCAAACAATAGGGCAGTGAGAGCACCGATTGGAGAAGGAAAAAATGAGACAAGCTATTATAGAGGGTCCCTATGCCAAGGTGTAGGATCGAATGAGATGTCCTTAGGTGCCATGGAGTACATAGTCACCCATCAAAGTTGAACGATTTTTTGGTCTCAAGGCTCTTAAGGGACTCGCCCAAACGAGGTAGCTGGAAGCAACGATGTTAATTAGCACAAAAATGATGCCTCCTCTAGCATTTCACTGGCCACCAACGTGATGTTTCTTCAACTTTTTTGGTGCCAACAACACAAATTTTTAACTTTTTCAACAATTACAACTTTTTCAACAATTACAACTTTTTCAACAATTACAACTTTTTCAAGAAATTGTTGAATCAAAATTGAAAGAGAAGAAGAAGATGGTTATGCAATTATTGGTTATTGTGAATACTCACCCAACAAAGATCCTGAATAATCTGGATAGATGATATGAATAGTTACTCTTGTTTAGTGTTCACCCACTCATAAAAAAATAAATAAGCCTCTTCTTCTACTTCCCAAGCAAAAACACTTTAATCCTCATCTAGTTTATCAAAGGAAGTAGTAAAAATACATGTTCCAAGAATCCTACCAACACTAAAGAATCACTTCCCACTCCTAGAACCACTCATTCCTAGAACCTTCTTTCCTTAAAATCCTCCTCTTCTAGGAAATAAGAACCTTTCTATCTTTCCTTGTTGGTCAATGGACCTATAAATTGAATAATTGCATTATTGACTCTAGCACCTCTGACAATGTCATGCTTATAAAATTGCTAACTCTATGGTATTATTCTTCCTTGCTATTGGCCATTATTACTACATGAAAACAAAATAATTACCTCTTTTCAGCCAGTGAAAGATTCTCAAGCTAGAATTTGTAGACTTCCCTGACAAGAAAATCAAGATGGAAATACTTGTGGAAGACATGCTAGCTACGTATGGTATATTGTTGAGCCAAAGTTTCTATCACGATATTGGTGGGGATATAAAGATGGATTGGTCATACACCACCATACTCATCAATGGTAAAATGAATAATATCCTTCTGATAAATAAAATTAAATACACAAGTTCAAAAACCAAATGACCCAAGGGAAGACATCTTATTTCAAGATTCAAGGTATGAAATATTTTTTCATGACTTAAGAGGAAAATGATAAGTTGTCCCATGTTGATGGAGGAATACACATGCTTCCCTTAATTTCTTAACAATTGTACCATGCAATGTTGCACCATAGTAACGTTATATTCATATATGTTGCACCATAGTTTTTTAATTTTAAATCAAACATACATATAGAATTAATATACATAGAATATACATACATAGAAGGATATCATGTGCAATGAATTCAAATCAAACATAGAAGTAATATCATTATGAAAACCAACACATGGATATATAATGTATCAAACTAAGTGTGTTGAATGCACGTCTCTGAAAATATAAGTTCATAACATGTGTACATCTCGAACCAAGTGTGTCATACATATAGGACCACATGCGGTCGCATAAGGCTATATATACAATGTCCTATGAAGAATCATGAATCATGAACTAGGACCAATATATATATATATATATATATATATATATATACATCCACGTCCTATGAATCTAATCATGAAACATCTTCCCTCTCTTCGCCCTACTAGAAGTAGCATGTCCATGACCTGGGGATGTAGTGGAGGGAGATGCCACTATGGATTTCATCCATGTGGTCCTAGGCATCTCTAAGAAGGCCTGCAACCTAACCTGCACATTCATAAACAACAAGTTTTTAACACCCATATTTTTAAAATACATTCAAAATTTAGAAACTTAGAATTTAGTTAAAATGCATGTGAAATCTTACCGCAATGTCATGATCCCTATCAATTTTTTTCATGACGCATGACAGGGACAACAATAGACTCATGAGAGGTAAGCTACATACAAATAATTAAATTTCAAATTAAATATTTCATGTACAAAATTTGATATTGTAGATTTAAGTAATAAGAAATAATTCCTAAATAAATTTAACAAATTTGAAAAATTGTACCTCAGTTAGTGGATCTGCAGATGCTATGGCAAAGATCTACACAACACCTCCACAAAGTCTCCGTATATATGGAGGAGTCTCTCTGGCAAGTCATAAGCTATACAAAAACATGTACAAATCAATATTAATCTACATGACTGCCACATAACAGAGCCAAAGCATAATCCACGTGAACTTCCACAATTAGAAACAAAGTGTAAAGAGAAACTAACCTGCATAAAAGTCACGTGAGGCGTGCCAATAGCCTCAGTTCCCAGAGCAGATGATGACCCGCCAGGCTCCTGCATGTATAAAAGACAAACATATATTAATATGTACATGTACAGGTGAAACATTATAATAATAAAAGTGCACAATCAAATGAAATTTGAAATTTAAGTACAACTTGAAACTTACGTTTGTAACATGCCCAACTGCAGTAGCTAGCATGTCGACGCCTGGATGTTTCCTTCACCGGCTCTTGCTATTTAAAATAAAATAAAAATTAGTTTTTACATGTATGTACATAACGTACAATGAAATACATATATATTAAAATCTCAAACATGAATTAAACTATATATATATATATATATATATATATATATATATTAAATATTTATTTGACATTTACTTGTGAAAGACCAAGATCCTTTGCACTAGTTCCAAAAACATCCGCCATCATCTCATCTAGAGAAAAGAAATCATGTGATCCAACAAATGATGTCTCACCCACAGTGCATACGGCACCACATGATCCACAGTGGTGTGGTGTGCTAGAACTGGCACCTCCACCAACATCACCAGATGCAATCTGCTCACTATGTTGGGTCAGAGTGTCAGTGAGCTCCCTCAATGCATGTAGTGTGTCAATCTCCACAACCTCCTTCACTGTAGGAGGGATAACTGAAGGCAAGTGGGGGTTTTGGGGCATGGGGATCCTTGGTTGACCTACGCATGCACCAGGTCTACTCTGTGCAGAGCCACCACCTCACCCATAAAAATAGAAAAGTCAAAATAATTTGGGACCTCATTAAGCACAAACTCGCAATATAATTTCTTCAAAAAATAGAGGGGAACCTCATTGTTGTTGCATGGTGGATAATCAAAAACCATCCACCATCGGTCCCAAAAATTGTTCTTGATTCATGGTCATCATGGCACCAATGGATTGGGAACCATTTGCAAGTAATCATGGGGGCATTGGTTCTTGGGTCAGTAAATAATGCACAAATGTGGTCTTTTCAAATTTTTTTGTCTTTTAGCCGCATGGGATAATTTATTTGCATACCACTACCTACAATCACCTCTAAAGGTATTCCATCTGTCTATTTGGTTGGTTATGGAGTCAACTTCGCCAATCAATGTTTGTAATGTGTTGACTAAAGTCATGCGGGATGGATTTGTGGCATGATTTTGTCTTATATTTTGAATAAGGTTCTCAATGGCAATTTTATTTTGTCAGATTTTTCCAACGATATCAGCTTGTGTTCCTGTTGGTTCCATGGGGACAAAAGGAGCCACAGGAGGTGGATCTATGTTTGGAGGAGGGTTTTATGGAATGTTTGGAGGGTTTTGAGGATTGTTTGGAGGGTTTTGAGGAATATTTTGATGGTTTGCAGGATTACGAGCTTCATCGAGAAATTGACAAAAAAAAAAAAAATTGTATACATAAACAAAAATTGAAAACCCATGAAAATCACAAAAATAACCTAAAATGCAAACAAATTGATCAAAATCGAGGGCTTACCTCTTTGTCTTGGTGGCATGGTTGAAACTATCATGATCCACAAGTCCGAAGAGTAATTTTTAGGGGTATTCAAAGTCTAGGAGAAAGTGCCAAAGGATCTAGGAGCTTTAAAAATCACAAACCGCGAACATAGTTTTAGTTTGGAAATCAAGCCTAAAAATGAGGGATTCCAATGGATGGATGCCATATATTACTCTTGGCGAGGCCTCAAAATATGATAGAAAGGTTACACATGATGGAGGGAAAAATACATATACTTTTTCAAGGATGGTGTAAAGGTGGTCTTGTTACCCTTCAAGGAAGAAGAGAAGAGTGAGGGCTTGTTGGCTACAAAAGATTTTATTATAGAAATGGAAGAAGTTGGCTGGTGTTATGCAATAATGTCAAAGAAGGTGGAAATAAAGGATTTTAATATACTTGTTGTTGTGGAAAAATACTAAACGAATACAAAGATGTCATACCAAATGAGCTACCAGATGGGTTACTCTCAAGTGATATATTCAACACCATATTGATTTCATCCCAGGCTTGGCCCTTCCAAACCAAGAAGCCTATTGGATGAGTCCGACACAGAGTGAAGAGTTGAGAAATGACAAGTGACAGATCTAATACATAAAGGGTTAGTGAGAGAAAGCATGAGTCCATGCGTAACTCCAACACTATTGACTCCCAAAAAAGATGGAGACTGGAGAATGTGTGTAGACAATAGGGCCATAAATAAGATCACAATTAAGTATCGGTTCCCAATTCCAAGATTGGATGATATGATGGATGTGCTAGTGGGAGCCCGATATTTTAGAAAGATTGACATGCAGGAGTGGGTACTACCAGATCCGGATCCATGAAGGGGATGAATGGAAAACGACTTTCAAAACAAAAGAAGGATTGTACGAGTGGATGGTGATGCCATTTGGGCTATCTAATGCACCTAGTACATTCATGAGGCTGATGACCAATTACTCGAGAATACAATTATAAGTTTGTTGTTTTCTATTTTGATGATATTCTGATATATAGTAAGACAGTGGAAGAACACTTGTTACATATGAAATTGGTGTTAGACTTGTTACGTAAAGAGAGTCTATATGCAAACTTAAAGAAGTGTAGATTTCTTTAGAAGAGTCTTTTTTTTGGGGGTTTTTCATATCAGAGGATGGGGTGAGGATGGATGAGGAAAAAGTAAAGGAAATTTTAGAATGGCCTATTCCAAGGAATGTGATAGAGGTTCATAGTTTTCATGGATTGGAAAATTTTTATAGGAAGTTCATCAAGAATTTTAGTAGCATTGTTGCACCCATAACAAAATGTACAAAAGGGAGGGAGATTGATGAACCAAGGAAACAACATATAGTTTTGAATTGTTAAAGAAGAAAATTTCAGAGTTCTCCCCTTTTTTTTGATTGAAAAGCATATCCATATAATAATGATGAAATGTATAATGCTAATCATACAAAATCAGTGGAAAAGATCACACCCCACATGCAGAGTAAAAGTAGCCATTAAAAGGCTACGAGTGGCACAAATTACATAATCATATCAAGATAAGCTTATCAATAAAAAAAGTCGGAGCCAAAATTTGCAGAAACCAACAGAGAAAAGCCGCTAGGTGGCGGCGGTGGCGAACATGGAGGTAGGAGGCGATTGTGGGGGGCTCTTCAAACGGTCACCCCACCCACCAGGAGGGTTGGCAGGGCGCGCAATCGGCTCCCACCTGTTAGTTTGCGGTTGCTCCTCCTCATTGCCCCGCTGGTTGGGTGATATGGCTAAGGAGAGCCAAGGAAACTTGGAGTGATGTGTGCCCGCCACCTTAACCGCCACCGCCTAGCACGGCCAAATGCCCCGATGTGGGAGGAGCCGAGATGGAGGTGGAGAAGGACCTCGCTAATGAGGGAGGTGCTTCACTTCCCACGAGCTGGACATTGATCAAAATTATGTCACCCATGGGAACGGGAGTGACGACCTTGTCGATGGGAGTGGCGATGAGGAGAATCAGTAGACATGACCTGTAGTGCAGGGCGCTCCCCTAGTGATCCAAAGCAGGTCCGGCAGTGTTCCACCTCAATGCAGAATTTTTCCGCTTGAACTTGGATCTGAAGTGAGACATCGAGATAACAGCAAGTTTGTTAGAAATAACAAAAGTTCTATCCACTATCTCCTTGTTAAAAATAACTAAGTTTCTAGTTTTCCAGATATGATATAAAATAGTATCTCTAAAAGAATGCCAAATGTTGTAAAATTTTGCAGGAACAAAGGTCGAGAGTCCCCGGAAGAACCATTTTCCACGTAAAGAACGTGGGCAGAAAAGGTTGAAAAAGTATGAATCCAGCGCATAAGTAGATCGAGCATGGGGCGAAACCAAAAAGAGATGAAGAGTCTCAATGTGGTTGCAGAAAGGGCAGCACAATGGAGGAGCTCCCATAAGAATGAGATGTTTTCCCATAGGAAGCCCTTGGTGGAGAATACACTCAAAGGAAGTGAGCAACTTTGGGCTCTATAGGAATGGCCCAAACAACCTGAAAGCATTGCTTCCAACCAAAACGGTGGAATGCAAGCTCCAACGAGCATTGAGCTTATTGAAAGGGAGTTGCTTCTGAGCAAGAAGCTTGTAACCCACTCGAGGTTTGTAATTTCTGAAGGGGGTGGCAGTGGGCCAATGCCAGTCAAACCACCATGGGTGCTGCGTATGAACCCCAATTTTATGCAAATAATCACCAGGTATGAGCTCTTGAATTAGAAAAATGGCTTGTTTATCGTTGTCATGAAGAGAAAATTTAGCTTTCAGGCTGATCCATGGAAGCCAATCCCTGGTGGCCGAACAAAAAGGTCCTGAATAAACTTAACTCCTTTTCTGAAAAGACGCATACCCTTAAACTGCACTGAAAGAGCAAGAGGTTTGTCCTGATATTGAAAAATTGGATTCCACCATAAGCTGAGAGAGTTGAGAGAGATCCCATTTCGAAAACCATCACCCTGCCAAAGTAGGTGGGGTTTGAGGAGCTCCTAGGCTTTCCAAATACTTTTAGCCATAAAAGAACCACCAATTTTAAGAGGAACAGGCAAAGCAATAAAGAATAGTAGTTCAGACCCTGCCATGCCTTCCGATTAAGAGGAGACCCTTGAGATATACAATGTCTGAGTAGAATTTTCCAAGATTCCTCACCTTCAAGGCTGCGAATTATCCATTTGGCAGTAAGAGCAACCCCTTGCAATTGTATGTTGATAAGGCCAAGACCGCCGGTGTTTTTGGGCGTACAACAAACATCCCAAGCAACCCTGTGAAAACCATGGTTCCCCTCAGAGTTGGCCCAAAGGAATTCACGCAGAATTTTTTCCAACCGATGGTAAGCAGCCTTAGAAGGAGCCCAATAGGAGGAATAGTAGACATGAGTGGTAGCTAGAACCTTGGAACAAACTTGAAATTTTCCAGCAAGAGATAAATGCTTGGTGAGCCAAAAGGAGATTTTTTTTTCAACTCGTTGAATCACATAGTCCCAAAGGTCAGCAGGGGAAGCCATGAAGGCAAAGGGGATGCCAAGAAATTTAAATTGAACGCCAGGTTCAATCTAGAGCCATTGAAATCCCTCTAGCCAAGGAGGTTTGGGACCCACTGCCTGCCTGTAGCACTGGGTTTTTTTCCATTGAATGGCAGAACTCAAGCAAGACAAAAGGTATCAAGACATTGCATAGCATTAGAAATCAGAAGCCTCAGACTCAGCCAGGGTGAGAAAAGAATCACAAGAAATGACCATTAATCAGCTACTGAGGAGAAGAAGGTAGATGAATGCCTTGGACTAAACTAAAGCATGAGCAGCATTAGCAAGCAAATAGCTGAGACCTTCAACAACAATGACATAAAGAGAAGGAGCAAGAGGGAAACCTTGTCGGATGGAACGATGAAGAGAAAACCACTCAGATTGTTGACCATTGATAGTAATACAGGCACCAGCATCTTGGAAGAGCATATTAACAGAGTGGATGAACCGAGGTCCAAAGCCAATAGCCTGCAACATGGCTAGAATGAAAGGCCACTCAACTCTATCATAGGCTTTCTCAAAATCAATTTTGACAAACAAAGCCGGCTGAGAAGTCTAGTGCGCATATTCCATGCCCTCCCAAACTGCAATAATGTTGTCCAAGATATATCTATTTTTAATAAAGTCGGTTTGTTCACTCCTGATGATCAAAGGCAATAGGTTTGTAAGCTTGTTAGCAAGAGATTTGGCAATAATCTTGTATGAGACATTGAGCAAGAGTGATTGGCCACAGTTGGTGATAAGCTCTAGATCACCAGTCTTAGGTATGAATTTGATGTTTCCTTGGTTGATCAAAGCTCCCAGAGTGTTGGAGGACATAGCTTCCAGATAAACCTGGTAGAGATTCGGGAGACCAACAGTAGGCCACAAATCCTGGTAGAACTCACAGGAAAACCATCAACCCTAGGGGCTTTATCAGAAGCCATCTGAAGAGTAGCTTCCTTCAAATCATCAAGTGTGAGAGGCCGATCACAGGAAACATGTTGGCTTTCAGAAAGCTTGTAGGGAACAACCTCAATGCATTGGAGGAGAGCAGCATCATGAGCAGAGTAGCAGGCTGGGTAGCAAACACAACATGGTAGTGATGCACAAAAGCTTGCAGAATGTCAGGTAAAAGGGTAAGCCTTTGATTACCTTCCTTGATTGCTTTGATTTTGGTGAGAGTTTGATTAGATTTAAGAGAAGCAACCACCCGAGCCAGTGAAGTCTGGCACGAACTTGAGCTCCTCTAGCCTTATAGTGCTCCTCAATCTGAAGTTTATGCTTCCAATGAGCAGCTTGCACTTGAATATGAGTGTTAAAGGGAGACAGATTAAGCTCTTGAATAGCTCTCAAGTATTCAATATGAGAGGCTTCATGAGCATTTTTTCGGAAAAAATAGCCTGCTTCCCATAAAGCTGAGAAAAGCAGTGGTGTGAGTGATGGCATGAGACCACCAATCAATCTAGCCAATCCCATCAACAGGTCTTGGGTCAAGATTCCAAATACGTCTGATGTAATCCAAAGTCTTAGGATGAGAAAGATGAGACGTATTCAAGTAGAACTGAGTGGATTTGGGCTTGGGACACTGAAAGTTCCATTGGAGCCCAAAGAAAATAGGCTTATGGTCAGAGACCAAAGCAAAGATCACAACCGAGACCGGGAGGCTGTGTGAAGCATCAAAAGAGAACCATTGTTGTTCTGAAAACAGAGCTCTGTCAAGGTGTTTATACACTTTGTCATCACCAGCTCTAAAGTTAGACCATGTGAACCACGGAGTGGCAGAATTTGAGTGCTTGTGGTGGTTGGGATCAAACAAACAGAGCTTATTGCGCAAGTAAAACTAGGCTTCACACTCTAACACACCAACGCATAGGAAGCCAAACCAATTTGTCTTTGGGAGATTCCACCATGTTGAAATCACCACAGAGAAGCCAGGTAGTAGAAGGCAAGTGATCAGCTAGCCACCGCCAAAAAGAAGAGTGCTCCGAAGCATCATTGGAAGCATAAATGTTTGCCAGCCCAAGAATATGACCGTCAAAATCAAAAAGGGTCCACACCACCCGATGGGTGGGGTTAGAGCCCCATGATATGATATTGGAGGTGAGGTCAGGACTTAAAAGAGTGACAACACCACCTCGACCATTATCATGTGCTGACATCTGGCAGAGAGAACCAGGCTAGATGGTATGCATAGTAGAAGAAAGCTGGAAGCCAGTGATTTTGACTTCCTGTAAACACAAAACTTGAAACTTTTTAAAATACTTCAGAATCGTCTCTCGATAATATATCTCATGTGAGTCGATTAGTGAGCCCCCTGACATTCCATGAGTAAACTATCATGGAGAACTATCAAGGTGCATGGTTTCCTCCTCGAGGCTTGTTAACACTCCAAAACGGTTAGAAAAAGTGACTTGCCGTGCATTCCCATGCAAATAGTCTCCAAGCTCAAACTGCCGGCGAGGTCTCTGTGAAAAATCCTCATCAGAAGGAGGGGAGGGACTTCTTGAACGACGTAAGGCTGATTTTCTCTCTGTCTGAGTAGCCGAACCACCGGCAGTGTTATCCATGATGCTTGAGGGTTCGGGAAGCGAGGGGTGTGCAAAAACAGGCACCGATGGGTGGGAACTGATGACAATAGCAGCTTGCGGAGTCTAGGAGATGGTAGATGAGGGCTTGGGAAGGGACATAGTAGATGGCTTCACAGGAGTAGAAGTGGAGGCATTCACTGGTTTATAAGTGGTAGTTTGGGATTTATTACGAGCCAAAGGTTTACGGCCAGTGATGGTGGTCCATCCATCAGAAGGGGGTGTTGGATTTAGGGTCGGTCGGGGGCTTCTCAACAACATCCGGTGAGCTTTGTGTCATGAGGGGACAATCCTTGATCATATGATCAATGGATTGGCACCAGAAACAGGTGTTGGGTAGGTTAATATAAAGCACCTTCTGTGTAAAGTGTGTATCCCCCACCTGGATGTCGAGGGTATCCTTAAGGTCCTTTGAGAGATCAATTTCCACACAGACCCATTTCTGGGGTCGAAGTAAAATTTGGGTTGTTCATGGCAGATGAGATGACCCAAGGGTTGGATAAGCTAGTCAATAAAACCCCATAGAGGCAAATGGCAGACCTGGAAATTCAATCCAAATAGGAATCTTGAGTTTGGCTTGCTTGGAGACTTGAAAGTCCCGAGTCCAGTGGGAAAACACCACAAGGGTATTACGAATAAACCAGGGACCATGGTTGACAACAGACTTTGCAATGCTCAGCATTAGCAAAGTGAAATAGAAAAAACCCTTGGTCATATTCTGAACTCCCTCAACTTTGATCGTGGGGTTGCCAATGGTTATGAATCCATTGACGGAGGATGCCTTCCGGGGGAACTCAACCCACAAAGTAAGCAACAAGAGAAAAATATTCAAACCAGTTGCATGCTTTATCAAATGGTAAATCAAGCACAATATTGGGGAAGGAGTATCAGAATCCTTACCTCATCGAATACCTTCGAATAAATTTCCTCGCTCTTTTTGGTGCCATTGTTGTCCAGAGCTCGTGTTAAGACCAACATCAATAGATGCATGGCCCGAGGAGGTGGTCATTATATAAGCCACCCAAGGGGCGGGGAGGTGATCAATACAAAATTAATGCAGATATTCCCACCTGGATTAGAAGATCGGTGGTGTGATGCTATGGCGGTGTATGGCAAACCGATCATTCACTGTGTAAAAATCACAGAGCCTAAAACCTAACTCTTCATATAATAAAAGCCCCTATTTTGGTATTACTAGATTTTAGCAAGGTCTTCAAGGTTGAATGTGATGCCTCACATGTCAGGATTGGAGTGTATCGAGTCAAAAAGGAAGAAATGTGGCATTCTTCAGTGAAAATTTAAATGAATTCAAGAGGAAATATTCTATTTATGATGTGGAATGTTATGTTATTGTTCGGAGCATTAAGGCATTGGAGATATTACTTGGTAGAAAAAAATTACTCTTCATTGACCATGAAGCCTTGAGGTATGTAAACACATAGAAGAAACTAAATAGTAGGCATGAAAAATGGGTTTCATTTTTGTAAGAATATACTTTTGTCTTAAATCATAATTAGGTAAGCATAATCAAGTTGTTGATGCCTTGAGTAGGCGGTAGCACTTTTGACAACAATGGAAAATGAAGTAGTAGGGTTTGAGGTAGTTAAGGAATTGTATGAAGGTGATCTAGATTTTGGTGATGTTGTGAGACAACTTAAGGACCCTATAGTAGGTAGTGGTTCTTCTAATTATTTGATGCAAGATGGTTATTTGTTCAAGGGGAAACAATTATGCATCCTTGTTGGTTCAATGAGAGAAAATATTATAAGAGAATTGCATAGTGGGGGTTGGCTAGACACTTTGGTATAAGTAAGAAAATTTCTCTTGTTATAGAAAAGTATTATTGGCCAAAGGTAAAGAGGGACATAAGTAGGATTGTAGCAAGATGTAGAGTGTGCCAAATGGCTAAGGGCCATGCACAAAATATTGGGTTATATATGCCATTACCTATCCCTATAGGGCCATGGGTTGATTTGAGTATGGATTTTGTGTTAGGACTTCCTAACACACAATGAGGGAATGATTCTATATTTGTTGTGGTTGATAGATTCTCTAAGATGGCACATTTCATTTCTTGTAAAACAACTAATGATGCTTCCAGAGTTGCAGATTTGTTTTTTCGAAGTGGTTAGATTGCATGGAGTTCCAAGAATGATCACTTCAGATCACAACACGAAGTTTTGAGTCACTTTTGGAAGACTTGTGGAAGCGGGAAAAGCTATAATTCAAGTAGTGCATATCACCCCTAGACTGATGGGAAAATAGAAGTAGTGAACAAAATCTTGGGAAATATCCTATGTTGCATAGTTGGAGAAAAGCCAAAACAATGGGACTTAGCTTTACCACAAGTTGAGTTTGTCTATAATAGCTTAATAAACAGGTCAATAGGGAAGTCTCTTTCCAGATTGTCTATGGTAGGAATCCCAAGGGGGTCCTAGATCTGATTTTTCTACCCAATGAAGATAAAACTAGTGATGATGTAGAAGCATTTACAGAACACATTCTATAGTTACATGATGAAGTGAGGGAAAAATCTAAAAGTGAGTAATGCACAATATAAAGTAGCCGTGAGATGCTAGCAGGAGAGTAAGTTTATTCAAACAAGGAGATATGGTGATGGTTCATCTTAGAAAGGATAGGTTTCCAAAAGTGACATATAATAAACTCAAGTATAAGAAGATTGGGTTGTGTAGGATTATGAAGAAAATGAGTGATAATGCCTACAAGGTGGAGCTACCTAACAACTTTGCTATCTCACTAGTTTTAATGTTTCTAACTTATATAAGTTTCTAGGTCATGATGAAAATGTTTGGAGGAGGAAGAAATAAACTGGGAGTAGCATATGCCGAAGAAGAAAAAGGAAAGGGTAATGCGTGTCTTGGACCAAAAGATAGTCACTACTAGACATGGGAGCTACAAAAAATATTTGGTACAGTGGGAAGGTTTACAACAAGAAGAAAATACTTGGATTCCTGAGTGGGAGTTGAAGAAGATTGACAGTGAAAAATTAGATGAATTCCATCAATTGAATTCATAGGAGCTGAATTTTTTTCAACCAGGGGAGAATGATGCGGGAGCATAACTTGCGGAGACCATAACTTTTGATCCGACCGTTGGATCATCTTGAAATTTTATAGGGTGGTAAATATACATTAGTATTATGCTGGGGTCAAATTTTCTTGCAATTTTGTGGCCATTTTGGCACATTTTGGGTCCAGATTCCTTCATCTAGTGGCCTAAAATTGGCTTCAAACATTTTTTTCACTTTGACTAGGTCTTAAAACTTTTTGTTGTTCTTTTGATAATAAGTAAAAATTTCATGTGAGGATTAATTTATGAAGATTTATAAAAATTTTGGGGCCCATCCGAGTTGTTTTTCTAGTAGGTAATTTTTGGCATTTTAAGATTTTTGGCAATTTAGGGTTTTTGGCATTTTAGGGTTTTAGAGTAGACATGAAATAAAAGGTGGATTGTAATGATGTAAAAGATTAGTGTGGATTATATAATGAGAATAAATCTATTTTGAAACTCCTATTTTTTATTTGCAAAGTTGTTTATGTGTGTTTTGGAGGTATTTCAACCTCTTGTAGGCTGGATTCACATAAAAATGTGGAGAGATTTGTGAGGTATGTGAGTGGAAGGTATTTCTATAGAGGCTAGAATGGTTATATTGAGTATGCGAGGTGATGGAAGTTGGAGGGATGGCGGTGACAAGTTCTCCAGGTGGGCGGGCCTCTCCTCCACATGGAGTTTAGAATTTTTCTAGCTCTCTTCCCCTAATTAGGGGAATTAAGGTACGTTTGTAAATGTAAATACTTGATCAAGATGCTTGACGGTGGATCCTCCTTTGGTTGATCCATGTGGAGATTTAATCTTTCCTCGAGACGATCCTCCTCCTCCTCAAAGAGTGACAACATGTGCTTAAGATTTTATGGTTCTATTTAGTTTTTGTGTTTTCCCTCCCGGTGTTCTTTCTTAACCCTTTGGGTGTTTTTGTTGCCATCGTGGATTTTTTTTGGGACCGTGAGTATTCGGTCTCACCCTTATTTTTATAACTCTCATTTATTTTTAACTATAACGGGTGTTCTAATAGTAAAAATTACATTGAAGAAATTACGTTCTAATGGTGTTGCAATGTGCTCTAAGAAAATGTGATAAAAGAAAATCATGAATTAAATAAATTTAATATAATAAATACTTTTACTCCTTAACAATTAAGTCAAAATAATTTGTAAACCTAACCTATACAAACATTAAATTCATTCTATATATATATATATATATATATATATATTATAATATATATATATATATATATATATATATATATATATATATATATATATATATATATATATGTATGTTTTGTGTGTGTGTGTGTGTGTGTGTGTGTTATATCATTTTAATAAATAAAATATGAATCAAATTAAAATAGTTATTAAATTAACAAAACTAGAAATTAAATTCTCATTAATTAATATTTATATTGTTTTAATTTATGATATTTTGATTTTTACTACTATTGTTTTAATTTTTGTTATGTTTTTTATTGATTTTTAGATTAGGTAATTATTTGATTTTAAAGGGATCAAAAAACCCTGTACAAATCGAAAGATAAGCATCAAGGCTCAAAAGTGAGACAAAGTGGAGCGGATAACACGACCATATAATAAACAAATAGAATACCTAAGTACAAAAACGAGAGAAAAATCCACGAAAGAAATAATGAAGGTCCCCAAAAGGTTGGAAGCTCAAAACCGCTTCACCACCCACTTAAAAACATTCCTTCCTTCCATGGTTCTCCCCCTTTTGAGACCTAATGTTCATCTTTAGAGGTTCATTAAAGGTTTTACCTTTCTTTTTTGTTCAAAACCATCCTTCCTTCTCCCATATTTGGATTTGCATTCTCATCTGGATGAACTGGTAGAAGAACTTCAATATTCTCCTTGTTTTTGGACTATGAATCTTTGAGGAACTAGGAGGTTGAGGCATAGTGGCATCCTCCTTCTCTTCAATACATTTTGTATGCTTAGCAGGGCTTGAGAAAATTTCCTCGCAATTTTTCTCTTCATGCATCTTCGAAGTATCATTAGATTCATTGTCAGTATCATTCTCCAAATGGCCTTTGAAAACTAAATGGATTAAAATACTTCCACCATGAAAATCGACCTCAAATCTGCTTTTTTAGCAATGTGACAATCGCAAGCCAAAGGGCCGAGAGAAATTTTTGTTATTTTAATTTGTATTGCTTTGATTTAATTTTCCAATACTGTAATTTAATCTTTCTTAACCATAAAGTGATAGTGTGGCTTTATGTCTAAGCTCAAATTATCTCTTCATTTTAAAAATAAATTTGAATGGAAAATTAATTAAATTTGCCTCAAGTAACATTTGACATTTGTTGTCTTTCTCTATTTTACAAATAAATGATAAAGAAGTTTTAATATATAAATAAACGGTAAAAAAAGTTTCAATATATTATTTACAATTAAGTTGTTTTTAAATGGGAAAGAAAATTATAAAATAATTGAGTTATAAAAGTTTAAGAGATATTGATTTTTGAAAGAATTTTTCTTAAAAATAAAATATAAATTTCTTAAATAATTTTTAATTGAACAATATATTTTTATTTATAATGTAGTTTCAATGAGAATAATTATTTGTACCAAAAGAGAGAGTGAAAGGAATCACACTATGAATTATTATGTATCATATAAACCTCATGGCTTGAGACAAAAAAATGAAATAAGAAATAAAATTTTCAGTTTGGCGGCGGGACACCCAAATCATTAGTAATATTCCAACCATCTCCGAGGAAGAAAACATACATTAACAATTTTATTTCTTCTCTCACGACACACAAGTGTATTGTATCAGATTGATTCACTTATTTTTCAATATGAATTTATATTTTGACATATACTAAGTAAAGATTTAATTTAATTTATCATGAGCATTGAATACACTTATTTTCTTTTGTAGGTCCGACCTTACTCCGACAAAAAGGGAAACACACAAATGGAACAAGGAATAATCTCAAGCACAAGATGCTCTAACAAAGGCAATATCCAAGGAACACATGCATACATCACTTCTACTATGCATGTAAGGTCACCCCTATGATCATTATCCTCTCTTCTAGATTCCATGATACACACTTCAACATTTCATTCAGCACAATATCAAGCACATCCCTCTTTCGGTGTCTTTATCGATTCTAATTACCTTTGGCTCTCCACAAGGTATGCTCTTCTTATATACTTTATGCTACTAAATATTAATTCACCAACATAAAGTGGGGAAAATGTATTCACAAAATCATAAGTTGTCTATTTACATTAGGCCTCTAAGTATGTCATTATATGCATGATTCCTAAGTGAGAAAACTAGACATTAACAACACATGTACTTTTACATTACTTTATCCTCTTACACACTCTTCTTATTTACTTTTCTAGAATGACCAATTTATTCTTGGACATTAGAGAATATATGGCCTAGATTTTATTTACTCGCTATATCCTTCGAACATCCTAAAAAGTACCACCCATTAGGGACAAGAGTGCCCAAGCACTACTATCCCCTTTGGGTGCTTTTGTCCTTTTTCCTCCTTTTCTTGATTCTCATATACCACATCATTCAAGACCTTTTCTAAAATATTTCTTATTACTTTGGATCATATTTTATTGTTATTATGATGAAATTCAAATAAGGGAATCCCACACACACACACACATATATGTATACACACACACACATATGACTTACTCAATATCATTGTGTGTGGGGTGGGAAACCTATATATATATATATATATATATATATCTATATATATATATATATATATATAGATATATACATTATATATATATATATTTATAGACACACACACACACACACACACACCGTGTGTGTGTGAATGGATATATCATAAACCTTGGGCTAATCTTACATCTCACACATTCATCATTTGGGGTATAAGTACATAGGAAGGGAGATATATATATATATATAGTCAATGTCATTAGGGTATAAATTCAATCTACATCTATTTGGGAAAAGGAACATTTCAAACCATGCACACATGGGAAGGGATAATAATTACATCACAATTCATCTTGGGGGTAAAAATGTAGTGCTATCTTAGTGCGGTACAAATTCGCTAGTCGAGGACACAATTCAAAATACACACAAGATCTGGGTTGAATCTAACATGAGTGCAACGCTCAAAGTGAAAATCACATTGGATTGACTCAAGGTCAAGCACATGCATTATTTACATTTAATTTTTTTTGAGCCTTTGTGAAAGTAGACAAAGATTGTTTTATAGGTATAAGCATGAAACATGAACCCTACAATGATTTGGATGCAATAAATAGTGAAATGAATAAACTAGGCTCAGACGCTTAGGTAAGTATAACAAGTTAGTGGACCAAAAGGGGTCATAAATGGATGTCATATTGCAAAAAAAAGCAAAATCTCAACTTGTAGGGATTATTAGCAATACATGCACTCAAAATTAGAAAAATTATATAAATATGAATCATAGCATCCGGAATCTAGTTTCTAAACTACTAATTTTTTTTAAAAATGGACAAGTTTAGCTATATTAAACACTCAAAATTATATGACTTGGTTTTTTTAATTAAAAACCTATAAGATTGTAGTCCATTTGCCCATGATTTGGATGACCAAATCTTGTTATTTTTTTCCTTTAGTGAAAAGTTAGATGTCGTTGTCTATCTTGGGATGGATTTTATTTTGTATTTTTTCGAGCAATATTTTTTTTAATGATTTTTTTCGTGAAAGTGGTCTGAAATTTTTTAGAAAACGGAGCACTTTCGTTTTCCCACCATAACTATATCAAAAAATATTCGAAATCAATTTTTTTAACGTGTATAGAATTTGCCATGCTTGGGATGGTATAGGTTTTATCACATTTTGATAAGCAAAACAAAAGTTGTAGTCTTAAACGTAGACATGAACATTCATGGGAAAAATGTCTTAAAGACCTACTGTTAGTAAAAAAATTATAAAATGATATTTATCTTATTCTATTCACTTTAAAATCATTATTTCTATGAAGCTAATAGTCTCCCTATGCGATGGTACCATTTTTGTGAGATGTTTTCAATTTTTCAGCATGGTTCAAGTCCACGGAAGATAAAATTTGAATTTTTTTGACTTTTACACGCCATAATGACCTCCCATAGCTTGGTTGGGGAAAAAAATATTTCCCCAACCTTGAGGGTCAAATCTGATGATACAAACAGAACCATGAGTGCACTTTATAAACCACGATCGCACTTTATAAAATGTGATTGCGGTGTTTAATATTAGAACTATGATTTCTTTATAAACCATGATCATGGTTTATAAAGCATGATCATGGTTATTAAATCATATTTACACATATCCCAACATTCAAATTACCATGTGATTTTTACTATTTGGCCTTACTGTATGAATTACTATGAAATTTTGTCACTTTCTGCATGTTTTTCTTATCACCGGAAAGTAAAACATCATGGGAGACAAGAAATGAAGTAAAAAAAGGAATTCAATAAGTAAAAAAAACTAGATGACAAATTAGAGGTAAAAAGATTTCAAAATTTGAGTGAATGTGGAATCTTCGTGAATCAAGAAGAGGTTCATCTTCAACCCCTACTATTATAAGCAATGAGGAACCAGGTAATGTTTCTCTATGTCAATGTTGAAGATGAATTAAATACTCATGATGAAGATGTTTTTATTGTCAATGTTGAAGAAGAATTAAATATTCGTGATGTAGTTGATGTTGAAATTGAAGGAGACAATGAAAATGTGAATCAGGAAATTCAGGTTGAAACTGTAGATAAACAAAATTTGACAAAAACACCTCCTAGGATTTTACGTAAGAAACCTAATTATTTTATTGAAATTGATGAGAACATTTTGAAACCAATGTCTAACAAACTTTCTGAATGAAAATTAGAAGAAAAGCCACTGAAATTTGGGATAATCATTTTGAAATTTTAAATGATTCCCAAAGATGTCAGTTGTTGGTTAGTTTGATGAAATTGATTAAAATGAGACCTACATTAAACACCTTAGGATTGACAACATCTAATATATGTGGTCAAACCTCTACAATTGTTGAAAACCTTCATGATGCATATCACATTGTTGGTGTCAAGAGACGCACAAGGGATAGTAATATTGTGCGTCATGTACTTGCTACTAGTGTTGTAAGTGAATCAAAAAAAAACAATGTTTGATTATGCAAACAAGTCGAATGTTGAAAGTTAATCAAAAACTCTAATGAAAGAAATTGAAAGACGTAATATCCTTCAATCACTCAATAACACCGATTTTTGGGCATTTTCTACTAGAGCACCGCATAAGGACAAAGATATATCTGATGCTATAAGAGAAGTTGTTATTCAATTTTGGCATGATAACACTAGAGTTTCACCTAATACAAGAGATGTTGTAAAATAGAGAGTTGGTTCTACTAATCGTGAACCACATCCAAAGCATTTCTTAGATATGACTCAAACTCAATTTTTTCATAAGTTTGAACAGAACATCTAGAAATTAAAATTAGTCAACATTTTTTTGAAATGTTGAAACCATTCTATGTGAAAATCAACCACGCTCGCACCACTTGTTGTTGTAGGCAACATGTTGAATTTGATGCATTATGCTAAATTTTTACGTATTCGTTTTGATTTTCATTTGAAACTATGTTATCGAATGTGGTGTTCAAGTTCCACCAATATCTTCCAGGATTTCATTCCTACGATATTTTGTGAAAGAGAAGTTGGACAATTTTTTTATAGTCAAGATTGTTTAGATGGAAGTTGTGGTATGTGACGGATTACCTAAATTGGAAAGTTACATCCATGAGAAAATGGAGGTGTAATAGGACATAATTTAGTTGAGTTTGATAAATATAAATCAAGTACCATACCAGTTGAAAGATGGAAAGGAGTCTAAACAATGTGAGCTAGTTATAGAACATATGCCTATTTTTCAATTTATGAGAAAATTTAAGGATGAAATTGTTTATGAGTATGCTAGGCATACACACAGAGCTCGATGGTTGGATGAATAGTTCAAGATATGCAAGGACACATTTCCTATTGGTACTATTGTTTCAATGGTCGATTTTGCAGATAATTACACATTGCAACCACAAATGGAGGTTCAATCGCAATATTACAACTTAGTACAAGTTGCCATTTTTGTGCATATAACATTTATACATTCTCTCTGATAGTACAAAGAATGATCAAATTTTTTTAAGAGAGTACCATTTTATATCAGTGATGATCATACTCATTCTACTAAATTTGTGCAAGGGTGTTTCAGTTATTTTATGGAAACTTGTCTGATAGGGACATCCACTTCAATCAACATTATATATGGTCAGATAATTACACGTCTCATTTTAAGAATGCATGAATGTTTTATTGGATGAGAAGGATGCACATCAAGATGGGTGTGTAACATATTTGGAGTTTCACTGAGGATGGACATGGAAAAGGAGAGCATGAAGGTGTAGGGGCATGTGTGAAAAGAGCTCTTGTAAGAGAAGAGTTGAAGTACAAAGATGGTGCTAAATTGAAAGATGCAAAGAGCATAGTGGAATGGTGTATTGAAAACATGGCCCGAGGTTCTCAAGAAAATTCCATAGTTCATAGATATTTTTGGTTGATAGAGGAACAACAAATTGCTAACTATGAGGATTGTATGACACTCACAGGGTCCAGTGATATGCACTCATTTTTTAGCTTAGACGCTACTTTGTGGGCCACATGGACAAGAAAGTTGGCATGGTTTTTGTGCATCTTGTATCAAATTTTCACTATTTTGAGTGTGATTCACAAGAATGGGTGGATGGATGGATTTGTAGGCCTCTAACTCCGCTTCCCAGTTATCAACCTCCACAGGCATTACGACTTGTTTCTCTAGATGAAGTTGCAACATCCAAGGACTTTGATGAAAAATTTTGATTTTGGTGCGACAAGGTAAATGGTTATTTACAATTTTTGTATTGAGTTATGTCCATTGAAATTAATATGTAATTTAAATTTGAGTTGAAACCTTTTTTTTTTGTAGGACATGTGTTTGCAAGTTATTACAACAGAAGAAAATGAAGAAGGAACAAACTATTTCTTATGTCATTTGCATCGAGGAAAGAAAGAAGTTGACTTCTCTTGTTATAGATGGTGAAGATATTGAGTACCCTACAGGGTCAGTGGTAGTTATTGAAACTTGGCTTCGATGGTATCCATTAAAAATTCCTCTGTTTGGGTGTTTGAAGACTTTGAGACACACAAGAAAATACTCTTATATTTGCATCTAGTTCTAGCGAAAAATATTTATTGTATAGATATCAAGGAAGGCCTAATAACAAGATTCTTTGGAAGGTTCGAGAGTCAGATCATGAAGCAATCATGTCGCTATTTAGAGTAGATCCGATCTTGATGGTTCATTGGAATGAATTTACATGCTCATCTGGTATATATAATTTCTTTGAAGTGTTTAAATTTTTCAACCAGATCATTCAAGTTCATATATTTTATTAAATTTGTGTATTTTGTATATATCTAGTATATGGTTTTGATTCAACTTAAATTTCTTTGACTAACACTTTTATGTAGGTTAGTGGTGCCAGAAAAGCTTCCACTTTCACATCCTGATGGTGAACATTGGAATGAATTTACATGAGCTCATCTGGTATATATAATTTCTTTGAATTGTTTAAATTTGTCAGTTCTAGATTCAAGTTCATATATTTTATTAAATTTGTGTATTTTGTATATATCTAGTATGGTTTTGATTCAACTTAAATTTCTTTGACTAACACTTTTATGTAGGTTAGTGGTGCAGAAAAAGCTTCCACCTTCACGTGGTTGCACATTGTTAGTAGAATTTTATATTCTCGAAGCTAAGAGAATCTTTCATTATTTTACAAGAAAAGAGAAGCAACTAACAATGATTTATGTACCTATGGAGGGGGTTCTTGGCTCCAGAGGAGGTAGCCCAAAAGCACCGGAGTGTAGGGAACCAAAACACATGCCTCCCAAGTGTTTACAAGGCCATCCCTATGTGTGCACATTCGGTTTGGTGCCATGACCCACCATTTGCAAAATATAGCGTTTGACAACCTTATACTGGCTCAAACTGCACTATTTCACACGTTTGCAAACAATAGGGAAACGAGAGCACCAATTGGAGATGGAAAAAATAGAGATAGGATATTATATAGGGTCCCTACACCAAGGTGTAGGATCTAACGAGACATCTCTAGGTGCCACATGAGTTTGAGTAATCACCCGTCGAAGTTGAACAGTTTTTTGGTCTCAAGGCTCTTAAGGGACTACACCCGAACGAAGTAGCCCAGAAGCAAAACCTTGTCACACACTAAAAACACCTCCTCTAGCATTTACCTAGCCACCCAAATGTGTGTGGCATAGTGGTTTGGTGCCATGACCCACCGTTTGTAAAATATAGCATTTGACAACCTTACACTGGCTCAAACTGCACTATTTCACGTGTTTGCAAACAATAGGGAAAGCGAGAGCACCAATTAGAGATGGAAAAAACTGAGATAGGATATTGTAGAGGGTCCCTACACGAGGTGTAGGATCTAATGAGACATCTCTAGGTGCCACAGAGTCCGAGTAATCACCCGTCGAAGTTGAACGATTTTTGGTCTCAAGGGCTCTTAAGGGACTACGCCCAAATGAAGTATCCCGGAAGAAAGCAACGACCTTTCACACACAAAAAAAATGTCTCCTATAGCATTTACAAGCCACCAATTAGACATGTTTCAGTAGTTAGTTTTGGTGCCATGACCCACCATTTGCAAAATATAGTTTTGACAACCTTACACTGGCTCAAACTACACTATTTCACATGTTTGCAAACAATAGGGCAGCAAGAGCACCGATTGGAGAAGAAAAAAAACTGAGACATGATATTGTAGAGGGTATTCCTATGCTGAGGTGTAGGATCAACGAGACATCTCTAGGTGCCATGGAGTCCAAAGTAATCACCCGTCAAAGTTGAATGATTTTTGGTCTCAAGGCTCTTAAGGGACTATGCCGAACGAAGTATCCCGGAAGCAACAACCTTGTTACGCACCAAAACAAATGCCTCCTATAGCATTCACCTAGCCACTGATGATGTGTTGGCATAGTTGGTTTGGTGCCATGACCCACCATTTGCAAAATATAGTGTTTGACAACCTTACACTAGCTCAAACTGCACTATTTTGTGTGTTTGCAAACAATAGGGCAAGTAAAGAGCACCGATTAGAGATGGAAAAAACTGAGACAATATATTTATAGGGTCCCTATGCCGAGGTTTAGGATCTAATGAGATGTCTCTAGGTGTCACGGAGTCGAGTAATCACCATGAAGTTGAACGATTTTTTGGTCTTAGGGCTCTTAAGGGACTACGCCTGAACGAAGTAGCCCAGAAAGCAAATGACATTGTCACACACAAAAACACCTCCTCTAGCATTTACCTAGCCACCTGAATGTGTTGGCATAGTCATTTTGGTGCCACGACCCATCGTTTGCAAAATATAGCATTTGACAGCCTTACACTGGCTCAAACTGCACTATTTCGCGTGTTTACAAACAATAGGGCAAATGAGAGCACCGATTGGAGATGGAAAAAAAAATTGAGACATAATATTGTAGAGGGTCCCTATAATGAGGTGTAGGATCTGATGAGACATCTCTAGGTGCCATGAGAGTCGAGTAATCACCCGTCGAAGTTGAACGGGTTTTTGGTCTTAGGGCTCTTAAAGACTACGCCCGAATGAAGTAGCCTAGAAATGATGTTGTGTCCCACACCAAAATGATGCCTCCTCTAGCATTCACTGGCCACACCGGACATGTTGGTATTGGTTTGGTGCCATAACATCCCGAGGCATGACTTCTCACTACTCACCTCCGTTCATTTCCTAGGACTGCCTAGAAAAGGTAGTTTGTAAACAATTATGCCACGAAGGCTCAAGGAATGCCATGACCCTGAATTCTTGGGTGTGACTAGAGAACTCCTTCACTCAAGTTTTGGCTTAGATGGTTCTTGGTTTGGATGACCGAGCACCAAGTTGTGATCGTCATAAGTTTTCGCTTAAAAATGTGAATTGGGATTAATAGGGAAGGGGTTCTTGGCTCCGGATCGGGTGGTCTGACTCCAAACCGGGCCTCCCTAGAGCCCGCCATAGCACCCAAAGGCATATACCCCCCAATCGGATGCATTGGCGGTGACATTTTCTCCCATGACATCCCGGGCATGACTTCTCACTACTCGGCTCGCATCAATGAGATTGCAACAAGGTTAACACATTACCATGTAAATACTCTAATGATTGTTTGATCTCTTTTTAAAGCATGTTAATACACAATAGAGTGTTAAGAATATTTTTACATATCTTGTGCCAACTAAACTACAATGTTTTTATATTTTTTAAACAAGTGAATTCAAATTAGGACCTTATTGTTACACACATCAATAACACTTAATTTGGACTAATACTTAACAAATAAATTGTAAGTACACTAAAAACATATAAAATGACTTGTAATAAATCCCTCAAGACCATTTTTAATTGTGTACATTTTGTCCCACTTTGGAGTGTGTTAACCACGTGCTTAAAATAAGAAAATTGATATAAGTCCACACTTGAATCTCTTGAAAAAAATGATCTTGCACCCAAGAACCTTCAAAACCATTATATAACATAACATCATATATCATTTAACAATAACATAACATCATATATCATATATATCATATGGATAATGGTCACATAATCGAGGCCATCAAATCAAATCAAACATAGAACTAATATGGTTATGAAAACATACATAGAAGGATATCATGTGCAATGAAATCAAATCAAACATAGAAGTAATATCATTATGAAAACCAACATGGATATAATGTATCAAACTAAGTGTGCCATGTGTCTCTAAAAATATAAGTTCATAATGTATCGAACTAAGTGTGTCATACATATAGGACCACATGTGGTCGCATAAGGCTATATACATGGACTATATGAAGAATCATGAACTAGGACCAGATGGCATATATATCTATACATCTAGTCCTATGAATCTAATCATGAAACATCTTCCCTCTCTTCACCCTACTAGAAGAAGCATGTCCATGACCTATGGATGTAGTGGAGGGAGATGCCACTATGGATTTCATCCGTGTGGTCCTAGGCATCTCTAAGTAGGCCTACAACCTAGCCTGCACATTCATAAACAACAAGTTTTTAACACCCAAATTTTTAAAATACATTCAAAATTTAGAAACTTAGAATTTATAATGCATGTGAAATCTTACCGCAATCTCATGATCCCTATCAATTTTTCATCGACGTGTTGTAGGGTCAATGGTAGACTCATGAGGGGTAGGCTACATACAAATAAATAGTTCAAATTAAATATTTCATGTACAAAATTTGATATTATAGATAAGTAATAAGAAAAATTCCTCCAAAATTTAACAAATTTGAAAAATTGTACCTGAGTTAGTGGATCTGCAGAGATGCTATGGCAACATCTACAACAACCTCCATAGTCTGCATATAGGGAGGAGTCTCTACGAAGTCATAAGCTATACAAAAAACATGTACATATCAATATTAATCTACATGAAGTTGCCACATAACAAACCCAAAGCATAATCAACACATAACAGACCAATGTATTAATTTGCTAATAGAAACCAACCAAGGCTCTTAATATCTTCTTCCCAAGTTTATTTTCCTTTTACGATTGAGAGTACAATTTGTCTACAAAAAGTGTCAGAAGTGAATGTGTTCCCAAGACTAGTGCAATGCTCTTAATGCCTTTCTTATTGCATATTATCATGAAGTAGAATTATATACCTTCCCAATTAATATAACCTAGTATTTTGAAACCACCCGAGGCTTGCAAAACCTTCCATACAAGTTGATCTTTGAAAAGAGACAATTTCACAACTTTGACTGGGTTGTCTAGTAAAATGTGGAGAAATTTTACATACCAACAATGTCTAAGATTGAAAATGCAATAGATAAGGTTAGAAGGCATAAATAATGTTTGAGCTCGAGGGAGGTCCACTAACTTTGCTTATGAGCTTTATCATTGATCTTATCTTTCCCCAATCTATGAATTTTGTCTCATTACTGATGGTGGAAATGACCTAGATATTTAAGGCTCAAAACACCATATCACCTTATCTCCTTTTACTTAAATTACAAATGTGATGACATTAAAAATAACATCATTGAAATCATACTTTTGGAGTCTCTCATAGACTTAGGATCTACCCTATTTGTAAAATTGGAGCCATGACAAATTAATTTCCTTTAGAGACTATTCTTGATGATTTTCCTAGTAAGTTAACACACCATTAATGCTCAAGTCATTGTAAACCTCACAAACATGGATTTTGAAGTAAGTATCAATAGAGTCTTTGCTTAGTTGTGCTAATGGAGTACGTGAATCCTTTCTCACTTCCCAAGAATTTGGCTCATAATTATTTATGCATGAAAATAATAAGTCTACACATTTAGTGAGATATGGAAGTCAATCACCTTATTGAGACTATTTTTGGCCAAGTATTTGAAAATTTTGAATGTGTCTAGTATAGTCAACTTGTCTTGAAAGATATCAATTTCAACATGTCTATTTTATAATTCTTTAATCTACAAGAAGTTAGTTTACAATGTGGAACATGGCTCAAAGCCATGGTACTAAAACATCATTTTATTTCAATAATGGAAATGATTGAACTTGTATCACTAAGAAGTTGGGTACTTGAAATATATTGTTTCAGGAAGCTAAAATTTTTTGGGGGATTGTCTATAAGTAGGAAAAGTAGTATAGTTGAGTTCATGCATATTCTGAATGAACCAATTTTTTGATCTTTGGAGGAATTTTGTAGTACGAGTTAGTGTATTAATAGGCTTCACAAATGACCTATCTACAGGAGGGATAGGTGTGAAGTGAATCGACTCCAGGTATCCCATTTTGAACAACTCATTAGCATCATATTCTATGTCCTCTATGACCCATTAGAGATGAAAGTTTGTTATTTTTTGTAATGTCATTCTATAGAAGTATCGGTAATAAACATTAATCTTGTTGACACAATCTTCCCAATAATCCTCCATTTTAGGTTAATAATACTGCTTATTGTCATATGACCTCCTGGAAGAGTAGGAATCTAGGTTTAATGATCCTAGGGAAGCTTCGATGTTACTCGAGTCTCCAAAATTCCTACAAGAGTAGATACACAACTGAACTTCCACAATTAGAAACAAAGTGTAAAGAGAAACTAACTACGTGTAAAAGTCACGTGAGGCATGCCAAGTAGCCTCAGTGCCCAGAGCAGATGATGACCCTCAAGCTCCTGCGTATAAAAGACAAACATATTAATATGTACATGTACACATGAAACATTATACATGAACATTAAAAATGTGTATTTAATAATAAAAGTGCAATCAAATGAAATTTAAAATGTAAGTAACTTGAAACTTACGTCTGTAACACCCAATTGCAGTAGCTAGCATGTCGACGTCGGATGTGTCCTTCACCAACTCTTGCTGTTTAAAAAAAAAAATATTAGTTTTTACATGTATCAAATACATAATAATACATAATCAAATACATATATATATATATATAAATATCAAATGAATTAAATATATATATATATATATATAATTTTATTTGACATTTACCTGTGAAAGACCAAGATCATTTGCACTAGTTCCAAAAACATCCGCCATCATCTCATCTAGAGAAAATAAATCATGTGATCTAACAAATGATGTCTCACCCATAGTGCATATGGCACCACATGATCCATAGTGGTGTGGTGCGCTAGAACTGACACCTCCACCAACATCACCAGATGTAATCTGGTCACTATGTTAGGTCAGAGTGTCAGTGAGCTCCCTTAATGCATGTAGTGTGTCAATCTCCACAACCTCCTTCACTGTAGGAGGGATAAATGAAGGAAGTGGGGTTTTGGGGCATGGGGGATCCTTGGTTGACCAACACGTGCACCAGGTCTACTCTGCAGAGCCACCTCCTCGCCCATAAAACTTAGAAAAGTCAAAATAATTTGGGACCTCATTAAGCATGAACTGCAATATAATTTCTTCAAAAATAGAGAGGAACCTCATTGTTGTTGCATGGTGGATAATCAAAAACCATCCACCATTGGTCCCAAAAATTGTTCTTGATTCGGTCATCATGGCACCAATGGATTGGGAACCATTTGCAAGTAGTTGCGGGGGGCATTGGTTCGGGTCAGTAAATAATGCACAAATGCGGTCTTTTGCAATTTTTTTGTCTTTTACGGCTACATGGGATAATTTATCTACATACCACCACCTACAATCACCTCTAAAGGTATTCCATCTATCTATTTGGTTGGTTATGGAGTCAACTTTCGCCAATCAATGTTTGTAATGTGTTGGCTAAAGTCATGCGGGATGGATTTGTGGCATGATTTTGTCTTATTATTTCTGAATAAGGTTCTCAATGGAAATTTTATTTTGTCGGATTCTTCCAACGATATCAGCTTGTGTTCCTGTTGGTTCCGTGGGGACAAAAGGAGCCACATGAGGTGGATCTACGTTTGGAGGAGGGTTTTGAGGAATGTTTGGAGGGTTTTGAGGAATATTTGGATGGTTTACAAGATTACGAGCTTGCCAAACAACTGACAAAAAACAAAAAAATTGTATACAAAATCTAGAAAATTAACCTAAAATGCAAGAAATTTGATCAAAATCGAGGGCTTACCTCTTCATCTTGGTGGAATCATTGAAAATTTCATGATCCAGAAGTCCAAAGAGAAATTTGTAGGGGTTTTCAAAGCTTGAGTGCCAACAGTCAAGGAGAAATCGCAGTTCGTAGGGGGAAATGGGGGAAAATGAGGGGTCATGGGTCTATTTTTTTGTCTGAGAGGACCACGATCGTTATTTATAACTGTGATCACGGTTTTAGGTTTGGAAATCCCCAAACCTATAGAAAATAACCCACGATCATAGTTTAAAAACCACAATCAGCGGTATGTGGATTTGGAGTTTTTTCAACTTTTTTATGTCCACTAACTTACTAGACTAATTGCCTTGAAAAGATCATAAACATAGTACTTGTCAAGACACTAGTTCCCATTGTCGACACCAATTCCCCTGTGGTCCTGTCCACATCCTGGGCACTCTGTTTGAAGAGGTTCTAGATTCTAGTTTCTCGGATATAACTTACACAAGCCAAATCTAACCTTTCCAACCTACTTTGTAGCCTGAGTCTCCGATGTAAGCTAAGTCCTCTTATATCCTATATTGCACATTTGATTGTACTTTGTAATCTATATCTTGTTTATTACCACTATATCTATTTGATCTCATTCCTATGATTAAGATTTAGATTTCTTTAAACCACTCTCTAATACCATCACATCCACATTCCCCCGATATTTTTCAGATTTGAAATATATAACAAATATGAGGTATACGATATATTTTTGTGATAATGTGGATGGATTTTTCATAGATTTTGTAAATGTTATGGCTCCTTTAGCTCCATATAATAAATATATGTAATTCATCATCAACCATTTCTACACCATCTCAACCTCCACCCAAAGTGTGCTTAAATACACTTAAATTATTTTGTAGTGTATTTTTATTGTTTTAACAAAATAATTTGAAGATAAAATATCACTAAGTTTTCCTTACATTATTATCTAACCCATTTAAAATTATAAATTTACTCTCCTTTTTTGTCCATATGTTTCTTTTCTGCAAATATAAATATTCCTACGGTCCTTATTTTGTAAATCTCACCTCGGTAAATAATCTATTTTACCTCCTTGTTGGCTATTGTCAATTATTGTGTAGTCCCTACCAAAATGCAAGGTGGGCATAGCTTGATGGAAAAATTCTATACTTTTCAGGAAATAATTGATATCGTTCATTGGGGATCACTAGCCATTTTAAAGAAAAAATTTATTTCCTTCCCCTCATCTCCAAACAAACATTTTTTGTGAATATGTAATCACTTCAATGAGCTAAAATCACTTGATGATGAGTGTAGTTCCAAAATAGAATAAAAATAAAAATAATGAAATGCGTTGGTGGTCTCTATTAGGGGTGGCGAGTGAAAGGAGTTAGTGTGAAACAAGTGGAGAGAGACTCATCCTAAATGGCCTCGTGAACTGTCATTTCCTTGCATAATAATACAAGCACTTTATTTGAGATCTCGAGGTGCTAACCACGATGGACCCCAAGTTAACATTGGAAATTTACCGGTTATTAGACTATTACAACTAGTGCGAGTAACTCCAAGCTTTTCTTTAATACCAATGGTAAAAATAGGTTTTAGACTCTCTAATTAAATAAATAGAACATTTTGGAGAACCATGCTTAATCGAGCTATGTTAATAGTTGTCCTAAAACTAGTTCCCCATTTTGGGTCGAATCACCACGCGCATGGAGAGAAAACTATATCCCTAAATATCCTCATTTTAAAATACAAATTCGACTGATCTACATCCGTATTTTTGTCTAAATCAGGTTGAATTTTCTCGAATTGAAGGAAACTACTTCTGCCGCATTATGTTGTTTGTTGTGTGTAGAGGGAAGAATAAGATTGAGGTGTGAGGCACTTCATTTGGTGTAAGTTCCAACCGTGTTGATTTTTTCTTCTACTTTTAAACACTTGTGTTCGTATGCACCTTAACCCTTCTAACACCATTCTTAGGGTAGTATTAGCTACCACTTCATTTTTTTCCTACTCCTTATATGTTATTTTGAGTTGTTATTCTATTTAATACATTAGAACTACCTTCCTACTATCCAATGTATGTCTCTAAAATATTTGTCTCTCTTACTCTTTCCACCTATGTGAGATCCTTTGTTTGTCCTTTTCAGTCATAAAATTAAAACTCCATGAATTTTGTAACTATGATCCCTCCTTGTGTGAAAATGGGAGACTTGGTTCAAGGTAGGCATAAGTGGGTTCATTGAAAAGGCCTTAGGAAATTTAATGCAAGTCTATTGGAAGATGTAAAACAAAATCCTACAATGCATTAGTGACACCCTCCCTACCTGTGTTAGATGAGGGGAAGTTTTCAAGACGTGGACACCCTCATGAAGTGTGGCCTTTGTCGAATAAGAGCCTAGAATAGGGTATGGGAGTCGGGAAAACAAAAAAAGAATGAGATCTTTGCTAGATGTTGTAGTTGTAAATGCACTTTTTCCGGGTATAAAGTGAGGAAGCATGAAAAATACACAAACCATTGCTAGAATACTTGAAGCTGATGTGGTCTCATCAAATGTGGGGATCACGAGTTTTGTGAAAAAGAGTATAAACTTTCCCTTTTTCTCATGTACTAAATTACACTTTCATCATTTCTTGCATTTGAAATTTAATGTCAATTATAAGGAAATGTAACTCTAACCAATGATAAAACCTTACTTCATTTGGAACTATCAAACATCAAAAATTATGACCCTCAAAGTTATGTGCATGGAGCGCCACACCCAAATATACCACAAACCTGAAACTCCTTGCATGACCCTTGGTAATGTGGGAAACCATATGGAAACTTGACCAAGTCATTTGAATTTGTGTGTTGAATTTATAAGTTCACTTATCTTATCATTCACTTGTAGTGACGTGCACATTTTAATAAAACATGATCAATTTCAGCTTATGCTTCATTGATTAGTTTGAGGGAAAATAAAACCACCGCCACCTACCTCTAGATTCTCAACAAGATAATAGTAATCCATCTTCATTTTAATGAAAATACCTTCAAAACTAATTTTTAATTGGTATTGGGGCCCACCGTCATTCAGTCATTATGCGACAAGATTTGTTGACGTAATTATGATAATTGGCCCCGGAGTTACCCTTGTAACTTGAGCTCTGCTCGTCGTAATCAAATTCCGTCGGACATGATGAATTCTCTATATATGGGGAGGAAGTAGGAATCATAAAAATTCATGATCAAACTTAAAACAAGTGTGTTTAAGACCCAGTTTGTAATCACTTTTGTTATTTTGGTTAGTTTTCTCAACTTGCTACTTTAGCTAGAATCCCCTTCTAAAAGTCTTGTTTGACTTCTAGCCATGCATGTGACTTTGTAATACTGTCATAATGATATGTAGAATATTATTTGATATTTTATCTAGTATGAACGGATTTAGAAATGTATGGTGTTTTTTTCTCTCTCCACCCTCTTCTCTCTCTAGAAATGACTATGATACTTTGGTTGATTTGAAAACATAAATGAATTGGGAAATGTAAATTGGTTTGAAATGAAATGAAAATGGACATGAAAGGAAAATGGTTATGATATTTTGAATGGAAGATAAAATGTCTCTTTACTTTCTCTCTCATCTTTACTCTCTCTCTCTCTCTAGTACAAAAACATTAAGTGCAAATGAAAGTGAAAGTGTGAATGCATGAGAAATTAAATTTTTCTTATTATCCTCCCCCTCTCTTATATTTAATTTAAATTGTTTGAAATGATGAATGTGTGGATTTATGATTGAGTGTAGGGGATTTCCATACCAGTTCTAGGACTGACCCTGTGGTGGTTGCAGGTACTTGAACAAAAGGAGTAGTAAAATGACACTTGTGTCTTTTATTAGCATGTTATTTGAAGGCAATGTAATTGTTTAGAATATTTTAGTGATATTGTTATGAATAGAATGTATTATTTTCATTATTTCCATGACCTATATGATAGTGTTGTATTGGGAATGTAGTTCCCTCCTCTTCTTCCATCATTTCATTTTGTTAACTCATTGATTTTATTTTATTTTGGACATGGATTTTAGCATTATTTAGATACTATATGGTTTTATTATGGATCATTTGATGACACTTGTGGTGATTAGGGCACGTAGTGCCAATTTAGCATTATGGATCATTATCTTAGTTCTTGCATTATATATCTTTAGATATCATCATGTTGTGATACAGTTTATTTTATTTCATATATGATGGATGGACGTATGATTTTGTCGTATACTTTGATATCATTGGTTTATAATGGCTAATTGAATGTTGTCATGTAGTGCTTAGATGGATATGATAACTTGGGTTAATATGGATGTATGTGTTTAGTGCTTAGCCATTTCATACTGACATTTATTATGGTATAGTTAGAGTGATTATCCATGATTGATTCATTGATATTATTTAATTGATATATTTTATCGAGCATGTATGTTTAATGTTTGAATTGAGTGTGCATTACAGGGCACAAAGGAGAACATGGGTTTCATGGTAGAACCTCAAGTTGCACAAGAGACTTCAATTAGGATGAGTCCTTTTGCCATGCATGATTGTGTGTAGGCTTGTGTGTTTGTAGCATGTTTGTTTTAGGACACCATGGGTGATTCCTAATTGTAATTATGTTAATTTTAAATTGTTTTAGTCTTGTGATGAGCTAGTTTAGGGACCTAATGGTCCCTACATGTGTTAATTATGTTTTAAGTTAATTAATTTTGTTATTAGTGGTTTGGGACCACCTAATTATCAATTTGGGTGGGCCCCACCACCTCTACCCTTGTGTCACTTTACCTAATATCGAATTTGGGCTAAATGTGGCAATTTCAAGGGCTTCTTTTCACTTTGGGGTCTCCCTTACATGGAAATAGACCTCTTGGACCCTACCTATGGGTAGGGGGTCTCTTTTCAAGGTCAAATGGGATTTTCCTCCCATTTGACCCCTCTCATGTCACCATCTTATAAGGATGGTTGTTTTTTGTGTTTTCTTAAAAGATGAAGGGTGTTGGATTATTAGCATTTTAGGGAATTTGGGAGATTACCTCCAAAATGGGTTTTGTTTTATACTCATTGTGATTTTGGGAATATTTTGTTGGGAGATGAGATGGGTGACACATGTCACCCTCTCATTTGTGAGGATTGGTGACTTGTTCTTATTTTTATACTCCCTCATGGAGAGGGGTAGGAATTTTGGCTTGTCATTTTTACTCTTGGAGTTGGAGTGGAGAGCTTGGAGCTTAGAGCTTGGGAGCTAGGGAGAGCTTGTTGTGCTTGAAGTTAGATTTCTTGTTTTGAGGTAGGCTTCATACTCTTGTTTTTTTTCCATAGTATAATGTGAAGAGAAATAATGGTTGTTGAAAATTTTTTGTTGCATGTTTGATTGTGGGTGTATTGTGTGATTGTTGTTCCTTTCTTTTTCTCCAATCCATCCTACTTTTGAGGTGGATTTTTGGAATTGTATGGGGAAGAGGGAGGAATGTTCCCTCTTACACCACATGGCTTGATGGGAAAGCCATGATGGTATTCATTTTTATTCCTCCCCTCATATGGTTTGATGTGGAGAAGGATTGTTCATATGGTTTGAACCTCCTCCATCCTTGGCAAGGAAACCATGTATGGTTTGAAAATCCTTCCAAGGAGGAGGCTTGGTGTTTGGGATGGAGTGATAAGGAGGGTATTTTTGAATGGAGAGATAAGGAGGGCATGTTGGAGATTTTATAGTGTTCCTATGGTTGGTTCACATTTTGGATTCTTATGGGCTCCTTGCCACTCTTCCCCTTGGAGGAAAACATGGATTTTTTCCTCATGTGATAAGTGTTGTTCATTTTTTGTCATGTGTGTTATTTGGCACCCTATTTTCCCTTTTCTTGTGCATTCTTGAGGCTTGTTACTCTCTCTCCATGGGCTTAGAGGGAGGCTATCATGTCCTCCATTTTTGGAGATGACATGTGATGATGGCATTTGGTTGGGAGGAAACTAGTCCCTTATTATTTTGTGCATGAAGACTATTTTGGAGTGAAAACTTGTAGATTTAGCATTAGAGCTTGGAGAAGAAAATTTTAAATTTTTGACTTTTTGTTCCCCATTTTGGGGAGGCTTATCCTCTTGATTTTTATTATTCTTTTGTAATGATGTTATAGTTATTATTCTTATCTTGTTTCCTATCTTGGGATGAAGCTTGTATCTTGCACTTGAATATGTTGAGTCATGTTATCCTCTCTTTGAGAAGGAATATTGGCATATTGTAATCTTGACTCTTCATGTTGTAATAAACTCATATCCTTGTTTTTGAGCATGTTTGTAAATATTATTTTAAGGAAGTTATGGGTATGCTTGTATTCATTGAAAGACATATTGTAAGGCTTTGGCGATGGGTTGGGAGGGTTGCATTATCATTTGTGTTGAATTGAAGATTTGAAGAAATGAATGCATGTTTAGCACATGGACTTGGTTATATTTGTTCTATTGTTTAACTATTGGATTGAGAGAAAAGAGTCTCTTAATTAGTAGTCATTGTGTTTATCAAAGGATGATTTTACTTGTATGAGTTATGGAAATGAAGAAAGTAGTTTTTGTGTGCCTTTCTAAGAATCTCATAGCAATAAAATGTAAAGTGATAGTAGAGATTTTAGTTTGTATAAAAAGGAAGATTATATTGTTAAGATTCTTACTAGTCCTTTTTATAAACTTTGAGAGTGAAATTTATTTAAGTAAGATGTAAAGTTAGATAAAATTTCCCTCTTCATTTTTCAAGAAACATAGTGGTTAGGAAAATCAATAAAGCTTATTGGTGAAAGGTTTCTCTTAATTTAAATCCCTTGCATTTTGTGTCCAAATGGTTGAATGCTTTAAATCTATCTCTTGAAATTATTGCCCCTTTTATTCTATTTTATGAAGTTGTATTCCATTAAAGGAAAATGAGAATTAGGGAGATTATAATAAAATTAGTTTTCATGGTAATATCCTCTTTATTATCTTTGTATAAGCATTCAAACTAGAAAATAAATATTATACTTATATATAAATATATATAGGAATATAAATAATAAATATATATATGTATATATGTATATATATATATATATATATGGAAAGATACTTTCTTTTGATAATCGATATATTATCATTGTGAGAAAATGTAGGAACACATACATTTGTAAATACATTTTTTGTAAGTGAAAAACGTGTGTGTGTGTGTGTGTGTGTGTGTGTGTGTGTGTGTGTGTGTGTGTGTGTGTGTATCTATATGGTTATACATATATGTATATATACATGTATGTATGTATGTATGTATGTATATATATATATATATATATATATATATATATATATATATATGTATGTATGTATGTGTGTGTATGTATGTATATGTATGTGTATATATGTATGTATATGTATATATGTATGTATATATATATTTATATATTTATATTTATATATATTCCAATATATACTATAATATCTACCTATATGAAAATGGGGGAAACACAAAATTTATATCACTTGTTTATTTTGAAATCTCTTATTATTTAATATTCCATGATATATATATATATATATATATATTTTTGCAATATATTTATCGATCCGAAATAGTCTCGATTGTGAGTTTGAAAAATATTAGGGCACAAATTATTGGGGGTTGTATACACCTCCCCCTCGGCCATTTATTTGAACTTAGAGTGGTGTGGCCATGGCCACACCATTCGCCCTCGCCACATAACTCGTCGCAACCTTATGTTACCGCGTCTCACTTCCCTCCCCCTCGCGAGACCCCTTGTGATCCAATGCCACCCTCCTCCACACAAGTCTGCGATCACTTCTTCCCCATGGCTACCATTTAACCGTGTCACCATTTTTCTCAAGTGTCGGCTTTTAGTCACCCACTGTAATAAAATTTTTATTTAAATAAAGAGGTAATATATATATCAATATATGTCCATAAAATATTTGGTTATTTTCCAACAAAAAAGAAAGGAATAATAAAACCCTAGATGGGGAAAATAACCCTACAATTATCGAATAGGGGAAATCCCTTCCTCTATGAGAAGGAGCACCAAATTTCTCCATGGATTCTTCATTCTCCTCCATCCTTCTCCTAAACCCTACATGTGAAAATGAAAAGGAGAATAAAGAAAAGAAAAATTTATAAAACTTTCTTAAGGAAAATTAGAGATTTTTAGAATGACCAGGATCTAGGGCTTAGATTCATTTAATCCAAGGGTGGATATAAATTCCTCATACCTTTTAAGTTATGGGATTTAATGAATTAATGGGGGTGTGGGGTGAATAAATTTAATGGGTACATTAGACTTATTTAGTGGCCATGTTAGGTTTTGACTTTGATGTGTCCCTTTAGATATTGGTTAAATAAATAAATGTTTTAGCATGGGTGCAATTGGGTTAAATACTTGGGGAAATTAAAATATTAAATTAGGAAATACATTAAATGTGGAGTAAGGGTGTACCTTAAACTGGTAACATTAGGGAAATTTAAATTAGAAGTAAATTTAACACGTTTAAAAAAACAACAAGAATTATAGGTGTCTATGTTTTGATTTGGTCATACTAATACGGGGCACTACATCTAGTATCGAGATCTCGGGTTACTACATTAGACATTATGGGTAATTTTAAAATCAAATTAATGATAGTTAAATCAATAAAAAAAACCTTTTAAATCATTTCTACTACTTTATATAAAACTCATAACTTGCCTTCCCTTTGTACACATGATTCCTACATATGGTATGAGACTTTGGTCACTCAAGGATTTGGGACATAGGTCACCTACAACCAAGATGTGTGCCCTTGATTTAGGACCATAGATACTGGAGGAATTATAGAATATGATGGGATTTATATATGATCCCTCCACAGGACCATAAGAGGAAATAAATAGGAGGAGAGGATACACCACTAGATGAGGGTGCACACTTGGAGCCACATCAACATGACACTCAGAGATGGGAGAGGTCACGTATCCCCTCTATTCTCACCTTGAGAGAGTGGCATCTCTTCATCATAGATTTTCTCATAGCATTGAGTAACCACTTCATGAGGACTGATCACATTCACCAATTGAGGGGATGGTTGGACATCAACATCAAGATCGTGACACATGTAGTGTGATTAGGGATCTTCTTTGTCTACACTGTTTGCCACTTATAGTGGCACCTCATATGTATTTAGGTTTGAGTCATGGCTCATGATCCTCGACAGATTACTTTGGATTACACTCATATGAGAGCAATGTCAAGGCTAGGTTCATTATACACCTCCTCCGTGATACAACAGGCGTATGGTGGAGGAATGAGGAGTGAAAGCTCCATTTGAGTAGAGATATGGTGACTTAGGAGCTATTTGAGGATTCCTTTAGATCCGATACATGTCGATAACTTTTTTCATATGAGGATCGACGAGTTCCATGATCTGATAGGGTTCAGGCATGGTTGCACAGTATAAGAGCCGATTTATGGATTTATTGTAGTATGTAGATTATCTTCAGGATGAGAAATTACAAGTCAACAAGTTCATTTGGGGATTAAATGTAGATATAATTACGGGATTTCAGGATGTTATCTCCTTTGACACTTGAGAAGGTCGTAGAGAAGGCATACCTAGCTAAGGAGAACATGAACAAGGCCCAAGAGAATAGAGATAGGAATATGGGTAAGTTTCAGGAGAGGATGCAATCATTTTAGGATCAGAGGTCATGGGGTACAACACCATCCCTAGAGGATGATTCAGGCCTCCAAAGTAAGTCTCGAGACCTCCACCTCACACCCAACATAGTCAGTCACAACACCACACACATTAGCAACACATGACAAGGAAGACATAAAATATGCAGAGAGGAGGATTTCAAGGAGGTTTTGGTGGGGTAGAGAAAGGAGACAGTCACCCAGCAGGCAGCCTGATGAGCTTGTACTCGGTAGTCTACTAGATTCATGCCAACATGTTTGGTACACCAAAGTACATAAGGAACCCCTTGTCGGAGGGGGTTCACAATATGTTTTATTTTTTGGTCCCGTTATCACTATGTGTATATGTGTCCACAAAAATCTACAACCATTGATAGACATAGAGATCATATCTCCTAGAAAAGTGGATGGCATATATAGGACGTGCCCATTGTGTATACACAATAGTAGATCACAACTAGGTCGAGCATAAGACATGATTATTGAGATGACATGTACTATTATGGGTATTTTTGTCTTAGTTATTTTTATTTAGGTGCATCAAATTCATTTATATCACCTTCTATAGTGGACCAGTGTGGGCTAGTGGTGGCTAGGTAGCCAGATAGTTGGCAGGTCAAATTAGATTTTGGGGCTAAAATCACAGTAGATACCTACGTGGAGATTTCTATAATCTATTTTGGAGTATTCTCCACTACCTTGGACATTCGAGTGTTGCCTTTAGGATCCTACGAGGTTTTTCTGGGCATGGATTGTCTTGAGTCTCATCAGGCCAAAGTAGATTGTAGGAGTAAGATCGTTGAGTGTCAGGTTGACCTTGGGAATTTAGTGGCTATTTCTGGGATGTAGAGGCCTATCTAATTAGATATGATCTCGCCTAAGAAATTCAAATAGAGCACACACAAGGGATGTTGGTTGTTTGTGATTACAATCAATGATCGATCAAAGAGTACTCTAGAGCATTAATATTGAGGGAGTTTATAGATGTGTTTCTAAGCGAGCTTCCTGGATTACCACCCATAGAGAGGTGGATTTTATGTTCATGAATAAATTAGATATCTATGGAAATGAATATAAAACATATAACCTCAAAGCATGAACCTAATCTACACAAAACCATCATGATAATAGCTAAACAACACTAACATTTATCATTGTATGAACTAGAATAAATCTAAACTAACATGATAAAGCTACTCTCTACTCTTTAGATTACTAATTAAGAAATTGAACCTAAAATATCAATTTAGCAATCAAAGGGGTGATTAGTTGTTTATGGTTCTCAAGCTTTAAGAATGGAGTCTCTTCATTAATGGTTTGAGGCCAATGGTTCTCTCCATATTACTTAAAGTTGGATTATGGATGTAAATGGAGGCTATTAGATCAAGATAAATGAGGGGGTAAGCTAAAGATCAAATGTATAATTAGCTTAAAGCTGAAAAAATTGAATCCCTAAAGCTATGTGTTCTTAGTGTTAATAAGATATCCTAAGTGTGAAGGTGTAAGGTTGAATGGGAAGGCTTAGCCTTCTATTTATAGTTTTTGGTTTGGGAAGATTTGGAATTCTTTTGCATGTGGGACTAAAGTCTAAAAAGCACTTTAGGATTAGGAACTAAGTAAACATGCTTTAGAATAGTTAAGATAGGATTTAGGATAGTTAAGCATGATTAGTGAGTGATTAGAGACACATTGAGAGTTGGGAAGAGTTTGGTTAATCATTTGTGAGTGATAGATAGCCTAGGAAGCTTGCTAAAAAGTGGTCGAGAGAGAAATAGGGAGGTAATGCATGGTCAAAAGGAGGAATGTTTAGCTAATAAGAGAGATGTTAGCTAAATGGGTTGAATATAGGAGGAAAAAGACCGAAAGAGGGTTGTGAATGGGCATCCGAGAATAGAAAAAGGATAGATAATTAACAAAGTTTCATTAATAAGTTTAATTGGAGGAAATGCTAGGTATAAGCATGTTTTAGGTGTCTACGCTTACCCCTCTTTGGGTGGCATAAGTGACGTAAATTCAAAGATAGTAGACAAGCATAAACAAGTAAATTTTTTGAAAGGGTATAAGAAAAATGATTAGATTTAAGGATGCCCCCTTGATTGTCGATGGGGTGATGGAAGAACTCGATTGACGATTGAAAATATGAAAGAAAGAAAATAGAAGAAAGAATAATGTGAAGAAGAAGAAAAGGGATATATAAGAAAAGGAGTATGAGGAAGGGGAATGAGCTAACATCCATCTAGTTCCTTTTAAACAACTTTATTTTTCATCATAGTCCTAGTGATCTTCATCATTAGTCCTTATTAAAAAGAATTAAAAAGTGTAGTATGACATGAAAATCCATATACGAACAAATGTCTATTGCTAAAAGCACCAACTCCATGCAACATACAAAATGCAATGCAATACAAAAAGTAAAATATTCCCAACTCTATGCAACATACATTCTCAATGTAATACGAGAAAGTAAACAAGCCAAACATAATAGCAAAACAAGTACCATGTTTTTATCAAGCTTCGATTATAAGCTATTTGAATTAAAACAAGGGTTAATGATGATGCCCCAAGAAAATTGTACATGTGAGGGGAATAACAAAGGACAATTGGGTACGATGAAAAAGTAATGTGCAATAAAAAAATAGTACCGTGAAAGTTGTTGTGCCCTAGAGTAGATGAAGTAATCAACTTAGATTTTTTGATGGAGGTGGATCAAGATGATCCGTGAGTCATGCATATGAACATGTGAGACCAAAGAGCAACGATTTGTAGGATGATTTTCAATTTTTGAAGTTTTCTGAAACATATTTGAATAATTTTGTGATTTTGAAATTTTTTTGAAACTATGTACATGAAGACAAAGAAATGTGGATACCCTTAGTGATAGAAGGGATGTACAAGAAAAATGCCATGTATGCTCAAGAAAGTGAAGATGCAAAATGCCCTAGCATTAGGTGGGAGTATTTGAAGGAAAATATTCATGCACCGATGATGAATGGGGAATTAATGCCAATATGAATACGTTCCACAAGATGATGAACGTAAACCAATAAAGTGTTGGGAAGGAGAAAGGATGACCCCAGTGTAAGTAAGTTGGCTAAGAAACACATGATAGAAAGGAAGTAGACAAATTTTTTTTGTGAAAGGGGACAAAGGTGTCCACAAATATGGCCAAAAGGTAATACCATACACATGGATGTTCTAAATGAAGTAGAAAAATGATCAATGTTATGAATGTAGATTAGAAGCCTCACAATGAAGAAGTGATTATCCAAAGGCACAAATCGTGAGACAAGACATGCACTAAAGAAAGATTTTGAACAAAGGCAAAAAAAGACACTTGGTAACCTACTAATTCATATTCACTCACAAAAATCCAATGTGTGCATGTGGAATTTATTAACTCTTGAAGGGAATATTTAATAGGCAAAAAATGAGGAAAAACTATCCAATATGTAGAATGATTTATTTTGATATGTGATTTATGAATGGAGGGTGGAGGGAGAGATGTAAATTGATCCACTTCCAGCCAGGTGTCCATAGCCCTGACATAGATGCATTTTATTCTAATTGCAACATTTCTCTATTGCCAAATAGGCATCTATAGCCCCGATATAGATTATTAGAAATACCCCAAGAGAGAGTTACATATCAATTTGCATTTTCTTTTTAGCTTTTAGCATTTGATTTTTGAGTGATTTTTTTTTCTTTACGAAAACTTTTTTAGTTCTCTTGTTTAACAAGGGTTAAGAAAGTGAGATGGATTTATGGAAGGAGGTGGAAGTGATTTTGATGACAAAATTGGATAGTGTCAACAAATATGTCCAAAATTTTTCACAACAAGTGTATTAGATGTTGAGCATGATAAGATCTCTAAGAGGCCGGTCATTCTTTAATTTACCAAGGTGATAAAAGGCTAGGGTCAAACAAAACCATAGAGATAAATGCCATAAAATGTGTGAAAAGGCTAAGCATAATATCACCAAAGGGATGAAAATGGAAGATGTTAGGAATTAGAGAACAAAGAACGTAAAAAATGTGGAAACTATATAGCAGAATTATACTTGTAGAAATATAATACAGTAAATAAATAATGCACAAAAGAAGACAAGACAAGATTTAATGTGGTTCACCCAATGTGGGCTACGTCACCAAGAACTTGCTCAAATTTTATCATCAACAAGAGTAAAACAACTCTCAGTATTCTCTCGATTATGAACTCACAATAGAATTCCAAAGATGTTAAACCACATCTAAACCACAATTGACACCCAATTTTTAACCTTGATCACTCTTGATCACCTCTTGATCACTAAGACTCAAGACCTCTTGAACACTCAAGATATCTTCAAGATACCCTAACACCTCTATTTATAGGATTAAAATCCTTTTAAGAAGTCTTAAAGATGACCCTAGAAGTTTGAAAGTCATGATCTTTTAACTTCCCATGGCTAGAAAACATCCCGATGTTAACAACCAATTAACAACATGTTAACAGCAATGACAAAGTGACTGCACAACAACATCATAGAAAATGACTACAGAATGCTCTTGAAGTCTCCAAACTTAACCATTTGAGCTCCAACACTTCAACATTGATTTAAGAAGACCAAAAATAGGCTCCACACCCCAACAATCTCCCACTTGGAGACTGTTTCCACTGAGAAAAGTTCTTAACCCTTCATTATCAACCATGAAGGCTAATCAAAGTTGAACACAACTTCAACTTCTCCCTTGTGACCACCTTGGTCATCATATCACGAGATTCTGACTAGTATGAATCTTTTCTAGCTTCAACTTATCTTCTTCCAAAGCTGCCCGATGAAATGATATCTCAGCTGAATGTGCTTCATCCTAGAGTGGAAAGTGGAGTTCTTCACCAAATGAATAGCACTCTGACTATCACTATGTAGTCTCCCAACTTCCTACTTATGCCCCAACTCATCAAGCAATTGTTATAGCCAAATCATCTCCTTGCTTGCCTCTATGGCAGCAACATACTCAACCTCTGTGGTTGATAAAGCCACAACCTTTTGTAACCATGAAATCCAACTCACCGTTGTATCACCAACCATAAATACATAACCTATCATGCTCCTCCTACTGTCCAAATCTCTGCCATGTATGAATCTACATATCCATGTAATGTAGTGTCTAATCCATCGAAACACAATGTTGTTCCCATGGTCCCTCTCAAATACGAAGGATCCACTTTATTACTGCCAGTGCTCTCTACCTAGATCACTCATAAAACTTGCTCACTACTCCCACTGCATGGGAAATGTCAGGTCTAGTGCATACCATAACATACATCAAGATACCAACTGCTAATGAGTATGGTACCCTAGACATATGGATTTTATCCTCCTCATTCTTGGGACTCTACTCCTTTGATAATTTAAAGTGACCTACCAAAGGAGTACCAACCGATTTAGCATCCTGCATACTAAACCTCTCCAAGACCTTCTTTATGTACTCTTCTTGAGATAATACCAGCTTCCTCTCCTTCCTATTCCGAGTTATTCTCATACCAAGGATTTGTTTTTTTGCCCCCAAATCTATCATAAAGAAAAGAGTCACCTAGTTACTTCTTGAGTACCTTTATTTCTTGCATGTTCTTCCTTGTAACAAGCATATCATCTACATACAAGCACATAATAATATAACTACCATCAAGAAACTTCTTGATATACACACAATGGTTTGAGTGACACCTGGAGTAACCCTGATCCTACATAAATCTATCAAACTTCATGTACCACTTCCGTGGAGCTTGTTTCAGGCCATATAAGCTCTTCTTCAATTTGCACACTAACCTCTCCTTCTCTTTGACCTCATAACCTATGGGCTGCTGCATGTATAATTCCTCCTCCAACTCACCATGAGGAATGAAATCTTCACATCCAACTTTCTAAGTGCAGGTCTTCTTCTACAACTAAACCAAGAACAATCCTAAGAGAAGTCATTTTAACAAAAAGAGAAAAATTTCATCAAAGTCTATACCTTTATTCTATACAAATCCCTTGACCACCAACCGAGCCTTGTATCGTTTCCTGCCTCCATCTTCCTCTTTGATTCTATACACCCACTTTTTACAATGCTCTCTTTCCCTCTGGTAGCTCCACCAGATCCCAAGTTTGGTTTTCCATAAGAGATCTATGCTCTTCATCCATGGCCTACTCCCACTTCTTCCTAGCATCCACCTGCATTGCTTCCTCAAAGCACTATGGCTCTCCACTATTAGTGAGCAATAAATAATTCAAAGATGGAGTAAATTGTTTAGGTTCCCTTCTTACCCTAGAAGACCTTCTCACCTCAGGAGTTTGGGGTTCCTAATGAGTAGGTACCTGAATTGGTTGTGAACATGCTGAACCTAAACCAGCCCCTTAGACACCTTGTTGTCCGCAATGTCCTCTAACACTATGTATTCTTTCTTTGATTCCTCTTTCTATTCTTGTAACTGATCTTTATACATGATTTTTTCATTAAAGATGATATCTCTAGACCAAAATATTTTCTTATCTTTAAGACTCCAAACATGGAAACCAAAATCATCTTCACCATATCCAATAAAGGTGCATTTCTTAGACTTAGCCTCTAACTTGGTCCTATCATCTTTATCAATGTGAACAAATACCTCACATCCAAATAATCTAAGAAATGAGTAATCAATTTTCTTACCAAACCAAGCCTCCTCAAGTATACCTCCATCCAAAGCCATAGAGGGTCCTCTATTAATCAAATAAATAGTTGTTCTTACCACTTCACCCAAAACATGAGTGGTAGTCCCGCATGTAACCTCATGCACCTAGCACACTCCATGATTGTCTGTTCATTCTCTCTAACACTCCATTTTCTGTGGAGTATTTGGAACCGTTCTTTTCCTGTGGATCCCATTTACCGAATAGTAATCAAGAAATTCATTCTTTGTAATATTCCCTCCATTATCGACTGAGACATTTCAACTTGAGACTGTTTCATTCTCAACCAAGGCTTTCCATCTTTTGAAAGTTTCAAACACATCATATTTCTTTCTAATGCAATATACCCAAACTTTTCTAGTTGCATCATCAATGAAAGTGACATAATAACATGAACCACCAATAGATTTTACCTTAGCTGGCCCCCATACATCTATATGCACTAACTCCAACTTACCCTCCTTCCTGGTAGGTCCAACCTTGAGGAATCTCACCCACTTTTATTTCCCATAAACATAGTCCTCACAAAAGTCCAAATCTAACTCCTTTAATCCGGGAAACTTGTCCTTTATAATCTACATGCCCTTATGACTCATATAACCAAGTCTCTGGTGCCACAAATGTTTCATCTCCATCTGCAGCAACTAAATTGTAATAATCAGCACCATTGGTTAAATACAAAGTACCAATTTTCTTACCTCTTGCAACCACAAGAGCTCCCTTGGTAACCTTCCAAGAATCCGAAATAAAACTAACGCATACTGACCATCACTACCCCTTTGTCTAGCTGATATCAAGTTGCCTCAACTTAGGCACATGCCGATGTCCTTAAGTAGCCATGTGTTCCCATTTTGCATTTTCACCTAAACACAACCTTTCCCTACTATGTTGCATGGTTCATCATCACCAAGATATACATGTCCAAAATCACCTTGAACAAAATCAATAAAGTAATGTCTATGTGGGGTGGCATGGAAAGAAGCCCCTGAATCTAACACCTAAGATTCAATAATATTATCTAAAGAAAGAATTAAGGCATCCTGACAAACATCACCTGCTACCAAATTTACCTCTTTAGTTTCCTCCTTGTTCTTCTTATCCCGAAGAGCCCAACAATCTTTCTTAGCATGACCAACCTTCCCACAGTGCCAACATTCTAACTTACTCTTGGAATTTGACCTTCCATGATCATTCGACTTCCCATGGTTACCTTTCCCTTTGTTCTTTTGTCTCCCTCTACTCTCCACTATCAAAGCATTTCCAGAAGTAGAAGAATCTTTGGTGCTCTTCCTTTACATTTCCTCACTTAGGATCACACCTATTACATCCTCAAACTTCAGCTTTGAGTTATTAGAGACCAATTACTTACACCATAATCAAGTTGTCCCGGCCATTTATCCGGCAAGGAGCACAAAATCAAAAAATCCCTAACCTCATCATCAAATTCAATTTTTATCGAGTTTAACATACTCACAACCGTATTAAATTCATTCAAATGATCAGCAACAGAACCATTCTCAGACATCTTCATATTAAATAACTTTTTCATCAAAAATATTTTATTAGAGGCATAGGGTTTTTCATATAACTTCCCCAACACACTCATGAGACCTTCGTGGTCTTCTCTTGTGATATGTTGAAAGCAACCGAAGATGCAAGGCATAAACAAATTTCCCTAAGCACCTTTCTATCCAGTAACTCCCAATCCTCATCCGACATGGTTGTAGGTTTCTTTGCTTTTCCAGCCAAAGGAACATGGAGGTCCTTCTGATATAAGTAATCCTCCATTTGCATCTTCCACAAAACTAAATTTATACCCATTGAACTTCTCAACCCTCGATCTTCCCTCATCGCCATAATCCCACTCAAGCTAAAATTTCCCTGTGATTTACAACTTCAGCAAAAACCACCAAAGCTTTGATACCAATTGTTAGGAATTAGAGAAAAAATATGTGGAAACAATTCCTCAAACCACAACAGTAGGAAACTATATAGCATAATTATACTTGCAAAAATATAACATCATAAATAAATAATGCACAAAAGAAGACAAGACAAGATTTAACGTGGTTCACCCAATGTGGGCTACGTCCACCAAGAACTTGCTCAGATTTTATTATCAACAAGAGTAAAACAACTCTCACAATCTTCTCTCAGTTATGAACTCACAACATAATTCCAAAGATGTTAAACCACATCTAAACCACAATTGACACCCAATTGCTTAATCTTGATCACTCTTGATCATCTCTTGATCATTAAGACTCAAGACCTCTTAAACACTCAAGATATCTTCAAGATACCCTAACACCTCTATTTATAGGATTACAATCCTTTTAAGAAGTCCTAAATGACCTTAGAAGTTATGAAAGTCATGATCTTTCAACTTCCCATGGCTGGAAAAATAGTCCCGATATTAACAACCAATTAAACAGCATGTTAAGAGCAACATCGTAGTAGCGACACAATGATCGCACAGCAACGTCACAAAAAATGACTGCAGAATGCTCGAAGTCTACAAACTTAACCGTTCAAGCTCTAACACTTCAACATTAATTGCAAGAAGACAAAAAATAGGCTCCACACCACAACAAAATATTCCTTGCAAAAGAATGATAAGAAAGGGAAGAAAGAACATCCATGTGTACGTAATACCTAATTGTAATGTTGGATCTTTATATCTTTGATTTTTTTATGTTTTTCTCAATTTTTTTTTGCCTTTTTTTATTTTTTGATAGTTTTTGGAAAGGTGGGACCAAAAAAGTCACTTGGTGTGATAGGATCCAACAACAATGTTTGTGACTTCCTGATAAGGGAGATTAAGTGTGTTTTTTTATCAAGTGTCAATATCTCGATCTTAATGATCATGGTCATCTCGTACTCAACAAATGTTTGTGATTTATCTTGAAACGTGGATTTTTTATATGGGATATTGAGTTCCCTATCTAGAGGTTTATGTAATTTGCAACATACTTGATGGTTACATGGATGTGCATTCTTGAATTGTGCTTGATTTTTAACCTTAAGATTGTTGGAATTATTGGGAAATTTAGAGCTCTTGGAATGTGTAACTTGAGCTTGATGAAGAAGTTCATTTGGGTTTTTATAAGCTGATGTGTGACCTGTTTGATCCTAAGAGGTGGGAGAAGAATGTGAATGTTTATGATGATATGATGGATGAAGAGAATATGGTCAAGGATTGAAGAGTATGTGCTTTACCACGATGTGAGCAGTGTGATAGAAGAAGATGATGGGATATTAAGATATGGCCCTAAGATGGAATAAATTGGGCTATAAGGACATGGACCAAGAATAGAAGATGATGGTGTCCCATAGATGGAAGAGGATGAAGGGCTACTAGGATGACCCAATAGAAGAATAGAATACCCCAGGTGAGGGAATAATAGGGTAGGCGTGGCCCAAGAAAAGAAGAATATGGGAGGGACTACTAATGTGTCCCATAGAGGAGGGACTAGAAGGTGATATATGAAGAGGATGAAGGGATAATATGTGTCCCAAAATAGAAGGTAATGGGATCCCAAGAGGTGACCCATAATTAGAAAATGGAGGGCTACCCGGGGGGTGGCTCTAGGATAGAAGAAGAATACGATAGGATACTCAGCAGGTGACCTAAGGTGATATTTTGATTGAGGAATGATGATAGATAAGGAATGATTGGGTAATGAGAAGATAGGCCATGGATCAATGCTAGACCCCAGAATCTCATCATGCTCAGAGGAAGGTGAAGATGGAATGCCAGAAGAAGATTCAAGTTCCATGACCTTAGGATTTTCATTTACGTTATGATAAAAGGAATCAACTTCTTCCTCCCCATATGCAAGCGTATCGAGTTCTAGAAATAATCCTTGTTTGTAATCCTCTAGAGGGATATCTTCATGTATTCTAATTATTCCTTCATTCTGAGAGAAATCAACCAGTAGAGGTGTTTGTTCTTCAACCATAAGAGGTTGAATAGAAGAAATGGTTTCAACAAGAATGCAAGTTTTAGAAGACAGGTGATGATGTAGATGAGGGGAAGGTTTGACCATATCACTTCCATGAATAGTTTTGATAGTTCTTTCAAAAATATATCTTAGCACATGGCTTCTTTCTAATGGTTTGACGTGGTCACAAACATTGATCTTTAGAATATTCATGAAGATATGATAAGGTATGAATGAAATGACTTAGAGGAAAAAGAGGAATTGGATCCTGATTAATAAAAGAAGATGACTCGAGATACATAGTAGACTTAGAGGCATGCATCTCATGAATGTATGATTTGGAACCAGACCTAGGTCATTTTTCTATAAGACTACATAATGTAGGTTGGAAAGTAGGATCACATAGCCATCTGCATTAAGTTGTGACATAGGAGTCAAATTGGATGATTGAATAGAGGGAATCCAAGTCGTGGAACTCTTTGATAAAGGGGTTGTCGAGGTGATTGATGAAGGAGGTCATGCGAATAAAGGGAGGACCTTGACTCAAGAACCAAATTATATTTTTGATCAAAGGAACTTGGATTCGGAAAATTATTCAAAGGAGGAAGACATTGTTGAAGTGATTTGGAATAAAGTTCTTGTGAAGGAATAGAGGATTGTGATTCAAGATTTGATCTAGGGGTATTCAAACAATAGTTTAGATCTGAATCTTCAAAAGAAGAGTGGAGATCCGAATAGTAGTTTTGATTTGAATGGAATAAGAGTGGTGAAACTAAATAATAATTTTGATCGAAGTGTCCAAACCATACCACCAACTATGAGATAAATACGGGAACAAGGTACCCGAATAGGCCCTCTAGTGTGCGAATAACCAAATGAGACTTAGTCGTAATGGGAATTTTTTATTTGAATTCCTAAACCTAGGTTTCATAGTTTTATGAGTGTGAGGAACTATGTGATAGTCATTCATTGTTGGTGTCATTTAGGTAAAAATTCCTATACCTAGATAGTTTGATCAAATTTATTTAAAGTGAAGAACACTCGATGTCGATTTGGGTAGCACAATGGCATCCAACTAGACATTCATCGTGAGTATGGATATGCGTACATGATTTTATAAAGAAGTTCCAAGGAAAATAGATATCATGACAACGTAATCTCTATGAGATTAAAAGGATTCTCTTAGAAAACAAGTTTTCTAGATGAATGATCATAATGAACAATCGTGAAAGTTTGAAACACAAAGCCAATCAATAAGGAAATACTACATGTGTAAAATGTGTGTGTAAAAATGATAGTTCGATGTAAAGATGATCAATCAATGTCAATACTTACGTGAAGCTTCAAAATTAACAAGGCATAAATATTCACAAAGGGTAGATGTGACTCCCAATTAGAGGATACCAAAAAAGTTTATCAATAACCAATTTGAAATGTCAAAGGGAGAGGATTACAAATGTAAGCCACATAACCACACCAATTGGACACATTAATCAAGATTCATGAAGAAGTGAGATATTAGTGCCAAAGTGGTATCAAAACGACACAAAAAAGTAAGTGACACTCTTCAATATTTTGGAAAATGTTGAAGTAAAACTAAGTCAAAGTATACTAAGGATGTGCTAAAATGTGGGTAATGTAATGACATAATGAGGAAACTTAGATCATGTTTACGAGAAATATGACGTAAGTATTTTAATTGTGTCGAGACAATGTGAACAAGGTAACATGTCAAAGGGAGATCAAATGATGAATCAATCCTAACTATGATGATGATCTTGAAATCAAGATCAAGTGGCCATCAAATATATAAAGATGTATCCACGCACTTTAGACATTTAACAACTCAGCCACAAACATGGATGAGTGTAAACAGAACAAAAAAGTGGTGAACACTATCTATGAAAACACTCTTGAAAGATGCCTTCTTTTTTCCCAAATGGGAAACAAGAATGCAAAGGTATAGATCAAAAGATGAAAATAAACTAAGCATCACTTAGGCAGAGTTTTACCTCGTCCTAAGGCGAGAAAGAAACCAAATTAAGTGATGCGTCTGTTTAATTTTGTGATGAGTGACACTTAGATAAAACTTAAGTGGATTCATTACCATGTTTGAAAAACAAGGCTTTGAATCTAAACAAGTTATCACTTCATGATGGTGAAATGTGACAATGGACTTTGCGAAGTGGGCTCTAAGACAAAATGTCTTTCCTAAGTAGATCACTCAACTAGGTGTCAACAATTTGTCTAAATGCAAGCTCAATTTACCCAAATAGTCACACTGACTAGTTTGGGAGTATCTCGGATTTAATTTACCCCCTTTTAATACAATGAGAAACTAGCGCGTTTAGTTTTATCATCACCTTGGGGTCATAATATGGAAAAATTTGACTCTAGCTTGCAATGTAAAATCTAGTCAAGTGGGTAGCGAAGTGCTTTTTGTTTCATCCACGAGGTTACTCAATGGTGGGTTATTTTAGGGTTCCTAGAACCACCCCCATTGTTGTATCTTAAGGTGTTATGCCAAAGGGGTTATATTCTAGTTGAGCGGATAGGACATACCCTTTTTGAAACCTGCAATACAGTGTGATGAAAGTGGTTCATTTTTAATCTTTCTTAGCTTAATGTGGTTTTAATTAGCACACCATTTGGAAACCTAAAATCAAACATGCATTAGTGGGTTTGTGTTTTGAACCTTCCTTCTTTCAAAGATGAGTTTTGGTTATACATGCAAGGAGTTAGTAGTTTTCCACAAAATATCATGATATCAAAAGAGATTTTCCGTGTTGTTTTTATTCTTAAGATCACCAAAAAGGCACGAAGGAAGAGCATACACAAACGGAGACCAAAATAAAACAATATATGGAAAATAATTTAGTGTTTTGTAAAAGGAAACTCATTTTAGCCAACTTTGAACTTTAAACAATTTTAAAGCTTAAATTGAAGTGTTTTAGAAGAAAAATATAATGTTTTTTATTCCCAAGATCACCGAGAAGGTGCGAGGGAAGAGCATACGTGTTTAAAAGGACCCTTAAAAATGAAAAACATGAACACTCAACTAAGTTAGCACAAAAATATGATGGAAAAGAAACCTACAAATCACTATTAGAACTGCGCAAAAGTTAGAAAACTACAAAAATCATAAAATTCTAGAAATCTATTTTTAGTAGTTTTTAGTATTTTGCATTTTCAAAGGTCTCCGAGGCATTTTGGGATTTTGATGATAGAAAAAATGATACTAAAGGTATATTAATTTTGGAACTTCCCTTGCAAATTTCACTTTGTTCTTTTCCGATGCCCATTCAAGTTCTGAAAACAGCAATTGAGCGAGGAGATATGACCCAAACTAGGAGCACTAAAAATAAGAGGAATAAATAAAGATCAAACGAAACACCTCCACATTTAGAATGACACATGTGCACCCCAACCGAAAGATAAACACCCCAATCGATGAGTAGTGCATGGCAAAAAATATGACAGTGAGTTTCAACACATGCATGGTCCAGAGAGATAGGTATGATAGGGTTTCAACGGAGACGCCTCCTTCCCAACGGATACACTTGCAATCAAAATATGAATCAACACAGTATGCCAAAAATACACTGCGCATCTAGAGGCGAGTATGCCGATAGTCAATGGAGATGCCAATATTTTGATAAGTATTGACCCTTTGTAAATGACATGTCAGTGAAAAATACACCTAGCAGTGCGTGACCGATTCGACATGTGTGTTAGGGTTTTGATAGAGATGCCTCCATCAAGAACTGCGTGTACCCCGTAAAAGCTTGGAAAATCATGGAAATGAAAAATTTAAAAGATCAAACAAGTTAGTTTTTAATAATGAAAGCCTATTTCTAGCTTAAACCCATTAAATGCTTTAGCAAAAGGAAAAAAAAAGCTCTTTTAAAATGTGAAATTTGTTAAAAGACAAGATTTTAAAACCTAGAAAGCATAAAAATGGTTAGAAATGGACATGCAAAGCTTAAAAAGACCTCCATTAATGGAGTATGGACTAAGATTCCCACCGAGTGTGTTAAATGTGTGTAATGAAAACTTTGTTAAAACTATGAACATGGGGTAAGAATCTCTAAAGAAACCCTAAAATCTTTGAAACAAAACAACCTGAAATGACCATCAGATTAGAGATGAACAAGATCCACCTATTTGCATGTATATATAAAGCTTGAAAAAACCAATCAATCTCTAAACATGACTATATTATTTCTCTACTCCATGAAATCTATCTATAAGTTAACCTATTAAATTTATATCAATCGGTTATGTGTTTACTAGTGTTTTAAAATCTTAAGAATGGAAGCTCACCATTAATGGCTTCTCCCATTTACCCAAAGCTTTGAAAGGATTAGAAAATAACAAGTAAATATCTCAAATAAAATTTGAAATGACTCTAAAAATACTTAAGCATGACCTAAATAGGAAATGAGATGAGAGAGAGAGAGTTCTTAGGAAAAGGTGGGAGGGGTATCCTCTATTTATAGTTTTTGGATTTGAGAAAAGGATGTTTTGGATACATGTGGGACTAAAAAGGAGTCAAAAAGTTGATTTTTAGAAAAGCACATTGGGAGGTGTGAAATGGATTTGGAAAGCTAAGTGGCTATTTGGAAAGGTGATATATTTGTTTTAGAAAGTCAAATTCTACTTTAGAAAGTCAATAAGAGGGTTAATTAACCTAAACAAGGTTAATTAAAGGGAAAACAAGCTTATAAAAGCTAGTTAGAGATGGATTAACATGGTTTAGGAGGTTTAGAAGGGGTTAAAAGACTATATTACTAGCATAGTGTAGTAAATTAACATGAGACTAGGGTAGTTAGTATGATCTTAGTAATAAGATCATGTAGACCAAATTATAGGTGTCTATAGATTACACCATAGACCTAGTACCAGGAGCAACGCCAATTTCTAGGGAACCTTATTAGATGATGAATCTAGAGCTTCATGAGCTCAAGATTCAGCTAGAGGATTTGTTAGAGAAGGGCCTTATTCACCCCTATTGTGTCTCCATGGGGGGTGCTAGTTATTTTGTGAAGAAGAAGGATGGTTCTCTCAAGCTTTGTGTTGATTTCAGGAAGCTTAATAAGGTCACAATTAAGAATCATTATCCACTTTTGAGGATTGATGACTTGTTTGATCAGATGAGGGGAGCTAGAGTGTTCTCCAAGATTGATCTCAAGTTAGGATATCATCAATTGCGCATTGTAAATGCAAATATTCATAAAATAACTTTCTGCACTTGTTATGGGCATTATGAGTTCACTTTGTTTTACCTTTTGGTTTGACCAATGCCCTAGTTGTTTTCATGAGCCTCATGAATGGGGTTTTCAGGACCTTTTTGGACCATTTTGTCTTGGTGTTTTTGGATGATATATTGATATATTCTTGTTTTGAGGAGGAACATGAGGAACATTTGAGACAGGTACTATAGGTTTTGAGAGATCATAAGCTTTTTGGGAACCTAGAGAAGTGCAATTTATTTTAATCAGAGATTTAGTACTTGGGTCACATCATTTCAAGTGAGGGTATCTCGGTAGATCCCTCTAATATTTGAGCCATTATTGATTGGTCAACATCCACATCAGTGATAGAGATGATACATTTAATGGGATTAACATGGTATTATTATAGATTTGTAAAAGAATTTTCTAGGATTATGCATCCTATTAATTCTCTTTAGTGAAAAGGGAAGAAATTTATTTGGTCATAGAAATGTGAGCAATATTTTAGTTGTTTAAGGAGCGACTGACAACAACACCTATCTTACCAGTTTTAAATCTAACTCGAGAGTTTATGGTTTGCTGAGATGATTCATTAGAGGGTTTGGGAGTATTCCTCATGTAGGAGTGTCGAGTTATCACTTTTGAGTCATGTGAGCTCAAGGATTATAAGCTTAACTATCCTACCCATGACTTGGAGCTTGCAACAGTAGTTCACGCTCTAGTGTATTGGTGTCATTTCCTTTTGGGTAGACCATTCATTTTGAGGATTGATCATCATATCTTGTAGTATATATTCTTATAGCCAAACATCAACGCTCATCAAGGAAATTGAATGGAATTCTTATGTGAGTATCACATGGATGTCCATTATATCAAAGGAAAGGATAATGTCATTGCATATTCCTTGAGTAGAAAATGATATTGTGATTTCATTATAACTCTATAGTTAGACCTTTGAGGCAGGATTCTTCATCATCTTCAAGGGACAAATTTTATGAGGGTGCTAAGTAGATGTTTGAGTCACAAGGTTCCTTAGAGGGAAGGTATGTAGGGTGTATTTTAGAGGTAGATGGTTTACTTTAGTTTCAAAGGTGCATTTATGTGCCTAAGATAGGTGATCTTCATAGATTCATTATTTTAGAGGCTCATTGAGCCCCATATACATCACATCCAGGAGTGAAGAAGATGCACTCTAATCTAAGAGAATTATATTATTAGCTTGGTCTTTGGCGGGATATAATTTTAGCTCATTGTCTTGAGTGTTAGAGGGTTAAGGTAGAGCATTCCCATCTCGTAGGATTTTTATATCCTCATGACATTCCTGAGTGGAAATGGGATGTCATCTCCATGGATTTCATTATCGATATCCTTATGTCTTCTTATCATCATGATGCCATCATGGTCACTGTGGACAAGTTAACCAATGTTGTGCACTTTTTTCCAACCAAGGTCACCTATAATGCACTCACCATTTCCAAAGTGTTTATGGAATATATTTTCAGATTACACATGATTAAAAGACAATTATTAATGGCAGGGACACCATCTACACTTCAGACTTCTGGACTTCCTTTCAGGCCACTCTGGGAACACAAATTAATTTCATTTCAGCATATCACCTAGAGACAGATGGGTAGACAGAGAGGGTTAATTAGGTACTTGAGGATATGTTGCACATGTATGTGATGGACCAATAGAAGAAGTGGGAGGATTACTTGTACCTTGTTGAGTTTTCCTACAAAAATAGTTATCACAATTCTATTAGTATGGCTCCCTATTAGGATTTGTATGGTGACCTTACAGGACACCTTTGAGTTGGGATAGGCTAGACGACAGGGTTGTACTTGGGATAACTTACCTTCAGGACTTGGAGCAGTAGGTTATATTGATTAGGAAGCATCTTGAGTAGGCTAGAACATGCCAAAAGGCATATGTAGATACCAAGAGGACCGATCATCACTTTGCAGTGGGTGAAAAGTCTTCTTGAGGGTTCGGCCACATAAGATCCCAAATCATTATGGAAAGGGTTCTAATATTTCACCTTGTTTTGTGGGGCCATTTGAGATCTTGGAGGTCATAGGTCTAGTTTCCTACCACTTAGATTTTCACCATGCCTAGCCCAAACCGCAAAGTGTTTGATGTATTAGTTTTATGTATATGTGTACCAAATATTTCTCATGTATTGGATTGGTTGGAATTATAGGTGGAGGATGAAGGACAATGAAGACTAGAGACCATCCTGGAGCAAAGGATATTGTCCCTTTGGGGGTGAGACTTAGACTAGGTTATAGTACAATGGGACAAATATGATGAGACAAAAACTACATGGGAGGATGTTACACCATTGAGGGCTTGATATCCTTATCTCTTCCGGTGAATTCCAGGAGGAAGTGTTATTTTAGGAGAGAGGGATGTAGTGCCCACCTCTTCTTACATCAGTTCATTTGTTGAATCATTTATTTTATTTTATTTTGGACATGGAATTTAACATTATTTAGATACTATATGGTTTCATTATGGATTATTTGATGACACTTGTGGTGATTAGGGCACATAGTGCCAATTTAGCATTGTGCATAATCATCTTAGTTCTTGCATTATATGGTTATAGATAAGTGTGTTGTGATATAGTTGGTTTTATTTCATATATGATGGATTGAGGTATGTATTAGAGTTTTGGATCTCTAATGAAAAATGAATGCATGAGCAATTGCAAAAATCAAAATAACTAACAATAAGATGCAATATGATCAAAACTCACAAAGGAAAAAATGACTCCAAATCAGCTCAATGCTCCATATTCACCATGTAATAGAATGATGCAAGTCAAGTACATATAGGTGGTGAATGTGCAACCTCCTCCTAGATCAGTGGGGAATAAATCTCACTAACTGATACTAGAAGTAGAGTTGACTCCACACAACTAGTGAGCCGACTGAACACAACTGGTAAGCTAACTCAACCTAACTAGTAAGATAACTCAACACAACTGCTACAACTAAGAAAACATATCCCATGAGTGTAGGAAATATCCAAGTAAATAAACAAATACAAGAAAATAAATATCCTACACTAACACCCCCCATAAGCATAGCTTAGGTGGGCAGTGAAAAGGAAAGTGGGTCCCGACAACATGGCTTGATGAGGTACCCACGTACAATGCAAATCTCTCATAAAGTGGAGAAAAGGAGAAAACCCAGTGGGGAAAAACTCCCCCCAAAAGAGAGACATGAAACTCACTCAAGAAAAATTAGAAGAAGAAGAAGTAGTGGGTCCTAGTAACTCAGCCTGATGAGGTACCCATGTATAATGATCATCCTCCAGAGTAGAGAGAGAAAGAAGTGAGGATAAGAAGGTCCCTAAGAAGAGCATCGATGATGTGGTCCTCCGTGTAAATAATGAAGAGAATACGTTGCAACAAACAACATTCATGCCCTTGGGAAGGACAAAAAATGAGCACTAAAAGTCAACCCACTCCATAAAGGAAGAAGAAGCATGTAGTACTTTGATCTCTGCATCTAGTCTATAACTGAAAGGTGGCATAAGTCGACAAAATGTGTGCACAAAAGACAATGGTAATGCCACTGTAGTATACATGTCTGAGAGAGAAGATGGTGGGGGCCCAATAACCCTCACAAAGGGATCCATAAGAACAATTGGATCATGAAACATCTCTAAAATAGTGGAAGTGACAAATTTCCCAAGGTGGGCACTCCCAACGAGAGAGATGAATGGGTCCTCCAGAATGTGTGATGGCTCAATCGAGAGCATATTCTTGTAATGCAACACAAGTGGAATATATAAATAGAAAACTCAGGTTGGGCAGATACTCATCCCAATGGGGTTTCTCAATGAGAGCAATGTATGACAAGAATGTATAAACATCACAACATGAAGTAGGAGGAGAAGACTACTGCAAAGAGCTACTGGAAGTCCAAGATGAAGCAACACTGCACTCAAGGGTAACAACCTGTGTATGTGGAATGTCATCATCTGAGAAATCAAGATGTAATGGAGCATGAGAGGCAATGGTCACATCTATCTCAAAGGAAGGTTTTCCAATAGAACACTCACTGGGAGAGTGAATGGAAGCATGAACATGGGTGATAATGAGCTCTGTGGAGGCAACAATAGGGAGAGTGTGCTCAATAGCAAGATCCTATGGTGAATGGTCAACATGGGACTCATGAGTAGAAACAGGTGTAGAGGAACACTCAATAATGAAAGGGATGTGAGAGGGGGAGAATCTATGGAGGCACTAGAGTGGTCCAGGGAAGCATCACTCTCAAATGGTGAAACAAGGTCACCATACAACTATCGGATAATGGTCCAAGAAGTGAAAGGGCACTCAGTGTGCTTGAACAAATGAAATGTATCCCTAGAAATAGTAATACCAAGAAGGCCATAGACCTCATCATTGTGTTTAAACCACTCATACTTTTGTAGAGGCTCATCAGGCTCAGAACAAGACCATGGAGGTAGGGCAACAAATCATTCATAATGCAATGATTGATAATGCATGCCTTCCAAGATATAAAGTTCTCAGAGTCAAGCATAAAAAAAATAACGGTGAAATTGAAACTCCATAATGTAGATAAACCCCCAAAATTATCCCAAATGGCACTTTATAACTTAGTGCAAAAATTACAAGTCCCCAGTGAGTTTTGCTAGAACCCCCCCAAAATGTGGCACTTTATAAAGTAGTGTGTTTACAAAAATAAATGAATCCATCATGTAGATCACAAGAAAACATGCACTTTTGACCAAAATAGTGCTCAAAACCGAGCTACCGATCAAAAGTTATAGCAAAAACAATTTCCTGTAAATAATGGCTTATTTAATTAAAATTTTGTAAACTGATTAAAAATTTGTCCAGAAATGAGGGGAAAGGGGGTCGTGCATATACTTTTAGAACTGGGATGAGATGATAAACATCTAGGGATGTCAAGATTAGCCAAAAATGCATCCATGTGCAAAATAAAAGAGAAAGTGTTTATGCAAGGGGGTTTGGCCACCTGCCAAACCGGGCCTTACCCTCCATCTTTGACATGAAAATAATGGGAAGGTAGATAAACATCATAATTCCTCCTCTATGATAGCAATGGTATTTCTTTTATATAAAAACAATAAAAAAATATGCCCCCACATTTACATCAACTCCAAGCACCACACTTAGGTTACCAAGCCTATTATTGCCCTCACATTTGCTAAAGAAAAACCAATCCACATTTAACCTTTTACCAAAAAAACAAATAATGGATTGAAAATAAAAAAGGAAAGTGTTTGATCGAGAAAATAGGTGAGAAAACCGAAGGAGTTGGTCAAGCTAGGGTTCACCAAGCAATGAGTTAGATTGAAGTGAGACTCAAGTCGATGAGCTGGAGACACAATAAGAGTTGAGAGGTGTCAGGCCTGCATGTAGCCAAGGAAAGGGATGAACTCAAATCAAGGCAAGAGAGACGTTGAAAAGAATCAGTCAAATGGCTATGTAGAAACAATTTCCCTCCAAGCTATGCAAAATTCCTTTGATCCAAGCAAGCACACAGAAGAAGTAGGCATGGAAATCACTGATTTTTGTGCCCCTGGTCCAGAAGAATCTTCCATAAATACGTTCGGGTCTATTTTTTTATCTTTGAGAGGTCATGGAAAATCTGTAGGGTCGTGATTCCACTCTAGAGGTCTTCAAACACAGTGTATGGGTCTCCTTTTCCAAAAAAATGCGCAAAGATTGATGTTGAGTAGGTTCACATTATTGTGAAAAGTCGTCATTAGAAGTGAGGTTGAGGGAAAAACAAAGCGAGAAGGATAGAACTATTGAATGGAGGAAAGGTTGAGTTGGTAAAGTGGATGCCAGGCCATGTAGAGTCCATTTTGAGTCACACCGAGACCATATTTCTCAGATCCAAGAAGGGGCGTCTGACCTAAGTTGAGTGAGCTTGTGAATGAATAGTAAGGTGAGAAAGACACCGATCCAACAAAGTTCAAATCCAAGTTGCTAGGAAATTTGATGTGGGTCAAGCCATGGGAATGGAACACGGGCTGTGCTAAACTAGATAGATCTTAGACCAAAGATGTGCCAAGCTAGAGTGACTATGGTGAGTAGGGTCACATAGCCAACCAAAGGGAGTCGTCACAATAGATCCAATCTCACCAAGACCACCATGAAGAAGATCTACATAAACCACATAAAAACAAGAAACAAAAATTTCTACAAAACCCACAAAAAAACATTCCGAGGTTTATTTGGAATATTTTAATAAATCCTGAAATTTTTGACAACCCTCAACTTGTTAAACGGAGTCAGATTTATTCGCACATGAATTGTTAGTTTCACAAATGAAGTATTTGAAAAAATACAAATAACCCAGTAGTGGAAAACATATCACTAGAATTTCTCTGATACCATATTAGAGTTTGTGGATCTCTAATGAAAAACGAATGCACGAGCAATTGCAAAAATCAAAATAACTAACTATAAGATGTAATACGATCAAAACTCACAAAGGGAAAAATGACTCCAAATGTGCTCAATGATCCATGCTCCATATTCACCATGTAATAGAATGATGCAAGTCAAGTAAATATAGGTGGTGAATGTGCAACCTCCTCCTAGATTAGTGGGGAATAACTCTCATTAACTGATACTATAAGTAGAGTTGACTCCACACAACTAGTGAGCCGATTGAACACAACTGGTAAGCTAACTCAACCTAACTAGTAAGCTAACTCAACACAACTACTACAACTAAGAAAGCATATCCCATGAGTGTAGGAAATATTTAAGTAAATAAACAAATACAAGGAAAATAAATATCCTACACTAACATTGTATGATTTTTGTCACACCAAAAGCTCAAACTGGTGGTGGAGAGGGATCTCATCATGTTAACCAATTTATATGCCAACACACCCCCACACGATGGAGCAGATGCAACCACATGAGCCCTAGGCCCACCATGTATTCACCAAATTAGGTCCAACAACATTAGGAGGCAACAACACCAGGAATTCCGAGAGGTCACCCATCCGTACTACTCCAGGTCAAGCGTGATTAACTCCGCCTCGACTCTAATACCATGTTATGATTTTCATCACACCAAAAGCTCGAACTAGTGGTGGAGAGGGATCTCATTGTGTTAACTAGCTGCTACACCAACAGTATGGTTTTTTCATATACTTTGATATCATTAGTTTATAATGGCTAATTGAATGTTGTCATATAATGCTTAGATGGATACGATAACTTGGGTTAATATGGATATATGTGTTTAGTGCTTAGCCATTTCATAATGACATTTATTATGGTATATTTAGAGTGATTATCCATGATTTATTCATTGATATTATTTAATTGATATATTTTATTGATCATGTATGTTTAATGTTTGAATTGAGTGTGTAAATTACAGGGCACAAAGGAGAATGTGGGTTTCAGGTAGCACCTCAAGTTGCACAAGCGACTGACTGGGCTGAGTCCTTTAGCCATGCATGATTGTGTGTAGCCTTGTTTTTTTGTAGCATGTTCATGTTTGGGACACCATGGGTGATTCCTAATTGTAATTATGTTAATTGTAAATTGTTTTGAGTCTTGTGACAAGCTAATTTATGGACCTAATGGTCCTTACATGTGTTAATTATGTTTTAAGTTAATTAATTTTGTTTTTAGTGGTTTAGGACCACCTAATTATCATTTGGGTGGGCCCCACCACCTCTACCCTTGTGCCACTTTACCCAATCTCTAATTTGGGCTAAATATGACAATTTCAAGGGCTTCTTTTCACTTTGAGGGTCTCCCTTACATGGAAATAGACCCCTTAGACCCTATCTATGGGTAGGGGGTCTCTTTTCAAGGCCAAATGAGATTTTCCCTCCCATTTTACCCCTCTCATGTCACCATCTTGTAAGAATGGTTGTTTTTTGTGTTTTCTTAAAAGATGAAGGGTGTTGGATTATTAGTATTTTAGAGAATTTGGGACATCACCTCCTAAATGAGTTTTGTTTTATACACATTGTAATTTTAAGAATATTTTTTGGTAGATGAGACGGGTGACACATTTCACCCTCTCATTTTATGATTGGTGACTTTTCTTATTTTTATACTCCCTCATAGGGAGGGGTAGAAATTTTAGCTTGTCATTTTTACTCTTGGAGTTAGATTTGGAGAGCTTGGATCTTGGGGCTTGGGAGAGCTTGTTGTGCTTGAAGTTGGATTGCTTATTTTGACGTAGGCTTTATACTCTTGTTTTATTTTCCATAGTATAATGTGAAGAGATATAATGGTTGTTGAACTTTGTTTGTTGCATCTTGATTGTGGGTTTATTGTGTGATTTTCGTTCCTTTCTCTTTCTCTAATCCATCCTACTTTTGAGGTGGATTTTGGAATGTATGGGGAAAAAGGGATGAATGTTCCCTCTTACACCAAATGGCTTAATGGGAAAACCATGATGGTCTTAATTTTTATGCCTCCCCTCATATGGTTTTATGTGGAGAAGGATTGTTTATATGGTTTTAACCTCCTCCATCTTTGGCAAGGAAACTATGTATGGTTTAAAAATATTTCAAGGAGGATACTTGGTGTTTGGGATGGAATGATAAGGAGGGTATTTTTGAATGGAGAGATAAGGATGACATGTTGGATATTTTTATAGTGTTCCTATGGTTGATTCACATTTTGGCTTCTTATGGGCTCCTTGCAACTCTTCCCCTTGGAGGAAAACATGGAGTTTTTCCTCACATGTTAAGTGTTGTTCATTTGTTGTTGTTTGTGAAAAGGTTATGTATGTGATATGTCATCCTTGTTTCCCTTTACTTGTGCATTCTTGAGGATTGCTACTTTGTCTCCCATGGGCTTTGAGAGAGGATAGAAATTCCTCCATTTGTTAGAGATGACATATGATGATGCCATTTGGTTGGGAGGAAACCGAGCCCCTATTCTTTGTGCATTGAAGACTATTTTGGAGTGGAAACTTGTAGATTTAGCATTGGAGCTTGGAGAAGAAAATTTGAAAAAATTTTGACATGTTGTTCCCCATTTTGGGGAGGCTTATCCTCTTGCATTTTATTAGCTTTTGTAATGATATTGTAATTATTGTTAAGTTTTATCCTATCTTGGGATGGAGCTTGTATCTTGAACTTGAATATGTTGAGTCATGTTATCCTCTCTTTGAGAAGGAATATTGGCATATTGTAATATTGACTCCTTCATGTTGTAATAAACTCGTATCCTTATTTTTAGCATGTTTGTAAATCTTGTTTTAAGGAATTTTGTGGGTATGTTTGTATTCAATGAAAGACATATTGTAAATATTTGGCCATAGGTTGGGAGGGTTGCATTATCATTTGTCTTTAATAGAAGAATTGAAGAAATGAATGCATGTTTAGCACATGGACTTGGTTACCTTTGTTCTATTGTTTACCTATTGGATTGAGAGAAAAGAGTCTCTTACTTAGTATTCATTATGTTTATCAAATGATTATTTTACTTGTGTGAGTTATGGAAAGGAAGAAATTAGTTTTGTGTGCCTTTCTAAGCATCTCATAACAATAAAATGTAAAGTGATAGTAGATATTTTAGTTTGTACTAAAAGAAATTATATTTTTAAGATTCTTGTTCATTCTTTTCATAAAATTTGAGAGTGAAATTTATTTAAGTAGGCTATAAAGTTAGATAATATTTCCCTCTTAATTTTTCAAGAAATATAGTGGTATAGGAAAATCAATAAATCTTAATGGTGAAATGTTTTCTTAATTTAAATCCTTGAATTTTGTGTCCAAATCGTTGAATGCTTTAAATCTATCTCTTGAAATTATTGCCTCTTTTATTATATTTTATGAAGTTATATTCACTTAAAGTAAAATAATAATTAGGAGATTGTAATAAACTTAGTTTTAATGGTAATTGTTAGCACAAAATCATAGCACCCCCAAATGAGTTCTAAAGATCTGATTTTCTAAGGCAGAATCATCTAGTGTGATTTCATAACATTGAACTTTCCCCAAGGTGTGGGACCTTGCAAAAGTGGGAAAGCTCTCAAGATTAAAGGTTGGTTCCTATTCCTCTGTTTAGGTGTGTACGTAGAAACTTGCGAGAGGGTTTATTCTTAATCCTAATCTAAACTTTACCAAGGAGACATGGATGAAAGAATACATAAATTTAAACAAATTTAAACTACGAGGTGATGCATCGAAAGAATGATGGACACTTATTTTTCCATTAGACACAAACCAACCAAATGCATACAATAACTAAGCACGAGATAACTAGATTTATAATCAAAGATCGAGATGAAGGAAAAAGAGACAAGAGAGGATCTAAAATTGATCACAGACATTTTTATTACTCACGTCAGATTATATAATGCATTACAAGGAGGCCAAAAGGATGAAATGTATTACAGTCTAGTAGAAGGTTTGAAACCCGTAAGTTTCCTTGCGTAAGAAAGGGAGCTACAAAACAAAGAATGTCCAACCCTTTACAATGAATCTTGACCGTGTTTATAGATTAAAATAGAGGGAAGGGAGAGAGAGAAACCAAAAAGGCATGTCAAGCTCAACCACTTCCATTTAATTATCTCTACGAAATCTACCCCAAAATCTTCTTTCTTGCATCAACCACTGGTTTGGCACCTTGAAGGAGGAAGAAATGATGGAGCAGATCAAATATAATCCGGTAGTTGGAAGAAAAGATCCTACATTAAAGGCCCGAATTTGTTTCTCCATTTTTCTCCCACCTAACCTCCCAAAAATTAAAGTTTTAGACCTCCATGGCATAGGTGAGGTCGATATCTTTCCAATAGTGTCAAATTTACAATATTTTGAGCCCTGATTGAAAGATATGCCCCTTCGAAGTTTGCATCGGGTCCGTACAAATGGGTGGGAAAACTAGTTTAAAAACATGGGCCCCTTCTTTAATATGGGACACGTGGCAGCCAGATTAGGGAAAAATCAGGTTTATGGGTTCAAAATTTATCTTTTCCCCTTTTCACAAGAATCACAAAATCAAGAAAAACTCATGGTCCCACTGCTCCGCTTGGACATGTGGCACCCTTTGGTTGGCTGGGGAGATGCGCTCCAACTTTTTCCTTTGTGCCTTTTTGTCAAAAGGAAAATTTTCACCTTTTCCTCTGACTCCCGCTTTGGTTTGACTCGGGCTAAAATGCTGAATTTTTCCCTTTTGGAGTCGTGGCCCATTTTGCAACTTTTACACCCTTTGGGGTAAGGGGAAAAACTAACTTTTTCCCGACAAAACCAAAATGGTTTAGCCTCATTTGAAAATCCCCCACAATTTGAATCACTGGGACACATGGAGATGCTAATGCTTGTTTGAGCCTCTCTTTTAAAAATTTCCTTTGGAGGAGCGTCAAGTTGACACTTGGTAGCCTTCGCAGGTCTATGGAATTTTCAACGGTCCCTCTTATCTTTTTGGACTCTGGGCTACATGGCGAGCTCACACTCATTTGGGTCTCTCCTTTGGACCAACTCTTGGAAATGCACCAGGCTGACACTTGGAACTCTCCGCTTGCACATTTATACTTAGCCAATTTTGAGACATGCCTTATCCGTCTTTGACTATGTTTGACCATTTAAACCTATCTCCATTCCACCCGGGACACATGGAGATATGCAAATTTTGAGCCTCTCTTTTTGGATTCATCTTTAGAGAAGTGCCATTAGGACACGTGAATTCCTCCGCTTGCTTCTCCATACTTAGTCAATTTTAGACTCTTTCCCAAACTATTTTCAAGCCTAAAACTTTGAATCCTTCACCATTTTTCCCTTCTTGCTCTTACTCCTAGCCTCTCTACGGCACTACTCCTTCTTTCTCTAACTTTGCAATTTCATTTTGAGTCTACATACTTGCAAAATAGATTTAACATGAAACGTTTTGACATGATTCATTTCTTCGCATAGGATCATTTCTTCTCTCTCACCTCCGTCACTCCATTTCTAAGTATTTCGCTACCTTTTTGCGTAGGATCCGAACGTGATTTCTCAGGTTCTTTCTCTACGGGGTCATGGCCGATCCAATATTCTACCGGGTGGGTCAAAATATGGATAACTATTTGGTGACTCATATGGGTAGCACATGCTAGATGAATGATCAAAGTGGCAACTTGATGGGTTGATATCCCTTGGGCATGGAGTTGAGGATGTTAACATGTAGATTTTTTTCCCTTGTGATTTATGAAAAGCTCTCTGATGAAGGCTAGTTCCTATTCCTCTAAGAAATCTCGAAATGAATGCACACATAAAAATTGTTTTAACTCAAAAACCTCATCTAACTTTCCAATGGAGACAGGGTAAGAAGAGCAAAAAATAAACCATGAATATATACAAAGGTTGAAATCATACAGGAATGATGGAACACGAGAGCATGTAAACACAACCCATTAAAATAACCTAGATGCAATATCATGCACAATGTGCAACAAGACTTAGAGTGAAAGATCAAGAGGATGCAAATGAACACAGAGAGGGTTGAGAATCATCCATTCTATGCATTATTTTTAAGATAGACACAATACATTCAAAATGGAAGAGGCAAACTGCCTTATCTTTAGATGGGAGGTTGGAACTCAATTCTACCTACATTTTAGACCAGAAGGGAGGGCCACTCCAAGAATGGCATCAAATTTTGAAAGCCCTCCCTAGTTTTAGGATCTACATCCCATTTCAAAACCAAGTTTCCTTCTACCCCAACCACCTCCTTTCTTTAATTCTTCTCAAATTATTTAATTGAGTCCTTGAAACTCCAATTGTTTGGAGTGCATGATTTTAGTTTTTCTCCACTCATATATTTTGATATGACCTCTATAAGTTCAAAATCAAAATTCCAACCATCTCAAGAATTCCATCTAACTCTAGTGATATAGGAAACACTTCCTTTTTATGGGACAAGCTTGAATATGCTCATGGATCTTTTGGGGTTTTGCTATTTAAGGTTGTGTCAATGCTCAAAATATTTGCAGGTTCTCTCCTCCTCAAGATGCGCCTAGCCGCATCCATCCTTATGTCAAGGTAATCTTAGTTTGCATCAAGCATGAATTTCTCATGATCGACACCATGTTCGTGCACCCTTTACTGACCATTACCTTAAGGTAATTTTTGATGAGGTACTTGTTATCTAAAATTCACCCTTTAATTTTGATAACAACATCAAAAATTTAGTCTCATGTTGAGTAGATTGATTCGAGTCAAAATCATGTTTACTCGGGCTCATGGGTGTGATTTCTTTTCTAACTCTTATGAAGAAAACCCTTTACGAGTTAGGCAAAAGGTGAAAAATGCGACAAAAAATGTCAAGCCCTTGGAGTCAAAAAAATTAAGAAAATCGGCACCAAGTCCTAGTCATGTGCCCTTTACCTCTGGGACGCCGAAAGGCATGAATTTCTTCATGTCAATGGAATTATGTCGTGCACTCTTTACCTCTTCAGGAACAAGGAAGGCACGATTTCTTCATGTCGACACCTTATGTCATGCACCCTTTACCTACACCAAGGCGCGATTTCTTCATGTCGACACCTTATGAAAAGTGAACATTTGACCCGTGAAACTTCAAATGGCTTCATACACCTTTGACTCGACCTCGCGATTTTCACAAAATTTCTTCATGGAATGACACTTATGTTGATTTTCTTATTTTTAATAAGGTAGATATATTTAAATAAATGAAACATATTCGGCCCATGTAGTTAATGCTCATTCTCGCACTCAATGACAAAAATTCTTCATGTTGAACCTTAAATAGTGCCCTTTACCTACGAGAAGGCACAAACTATTTTTGCATTTCTCCAAAATCACACAATGAATAGGGGTACCGTTAAATGAATGATGGCCTTTTGACATCCGTTGGGCATGGAGTCAAAAATTCAAGAAATTCTGATTTTTGAGAGATTGATCGATATTTTTAAGAAAATTTTCATAAGAAATTCAAACGAAGGTTTCAAGAGTAGAAAATTGTTTTGACCCAGGACTTCATCATTCTCTCGAATGGACTACATAAGAGCAACAAAACAACACCACAACTATATAAAAAATGAAATCATACATGTTCCAAGTAGAACATGCAGAGTGTGCAAAGCACTTAGGAGAAAAGCAACCTAAACTACAACAAGACAAAGTGCACAAGCACTTAGAGGAAAAGAAACTAAGCTAATATGTACAAGGTGAGAAAATTTCTTCTAGTAAGCAAGTGTTTAAGATAGATTCCATTCACTAGAATCTGCAACTCCTCACCATCCAATGTAGATAATTGGAAATAATTGCTACTTTTACATTTTATGACCATGTAAGGGCCACTCCAAATGGCATCAAACTTAGAATGCCTTCCTGGTTTTGCTCAATCTGCATCCCATTTCAAAACTAGGTCTCCTTCCTAGAAGGTCCTTATTCTTGCCTTCTTGTCAAAGCATATTTTAATTGAGGCCTGATCCTTCTCCATTGTTTGAAGTGCATGCTCTCTAGTTTCTTCCAACTCCATCAACTCTGCATACCTGGCCTCCATTGGTTCAAATTCAAACATCTCCAGCTGTCTCATGAGTTCTAATGTGCTGGCAACTCTAGTGATATAGGAAACACTGCCTCTTTCCCATAGACAAGCTTGAATGGGGAGCTTCTGTAGATCTTTTGGGCATTTTCCTATTAGCCCATAAGGCTGATTTGAGCTTTGTGTGCCAGGTCCTCTGGTTTTCATCAAGAGTCTCTCTAGATGATCCTTAATAGGTTCTTGTTTGTGGACTTAGCTTGACCATTACCTTGAGGGTAATAGTTTGATGAAGTGCTTAAGTAAATCCCATTCTTGATAGCCCACTCTGTGACCTTGGAACCTATGAATGCCAATGCATTGTCTGATATAATGGTAGCTGGCACTCCAAACTTGGTCACTATCCTTCATAGAAATCTAGTATGCTAGATTCATTTGCCTCTTTGAGTGCCACTGCCTCGGTCCACTTGGTGAAATAATCAGTTGTTGTCAAAATCCATTTGTGACCTTGGCTTGAATTTGGATTGATGACTCCAATGAAGTCCAATCCCCATTGCATAAAAGGTTGGTCAACTAAAATTGGGTGCAATGGAAGTGTTGCTAGCTTTTCTTTTCCTTTGAAGAATGCACAATTCTTACACCTTTTGATCCATGCATAGTAGAGTCACCAAACACTGGGCCAATAATATCCTACTTTCATGATTTTGAGTGTTGTCACCCTTGGAGCAAAATGACCTCCAACTACCCCAACATGGAATTCTTGTAACACTCTTTCGATTTATTGTCCCAATGCACCTTAGCAGAACACCATTGATGTCCCTTTTAAACAAGACACCATCAATGAAAACATATGGGATGGCCTGGAGTCTGAAATGCCTTCTTTTTGCTTTACTCATCCCATGAGGACACATGCCCATTTGAAGGAAGTGCACCATGTCTTGAGTCCAACAAGGAGCAGGTACATCAACATCTTCTTCTTCTTGACTATTATGTAGGACAAAAACAACCTCCTTTTCATTGTTTGCTTCTTCTTGTTGACTTGAGGCTAGTTGTTCACACAACCCCTTACCATGGACCAGCTTAGTGACCTTGATCTCAATGTCATACTCCATGACATGAGTGATCCATCCTGCTTGTTTTTCATTCAGATCCTTACTGAGAAGGAAATCTTTAACTCCTGCATGGGAGACTAACAATTGGATCTTATTGTTCGAAACCAGATGCTTGAACTTTTTTAGTCCTCTGATCACTGCCAAGACTTGATTTTCAATGAAAGGAATATCTTACTTCATAGTCTTCCAGACCTTGACTAAAAAAGCAATTTGCTATGTTTTGTGTCTTCTTTGTTCTATGCTGAACTAAGATTGTAGAGATAGTGTCACTGCCACCAAAGGCATACAATATGAAGTCTTTGGAGAAATCTAGATTCACAAGAGTTGGGGCTTGTGATATAGCTTCTTTGATGGCCTCAAATCTTTCCCTTCCTTTAGTTGTCCATCTGAATGCTAAGCTCTTCTTCAACATCAATGTTATTGGCTTAACAAGGGTAACAAAATTTTGGGACAAACCTTGAACAAATTTGATCTTCCCTAAGAAGCTTTGAAGAGCTTTCTTGTGACTTGGAAATGGAAATGCTCTTATTACTTCAACTCTCTCTTGGGTCAATTTCTAGACCTCCTTAGACACAATATGGCCTAAAAGCCTTGCCCTCATGGGCCAAGAATATGCATTTTTTAGGGTTCAATGATACCCCAAATCTCCTGCATCTTTGAAACACTTTCCTTAGGTGAAAAAGGTGGTTTGCTGCATTTTTGGAGAACATAGTAATGTCATCTAGATAGATCAACACTATTTTGTTGATTAGCCCTTTGAATGCCATATCCATGGCCCTTTGAAAAGTGGCACCAGCATTAGACAATCCAAATGGCATTTTTCTGTAGGCATAGGTGCCCCATTTGGTGGTGAAAGTAGTTTTGAACTGATCATCTTCTTTCACCATGATTTGATTGTATCCTGAGTAGCCATCTAAGAGAGAGAATCTCTCTGATCTAGACACCACTTGCAAGATCTACTCCATTGAAGGGAGTGGGTAATGATCTTTGAGAGAAGCTCTGTTCAAATCTCGAAAGTCTACACACAATCTAATTTCTCCATTCTTTTTTCTGACTGGGACCAAGATTAGCAACCCAACTTGAATGTTTGATTGGAAATATTATACTTGCCTCTATCAGCTTGTTCAACTCTTTCTTCATCAGAGGCTCAATATGTGGATTGACTGGTCTCTACTTTTTCCTGATGGGCTTAGCAGCTAGATCTAGTTCAATTGTGTGTTGTGCTAGCTTTAGGATTGAACCTCTCAGGTCTTCATAACTCCAAGAAAATACATCTGGAAATTCTTGGCAAAGTTGTATGAATTCATACCTTTCTTTGCTCGGATAGCCACTTTGCCAATTTGAAGTGTTTTGCCTTCTCCAACTGGGATTGACTTTGAATCTTCTCCTTTGATCTGTATGTTAGCCTTCTCTTTTCTAAACTGATCATTAGGATTGAAGATGGATTCCAATGTCACTAAGCCTTTGGGAAGCTTGTTTGTATGCAAAGATGTACTATTTGATCTCCATATTGTTGTTCTAGCCTGTTTTGATTATTAGCTGAGAATTCAGCTTCTTCTTACAAAAATTAATGATCTGTTGATCATTCTCAAACACTACCAACATGTGTTGTTATCTGGCATTGTTGGCCTCACAACCACATGGATATGTGGTTGTTCTTTGTCTCTCTTGATGTTGTCCACCACATCAAATGTTGCTCCAACTACTGCTGCAAGTCTATCAACAAGCTTCATTCTCTTTCCTGGGTATGGACACAATGCTGAAGGCTTGAAATCCTCCATGAGATCCCATACTCTACTCTTATAGTTCTTGAGTAAGGTCATTCTTGACAACATTAAGTCCTCTGACTTGATTGGAAACCAGTTCACTATCACCAAACACTTACAAATTCTTGATTCCTAGCTTCCTTGCCCAATGAAGACCATGGACTAAAGCCTCATATTCAACAATGTTATTTGAGCAAGAAAACTGAAATCTGAAGGCTGAATAATATTTCATACCTTTGGGGACACAATCATAGCTCCTCCTCCAGCTCCTTGTCTACTCCTTGAGCCATCAAAGAATAATTTCCATACCTCATTGTCATCTTTATATTTTGGCTTAATTAGGTAGGAAGAGGATGATTCTCTTCATGTAGACAAGTAGACACCTAGCTTAGATTCTTCCATCTCCTTATAAGGGTCAAAAGCATGTCTTTTGTTGGCCCATTCATCTAGAGTCAAGTCTTGGGATGCATCCCACCTTGGTATCTACTTCACAAGTGTTTAGGAGGTCTTCTTGATCAAAAGCTTGAGCAGTTGGCATTGATTGGGCTAGGCACATAAGATTCAATATGGTAATCAACAATGGGCTCAGATATGATTGTGGCCTTCACCCCATACCTTGTTCTAAAGAGCATATGTGACCAATCAAGTAGACAGATAGCCTCCAATTTTGGCAGTGAAGTCCCTAGACAAACACAAAGCAAAATGTGGTGGCAAGTCTATGACTGACACATTCTGCAATATAGTCACATTGGGGTAGGCATGTAGAGTGAGGCTCAAATCTTTGATGATTCCAACAATTGTCACTACTTGTCCCATCTAATTGTACTACTCCCCTAGAGATGACTTCATATTGGAGACCCAGTTGATCAGCTATTTGCTTGGGCATTACAAAACTACTTGCCCTGAATCAATCATACAATTGTGCACCAACTTGTCCCCAATAATCAATGAAACATAGAAAGGGGGAGGTCTTAGGTTCTTACCTTGTTGTTCTCCATGGTTCCTCCCAGTTGAGCTGAATTGGTAAGCACCCTCTCTTGCTGATTAGGGGGTTGATTTGAGCTTGACCAATTTTGTATGGTAGTCTGCAATAGATCCTCTACCTTGGAATGGCCAGTGACTCCCATAGTGAAATGTTCACACTTGTCCTCTTCATCTGCTCAATGATATTGAATGAGCTATCCTTTTTTGCGCCCCTTCCCTGGCACATTATTTTCTTGCACATGGGTTGACACAACTGAGTGCCTGAGTGGATTTGGGAGGTGGCTTGGATTGGCTCTGCATATTGGGAGTTGCATTTGGAGCACCAGAACCTTGTGGAGTGATGGAAGGTTGAGGGTTACCTGAGTTCAGTGGTTGGCCTTCTCCAATGTTTCTCCTTTTAGACCGTGTATTGGCAGCTACACTTTGAGAAGGGAACTGGTTCATCCCACATGAAGTCCTCACTTTCCAATTGACAAGCATAGTCTCACCTGGAGATGTCTCTTGCTTGAGCTCCTTGTTTTGATCCTTCTAGCTAGGTTCTTGTGACACCATACTGGTTTGCACCATCAAGGCCTGATTTAGTGCACCATTAAAGCACATTGATTGATTATGTGGTTGATTACATGGAAAGCACCAATCATATTCTTGTGCCATGTTATTCTTATGCTAGAACCAATGCCCTTGATGTTGAGGTTGTATTTGGATCATAAGACCTGAAAGGTCTAGCAGCTTGAGGTTGTCCTTGGTTTTGACTCGATTTATAGTCTAAGATGGTGGTCTATTTTACTTGATATTGAGGTCTAGCCTGATATTGAGTCTGAGGCTGATATGGCCTAGAGCTCTGGGCTTGTTATCTTTTGATGGTCACCAACTCATTCCCTAGGTTTGAAGTTGTTTCATGACTTCCTAAAGTTATTTTGAGGTATTAGATGATGAGGTGGAGGCTTCAGCTGAGCTTTGACTCCTGGGAGTAGGTACAAGGGCTAATGTGGGTGTTTGGCTAGTATCTGGGCTTCCTAACTTGGGTATAGAGGCATGGATGGCCTAGGAGCAATTTTTCTAGCCTGAATCAAATGGTTCTTAGCCCCTATGGAAAGGCTATAGGCTGTAGGTAAGGTTGTACCCCCATTGACTGAATCATCAAAGAAATATCAGAATTTAAAGCCCTAAGAAAGTATAAGAAGGCACCTTCATTAGTGGGCTTTACTACTATTGGAATCCTATCCTAGGTCCATTGAAATATGAGGTTAAAGTATTAGTTGCTCATTCGGGGCTCTCTTGATTGTTGTTAGTTGCTCCAACAAAGATAAGTTATCACCTTTCTCCAAACTAGTTGTGGAGAGCTGTGCACAACTGGTTCCATTTTGGATAGAGCCTACCTCAAGGCTTCGAACCATTGTGAAGCTTTCCCTTTGAGTGAAGAGGTGAGAAACTTGACTGCAATGTCCATCTCATGGATTTTGTGGATTGTGTAGACATTTGCAATATCTTGGACATGATCACCAGGAGAAGTCTGGTTTTCCCTAATGAAATATGGGATGCTCTTTAATGCTACAATCAAGACTAGATTTTGTGCATTCAGGGTGAGTGGGCTGCTGCCAGTGAAGTTGACATAAGGATTTGGTTGAGCCATCCTGATCGGCCTGAGCACCCCTCTTGATTGAGAAAGGCCTTGCTGGGAGGAGGTGTTGATAAGGCTCTATTTGGTGGAGATAGAGACCTCTGGGTTCTTCTTCTTTCCCTCCCTCTATCTGGGGACAAGTCTAGATAGAAAATAATCCTCTTCTCTGGTTCTTGACCGTGTTTGTATTCTTCTCATGAACTTGCTTGGACTATCTAAAACTAGTGGACTTGTTTCTTTTGGAGTCACCAGATGTACAATTTTAAGACTTCTTAAAAGCTAGAATCACAACAAGTGTACATCAATTCTTACTGTAATAAGATGGAGACTTCTCTCGTCCCACCGGGCATGCCAAAACTGTTAGTACAAAATCACAGCACCCCCAAATGAGTTATGGATCTTCTTTTCTAAGGTGGGGTCATTTGGTGTGATTGCATAACATTGAACTTTCCCCAAGGTGTGGGACCTTGCAAAAGTGGGAAATCTCTCCAGATTAAAGGTTGGTTCCTATTCCTCTATTTAGGTGCATACATAGAAACTTGTAGAGGGTCTATTCTTAATCCTAATCTAAACTTTACCAAGGAGACAGGGATAAAGAATACATAAATTAAAACAAAGCTAAACTATGAGGTGATGCACCAAAGGAATGATGGACACTTTTTTTCTGATAGACACAAACCAATAAAATGCATACAATAATCAAGCACAGATAACTAGATTTATAATGAAAGATCTAGATGAGAGAAAAGAGACAAGAAAGGATCTAGAATCGATCACAAAACATGTTTTATTGCTCTATAGATTGATACAATACATTATAAAGGAGGCCAAGAGGTAGAAAGTGTATTCATAGTTTTAATGGAAGGTCTGAACTCCATGAGTCCTTGCAGAAGAAAAGGGGAGCCTGCAAAAGACAAGAGAATGTCCAACCCTTTACAATGAATCTTGAGTCTATATTTATAGATCATATACAGACGAGAGAAAGAGAGAGAAGTGGAAAAAATAGCCAAGCTCAACCACCACTATTTAATGACTCCCATGAAATCTGCCCCAAAATCTTCCTTTACTGCATCAACCATGGTTAAACGCCTCAAGGAGGAGGAAATGACAAGCAGATTGAATCCGATCTGGTAGTTGGAAGAAAGAGATCCTGCATTGAAGGCCCAAAGTCGTTTCTCCATTTTTCTCCCACCTAACCTCCCAAAAATTAAAGTTTCAGACCTCCATGGTGTAGACGAGGTCGAGATCTTTCCAATGGTGTTAGATTTACAATATTTGAGCCCTAAGTCGAAAGATATGCCCCTTCAAAGTTTGCATCGAGTCCATACAAATGGGTGGGAAACCAGTTTGAAAAATGGGCCCCTTCTTTAATATGGGACATGTGGTAGCTGATTAGGGAAAAATCAGGTTTGCGGGTTCAGAATTTATCTTTTCCTCCTTTTTCGCAAGAATCACAAAATCTAGAAAACTCCCACGGCCCCGCTCCGCTCGCTTGACATGTGGCACCATTTGGTTGGTTGGGGAGATGTGCTCCAACTTTTTCCTTTGTGCCTTTTCAAAAGGAAAATTTTCACCTTTTCCTCCGACTCCCCGCTTTGGTTTGACTCGGGCAAAACGCCGATTTTTCCTTTTGATGGAGTCATGGCCCATTTTAAAACTTTTACACCCTTTGGGGTAAGGGGGAAAAACTCAATTTTCCCTTTAACGATTCAATCTTTGAATTCGGGACATTTAGACACTGGAGACCTCACACGCTTGTTTGAAAATTCCTCTCTTTTTAAAAATGGCCTTTGGAGGAGCGTTGATTTGACACTGGCTTCGAGAGCCTTAGAGGAGCACTGAGTTCTATGGAATTTTCAACATTCCCTCTTATCTTTTGGGACTCTAGGCTATGTGGTGAGCTCGCACTCATTTGGGTCTCTACCTTTGGACCAACTCTTGGAAATGCGCTAGGCTGACACTTGGCACTCTCACTTGCACTTTTATACTTAGCCAATTTTGAGACCCACCATGTCCGCCTTTGACTCTATTTGACCATTTGACCTTGCCTCCATTTCGGCCTGGGACACATGGAGATGCAACACTTATTTGAGCCTCTCTTTTTGGATTCATCTTTGGAGAAGTGCCGTTAGGACACGTGGCTCTCTCCGCTTGCTTCTCCATACTTAGTCAATTTTAGACTCTTTCCCAAACTATTTTGAGCCCAAAACTTTGAATCTTCACCATTTTTTTCCTTCTTGCTCTTGGCCTCTCTGCGGCACTGCTCCTTCTTCTCTCTAACCCTACAATTTCATTTTTGAGTCTTCCTGAAACTTGAAAAATAGATTTAAGACATGAAATGGCTTGACAGTCGTTTTCTTCTCGCATAGGGTCATTTCTTCTCTCTCATCCTCCGCCACTCCATTTCTGAGTCTTTCTGCTACCTATTCATAGGATCTGAATGTGATTTCTTAGGTTCTTTCTCTACGGGGTATGGCCGATCCAATATAAAATAAACATTGTCTTTATATACAAATATATATATACTTTTCCTTTGATAATCGATATATTATCATTTGTTAGTAAATGTAGGAACACATATATTTGTAAGTATATATGTGTGTGTGTGTGTGTGTGTGTGTGTGTGTGTGTGTATGCGCATTTAATAAGAAGGGGTTTCAAAATAGCAATGATTATAAATTTTGCGCGTTGCGCGTGCGTTCACAGCGTGTGCTAAGGTAAATGCGTGCGTATTGTGTGTGTGTGTGTGTGTGTGTGTGTGTGTGTGTGTGTGTGTGTGTGTGTGTGTGTGTGTGTGTTTTAAACTGAAAACAAATAAGAAGGGCTTTCAAAATAGACAATGATTATAAATTTTAGTTTCTAAACACACTAAGTAAATATTATAGTATATGGGCACAAATTTGGGGGAGGGGGATTGTATACACCACCCTGCCCCCTCGACCATTGACTTGAACTTAGAGTGGTGTGTTCATGCCCACACCACTCTTCCTCACCACATAACTTTTCGCAGCCTTTATGGCACCGCCCTCTCACCACCCTCCTCGCCGCAGACACCCGCGACCCTATGCCACCCATCCTCCACATAGGCCTACCATCATTTCTTCCCCCCGGTACACCATTTTTTCTCGGGGTTGGATTTTAGTCACATGTATTGAAATTATTTATTTAAATAAATAGGTGTGTGTGTGTGTGTGTGTGTGTGTGTGTGTGTGTGTGTTTGTGTGTGTCCATACATATGTATAACCATTAAATCTTTGGTTATTTTCCAACATAAAAAGAAAGGAATAATAAAACCCTAGATGGGGAAAATAACCCCAAAATTATCAAATAGGGGAAATCCCTTCCTCCATGAGAAGAAGCACCAAATTTCTCCATGGATTATTCCTTCTCCTCCATCCTTCTCCCAAACCCTACCTATGCAAATGAAAAGGAGAATAAACAAAAGACAAAAGTTATAAAACTTCCTTAAAGAAATTTAGGGCTTTTTAGAATGACCTAGGATCTAGGGCTTAGATTCATTTAATTCAAGGGTGGATATAAAGTCCTCATATCTTTTAAGTTATGGGATTTAATGAATTAATGGGGGTGTGGGGTGAGTAAATTTAATGGGTGCATTAAATTAATTTAGTGGCCATGTTAGGTTTTGACTTTAATGTGACCCTTTAGATATTGGTTAAATAAATAAATGTTTTAGCATGGGTGCAATCGGGTTAAATACTTGGGGAAATTAAAATATTAAATTATGAAATAAATTAAACATGGACTAAGGGTGTATCTTAAACTAGTAACCTTAGGGAAATTAAATTAGAATTAAATTTAACTCGTTTAAAAAAATTATCAGGAATTTTAGATGTCTATGTTTGGTTTTGGTCGTGCTAATATGGGGACTATGGGGAAAATGTACTATTTCGTATGTAGTTGTACTTTTTCCTATTTAACGAATGTTACTCTTGTTTGTAATTGTGTATATTTTTGTTAAGTAAATGAAGTTGATTGTATAATGTTGCTTTGGAAAATGATGTGGAAGAATCCTTTCTCTTAAGTTCAAACTATGTATATGCGGAATTGAATTTGGAACCTTGTCATTTAAAATGTTTAGTGTTGTCATAATTTTGGATATGATTTTTCCAAGAAATTGTCAAGGCAATAATTTAGAATGGTGTGTTTTCACCTCTCTACTAGTGTTGAAAATTCACACTTTTTATCTTTTACCATTTTAAAATATTGTACATTGTCAAATAAATACATTATTAGATATTTATTTTATTTATTAAACATTAAATCAGCATTAAAAAATAAATTTTTTTACTAGTAATCATATGTGGAGTGTATAATGGAAATGCTTGAAAGGATGTGGCAAAGATTTGAAAATTGAGGAAGAAAAAAGAGGGAGAGGATCAAGGGAGAATAACAAAATGCTTGGCAATTTAATTTTCCTCTCATCGAAATCACATACAAGGAATTAAGTGTACCACCCATGACGATTACACAATCTCAATCTGCAAGATGTTATGAAGTTAGAGATGACAACAAGAAAATACATCCACCTTTACCTGCCTCCATCTGATTTCACCACAAATATGAACCCCATAAAAACATAAAAATATATATAAATTCTGTCAAATTTAACCCCATGATGTGAATGACGAGAGGTTCTTTCTCATAGGCAACCCCTTCGGCATAATTAAATATTAAATGGAAAATCATGTTTATTTTCAATCAACTACACTCATTACATGTAGGAACACCTCTTAGTATAGTGATAAATAAGATGTCCACAAGTCCCTCCAAATCTAAATGTTACCTTTTAAGTCCCATGAGCTAGGAAAATACATTGATAACAAGAAAGTAAAGAAACTAGCCAGATACCTTCTCCTTCACGATTCCTTAGCAAACCTCAAAATGGGAATGAAGTGTGGATGCACCCTAATTGTGTGAAATGTAGGTGCTTACCCTCGAACTAGAGCAAGACCTTCTTTGCAACAAGATCAACTTACTTTCCACCAATGGATAAAGGGGATAATGGATTTGAGATGATCAAAATGGGGCTATTTGGGAATTAAGATGAGGTGGATGGATGTTCTATGCTCAAAGGATGCAAGAACTGACAAGATATTCAAGCTTATTCTGAAAGGAGGGGGTGAGGCTCTATTTATAGCCTAGAAGTGGGATTAATTTGGGGGTTTAGAGTAATCATGATTATGGAAAGTAAGCATGATTAGGTGAGTGGGAGACATGAGGAATGGCCCATAATTAAAGTTAAATATTTAATTCACAAGTGGGGGACATGGGAATATTTGGCATGTGGGGAAGATTGGGTTTAGTTTAGGGGTTGAAATGGATTAATTAATTAAATATTCGATTAATTAAATGTGAATTTTTTGTGGGAAATGGAATGGTGAAATTAATTGATTTAGGATAGGTGTGAAATTGGGGTGTCTACATATTCCTCTCTTTGGAAGGGTACTATGAAAGTAGTGTCTTTCAAAGAAAGTAGACGAGATGGATGAATATGCCCCATGTGGTGAAAGGATTGAATATTTTGAAGAGATACTTCTTAAGGAAGGTGTTCCTTCGATAAGAAGTTATTAAAGGAAGAAAAGAGAAAGCATTCTCTAAGAAAGAAGTAGAACAAACTTTCACTTGTAAGAATGGGGAAGAATTAAATCTACTTTTGCTAAGAAAAAAGTAGAGAAAATGTTTTTAGGAGAGTAGAAGGTGGTAGGTGATGGATGTCATGGTATCCTCAAAGATAAAAATGTCTTTTGGAAGATGTGATTATGGATATATTGATTATTCCCCCTTGAAACTTCTTTTGACGGGGAAGAAATCTACTAAGCTCTGGAAAAGAGGAGAGGTCCCTCCACATGGATCAACGAGAATTGTAAGAGAATGGAACTGGATTCCTACAAATCGGGAAAGGATCTCCACATGTCCTTGAATGCTAAGTAAAGGACTCCCAAAAAGGTAATGAGTAAAGTCAAAACACAATAGAATGAGTAGTGGTTGAAGCGAAGCCCTCCACGTGTATGGGATAGAGTTGATTATGAGGAGGATAAAAGAAAGAAATCCTACAAAGTGCAAGAGAGATGGTAGGAAAAGATATTTAAGAGGAAAGACTGAAAATGAGACCAAGAATAAGAGCGTGAGATGCATGAATTCCTATAAATGATAGGGAAAAATATTTAATGATGAAGTTCAAACATCGAGATTAAAATGAAAAGAATGGTAGTGAATATTTGAAATATGAAAAAAGGGGGAGGAAATGATTAAAAGATAAGAATGATAAAGCGAAGACTATCAAAGGAGAGAGAGAGAAACGTGGGAGAATCTAAAGAAGGACAATAGAGAGAGAATGGAAAGATAAAAGGAAGAGAAGATGAGATGAAAGGAGAGATAGAGAAAGGGAAAAGGAAGGAAGAAGGATAGCAGAGGAAGATGATATTTTGTAGGAATAAGCCTCGAAAGATCTCGATCATAATAGAAAAGTGTAATATGTGCCTTTGGGGCCTTATGTATCATTTTCTTATGAAACAAGAGTTCTTATTCAGCATAAATTGACTTTTTAAGAATCTTTTTTTTCATTATAAGTAGAAAAAATGAGTAGGAGGAAGGTGAAAATGATGGCTTGAAGAAAGATGAGAATTCACTATCTAGAAAGAATATTGAAGGACTCCTGGGGAACACCTAATAGAGAATCGAGAATAGTAGACCATGTTGAAGACTCTGGATGATTAGATAATCTCTTTTAAGTATTTAGCGAGTAGATTTCTTTTGATGGGGAAGATTGGAGCACATCACCTTGTTAGAAAGTTAGGGATATTTTATTCTAACCAAACCCTAAAGAGAGAAGATGGAGAGGATCTTTAAGATAAAAGGTCACCTAGGCACATGTGGGGAAACCTAAGGTTTAATGAATACTAGTGGTTTATATTTACAAGGATCATGGAGGGTTCAAGAAGAAATAAAGATGAAAATGTCATAGGAAGATGTGATTATGAATAGATGTGATGATGCCACCTCGAGAGAGAGGAGGATGAGAATGAGATGTAAGAGAAGGAAATGAATGCATCTGTTACGCACAAATGGGGAAAGGATTCAATCGGCCTTGAATGATCTAGGTGTGAGGATGTGTTGAAGGACGTAATGAGTAAGAGTGGGAAAAAGAAAAAATGGAAATGAGTAGTGGTTGATTATGAGAAGAGAAAGAAAATTCAAAGGTGAAGGAGACAAGGGTATGGAATAGATAGATGAAGGAGATAGAGGAGGAAAAAAGGAATGAAAGAGGTAGAAGAGAAAAAGAGAGGGATGATAGGGGGAAGGGAATGATGATGAAAAACAAGAAGAAGACAAGAAAATGAAATGACAGAGCAGAGGGTGAAATTATGAAAAAGGGAGAGAGAGATTCAAAATGAAGGGAGTGGAAATGAAGAAGGGTGAAGGAGATGAAGGGAGAGAAATGATGGAAAATGAAAGAGATGATAGATGAGAAAATAAATAAACTGAGAAAAGAAATAAACTATAGAAGTAGGAGGTGAAGAAGACAAGGAATAATGGAGAGGATGAGGAAAGACAAACAAGAAGGAGAAGATGAGATGAGAGTAGGGGGTAAAATCAAGAAAAAGGGAGAGAAGGATGGAAAATGAAGGAGATGAGGATGATGAAGAATTTAAAGAAGATGAAAGAGGAGGTAGAATAGAGAAAAGAAAGAAACGATGAGGGACCAAGAAGATGTGGAGAAGATTAGAGAAAAGAAGAGAAACTGGTACAAAATGATTGAAAAGGTAGGGGTGGTAGAGAAAGGAAGGGGAGGGTAGGAGGAAGGTGAAAATGATGGGGGAAGAAGAGATGATAGAGTGGATACAAGGAGAAGATTGAAGGAACCAATCATGTGAGGAAGACCAAGGTAAAGAATATGGAACAAACCACATGGAAATGCATGTGGAGGGTGGGATGATAAAAATATGGGATAACATTGAAGAGCCAGGTTATCAATGGGGAAGTAAGAAGGAAGCATGAGAGGAAAAAGGGGAAGAAGATGATATAGAGGAAGTGAAATAAGATGAAGAGTGGGAAGGAGGGAGGAAAATAGAAAATGATGCAAAAGGAAGGAAATCAAGAATGGAGATATTTGGTGAAGAGTGGAAACATAAGGAATGTAAAGAGAAGAAAATAAGGGAGGAATGACATGGATTGGAAAAGATGTGGAGATGCATGAGATGAGGATAAGAGGATGATGAGAAAATAGAAAGGATGTATGATGAAGACAATAAATATATTGAAGAGGGTGAAGGGAAGATGGAGAGGTGGGGAAGAAGTGACAAGAAAGGGTGGGAGTGGAGAAAAGGGAGGGAGGGAAGAGAGAATGGGGGATAGAAGAGGAAATTCCTAGTGAAGGGACGTTAGGGGAAGTCCACCAATAATGATTATGGGGAAGGATGAGAGGAAAAGTGAAGAAAGGGAAAAATTAAATGAGGAATGGAAGAGGAAATAAACAATGAGAGGAACTTAACCGAAGGGATGTTAGGGAAGTCCACCAATAATGATTAGTGGGGGAAGGAAGGAAGGAAGGAATGAAGAAAAAATGGAGAAGGTCAAAAAGAGTGAACAAGGCCATGCATAATGAGGATGAGTGAATTTTAGGGATAGTCCACCAATAATTATTAGCATGGAAATGGAAGATGATGATGAAAGAATGTTAGGGGAAGACCAACAATAATGATGGGTAGACATGGGGGTGGATATGTGGGAGAACTCAAGAAGATGGAATGAGAAGAGTGAAGAAAAGGTGAGTGATGAGTGATAAGTTGTGACAAGGTGAAGGTGAGGAGAGGATGCAGAGGATGAGGATGAGGGTGAAGATGAAGAAACAAGACATGAAAAGAATGGGAAGAAATAGTATGAAGGATGATGGATCAAGAAGGGAAAATGGGGAAAGGAACATGATTACAGGTGGAAGATGGTAGACACTCTATGTGATATGATAGGTTGAGAAAGGATAATGGTAGGAGGAAAATGTGGTTGGTAGGGGAGACCAGGAGGAAGAAATGATCAATGGAGGGAATGAAGAATGAGGTGAGGGAGAAGTCCAAAATGATGAGTTCAACTTAAGGAGGACCCTTAAGTAAGATTGTCATGCAATGGAAGTGGTTAAGTAAGATTTCAAGCGAGGGATGATGGAGATGAAAAGTGGGAAAGCAGGAGGTGGTGTTTGTGAGAATGAAAGAGGAGGTGAGAGGATGTGATGATGGGGACTGATGAGAAAATGTGGATGGTGAGAATGTGGAGTGATGGGGAGTGCAAGATGATAGATCATCCTTAAGAGGGACTCTTAAGTAAGATCACCATGCCACATGAGTGGTTAAGTAAGATTTCACCAAACCGACAAAGATGATGAGAGGATGGGATGATGATGCCAAGATAGGGGAAGGTGAAAGACAAGAATGTATTGGGTACATGGGTGGAATGGTTGGTTAGAGCAGATGATTATGGTAGAGGGGTGGGAGAAATAAGATGGAGGAAATATGATGGGATGGGGGAGGGCTAGATGGAGATCAACCTTAAGAGGGACTCTTAAGTAAGATTTCCATGCGATGGGGATGGTTAAGTAGGATCGCCAAGCCAAGAAGAAGAAGAATGATGGGAAGAAGTAAGTGATTGATGGAGTTGGTGGGAAGAGGGTATGACAAGATGGACTAAAGGGGAACCCTCAAGTGAATTTTCCATACTATGAGAGTGTGTAAGTAAGATTACCAAGAAGAAGATGAATACTAGGAAGAATGAGAAAAGGGTGAATGGTGTAGGTGATAGTGGAACAAGAGGTGAGAGGAGGTGATAACAAGGAAGGAAGGAAACAAAGGAGTGTGACATGAATGGATGGAGGAACATATGTGGTGTAGGATGGAGAGTGTGAGGGGAATCCTTAATTGGGATGCCCATGTGGTGAGAGTGATGAGGCAAGAATGATAAGTGGAAGAGGTGGAGTGAAAAGATGTGTGTGGTGGTGATTTTTTCTGATGAAAGAGGAGATGGTGGAGAAGTTTCTACAGTGGGAAGATCTTAGGAAGAGGGTATACCTCAACCAAGAGTCCCACATGGAAGGGGTGATTAAGTAAGATTGTCAAGATGAAAGTAGAAGAGTGAAAGGGAAGAAAAAACATAGAGTGGTGAAAGGGGACATGAATGGTGAGAAGGGTGATGTGGGGATAAGTGGCGGATGAGTAGAAATGAGGAGTGAGGATGAATGGATAAAATACATGGTGACCATGGTGGGGGATGAGGAGTTGTTGGATAATGAATGCTACTTGAGAAAGATCCTCAAGTAGGATTCACAAACTGCAAATGGTGATCAAGTAGGATTCCCAAACTAGAGAATGTATTAGTACATGGGTGAATGGATGGGGTGCAAAGTAAGTTTTTGATCATGCAGGAAGATACTCATGATGAAAAGCATCTTAATTTTAATATAGCACATAACAGATGCATCATGATATAAAAGATCAGGATGACTAGACTATAATATGCATGAGAGCATAGATAGGGCCATCAAAAAGGTATATGATGCCCATGGTATGATATACAATGCAAGTGTAAGAGAGCATAGAATATAAGAGGCCATAAAAAAGATATGATGTCCCCTGTATGATATGCAATCATATAACATAAGTATATTAGAGAGAACACCAGGATACATAAAATCAAGATGCCCCATGTAATATATCAAGATACAAGATAAAAAAATAAAACTTGTAACTAATAATGCAACACAAGAACCTTTAAACATGTCCCTAATGTGTTCCACAATGATGATTGATTGGATGTGCCCCCAAGCAAGGGGTACAATGGTGTAGAATGGATTGGGTCATTGTCCTCAAACAAGGAAACAATGAGAGCCGAATTTCCCCAAGTGAGGATTCACGTGAGGGGAAGTGGTTTGAATTTGATAGTCATAAGGTGGTTGGAACATTTGTTGGGGATAATAGTTCAAAGGATGAATTGTGTTGATTATTAAGTTTTGGGGTTTTGATGTTTTACAATTTTTTAGGATTTTGTGATTTGAATTTTTTGGAATTTTAATTTTTTGTAATTTTGAGATTTTTATATGTTTTTGGGATTTTGAGAAGATTTTTACTATTTTTGTATTTTTGAGATTTTTTAATTTTTGGGGATTTTTGAGATTTTATATGTTTTTGGGGATTTTTTTGGGATTTTATACTATTTTTGGGATTTTTGAGATTTTATGGACCAGAATGCAAACTTCTTATGAGAGGTGATAAACTAGGGTATCATTCTATATGTACCATGTTCCTCGTGGTAACTCATGCTTCAAATAATACAAAAATTCTCACTCCATTGGTAGGATATGTTGGTGATGATAAGATGAAAATAAGTCCAGCTCCATTCTTGACTCCACACAACTAGTAAGATGTGAGGGCTCATCACCGAGAATCAAGAAGGATGCAAGATGTAGATAATGAATATAGAGACAAGTGCTAACAATAATCCATTTGGGAAATTGTGACTCAATTCTTCTTAAGGTTACTGAACCAGTTTCAAAATGACTTTCACTTTATAGGTCATGTACTAGACTTAGACAATTACGTGGCCTATTGATTGGTAAGATATGAGGTGAAGGGATAGTTCTCTCTTCACTTAGGCATCTAAATTACTTCTTGGGGATTTTATAATTGTAAGCACTTTTCAGATTTATAAGATTTTGTATTTTTTAATGACTCCCTATGTCTTGCCCCATGCTACCAGTAAGAAGCAAGGGCTCATCACCGAAGGAAAAACATAGGTGAGTAAAATTTTTTTGATTTTTTTTTTTTTTTTTTTTTTTTTAAATGTTTTTTTTTTTTTTTGTAACATTTTTATGCTTTGTGATTTATGAATGACCCTCTACACTTTTCCCCATGCCACCAGTAAGAGGCAAGGGTTTATCACCAAAGACAAGATGTAGATGAGTAAGGGCACCTTCCTCCATTCCCAGTCTCACACTACTAGTAAGAAGTGTGGGCTCAACACCAAAGACTGTGAAGGATGAAAGGTGTAACAATGAATTATTCATAATTTATTTGATTTATTGAATTTTACAATAGTGATTTTTATTTGGGAAGGAATGTTACCCCCAATCTCATCCCCCCACATGACTAGTAGGATGCGAGGGTTCAACACCAAAGACTGAGATGGATGATCAAACGAACCGGGTAAAGAAGTTTAGAGCTTTTTGTGAAAGAGAGAATTTATTTAAAGGGAATATATTACCATCAAGTAAGCTTCTAGGTATGACCATAGGTGAAAGCAACTAAAAATGGGAGACATTATAAGAAGTATGATACTCACAAAACTTAATAGGATCTATATTAACACTTGTCTCATGATGATGAATATGAAGATGTGATTTTGATAATGAAAATATCTGCCAATGGAATGAATGATTTTAAATTATTTGGAGATGAGTAAGAGAAGGAGGAATGTACAAGTGGTTGTCTCCCTGGAATAGAGAGCACCTCAAGAATATAATTTCTTTAAATGTATTGCATTCATCGGTTCATCAAGTTCTGACCATCTTCAATGGCCAATTTATAGGCTCCAGAGCCAAATTTAGTTGTAATTACATAGGGTCCTAACCAATTAGGTTCAAATTTTCCTTGTTTTTCTCACTCTTTAGTGGTATTATTTTGATTTTCTTTGAGAATGAGATCACCAACCTCAAACTCTCTGGGTTGTATTTTTTATGATAACTTGTGTCATAATCGGTTTTGATAGACTTGAAGATGATTGAGGGCATTAAGTCATTTTTCATCGAGAAACTCAAGCTCATTAAGTCATGATTGTCGATATTCATCTTCATTAATTACATCTTTAAGGGATATTCTCAAGGATGGGAGTTCAACCTCAACAGGTAAAATGGCTTCACAACCATAAACAAGGGAGAATGGGGTGGCTCTGTAGGTGTGGTAAGATGTGTGGTAAGCCCAAAGAGTAGGGTAAATTTGAGTGTGCCAATTTCATCCATGTGTATCAATGAAATTTTTTCCATGATGGATTTTAAAGTCTTATTGGTTGCTTTTGCTTGGCCATTACCCTAGGGGTAGTATGGAGTAGACCATTTAAGTTTGATGTGGAAACATTTGGTGAGGTCTTTTACATCCTGGTTTTTAAATGATTTTCCATTATCTGTGACAATAGAGGATGGAATGCCAAATCGATAGATGATATTGTTAAAAATGAACTTTGATATTTGGCTTTCCAGTAACATAGGTGAGAGGCATAACTTCTACCCATTTAGTGAAGTAATCAGTAGTGGTAATAATGAACTTATGTCCATCGGATGATGTTGGTCTGATTTTACCGATGAGATCAAGCCCCCATTGAGAGAAGGGCCATGGTGTGGTGATTGATTGCAATGCTTGAGAAGGTGTGTGGATAAGGTTTCCATGTTTTTGACAAGCTTGACATCATTTGAAAAAATGACATGTCATTCTCCATGGTGGGCCAATAATACCCAACACACGTAGGATTTTCTTAGCTAAGCCATACCATTTGTGTGCGCTCCATAGATACCAGAGTGGACTTCAGTTAGAACACTAGAGGCCTCCTCTTGATTAAGACATCGAGAGTAGGGTGCCATCATAACCTCATCTATAGAGAGTGTTTGCTAAAATGGTGTAATGAGAGGCACATTGTGCTAAAGCACATTTATGACTTGGTTTCATGTTGGTAGGAAATGTTTTGTCATGGATGAAGGTGTAAATATCATGGTACCAAGGGTTATTAGGACCCATGATTTCACATACCATAGTATTTTCAGGTAGATTATAGCAGGCATTAAGAGATGTTCTATGAGAAAATGTGTGCCTGGGGTTGATTGGATGTGATTTCTAATAGAGATCCAATAGTTTCCATAGCATCTATGGATTTGTTATGAATTCTAGGGATTTGGTCAAAACTAATCAATCAAAAATAGCTTGGAGGCTATCTACCATGTGCTTATATGGAATAATTTTTTCATCCTTGACTTGGTATTCATCATTAGTAACCTGTTTAATGATAAGTAAAGAGTCACCAAATACAACCAACTCTTTAAGGTTCCAAGATATAATGAGTTTTAATCCTGCTATGAGAGCTTCATACTCTGTGATATTATTGGTACATGGGAATGCTAATCGAAATGACTTGGGGATAACATGTCCACCAAGTGTGATAAGAAAAATACCAGCTCCTGATCCATGGAGGTTACAAGATCCATCAAAGAATAGAGTCCAGATGGTGTGATGTCTATGTACAAAATATCTTCATCAAGAAATGTAAAATGAAGTGGTTTTATTTCAGGAAGAGGTGCCTCAACAAGTTGGTCTATGAGGGCTTGTCCTTTAATTAATTTTTGAGGAATGAACTTCGATGTCAAATTCACTAAGTAGGATGACCCAACTAGACATTCTTCCTGTGAGAATAGGTCGAGACAAGAGATACTTGAGGGGATCGACCTTAGCGATCAATTTAGTTGTGTGATTAAGAAAGTAATGACGTAGCTTATGGAATGCAAAAGTGACTGCCAAGCATATTTTTTGATTTGGGAATATCATACCTCATGCTCAATAAGTGTTCGACTAAGGTAATAAACAACCTGTTCTTTTTCTTGATTGTTGTGTTGTGCTAGAAAAGCTCCTATGGCATGCTCAAGTGGTAGATGTATAAAGAAGCATGGGTTTATCTGTGACTGGTGACATAAGGACAAGTGGGATGGAAAGGTATTCTTTGAGTTTAGTGAAAGAATCTTGGCAATCTTGATTCCATTGGAACTGTGCATCTTTCTTAAGAAATTGATTAAAATGATGACATTTATCAGCTAATTGTGATATGAAATGTCGAATGGATTGGATTTTTCCTAGAGACTGCATAATTGTTTGAGATTTTGGGGAGGAGGCATTTCCATGATGGATTTGACTTTGGTGGGATCAACTTCTATACCTCTTCGTGAGACAATAAATCCTAATAACTTTTGGAAGTCACCCGAATACACATTTCTTTGGATTAAGGTGAACTTTATACTCATGCAACCTTTCAAAGATGCATCTCAACACACCTGGATGTCCTATCCATGTTTTATATTTTTCTAATATGTCATCAACATAATCTTCCATGATATCATGCAACATATCATGAAAGATGATTGTCATGGCTCGTTGATATGTGGCACCTACATTTTTCAATCCAAAAGGCATGACCTTATAGAAAAAGGTGCCCCATGGTGTAGTAAATGTCGATATTTTGTGTTGATCCTCTTAGTGATGATGTATTTGATTATAGCCAAAAATCCATCCATTAGGGAGAGCATTTCATGACCTATCGTGGAGTCGACAATCATGTCTATGTTTGGCAAAGGAAAGTCATCTTTGGACAAGCTTTGTTGATATCATGGAAATATGTGCATACCCTAATGTCAAGGAGTTTTCTTGGCTACAGGAACTATGTTGGATATCCATTCAGAATAGTTGATAGGTTGGATAAAGTCTTGCTTCTAATAGTTTTTGAAGTTCAACTTTTACAAGCAATGCTACCTTGGGGTGCATTTTACATGTAATTTTTGTTTTACAAGCTTTGCATCGGATGCACCACAAGGTGATGTACTATGAGAGATGGATCTAAGCCTGACATATATTTGTAGGTCCATGTGAAAATGTCTTGAAATTCAATGAGGAGCATTGTGAACTCTACACATTCTTGGTCGAGACAATTGATGCCAAGTTGTAAATTTTTGGTTGTTCGGGAGTACCGATGTTAATATCTTTGGTTTCCTCAATCAACATTTTGGATGTATCCTTTTCAAAAAATGATGCTAGTGGTTGATGTAAGTCATCGGTTTCGAGTGATTCAAGGGAATCAACACAGGGTTTTTGTTTGTGATGTTGGGTCCTTTTATTGATATGTTTTTGGATAAGGTGGCGATGAGATTTTACTATGAGAAATTTTGTTTTTTTTTCTTCTTATCTGAGGTTTCCAAAGGTAGAGGATCCAAATATTCTATTTCTTCACCAAAGTAGGAAAATTCATCAAGGTTAATCTCAAATCCTTTTTTATGGTCGGAAAGGGGAATTTGATCATGAGTTCCAAGGAACTCTTCAATGGCTTCATCATTTTGAAACATGTCCATGGCTACATGATGTAATTGGTCATGGTCTATGAGAGTTGGATGAAGAAGCTCAAAATCAATGACATTAATGGATAGATGTTCAAAGTAGAGATTTGTTTTCAGCAAGGTCTTCAAAAAGGTGTGTGTAGACCCAATGTCACTATTAGAATGGTGTCATCATTGTCACTTGAGATTAATATGAGAGTTGCATTAAGTATCTTGAAACCAAGGCCATGTTTACCATGATGTTTGGTGCAAGTGATTGGATCTAAATGACCTTGTCCATTTGGATTGAGTCCTTTACCCTTCCATCACATGTTTTTCATCATTTGATGAGCTTTGGTAAATTGAGGGGACTCATAACAAGGAGTGAATTCATCATCGTATAACCAAGATCCTGAAGAACTTGGAATATGTTCATTGTCTAGATAACCAAATTTCTTCCAAACTAACTGACCCAATTTGTAAGTGGGATGGATTCTAAGATGAGAGCATTGGGTTTTCCATAGGTTTTGGGGATTTACTGATGTAAAAAGAGTTCACAATGTCTTGGAATTGGTATTCACCACATCCTTTGTCAATGATTTTGAATGTGTGTGTGGGGAACTAGTAGGTACTCTCATGGCATGGGGGGAAGGTAGTTTGGTAGTTTTGAAAGATGGAGAGAATGGGTTATAAGAAGAGGGGTGGATTAGAGGATGAAGCTTGATTAACCAAAGGGGATGGTATCTTAATGGAAGAGGTATTGTTAGAAGAGGAAGGTTGGTTAGATGAAGAAGATGATTGGTTAGTGGAAGGGGGACTGGTTTTAGATGAAGAGGGTTGATTAGCATAAGAGAATGGATTGGGAGATGTTGGTTGATTAGAAGATGATGGTTGACTAGAAGATGATGGTTTTGGAGTATGTTTGGGAAGCGTATATCTGGATCGACACATGTGTTTTGTTAGGGATTACATGTGGGTGGTGGAGTATTTATTTATCATGATGGATGATGGATAGTAGTGAGCATTTTTATACCATCCTTCGAGGAATCTGTCAATACTCAAAGGGTTGGGTATCGACACACAATGTAAATTCTTTATCCAAGTGGGGAATTTAATACATTGGTGGAATGTGGATGGGATAAAATTTCATGGCATGAATCCATGGTCGACCAATGAGAATATTATATGCAACTTCTACATCCACCACATGACATAACATGTCTAAAGTGATTGGTCCAACCTTGAGAGGTAATGTGATTGTGCCCTTTAGACTTTCTTTTCACTATTATCATACCCATGAATGGTTATGATATCATTTTGTAAATCATTTTTAGTGTAACCTAGACAACGTAGGAGTTTCATGGAGAAAATATTCAATGTTGCTCCATTGTCAACTAATACACGCTTGATCTTTATGATGAGTTATATAAGCCTCAGACGTATAAAGAATGATTGTTAGTAATGTTAGGATTAAGAAGGTCAGTGGGACCAAATGATAGAATAGGATTGGGTGTTGAAATATTTTATTAAATCCTAGAATTTTGTGAGTTGATGTCCGTGTGGGACATGAGCATCATTCAATGTTTGTGTAAGGATGTGTTGTAGTGTGGGAGAAGACTTTAGTAATTCCATGATGGAAATTTGTGTTGTGGTATTTTCCAATTGTTTATGATGTTGAATGAAGGTGTAGGTTGGGGAGTGGAAGTGGTGGTGGAATTAGATGTTGGATTAGGAGGTGGTGTGGGAGATGAAGTAGCAGATTGTTTTTGTAGTGGGGATCCACATTTTTTTCTGTCTAGTGGTGACCACACAGTTGGTTTTGATCTTTATTATAGCCACTAGATCTTGGTCAGTAGTCTATGGTCGAGATGACTGAGTCATACTCAATGTTGTTTGATGATTGGCCCTTGTCCTTTGAATTATCATCATGGTTAGGGAAGGGTTTTTGAACATGTTGAGTTTTTCATTGGGGTCTTTGTATCGGAGGTATTTTCAACCTCTATGTCTTCATGTTCGATCAAGTCTTGGACATAATGGTGGAGTTGCATGCATCGATTTGTAGAGTGCCCTTTTATGTGATGGTAATCACAATATTCATTATTCTTTATACCAATTTGGTTTGGGTTTCCCTTCTTCAAAGGGTTTGATGATGGGGTATGAGATCATGTTTGCATTTTCTAAGTGATGGAAGATGCTAGATAGGATTTCTCCAAGTGGAGTGAACTGTCTTTCCTATCACGAGGAGGAGCCTCCTTTCTAGGGATGAAAATTGGTTGTTTGTTGGATTTAATTGTGTTGGGTGGATTGTTTTGAATGTTTCAAACATGGTGAGAATCAATAATGCCATCATTGACTATATTTTGGTTTCGATTAAAGAATTTGGATTTGTCCTAGCTTTGAGGGGCATCTCTAGGAGGTTGGTCCCTAAAGGGTGTTTTAAGTAAGCCCTTAGAAATGAGGGATTTCTCGATTTGTGTCCCTTTTTCAATGACTTCTTCAAAATTACTTAAACAATGCATCTGCATGTGGAATGATAATTTTACAATGAGGTTTGGGACAAAGATGCTAACCAATTGTCTCTCTAGTATTGAAGCAAGGAAATCTACTTGCAATCCTCACCAACGTTGTAAAAGGATGTAAAATTTTCATTGGGCCTTTGCTTGGTGTTGCAAAGATCGAGCATGGTTACTTTGAGTCTAGGTTGAAGGAAAATGTTTAACAATTTTTTTCAATAGGTTTGTGAAAGTCATGATTGACCCTTTTGGGAGATGAAGGAACCAATCTAAGGCATGTCCTCCTAAAATTTTAGGAAATAATCATAAAATATATATGTCATGATAAGCTACTTCCTAACATTGCATGTAAAATTCCTTGACATGTTCATGGGGTCACCCTTTCCTTTGTATTTATCAAATTTTGGAGTTTTGAAGGATGATGGAAATGGTAAGCATAACATTTCCGTATCAAATGGGTAGGGGCATAGTTCTTCAAAGTTGAATTATTTTGATTATTTTTGTACCCCTGAATGGTTTCTTTCATATGTTTCCATTCTTGTGTGAATGGAGAGTGATGGGGATGGGGTATCAAGGACTTCGTGAGTATGTGGTTCTAGATTGTGATCATGTAACCTTTTCAGCTTTAGAAGTTGCTTGCTCAAGTTTCCTTGTTAACTCTTGGATTTTGGTAAATAACTCATCGGTTGAAGAGTTATTTGGGTTATTTGGTATTTCATTGTGGTGACTCGATTCACCATTTCTATAAGTTTGTTTAAATTTTTAGTCCCAAAAGTTAGGGGTAGTTTTTCCCCATGGCTAGGATGCGTAGTAGGTATTCATTCTTTTTTTTCTATCACCTTATCTACTTTTTGTTCTTTGTGAGTGAGTTTTGGTTGTGTAACTTCTTCATCATCATTTTCATGGTTTAGAGGGTCTTTGACTACGTGTGAATACCATGATGAGATAGGTGTGTGCCTGATTAAGCTTTAAAAGAGGCTATGAAGTTTGAGCAAATTGATTATGTACTCATCTCTATCTTGATTTTGCTATTTGGCTTAAATAAGCTTTGATGAGAGATGTAATCAAGAAACTTAAATCAGTTATGATTGTGATATAATCAAAATGAGCTATTAGGGATATTTTTGTGTTGAGAGGTCTTAAATAAGCTCTATGAATTATGTGAGAAACTCAAACAAATGACTCAACATATTGTGATATAACTCAAAATGAGCTATGAAGGGATTTTTTGTCTTGTTTTTAGATTTGGCTTGAAAAGCTCTTGATTGTTGATAGGAAGAGTAACTCAAACAAGTTAACTTAATATGATTGTGATATAACTCAAAATAAGCTATTAGGGGATTCGTGTTGATTTTTAGATTTTGGCTTGAACAAGCTCTTGATTTATGATAGAAGAGTAACTCAAACAAGTTAACTCAATATAGTTGTGATATAACTCAAAATGAGCTATGAGAGGATTTGTGTGGATGAAGTTTAAATAAACTTGACAATTGATGAGATAAGGAGTGAACTCAAACAAGTCACTCAATATTAGTTTGATATAGCTCAAACAAGCTATGAAGGATTTTTTGTTGGATGAAGCTTAAACAAGCTTGAAATTGATGAGATAAGGAGTGAATCAAGTCACTCAATATCAGTTTGATATAGCTTGAAACAAGCTATGAAGGATTTTGTTTTGCTTAAAGCAAGCTAATGAAATCAATGTAACATTTTGATCTTCATTGTTTTGATTGATTCAATGTTTTGTTTGGTATTGAATTTGTTGAGAAATAATTTTGTGGAACATGACTAGGATTTGAAATTTACAATGAGACACATTGTATCATCCAAGTTTTATGATAAGAACAATGCTAAACTACTTTGTTTACAAACAACAAGTAGTCATGTGTATCAAATTGTTTTGGCTCAAGAGGTAGATCCTTTGGGAATAATCATTGTTTCATGCAATCATACAATATGTTGTGGAATGGTGGATGTAGGCTCTTATCACTCCAAAAAGACTCACCAATTCTTACTTACCTACTTTGGAGTGAATCACCACGTCCAAGGAAGGTTTTGGGAAAAGGTGGAAGGTGATGGGGGATGAATGTGTGTATGGTGTCCTTATTACTCCCCAAATATTTATAGGATGATGCCCAGGCTTCATTGTTATAGCTATATTAGGTGTTAAGTGTAGTAGTAGTCATGATGACTTCACCGTAAATGCTTCCCAGAGGCACTGTAAATACCAAACATGTTGTGATGAGACTAGGTCTTAGAGTGCAAATGCAAATGTGAATGTTGGTGGTGCATGGTAGTGAAGTCCACATCACTGGTGTAGCATCGGTGGTGATGAAATCCACCTCTACTATGTGTAAAAAAAAATGATGATGTGATTATAATAGAGTTCTTTCCAACTTGAAATAAATCACTAGTGGAAAATGACAACGTACCTGAGCGTGCTAATTTTTTTTTTTTGGTTTCAAAATTTTCTTTTAATGGTGGTAATTTTGTGAGAAGGTTTAAAATTTTTTTTTTTTTTTTTGGCAAAATTCCAATGACGTGGTCCTATGTAAAAAACAAATTAGTAGTTATCCTACAAACAAAGTGTTAGAAAAAATGATGATTGTGGTTGTTTTTTATTTTCTAGATCACTCAAAGGTGTAAGAAAAGAGCATACACAACCAACAATCAGAAAAATATTAATAATGCGAAGAAAAAAATAATGATCAAGATGATAGTTAGAGAAAAAAAAATAAAGCTAGAGGATCCTGCAAACAAAGTTAGCAGTCTAAAATGATTAAATTTCAAATGATATGGTCCTGCACAAAAGAGGTTAGTAGTTTTTTATTTTCAAATGCAAACAAAAAGAGAATGAGAAAATACAACACCATCGTTTTTTGTTCTCAAGGTCACTTGTGAAAAGCGCGAGAGAAGAGCATACACGTTAAGGGGTTACGATTAAGCAACTAGCTTTAGTGCAAGGTGTTTAACAATGACAAAATGATTAAAAGATGACACCAAGGTGTTTGAAACATCTCGGGGACCCTAAATTCGCAACTGGTGTGAGTGACAAAAGGTTGGAAAAAGTCAAGAGAAAAGAGGTTTGCATCATGTATGTGTTTTGAAATTTAGTCTTTGACAATGAAGGAAGGAATTGGTCAAAGTGTCATAAAATCCACCTCAGAAATCAATAACACGATTAGTCCATATAGTCAAAAATATGAGAATAATATAAAGGTCCTAATTTTATGAAAAAAATATCTAATAAGAGAAATAATAAATAATTAAACTAATTAAAAATGTGATTTAAAAAAGGAAATTTGATTGATTAATGAAAATTAATTACTAGATTTAGGTGAATAAAATAATAAAGAAAAAAACGGGATAAATGTTAATAAATTACAAGTAATGAATGAATGAGGCTTAAAATTAATTAAAGATAATACGTATAAATGAAAAAGAACCTAATGAAAAAAAAACAAAAGCTAAAAAACGTTATTAAAATTATCTATAAACTACCCTAAGTAAGTTAAATTATTAAATGAAATTAGAAGGAAACTAGAAGAACAAAGTTCAACATAACCTTGCCTTAAGAAAACTAAGAAAACCTAAAATGACTAAACTCGAATCATTGTCAAAATGTAACGGTGTTATAGCATAATTGGAGGCTCGGGTTTTGTTTTTTTGTGTGTGTGTAACGTGTAGGGTAGGCGTGGTAAGGAGATGGTGGTTGAGGGATTTGGGAGGCTAAAGGGAAGTCTTGAGTGCTCGACTTGGTGGATGGGAGGTTAAGGAGTTATGGTTGATTGGGTGGGGGATCCACGTGGGAGTGGGTGTGTGTGTGCAACAAGATGTTGGGGGCATGGAGGATGAGTTTTAGTTGTGGGCAGAGTGGTGTTTTGGATGGGGTTGTAGTTGGGTTAGAGTCACAGAGGGGGTAAAGGGCTCAACTAAGTGACTAAAGGGAAATGGGATAGGGAGCTCGTGTGAGTGGTGAGGGTAGGAGGGGTGTGGGGGCGTGGGAATGGGTGGGAATGTCGGATGAGAGAGTGGAGGAGGGACAGATGGGGGTATGTGGTGGGGGTTGGGACCAAATGGGCTGTGGGGTGAGGGGATTTGTGGGGGCTTGGGAGAGTTAGGGGGGGGATTGGGGAGTGGGATGGGAGATCGAGGATCAAAGGATTAGGATGTTTGGAATGGTGTTGGGGTGGGAGGGATATTGGGGTTGGGATGAATTTTTAGGGATGAGGGGCGGGAATAAGGGAGAAAGGGATGTGTGGGGATAGAGGATTATGGGGTGGGATAGGCGTGTGGGAGTTAGGATGAGAGGAGTTGGATCGGGCTCAAGGGGAAATGGGGGGTCTGTGGGATGAGTAGATAGGGGAAAGGGATAGATAGTGTAGTTATAAGGTTTTTTTTTTATTTATTTATTTAATAATAATGATTTTTTTTTTTGTTTTCAGAGGTTTATACAAAGAATAACAGAGTGAATTAATATAAACCAGAAAATGAGAAAGAACACCAAATGCATAAACTACACGGTGATTTGTATAGACTTAAATCTATGTATGAAACCAAACTAAACAAAGAAAATATTAAAATTTTTTTTTTGTGTAAAAATCTAAAATATGATGTTTTTGTAGAAATCTAGATTGATATCTTTTGTAACACTAAGATCTAAAAACGTATCGTTTCCCAAATACACAAAACTAGAATTCAACTAGTATGATTTTTTTGCTCTCGATATTGTCAAAATAAAACAGATTTATAATGCAAATTAAGACAAACTTAAACCCTCCATGCAACCTGAAACCAAGTTAGATATTAAAAGCCAAGTGTGCCGAAAAATATCACAAAGAAATAAACAACGACTAAATAATGTTTTGGATTTTAGATTGTGATATATGCATGGTTAGATAAATGGAAAATAGAAAAGATGTTAGTTTTCGATTCTGTTTTTGGGTAATATACTGCATAAAAATAAAGTGACGAAGAAAAAGGAATGACAAGAAACAAGCAAAAATGTATGTAAATATCAATGGATCTTAAAATGGTTTCACAAAAGAGGTTATTAAGACATGCAACAAAAATAAATGCTAGATGGATGGATCTCCTCAAAGAGGTTCACGATGTGGTAAGAGAATGTCCATCACTATAGAACCTACACACATACACCATAAGACACCACAAAGCAATAATATCTCCCACAATGTAAACGTTAGCCAAAGAATGCCATATGGAACGAAAAATGAAATTATAATGAAAAATACCAATAGGAAAATGATGGATAAAGCAACAAGTTGTGAGACCAAAAATAATAAGTCATGGGTAAGTCCCACCTAGGTGTGCCAGAATGTGAGCTAGGAAAATACATTGATAACAAGAAATTAAAGCAACTTCGAGATACCTTCTCCTTCGTGATTCCTTAGCAAACACGGAATGGGAAATGAAGTGTGGATGAGCTCCGATTGTGTGAAATGTCCTCGAATCGGAGAAATACCTTCTCTGTAACAAGATCAACTTACTTTGCACCAATGGATAAAGAGGATAATGGATTTGAGATGATCAAAATGGGTCTATTTGGGCATTAGGATTAATTTGTGGGTAGAGTCTACCAAATTTTTATGTTATACCCATTGTATTTTTTAGTGTAGTTTCACAATAAAAAAAAAAGTAATTTGACAATATCATAAATATTATTTCATAACAATGTATTAATTGTCACTAATTTGTGGTAAGGTCACAATTGTTATATTTGTTACAAAGTCACAATTGTCATATACATTTTTTATCTATGATAATTGTCAAAATTTTGAATTTGGAACTATCACAAAAATTTCATGTAATTTAATGTTTCTACAATAATTTTGTGGGTAGAGTCTACAAAATTGAATTACAATATTATCTCAAAGTTTAAAATTGTCATATGGCCACCATAACATCATATAATTCAAAACAAAATGCAACCTTTTAATTGGTTATGTCTCATATAAAAAAGTAGATATTAAAATAATGTAGAAATATTATTTTTAAATATGTTTAATTTGGTTACTTTGAATACAAAGACAATTTTAATGTGAACCAAGTGAGAATTAAGTCATATATTATTTTTATCTATATAATTGTCACAAATTAATTGGGGTGAAATGACTTGATCACAAAACTTATGAACATTTTTTTCAAAATGTAAATGATTTGTGTACTTGCTCTAATTTTATGTACCCTCACAATATTATTTCCATAAGTTTAAACAATTGGTTTTTGTGTGGATATAATAAAATCTAAAATTCATTTATTCAAATCTAAAAATTAAGACAGATACTCTGCATCAAAAATGAGAAAATGCCATGCATTATATAAAATCTTCTCATTTTTAACTTTTTTAAAAAGAAAGCTCTTTAAAAAGAAAGTAGATGATAACTTCGGTTGAAAAGTGAATGCCATCATTGCCTTATACGAACTTTAACGTGCGCAAACCTGCAGCAATACAACAGGAAATACCTTCCTTTGACATGGTCTTGCGCACGAAATGGTACGATTGCTGCGTGCAAAGGAGGCATTATTATTTATTCTCTCGCAATTACTTTTCCGGCATATGGTTTCGCAACTGATCTGAAAAAACATGAACAGATAACAAAGGAACAGAAGCCCAAGTGAGAGAAAGCCCGCCATCTCGCATTACTTGCACTCCATAGTATTTCCCAGCTTGCCGAGAAATAATTGCCCTCGCCTGGATTACATTTCTCTCGCTTATAACACCAACTTTATAACCGCTCTGAAGTGGAATGTCTGCTGCCTTCAGTTGATCACCATGAATCATGTTTTGTTGGCGAAGCATCATATGCATTACTGTTGGTCCGATCAACAGTTTCTCTATGCTTTCTCTTGCAAGTGGATGCTCTGCCAATTCCGCTTCTAACGAATCAAACATGGCGCATGAATATTGCAAGCCATGAACAAAACGGCTGAAAACGTCAGGTGAAGTCGATTCAAACTCTGCTCCCCTGCCCACTGTTAGAATTGCTGGACGGAGACATCGCACGCCATGGAAAAAATCAGAGAGCGTCTGTTTGCTTCGATCATGTGACATATGCGGTAGTCTCCACATGCAGTTCGCTATTACCATCTCATCTTTCTCTGCACAAACACTGTTTACATCTTTCAATTCCTTTTCCTCGAAAGAAAAAGGAATGCCCATGGATTCTGCATGCTCGCACAGCCTTCTTCCAGTGTGTTTCCAGTACGAATACAATTCCTGATCCCACTTAATCGCAGTAATCCTCATGTGACCAACCGCTATATTGCTATTATTCAAGGCTTCCATCAGAGCCGGCCATTGGATGCCGTCCATGATGTCAAAATCGACAATATGGACCATTATTGTCCTGCCATTCTCAGCAGTGTCACATATTGCCTCCATTATGCTTTGATTTGCAGTGAAATGGGCCATTCTAGAATAAGGATATCCTTGGTAAAGCAAGCTAAAAGTTCCCACAAGATGCTCCGCGCTTACAGATCTGTTCGGACATTTTAAATCCAGCTCCAGGTGCAGCTCCATATGACCGACATGCTGATTAATAAGGCTGTTACAGAGATAAAACGCTACCCTCTCCACAACGGAGCCTGTGGGCGAAACCAGTTCTCGCAACCTGCAAATTAAAATCTCAACGAGATCATATGATTTCTCAGATATTGCCTCCGCACAGGCAAGTAAAAGATGTATAAGTCTTAATCCGCTGTATTCACTTTCACTCGAACAATTCACTAGTCCCATAATTTCATGGAGAGATGAATTAAATACATCGCCATATTTGCTACTGCTGGTTGTGCTCAGCGGCGTATCAGGAACAACTTCTTGCCCTGCTCATTCTGATCATCATCTATGTCAGGAAAACTCTCAAATATGTCATCCAGAAGAACATCCAGGTTGAAATCTTCGAGGCAAAAGCTGCTTTCCATTTCGTTTAGCAGAAAAATATGTAATGTAATTAAAACTGCTACGAACAGAGTTTTTTTTTTTCTAAGACTCAGAATGGTCCATCCATGTTGTACACCGAAAATAATTACACAGGAGGTGTACTCCTTTGAAAATAAGCCCTGCTGGAATATTCAAAAGTTGTTGGATCAAATAAATTTTTTTATTTTACATTGCTGCCCTCATGTTTGGATTATTGCTTGGAGCAAATAAAAATATTACAAAAGATTTGGAAATTACATGTTCCGAGTTATTGCAGTGGAAAACCCTGAGAAGCTTGTTTCAAAGCGAATGACCTCCACGTTTTACATCATCAATCAGAATAAGTCACATGACTTAAACGGACGTCGCATGTTTACCTAAGTCAATTTGGTCAACACACGTTGCATCTTTACATTTTGGCGAAGAATTTGTGCTTTTACAGAAATAATGTGTATAATTCAATAATTTCCTTTACGTTGAGGTATGTTTTTTTCTAAATAATTTTATATAGTTTGGATTTATATTTTTAAGAAATTATAAATAATATTGGATTCAATTTGTAGATAATGTGGATGATATGTCCAAAATTTATTTTATCTTATTTATGTTGCTGAGATATATGTACAACGTAAATAATATAGAAATGTTGTTCAAAGTTATTGAGGGGCCCATAAATATTAAATCATTCCACAAAGTTGCAATTATTTTTATAGAAAATCTTTGGAAATTACTTTCCGAGTTGTTGTGGAAAACATTTAGAAATTACATTATGAGTTATTGTTGTGGAAAAGCGAGAAATTTTTATTTAAAAGTGAATGAATTTCATAGTTTACATCCTAGACATAATCACATTAGAATTTGCATGCTTACCTACATCACTTTGGTTTTGTCACTATTAATAACAACTCTAATTGCAATGGAAGTCATGATAGGTGGATAAGGGATTCACAAACCAAATCATTACCTATCACGTGAGATCATATTAAGAAATTTTAAATATTAGCCAAAATGGACCTAATATATTGCCCCATGTTATAGGGTGTAAAGGATTAAAGTATTAAAAAAATAAAATATATAAGGGGTATGGTATGTGGAGCAATAGGGAGGATGAAGGAGGACTAGTCATGGGGTAGATGAAGAAGCCCTAAATTCATATCATTTTCATTGTGTGTTTTCCAAAGTAGCAAAGGCATGGTTTTTAGAGTAGTAACTCGATTTTCCAAAGTAATAGCACTACATTGGTCTAAAAAGTTGAGACATCCTTCATAGTATCATTGTACTTATCATTTGATTCAAATTTTTTAGGAGAATGGATGTCATGAAGATTAATAAATTTAACTAACAATAATGCAACCACACATGACCCTTCACATTACTATACAAAGTTTGATTAGTGTGACAAATGTAGATAGAAAAGAAAGGAAGAGAGACATCAAATTACACATATTGAGGGTTTGTACTTTTTGAGTCCAATGTGGGAAAATGGGTAGTTTGGATATATGGTAAAATAAGGGGTATTTTATAATTGAAAATTTGTATTGGGAGGAGTATTAATAATAGAGTATTGAGACGTAGATTTGGAAATAGGGGTATTATTTATTATCCTATGAACACATGTTGTAGACACCTAAAATCCGCATACACAGTGTTCATACTAAGATTGCACTCATTACCCTCTTTCCGTCATTTCCATTATAATAAGTGATTTTTCACTAATTAACTAATGTTTCTCTCGATTTTGGTCAATTAACGGAACTTCGCTAATTAACTAACATTTACCCCATTTTGGATGTCAATTAACAACACTTCATTAGTTATAATCATTTTTCAATCATTTAATTAACTATCATTAGTTAATTAAGTCTTTTTAACCTTCTATTTAATCAATAAACCCTCGTATTTTAAATCCCCTTTCAAATCATCCAAATCCTACCTATTTCCTTCTAAATCATCTCTAATTAACTTTTAAGCTTATCATAGCCTATTAATTAATCCTAGTTGATTAATTAAATCATCTCAAACTCCCATGAGTTGCTTTAATCACTTGTTAATTCCTCTAATTAAGCTTATCTCTTCTAAATCTACTTTATCCTTTATCCCACATGCACTAGTTTGCAAGCTTCTCCCAAATTGGAAAGCTATATAAAGGACCCTCCTACCTTCTTTCACACCTACACCACACTTTGATTAGTGATTTATACAAGCTTATGATAAGAGCCTTCTCCATTTTTGGAATAACTACTTCATCTTTGCATCCATTCTCTCATTGTTGAGTAGAAAGGAAGATCTAAGTATGGCCTTGTAGTCATTTCTTGGTGATATCCTTCCATCTCTTTAGAGATCAACACAAATTTGATTACTCATGATCTAAAGAGGCTCATGCTTATAAGTAATCATACATTAAAAGAGTAGGAATGGTTAGCATTAGGTGATTTCATTCATGTTTATGCAATTAAGATAGTTATTTCCTTTAAGCTCTTATCATGATGTTAATGGTAGATTTATCTTTTCTTTGAGACTACTAGGTGTTAGTTTCTTTCAATTAGCATAGCAAATTTAGCATGTACACACGTGATAGCCATAATTTTACATAGTGAACCCTTCGTGGATAGGGGCAAGGGAAAATCAAAGAAAATAGTTAGTATTAAAGAATTTTGTTTGATGTGTTTCAAGAAAACATAAATTTAATTGTTGATGTTAGTAATTGAATAAATGTGACACGAGTTTAGATACTTTTATTATCGAATCTTACTAATGTCAAACCAATAATATAGCTATTGTCAAAAATAATGAATTTATATGTCTTCAACACAAGTTGTTATTTATTGGATATATTGCACCTTATAGAAATCAAAAAATATTACAATCCCTAGATAAGATGCTTGCATATATATTGTTTTGTTGAGTTTTCCAAAATTAGAGAGAAATTCCATGTTTGCCTTGACCGACTCAAGTAACGTATGACCTTGATGAAAGTCATAAAAAGTACTTCAAGTTCTCAACATTTTTAATATGTTCTTTTTTGCAACTCTGCAACAATCCATTTTTGGAAAAGGGTAAAAGTGGGGGTTTTGAAAGGACCCGCATCCTTGTAAAAAAGGTCCTAAAAGGCTGGATAAAACAATAAAACATTACAGAAAGAAAGCCACCTACAGAAAAAGAAAAAGGCCATAAAGGCACAAGAGAAGAACATGAAGTGAGAAGATAAAAAATGAAAAGGTTGCAGCACTGTTGCCACAATTGCTGCAACCAATTTACATAGTAGGATCTTGTACGTGGGATCATAGTTTCATTTTAGGGAGAGAATAAGCATTATTTTTCTTTTAACTATCTAATCATCACTCCTATTAGGATCCACATTTTCATTTGTGTGAGTTGGAATTTGAATCTTAGAGGAAGCCAAAATTCCAACATTGGGCTCCTCGATCTTTAGACTGATTTTTGAACAATCAATTACAACTCCTAGAGGAAGGCGTTGGCACCTGATCCACTAAAACAACCCCAACAACCATCTCCAGAGGGGGAGAATAGTGTCGGTGATTGAATCTTATTATCATCTAAATAATTTTATTCAGCGATATTTGTCGAGTCATCCATAGAGGAATCAGGTTCATCTTCAATAAACAAAAGGTTTTGATGAGAATCCTTCCACCAAGAGACCTTTTTTTTTTGATTTTTGCTTTCTTGTCTAGCAATCGAAGCAATATTCCCTGGGAAAAACATTTTACGCATTTAGAGGGAAATCGTTCATAGGAAATCCTTGACCAAACTCTATACAGAATTTGAGGTCAATGTAGATAAGGCAAGATATCCGAGAACCACTAGTATTCAAGCAAAAGTAGTGTGAGTGTAGAGCTCCGTTTTGGAATCGATGGATAAAAATTTACCAAATCATTGCCAATAGCAATCAAGATTTCCTCCCCAAAAATCCAGTGAAGATAAGGCGGAGAAAAAAATTCAACCCATAATATCGAATCCCAAGGGAGACTAAGGGAGTGGATTTAGCATCGAGAGGGGTTTAGAAAAGGAAGAATCCAAATTCGCAGCATAAGAAATCTTCCATCGAAGGAAAAACAATCTCCATATCGCCATCAACACCGTCGAGAGAAGAGGAGTCATTGGGGATTGAGGGACACCACCAGGAAAAGGTTCACCATCATTGGAAGAAATCACAACAGTGGAAACAGATGAGGATCTTCCACCACCCAAACCGAGCCCTCCAAATACATCTCTACCTATGACCCACTCCACAAGCCCAACCGCGGATACCGGTAATATCAATCTATAAAACCCCATCGCCGTCGAGAGGATAGGAATAGGGTTTCCTACAAAATATTTTGGGGAAGGAATATGGGGAAGATCCATTTTAAAAAAATTGTTATGTTACCTCTCATGTTGTAATGTCAGGACATGCCTCATCACATTGAACATAGGATTCATTCCTGACCCCGACCCATGTCGCATTGAACACCAAGCCAACTTGGCACCACGTCGAGAGCCACCTCCTCCACTAAAGTAGATGGCCTGCATGCCTTTGCCTAGCCAAGTAACAATGAGCTATAGAGGTGGTCAGCCCGAGGAATGGACCCCAAGACCTCCCACATATAACCCACATTCCCCACTCGCTAGGGTAAACTAGACAGGCTTTGAATAATCCATTAAAACTATTTGAGAAATTTTAATACTTTTAAGGTCCATTATTTTTTCAATACATGTTGTTTCACATACCTTCAAACCAAAATGAAATAATATTTAGCCTACAACTATAATAGCATTTTTAAATTGAATTCATTGACATTGCCCATAATGAACCACATCCTTAACCCAAAAAGATATAATCTTAAGTTTGCACCATTGAATACATTTAAGAAGTAAAAACAAACATTGACCTAGAACTTAGGGAGCAAGATGTGTCTAAGAAACACACCTAAAAATAATTCCAAAGGATCTATTACATAATTAAAAATATAATCTTATGTCTTCGGTGTTAGCACCAAAAATATCCTATGGCATTTTTGGGTCTTAGAGTTAAAATTTGAGCCTTCAAAATCACTTACAAAGCGGGTCTAATTGGTCAGGGGTGTGGAATATGACTTTTTGTCTTAAATAAATCCATGAATACACCATTTTATTTTGATTGTAGTTTCAAGTGCAAGCATATTTGAAAATATTGTGTTTTTTTAGTGTTTTCACCTTGGGGAATTATCTCACATCCATCAAAATTGGAGAAAATAAATTGTTTATATATTAAAGCACATTAGTATCAAATTGGGTGAAGTGAAGGGATATGTGCAACTAGAGTTCATTTTTGAGTAAAGGGTTGAGTGACAAAGATTCAAGTAGATAATTTATAAGAAAAATGAAGTATTGGGGAGGCTTGTAGATTGTAGTAAGGGACATGATCTCATGAGCTTGGAGCATGAGAAAAAAGGGATAAAGAATTGTTTAAAAGGGTCGTAACTTGGGACTCCTAGATTATACCATATGGTGCAATCTAGTGACCTAGACATTGTAGAGACAAAATAAAGATCTCAAAGGTTGAAGATAGCTAGTAACTTGGAGCTACTAAATTGTGACACATGTCCCAATCCAACACATCCGAACCATGAAAAGAAGAAGTTAAGGTAAAAAAACTCCATGGATTCCATAGAGAGGAGCTCCAAGATTGGGCCAAGTGGCACAATCTAGGAATCAAAGCCCAAATATAGTTTGAATGAAGATATGAAAGGAGAATGTTGAGGCTGGAGGATCCATTAGGAGACTCTATGATCTCTCCACATGGCATTTGATCACATGAACTCATAAAGCATCTCGGTGCCCAAGAGACATAAGGAAAATGGAGGAGGTTTTAGAGTATTCATGACTCTTGGATTATTACATGTGTCATAATCCAAGAGACCCTTGTAGTTTGTATGGAGACTCCTTAAACATGAATAAGAATCTAGTAGAATAGATATATTATAGCTTGTCACATGAATCTCAATACTCAATCAAAGCATGTCAAGTGGTTGAATAATAAAAATGGAAAATTGACTATAGTTGCAAAATTATTTTTTTTGCCCAAATTCAATTATGCGAGCTATGTTACAAAGTTATGGATTTTTAGTCATAACTTTTGATTGGGATCTTAAATTAAAGAGTGGTTGGATGTGTATGAAATTTTTTCAAAGGGCTACATGGGAATATCAATTTATGTAAAAAATGAGGTATTGTTGATAAGCATTTTTAAATAGACTTTAGTGGTCCATTTTCTTCTCTCTAGTGCTTTTCATTCCTCTTTCTCTAGATTTAATACTTATCCACATGTGTGGGGCCTCTTATATGTTCTCAAATTCTCTTTTATTTTCATTGGAGGGAATTGGGGCATTAGATCTTCTACATATTGTAATTGGAGTGCCACATATCTCTTGATTACTCATTGATTTCCTTGAGTAATTTGTGCCTACTCATTCATTCTCTCTCGTTGGTTCTTCTCAACCCCAAGTTCCTCGATTTTTTATTATAGAAATGTCTACAAATGTGTATAAATATATGAAGTTTAATATTCATCATTCAACTTATGACTTTCCTTTTTGGTTGGGATCTCTTGGACTCTTAGTTGTTTAGGTTTTAGGTCTAAATTTGGTCTCTATTTTTAGTGTAGAACATCATGAATAATTGTCATAACTCAATGAATTTTGTAGTTCAGGTCTTGAAGAGTATCCATGTATGTTTCATTGAATCATAAATGTGGGATAATGGAGATGTAAGATTAATATTAATATTGAGTAGGATTAAGAGTAATTAATTAAGATTAATACTCCATGGGAATTAGATGGGGAGAAAGGGGGCTTAATTAATCAATTGGGGATTAATTAATATGCCTATATTAGCTTATAGAATTTATTTAGTGGTGAATTTAGAGGAATTCAATAATATTTAGCGATGATTATGAGTAGAATTTAGATTAATTAAGGATAATTAATTAATAATGAAAGGAAAATTTTAATGAAATAATAGTGTGTGATTAAATAATAAGTGAATATTATTTTAATTAATGAAACATCATTAATTTGTAAGTAAGGGAGATTAATTAATTAATTAAGGTTTGTTAATTAATAAATGAAGACAGTGTTCCAAAGGTGATTTGAGCACCTTTAGAGTAAATCTAGTGCAACATATTTAGGGTGTCAACACCTACACTTTTTCATTTAATTTTGAGTATATAGATCAAAGAGAAGGAAAAATTAGATATGGATAAAGAAGGGTTTTTAATATTCCTTAAAATCCAACTTAATGATATAGAGTATAAATAATATTCCAAGATTTAAATTTCTATTGGCAAGGAAAATTGCATTAATATTAAGAATGACATGATATGGGCCATCGAAGGAAGTCAAAAATATTACATCGACTTCCTATAGGTGTAAAAATGACAATGCTATGGTAGAATTTAATCCAAGAAATGGTCGCATCTTATTATATTTCTACAAAGACCCACTTAATTTAAGTGTACATGGAATCTTGATAATAAGACACACCATTATTTTCCTCACCACGAGGTTCGGGGTAAGCTCCTAGACTTTTGGGTTTTGATCTCAATCCTTGAAAGGGTGGTTTCTTCGCCATACATCACAACCTCAATTAATTATTGTGCCTTCAAGTGAAAAACTTAATACAAGGACGAAGATGAATGTTCTAATTATCACAACATATGTTGTAAATTTATGATTCTCTATGTGATATCTTAACCATAAAGAAAATAGAAACCCTAAAAGAAATTTTAGGATTACTTATGGGTAAAATGGATAAAATGGGTGTTGTGAAGGTAGAATGTAAAAAAGGATCCTAAATCTTGTACAAAATACATTAAAAATCAATTTTCTTCACCTAGGACACAATTAAGAAGCATTACATCTTCCTATGATATAATGCACAATTTTTTTAAAATATTCCTCCAACGTTGTTCTTTCAATTCCAAATAATCCTTTATGATTTGCAAACCTATGTTTTGTGAACATTGTTGAGACCATAAAGAGAAATCGATAATATAGGGGTTAAATTTGTTAGGGAAAATAGATTGGCTAGAAGAATTTGATAGGAAAATAGTTGAAAACAAAATTTGTGTTAGAAAGGACATCCGCCATAAATTTTTCATGTTGGAAATGCAAACACCATCATGCTAAACCCAATGGTAAAAACCCTATTGGAAAGGCTTGAAACTTTCCAATTCTCATCGTATTTTAATGTAAGATGCATCTGATATAACCATATCTATTTTAAAAATAGAAAACATGAAGACCAACATGTGATTTAAGGCCATACAAGAAGAATAATTTCATAGGAGAAGGAGCACACAAACGAGACAAAATAGATGAGTATATGGGATTTTAGTTTAAACAAGTATCTAAATCTTAACAAATAAATACAATATTATGTGAATGAAAGGTTTATAACTTAGATGTGAAGAAAGAAAGTAAATATGAAACAATAACACTATATGGCATAGTCTAGCCCGATTTATGAGAATTATGAAAAGGCATACATAAGAGTTGAAATCAAATAGATGATATACGGTTCCCATAACTCAATTAAATGCTAGTTTCCACAAGTCCATATGCAAGAAAGGTAGACAGGAAACTCCTAAGGAAGAATGAGAAGAGAGGATATGTGTTTTATACTCCTCAAAAATAACTAAAACAAAGAAACACTTTCATCATTAAATGCCTGAACATATAAAGGAACTTGAGTCAAGCTTACATGATCATTAAAATTAACTTCATTGTAGAGCTATTTGAATCGATTACGATAAAAATGTTGGGGATTTGATAACTCAAACTAATAGGAGAAGGAACAATGTTCTTAAAGAAACAACCCAACTTCTAATATCATCATCTTTGGGTGGTCTCTATCAATATTTAGTCTTATATATTATTAGACCTCACACGAAGATAATTAAAACTATTTCATTTTATTCGTATCTATTTTATTTAAAATATAATTATTCATCAAACCAATTTTATATTATTACTTTAAATTTGAATATTTATTATGAGATATGTTGTTAATTTATACTTTTAATTGAAAAGGAAATGATTATTTTGGCACTTAATTAAAGATGAATGCCAAGATTACAAAATAATAGCATAGCACATGATCACTAATTATTATTTTTATTAATTTTAGTGAGATTGAGATTCACATTATTCATAACATTTTAATGTTGAATACTATGATGTGGGGAGTTTCTAAGGGAAGAATTGTGACAAAAATGGGTAAACTCGTTGACAATGAGGAATCCAACACTCACCATTGATATTGTTCCCTTAAAAATACTTATGTAATTAAAGATGGCATATCACCCAAAAAAGAAAATGTTATCTAATTTCCCTCCCACAGTGAAATTGATAATCAGGTAGGCTAGCAAATGCGTACCAGACCAGAACAAAGAAAACATGTTGATCTAAGGGGAATTTCAAAGAAGAAAGAGGAAATACTTTAGAAAATCAACAAAAAATGTGACAAAAGTGGATAAAAATGTCTCGAGTGATCCGCGGGACAGTTGGGACAAAAGTGCCTAAAATGCCCGAAAATCTGATTTAGTTATAGCCAGTTCATTGCGGAAAAGGTTGAAAAGAATGTCCTGAGTGGTCAGAGGGATAGTTGGAATGAAAGTACATGTGGGCCCCGAAAATCTGAAATAGCCGCAAGCCCAAATGAAATGTGGAAAAAGTGGAAGATTTTGTCTCATGTGGTCCATGGGACAGTTGGGACAAAAGTATGCATAAGTCCCAAAAATATGAAATAGCCATAGCAATGAAGTGCAAAAGATGGCAGAGAAAATGTCCAGGATAGTTGGGACACGCAGACCGGGAGTAGCCAAAATACCCGCGGGTGAGTGGTGCGGAGAAGTCAGTGGTCAATGGCCCACCTGTCCGTCCCGGCAACAACGGATGCACGAGGAAAAAGAGCCCAATTCGGGAGATGTAGAGAAAGGAGGTCCGCATGCTCTAATTATTGTGGAGATGTGAGTTCCTGAAAACCCACAATACCCACAACCCAAAGGGAAAGTGGAACGCCCGACCCTTGAACTTCAAACAGGCACAACTTTTGACTTAGAACTCTGATTTTCACAAAATTTGACTTTTCGGAAAGGGCACAACATCCTACGGCTCCAAAAATTAAAGGTCATTCCCATAAAATGCAAGAAATCCTCTGGAAAACTCAAAATATCTTCTCACACTTAGAATGCCATATCTTTTCATTTCTCAACGAAATCATGAAAAATTGGTCTCGTTGGAATCGTGGCTCTCGAGCCCAATGCACAAAAATCAAGAAATATAGAATTTATGTGGATTTGATAGATAATTTTGAGGAAAATGAGACAGGTTTAGAACAATGTTTTAATTGGTAGTTGGGAGTGCAATTAAGAGGCATGGTCATCATTTTCTCCAACTGTAGGTTATGGGACAGCATGGGGAGCCTTTTGCAAGCAACATACCATCATTACACTTCATTTATTACCTCTTGCAAGTGGTTGAAAGGCATATTTCAGGATTTCAATCTTCCCTCTTCCAAACTCTATAAATTGGCATATTGGGCTCATTGTAAGAGGAGATATTTTGAGTAGCAAAACTCGTCATTTTGGTTTTGTGAAGCCAATTTTCTGTAGGCCCTTGTAGTGGACTTCTTTCATGGTGATCCAAGCCTTTATTTTGTAATAGATTGAATTTTGCATATCATGAAGCAATAGATGCAAGTTTTTGGATGTATCTTCCCTTGATGTGTTTGTTTGCATTCTTCTTTCCTCTTCAACCTTATTGTAAATATATTATGTCTATTTTATGCTCTTACAGGGATCCATTATCATTGTGTGTGTATGAAATATTGTTGTAAATGCATTTTCTAGACTGTGGAGAACTGTTATCACCCTCTCTAGTATGTACTTTGCTTCCATTTTTCACACATTGGAAAGTTATTCTCATTCCCTCCTTTTTTGGTGTATCACCACTTTAGTGTAGGATTTTTTTTCATGCACTCTCTCTCCTAGTCCCTTGGAAAGTTAGATTAGGATAAGATAGTTTTCTTGCATTAAAGTAGATTGTGGTGGGTAGTTTAGGATCAAGAACTAGCTTTCTCTGGAGGTCTATCTCAAGTAGCAAGTCCCACAACTTGGAGATAACACCCAAGTTACCCATTCACACCATGAGCTCAATCACACACACTTGTGCAAATCTAAGGGTATTATGATTTGGTGATAACAAAAAAATGGAAAAATGCAAAGGATGTTGTGAATTACATCAACTTCGCTTACATCACTTTAGTTTCGTTAGAATTATTAACATTTACTAGAGAATCATACGTGAGATGTATAATGGGAACGCCAAAATGGATCTTTTGAAGGATTAATATTGGAAGGAGAAAAACTTGGGAGATGAAGATGTGTGAAGATGAAGGGTTAGAGGATGAAAAAGTGCAAGTGCAGTGAAAATAGAAAGTAGAAACAATGCGAAACTCAAACATAGAACAACATGACGACGCATTTGGAAATCCTTCGAAGGAGAAAAGGGGTGTTGTTTAAGATGTTGGGGAAACAATTTATAGGTATATATGTGAATGTAAGGAGAGGAATAAAAATATTGTGGAAGTGTAAATGCAAAAAAAAATAGAAAAGGCTCACCCCTAAAAGAAAAAACAAACCAAAACAAAACTACTCCCCCTCATGGATTTCACATGTATTGTTGATCTAATTATTACATGGTAGGTGGAATATTGCTTAATAAACACTCTTACACTACATATTAAATGCGTGTCCTCTTTTGACAATCTTCAATCTACTTGTCTTTTACCTACATATCATTTTATAATAAAATATTTATGTATCTACACCTCTTGGTAACTACATATTAAAACATGTCTGAATCTCCCATCCACCTATCAAGCATATATACAAATAGAGCACTCTATCATTTTCCAATAATAGAAATAAAATTAGTGTATTAGGCAAGTCATTTGCGCACATTGTATTGGTGTTGGGAGCTTTCACAACAATTAAACGTCACCCACACTTTTATGCCTTTTTATCAATATTTCCTTGATATGACAAGTATAGCAATGAAATTTTAGGGTTTGCAAGTTATAAATATTTTAAAGTTATCCGCATATTGAACGCCATTATCAATTTTTTTCTTAATAGGACAAGTTTAATGTAGGAAATTTAGGGTTTGGAGAGGTAGGGCAGATTTTAAATTTGTTTTTAATGACATTCGATATAGATATTCCTTAGATTTGTAAGATTGTTCTTTAAAAGATGTGATATGAATGTATAGCCTCAAAAGTATCGTATATGTTGTTTGTTTCTCCATCTATTTTATAGCAAAATAAAATTTGAGTGGGTAAAATAGAACCATGTTGTAGTGCTTGACTAAAAACAAAAAATAAATAATAAAAAAATGGAACTAAAGTTTACGGTGGGTGAGTGGTTGTTGGGGAGTAATGGGAGGCTTGGCGTGTTGAAGGAGAGCCATGTCTGTTAGCGTGCAGTAGGGCATGTGAGCACTGACAAATCTTGACCAGCTCTCAGACCTGTCATCTTCCTTCCTTGACAACACAAGCACTCTATCCGAGATGCAGCAGAGTTAACCATGGTAGAATGTAGGTTAATGTTGTAGAATTACCAATATGTGGATGGTTATAGAGAAGGTAATGCGTTACAGGGAACTATGATGATCAGGAGCTCTCACCAAAAACCTTAGAGTCATCCATTAATCAGTACCATTATGGGTAAGACCACTCCTACACACGGAGATAAATCTGTAACCCAGTATCCCTCATTTTACTATATACAAATTTGTTTATCTGGATCTTTATTTGTTCCTAAAGTTGTTCCAATTTCCTTTGAGAAGAAAGGAGAGTCTGTTCACCATTGTTTTGGTAGTTGTAGTTTCATGTAAGAAGATTGGGGATATAGGAGGTGAAATTTCTAGCTATATTGATTTTTCTTCTTCTGTTTTGACAACTTGTGCCACGTCTACCATTTCTTGTTCCTTGTGCTTTACCTCTTACCTAGGTTAGTCGTTGTATCAATTTAGACATTGAAAGTGCACTTCTTGCTATCCCACGTATGCCTCTGCAGGATCCTGTCTCTTTCACTCTTCCTCTGCATGGAGCCTCTTTTTGTCCATATTTAGCTCAATGTTGAAAGGGGTTTTTTCCAGATGTTGTATTTGCAAGTTCCCTGGTTAACATAAATGCAAATGTGGGAGCATATGAGAGGTATGTGAACTATTTGTCAAAACGTCTCAATAAAATGTAGCAATGTTGGTAACAATGAATCCTTAAAAAAATATGTTTTAAGAAAATACGGCTGCTTAGCTCAGTTGAAAAACTTAGGTTACATCTGGATCTTATGCATGAGTAGTTGATTACTGTTGGTCTGACATGGTGCACCTCATTGTATTGTCAGGATATATTCATAGATTGCTTTACATGGCATTGTACATAATCTCTATAAGAACTTTACCTGTTTTTGAAATGATGGAATTGATCTGCACTTCCCATAACAATTTGTCTTGCAACAATCTTGGAGATAAAGTTGGTTGCAGTGTGGTAGTCAAAATATACATGGAGGTTCTTGACATTTCAATAGTTGTCACAGGGGCATGATTTAACAATCGAAATGCAATGAATAGTGGTTTTTGTTTCCTCTTACCGTACATTGTGAAAAAAAGTGGGGGCATGGAGTTATCGATTCCATGCCCAACAGATATGACAAGGCAATTGGTCTTTTCATCTAGCAGGAAGATACCCCTATGATCCACAAAATTGCTATCCATATTTTGCCCCTAGGTGAAATATCGGATCGACCACGATCTCGTGTGGAAGGAACCAGAAAAAAACCCATTTAGATTTGTAAATTGGTCGCAGAGGGACTCAACATTTGGAGTGGCAAGGCCAAGAAAGACTAAATGACCCTATGCAAAAGAAATGACTATGTTGATTCATTCCCTACCTTAAATCCATTTTCAAGTTATAGGTAGACTCATTAATGGAATAACGAGGTCAGATAAGAAAGTGCAGTGCCGCAGAGGAACCAGGAGCAAGAGAGGGAAGAAACGGTGAAGATCCAAAGTCCTCGAGGCTTGAAACCATTTAGGAAAGGGTCCAAAATTGACTAAGTATGGAGGAGGCAGTGGAAGGAACCACATGTCCTAATGGCACTTCTCCAAAGATGAATCCAAAAGGGGGAAGCCCAAACGAGTGCCAAGCTTCCACGCATCTAGAGTCCCAAATCATTACAAGGCATTCAAAAGTCTTCACCGAGAGAAAGCATCCAGTGTCACTTAACAAAAATCAAGAAAGGAAGCCCAAGGCGGAGACTCAAACTTGCACCATCCCTCCACATAGAAAATAGTCAAACAGAGTCAAAAGGTGGATAGGCGGGCCTCAAAATTGGCTAAGTATAGAAGTGTAAGTGGAGAATGCCAAGTGTCAGTGTGGTGCATCTCCAAGAGTTAGTCCCAGAGCGGAGACCCAAATGAGCGCGAGCTCACCACGTAGCCCAAAGTCCAAAAGGGTAAGAGGACCATTGAAAATTCCACAGACAGTGGAAGCCGACAAGTGTTAACTCGACGCTCCTCTAAAGGAAAACTTTGAGCCGGGCTTTCAAGTGCGGTGCCTCCACGTGTCCAATCTCAAAAAGGGGTAGAGTCAGTTGAATAGTCAATGCATAGTCCAAGCTGGTGGAGGCCGCAAGTGTCTAAATGGCACTGATTCAAGGATTGGAGAGAGAGAAGGTTCCCAAACGAGTGCTAGGTTGTCGTGTGTCCCAAATCAAGAGATATGCCCCCACCAAGCAAAAAGACTTAGCCAAAAAAACACAAAATGGGCAACAACTCGACCAAAGGAAAGAGTCGGCACTCAGGCCCGAGTCAAAGCCAAAGCGGGCCATCGGGGAAATTTGGTTTTTCCCCTTGTTATCCCAAAAGGATAAAAGTTACAAAATGGGCTGTAACTCCACCCAAAGGAAAAAGTCAGCATTTGAGCCCGAGTCAAAGCCAAAGCAGGAGTCAAAGAAAAGGTGTAAACGTGTCTTTTTCAAAACACAAAGATAAAGATGGAAGCGCATCCCCCCAGCCAACCAAAGGGTGCCACATATCCAAGCAGAGCTTCGAGGGCTGCGGGAGGTTTTTGAGTTTTGCATTTTTTTGCAAAAGGAAAAAGATAGATGTGGACCCGGAAGCCCAATTTTTTCTCTAATCTAGCTATCACGTGTCCCATACCAAAAAGAAGACCATTTTTAAATTTTTTGCCCACTCATTCATATAGACTTGATACAAACTTCGAAGGGGCATATCTTTCGACTCAGGGCTCGAAATATTACAAATCTAACACCATTGGAAGCATCTCGACGTCTTCTACACCATGGAAGGATAAAGAATCATTTTTCTTAGGATGCCTGCAGTAGGTGAAAAATGGTGAAAATTCTTTAAGCCTTTAATACAGGATCTCTTTGCCTCAACAACTAGATTGGATTCGATTTGTTTTGTCATTTCCTCTTCCTTCAAGGCCGAACTAGGGATTGATGCAAAAAGATAGATTTGGGGGTAGATTTTATCAGAGGCATTAACAGTAGTAGTTGAGCTTCAACCTGATTTTTCTGCTTCTCTCTCTCTCTTTCTTCTCTTTGATCGAATCTATAAATACAGGGGTAGGATTCATTATAAAGGGTTGGACATTCTTTGTTTTGCAGGCTCCCCTTTTTTGGCAAAGAAACTCATGGAGTTTTGGACCTTCCGCCAAGATGTAATACATTTATGCCTTTTGGCCACTTTGTAATGCATTGTATCAATCTACAGAGCAATAAAACATGTCTTTGATCGACTTTAGATCCTCTCTTGTCTCTTTTCTTTCATCTGATCTTTCATTATAGATCTGGTTATCTATGCTTAGTTATTGTATGCATTTGGTTAGTTTGTGTCTATTGGCAAAACAAATGTTCATCATTCCTTTGGTGCATCACCTTATAGCTTAGTTTGATTTCCTGTATTCCTTTTACCCCTGTCTCCTTGGCAAGTTTAGATTAGGTATAAAGAGAGATCCTCTGCAAGTTCTCACGTATGCACCTAAACAGAGGAATAGGAACCAACCTTTAATCTAGAGAGCTTTCCCATTTTTGCAAGGTCCCACACCTTGGGGAAGGTTCAATGTTATGCAATCACACCAAATGACTCTGCCTTAGAAAATTAGACCTATAGAACTCATTTGGGGGTGTTGTGATTCTACACTAACAGTTTTGGCATGCCCAGTGGGACAGAGAAGTCTCCATCTTATTACAGTAAGATTGATGTGCACTTGTTGTGATACTAAATTCTAAGAAGTCTTAAAATTGTACATCTGGTGACTCCAAAAGAAAAAAATCCATTGGTTTCAGTAGTCAAGCAAGTTCATGAGAAGAATACAAACACGGTCAAGAACCAAAGAGGAGGGATTATTTGTCTATCTAGACTTATCCCAGACAGAGGGAAGGGAAGAAGAAGAGACCAAGAGGTCTCTATCCCCACCAAACAGAGCCTTATCAACACCTCCTCCCGGTAGGCCATTCTTTCAATCAAGAGGGGTGCTCAGGCCTATCAGATGGCTCAAAGAAAATCCTTATGTCAAATTCACCGGCAACAACCCACTCACTCTGAATGCAAAAATCTGGTCCCAATAGTAGCATTAAAGAGAATCTCATATTTCACTAGGGAAAAACAAACTTCTCCTAGTGATCATGTCCAAGATATTGCAAATGTCTCAGACAATCCATGAGATCCATGAGATGGACATTTCAATCAAGCTACTTGCCTCTTCACTCAAAGGTAAAGCTTCACAATGGTTCAGGAGTCTTGAAGCAGGCTCTATTCAAAATTGGAACCAGTTGTGCACAACTCTTCACAACCAGTTTGGATAAAAAGGTGATAATTTGTCTTTGTTGGAGAAACTAACAACAATCAAGAGAGCCCCAAATAAGAAACTGATGGATTTCAACCTCGATTCAAAGCGGACACTGGGACAAGATTCCAACATAGTAAAGCCCACTAATGAAGGTTCCTTCTTATACTTTCTTAGGGCTTTAAATTTTGATATTTCTTTGATGATTTAGTCAATGGGGGGCACAACCTTACCTGCAACCTATAGCCTTTCCATAGGGGCTAAGAACCATTTGATTCAGGATGGAAAAATCACTCCTAGGCCATCCATGCCTCTGTACCTGAGTTAGGAAGCCCAGATACTAGCCAAACACCTACATTAGCTCCTATACCCACCCCAAGAGTCAAAGCTCAGCTAAAGCCTCCACCTCATCATCTAACACCTCTAAGGAACTCCAGGAAGTCATGAAATAGCTTAGAACCTAGGGAATGAGTTAGTAACCATCAAAAGGCAACAATCTCAGAGTTCTAGGCCGTATCAGCCTTAGGCTCAGTCTCATAGGTCGTGATCAGACTAGACCCCGCATTCAGCAAAGTATGCCATCATCTTAGACTATAAATCATAGCGTAACCAAGGAAACCCCAAGCTTTACTAGATCTTTCAGGTTATATGATCCAAACACAACTTCAACATCAAGGGCGTTGGTTCCAACATAGAACAATATGGCACAAGAATATGATTGGTGTTTTCCATGCAATCAACCTCATAACCAATCAATGTGCTTTAATGGTGCACTCAATCAGGCCTTGATGGTGTAGACCAGTATGGTGTCACAAGAACCTAGCCAAGAAGGAGATCAGCAATAGGGAGCTCAATAAGAGGGACCTCCAAGTGAGACTACGCTTGTCAATTAGCAAGTTGAAGACTTCTGTGGGATGAATCAGTTCCCTTCTCAAAGTGTAGCTGCCAATACATGGTCCAAAAAGAGAAATATTGGAGAAGTCCAACCACTGAGCTCAGGTGACCCTCAACCTTCCATCACTCCACAAGGTGTTGGTGCTCCAAATATAACTCCCAACATACAAAACCAATCCAAGCCACCTTCTAAATCAATCAAGCATCGGTTGTGACAACCCATGTGCAAGAAAGAAATGTGTTTGGGAAGGGGTAGAAAAAGGATAGCTCATTCAATATTATTGAGCAAATGAAGAGGACAAGTGTGAAAATTTCACTATGGGATTCACTAGCCATTCAGGGAAGAGGATCTATTGCAGACTGCCATGCAGAATTGGTCAAGCTCAAATCAACCCCTAACTAACAAGAGAGAGTGTTTTCCAATATAGTTCAACCCTGGAAGGAACCATGGAGAACAACAAGGTAAGAACTTGAGACCTCCTCCATTCTATGTCTCATTGATTATTGGAGACAAATTGGTGCACAATTATATGATTGATTCTGGGGCTAGTAGTTTTGTGATGCCCAAACAAATAGTTGATCAATTGGGTCTCCAATATGAAGTCATCTCTAGAGGGGTAGTACAATTAGATGGGACAACAAAGTGATAACTTTGGATCATCAAGGATCTAAACCTCACTCTGCATGCCTGCCCTAATGTGACTAGTTTTGCATAATGTATCCATCATAGATTTTCCACCACATTTTACTTTGTGTTTGTCCAAGGACTTCACCACTAAAATCGGAGGCAATCTCGTCTCGCTAATTGGTCACATATGCTCTTTAGAACAAGGTATGGGGAAAAGGCCACAATCATATCTGAACCTATTGTTGATTATCATATTGAATCCTATGTACCTAGCCCAATCAATGCCAATTGCTCATCTTTTGATCAAGAAGACTTTCTAAGAACTTGTGAAGCAAACACCAAGGTGGGATGTATCCCAGACTTGAACCTCAATGAGTGGGCTAACAAAATCCATGATTTTGACCCATATAAAGAATGGAAGAATCTGAGCTAGGTGTCTACTGCCTACATGAAGAGAATTATCCTCTTCCTGACCTAATTAAGCCAGAATATAAAGATGACAATGAGGTATGGAAATTGTTCTTTAATGGCTCAAGGAGTAGACAAGGAGCTGGAGGAGGAGCTATGATTGTGTCCCCCAAAGGTATGAAATATTATTTAGCCTTTAGATTTCAATTTTCCTACTCAAACAACACTACTGAATATGAAGCTTTGGTCCAAGGTCTTCATTGGGCAAGGAAGCTTGGAATCAAGAACTTGCAAGTGTTTGGTAACAGTGAATTGGTTGCCAATCAAGTCAGAGGACTTAATGATTTCAAGACTGACTTGCTCAAGAACTACAAGAGTGGGGTATGGGACCTCATGGAGGATTTTGAGGCCTTCACATTGTGTCCATACGAGAAGGAGAATGAAGCTGCTGATAGACTTGCAATGCAGTTGGAGCAACATTTGATGTAGTTGACAACATTAAAAGAGACAAAGAGCAGCCACATATCCATATAGTTGTGAGGCGGCAATGCCAGATAACAACACATGCTAGCAAGTGTTCGAGAATGATCAACAGATCATTAACGTTTTGCAAGAAGAAGTTGAATTCTCAGCTAGAAACCAAAGTAGATTAGAACAACAATACGAGAATCAGATAGTACAGCTACATACAAACAAGCTTCTCAAAGGATTACTAACATTGGAGTCTATCTTCAACCCTAATGATCAGTTTAGAAAAGAGAAGGCTAACATGCAGATCAAAGGAGAAGATTCAGAGCCAATCCCAATTGGAGAAGACAAAACACTTCAAATTGGAAAAGTGGCCACCAAGCAAGAAAGGTATGAATTCATACAACTTTTCCAAGAGTTTCCAGATGTGTTTTCTTGGAGCTATGAAGACCTAAGATGGTTCAATCTAAAGCTAGCAAAACACACAATCAAACTAGATCGATTGCTTAGCCCATCAAGAAAAAGCAGAGACTAATAAACGCACACATTGAGCCCCTGATGAAGAGGGAGTTGAACAAGCTGATAGAGGCAAGTATCATATTTCCAATCAAACACTCAAGCTGGGTTACAAACCTGGTCCCATTCAGAAATAAAAATGGAGAGATTAGGTTGTGTGTAGATTTTTGAGACTTGAATATATCCTCCCTCAAAGATCACTACCCACTCCCTTCAATGGAGCAGATCTTGCAAGTAGTGTCTAGGTCAAAGAGATTCTCCCTCCTAGATGGCTACTTAAGGTACAACTAGATCATGGTGAAAGAATATGATTAGTTCAAAAAAATTCACTACCGAATGGGGCACCTATGCCTATAAGAAAATGCCATTGTGTTGTCCAATGCCGGAGCCACTTTTCAGAGGGCAATGGATATGGCGTTCAAAGGGTTGATCAAAAAAATAGTATTGATCTATCTGGATGACATTACGGTGTTTTCCAAAAATGCAGCAAACCACCTTTTCCACCTAAAGCAGGTGTTTCAAAGGTGTAGAATATTTTGGGTATCCTTGAACCCCAAAAAATGCATATTCTTTGCCCATGAGGGCAGCTTTAAGGCTACATTGTATCAAAGGAAGGGTTGGAAATTGACCCAGAGAGAGTGGAAGCAATAAGAGCATTTCCATTGCCATTGCCAAGCCACAAGAAGGCTCTTCAAAGATTCCTCAAAAAAATCAATTTTTTCCGTAGGTTTGTGCCAAAATTTGTTGCCCTTGTTAAGCCAATAACATTGATGCTAAAGAAGAGCTTGACATTCAGATGGACTAGATAAAGGAAAGGCAAGCTTTGAGGTCATTAAAAAGGCTATATCACAAGCCCCAACTCTCGTAAATCCAAATTTCTCCAAAGACTTCATACTGTATGCCTTTGGTGGCAGTGACACAATTTCTGCAATCTTAGTTCAGCAGAACAAAGGAGGTACAAAACAACCAATTGCTTTCTTCAGTCAAGGTCTGGAAGACTATGAAGTGAGATACTCCTTCATCGAAAAGCAAGTCCTGGCAGTTATCAAGGGATTAAAGAAGTTCAAACACTTGGTTTCAAATAATAAAATCCAATTGTTGGTCTCTCATGCAAGAGTTAAATAATTCCTTCTCAGTAAGGACCTGAATGAAAAATGTGTAGGGTGGATCACTCGTGTCATGGAATATGACATTGAGATCAAGGTCACTAAGCTGGTCCATGGGAAGGGATTGTGTGAATAACTAGCCTTAAGTCAACGGGACGAAGCGAGACAGGGGAAAAGGAGGTTGTTTTTGTTCTATAGGAAAATTGTTGTAGATAACAACAAGAAACCTGTGATGAACAGACCTATAAATAGCGTGCGGAACAGCTTCACAAAAGTTAATGGCATTGGACAGAAGTCCTATGGAAGCCAGAATGATAACTTCAAGGCTGGTAATAAATTTGAGCCTAGAAAAGGGCCAGCTGGAGGATGCTTCAACTGTGGAAAGGACCACTATGCGAATCACCGTTGTCCTCTGAAGAAGGATGATCGCATGACTGACATAGGATACATGCTTTGCGATGGCTAATGCATGTCGGTGAAAAGCAAGTGACGCCCATAGAAGTTACTGGGTAAGTTATTCGGTAAACCTGTAGTTGTACTTTTTGATACTGGAGCTACAGAATGTTTTATTTCTACTAAACTTGCTATGAAATTAAAAAGAAAGGCTGCGAGAATGGATAAAACATGGACAGTGCATTATGGGAATAATGTTGTCCATACAGTCGAAATGTGCCTTTTTGGGGAAATTCTTGATCTGCTGGTTTCTCCAGGGTTGACTTGTATGTCACTCCTCTAGGATCATATGATATCATTATTGGAGTTAACTGGTTGGCTGAACATAAGGCAAAGGTTGACTGTTATGAAAAACAAATCTATTGCTTCGATGACCTGCAGAAAGCAGCAGTCATTCAAGGTGTAAAACGGGAAGTTGCAGTTAGGAAACTGACGGCTATGCAACTAAAGAGGGCTAAAAACAGAGGCTGCACTTTGTATGCAGTAAAAATGACAGAAAATACAGAAGAAGGTAATGATTTCATGGAAAGATATCCATTGTTGAGGGATTTCCGTGATGTGTTTCCGGAGGAATTGCCAGGTCTTCCGCCCAAACGTGAGTTTGATTTCGCAATAGAAATCAAACCAGGAACGGAACCCATATCTAAGGCACCTTATAGAATGACTACCATTGAGTTGGTAGAGCTGAAGGCTCGCCACAACTTCTTAGTAAGGGGCTGATCAGACCGAGCGTCTCACCTTGGGGAGCACCGGTAATTTTCGTAAAGAAAAAGGATGGCACTTTGAGGCTGTGCATTGATTACAGGATGCTGAACAAAGCAACTATCAAAAATCGATACCCACTTCCAAGAATTGATGATCTGTTTGATCAGATGCGAGGAGCATCAGTTTATTCAAAAATAGATCTTCGATCAGGGTACCATCAGCTGAGAATAAAAGAGGAAGATATTCATAAAACAACTTTTAGAATGAGGTATGGGCATTATGAGTTCACGGTGTTGCCTTTTGGGCTGACTAATGCACCTGCCGCCTTCATGAATCTAATGAATAATATTTTTCAAGAATACTTAGACAAGTTTGTGCTTGTATTCTTAGACGACATTCTTATATACTCTAAAAATGTCGAAGAGCACCAAGAACATCTCAGGATAGTGCTGGAAATCTTAAGAAAGAGGAAGTTGTATGGAAAACTATCCAAATGTTCCTTTTATGATGCAGAGGTGCATTATTTGGGACACGTTATAAGTAAAAATGGGATAGCTGTTGACCCTTCAAAGATCACAGCTATAACGGAGTGGCCTGCGCCTAAGAACGTGCACGAAGTGAGGAGCTTCATGGGCTTGGCTGGATATTATCGAAAGTTCGTTAAGGACTTTTCAAAAATTGCTGCCCCAATCACTTCGCTGCAAAAGAAAGAAAAGAAATTTGTCTGGACAGACAAATGTGAATCTGCCTTTAAAAAGTTAAAGGAACAGTTAACTACAGCACCTATTTTGACTGTACCTGATCCAAATGGAGATTTTATGGTTGTAACGGACGCCTCAGGAGAAGGCCTTGGAGGTATTCTGTTACAGAATAACCATGTCATCGCTTATGAAAGCAGAAAACTTAAGTTACATGAACAGAACTATGCTCCACATGATCTTGAGCTCGCTGCCATTGTTCATGCACTTCAAATATGGAGGCATTACCTTTTAGGCAAGCCCTTCGAGTTAAAAACAGACCATCTGGGGCTGAAGTATATTTTTACTCAGCCAAATCTGAATGCAAGGCAGCGAAGATGGTTAGAATTTCTGTCTCAGTATGACTTCGATATAAGCTACATTAAGGGCAAGGAAAATCGGGTAGCAGATGCTTTGAGTCGAAGGAAGCATATCTCTGCTCTTATAACGTTAAGGACTCAGTTTAAGGATGAGGTGAAAGATGCCTTGGAATCAGATCCTTATTTCCAGCAAGTCAAATCAGCACTTGCTGCAGACCCGCAGGACATCAGGTATAAGGGATTCCGTTTTGATAATGAAGGAATCCTAAGGTTCGAAAACAGGGTATATATACCTGTGGCAAATGACTTAAGAGGGAAATTGTTAACTGAATTCCATAATTCACCTTTTTCTGGACACCCTGGCATTACAAAAATGCTTGCTGATCTTAAACAACAATACTTCTGGAAGGGAATGAAAAAGGATGTGGTAGAATTTGTAACACACTGCTTGGAATGTCAGCGTGTTAAGGCGGAACATATGCACCCCGCTGGATTATTGTATCCCCACAGTATTCCACAGTATAAATGGCAAGTGATAACGATGGATTTCGTTCAAGGATTGCCTATGTCAAGAAATAAGCATGACATTATCCTGGTTGTAGTCGACAAATTGACCAAAGTGGCACACTTCATTGCTGGTAATTTGAAGGACGATGCACACCGGAGCTAGAAGAAGATTTGTACATGAAATCTTCAGATTGCATGGAATACCGGAATTAATCATATCGGACAGAGATCCGAGGATGACATCAAGGTTTTGGCAAACGCTTAATGCGGCCTTGGGGACTAAATTGAACTTCAGTTCTGCATATCATCCAGAAACGGATGGACAGACTGAGAGAGTTAATCAGGTTTTAGAGGACATGTTAAGGATGTATTGCATGGACCAGCAGTATAAATGGGAGGAATACCTTCCGCTGGTAGAATTTGCTTACAATAACACCTATCATGCCTCTTTAAAAATGGCACCCTTTGAAGCATTGTATGGAAGAAAATGCAGAACCCCTGTCAGCTGGGACAGCGTTGAGGACAGAGAGGTAATTGGGCCAGAAATCCTTATGGAAATGGAACAGCAAATCAAAATGATTCGAGAACATCTAAAGGAGGCTGCCAATAGGCAAAAGAGTTATGCAGACTTGAAGCGGGTTGATAGGCATTATAAACTGGGCGAGAAGGTCTTTCTTCGGGTGAAGCCGAAAAAGAGCTCAATAACTTTTGGCAAGGCTGCCAAGTTGTCACCATGTTACGTGGGACCTTTTGAAATTGTTGAAATAATCAACCCTGTAGCTTATCGTCTAGCATTACCTCCTGCTTTGTCTCAAATGCATGATGTTTTTCATATTTCTTTGCTTAAGAAATACGTGACAGATTTATCACATGTGCTAAATTGGAATTCCTTGCAGGTCCAAGACCCAGGAATAATCGTGGTTAAGCCCATTCGAGTGTTGGGAACTCGCCAGTTGTACTTGAGAAATCGTGAAGTGAACCAATGTAAGGTCCAGTGGGACCAGTTCAGCGAAGAAAGTGCAACTTGGGAGAATCTCGAAGAAATGAGATCTACTTTTCCACACCTGTTTAATTGAATTTGAAATTCAAGAACTGATAATTCTACCAAATTTAGACAATTATTAGTCTATTGTACAGTTGTCTTAAAACGTTGTTTTTAAGAGTGAATCTATTTTTGGTATGAACTTATGAATGAAAGGACAATAACTGAACTTTGTCCTAGGAACTCCTTGATTTGTTTAATCTGATCATCGGGACGATGATTCTTTAAGGAGGGAAGAATGTAACACTCTGATTTTGCAAATTATCTTGATGAATGTTTTACATGCTGTTATAACTTCTGAAATGAAAGAAAACATGTTAAGATATGTTCTGATCTTAAGAGAATGTGTTGCTAACTTGGATTCTTGCATGCTGTGATTTATTGCATGGGACAGCAAATATTGTACTTGTGTGTTTGCTGATGTGATGACAAATTGTCGTATACTTGCTAAACTCTCTTTGCTGATTGACAGCATACCTTGAATCAATTTCACTGATCCAAGTATGCTGAGGTCCTCTTGTGATTTTTGTGTCGATTCACACTTGAACCGAACCCGAGATTGTTATGAGCGTGCAGCGCCTGATTACAGGTGTGAACAGCTAGCACGTAGATGCCAACGACAGGGGTTCGATTCTTGAACCCTGTACTGTCGAACTTGGGACCTCGTGAGGCAAGAAATGCCTGGACACGGGTGGCCTTGGCACGTAATCTGAGGGACGGAACGTCCTGCTCTGCATTAACGTGAATGTTAGTAGGGAGGCTGGATGGAAGTTGTTAGTGTTAGTGGTTAGTGTGAATTAAACCTAAGCTAATCCTAAGTCCTAACATGCATCCTACACTACTACCCTAAGTGGATTTTTAAATTAAAAAAAAAAAAGGGGAAAATAAACCTAAGTTCTAAAACCTAAGGTTAAACTAAGACCTAGGTTGAATACTATATGCAACCTAAACTAATCCTAATCTAAGGTGCATGCAGACCCTTGGGAGGAAAGGGATAAGGATGAAGGAAGGGCATTCATTGGCATTTAATAAAACAGTCCATACGTGGACAGCGCCAGTTTTGGCGGGGCAGGTAGGAATTAGAGGCATCTATTTAGAAATAGAGCCAAATTCAGTTTTGCATGGAAATTTGAAATTTAAAAGCTCGCCAACTCAAGTGGCGGTGGCGTGGGAAGTAAGGAAAAAGGCAGAGCCTTTAATGCATTGATTGTTTTCGGTCCTCGCGACCAGCTCGCCTTGGAAAGTGTATGAGGGAATTTGATTTTTCATTGTTTCGATTTGGTTTTGGCCAAAGTTGCTCTGCATTTGGTTTTGGCTCTGGTTCAGTCGAACCAGCTCTTGGCATTTGACATTTTCTTGGAGATTTCGAGGCTGTTGCTAAGCCTGAAGAAGAAGGAAGTGTTGGAGAGTTTGTGCTGTCGCTGTGGAAGGAAAAACGTGGCAAACAAAGTTTTCTTCGAGTTCAGGAAAAGGGATTTCAGGCATGTTAAGCCCTTCTCTTTAAAAACTCTTGCTTTGTTTAAGTGTCTCATTAAAACAACCCTGCTCTTGGGTTTGGATTGTATGATTGCTGTTGAATCGATTTGATTTGGATTTTGTTGGTTCTTGCTTTCTTTTCTTTGGGAAATGATAAGAAAAATGGCTTCTGGTTGCTCGGCCTTGATGCGTTTTTGCACGAATCGAGTTAAAATGTGAATTACTGTAGTGATTGTAGACAGTATTGTGGAATGAAATAGACAATCTCTTTCTCTGTACATGTTGTGTGGAAATTAGAACAGGTTGTGTGATCGTTCCCTTTCTGTGGAATCGTCTCCATGTTGCTGTGTTGGAACTGTCTTGCATGTAAATGGAAGTAGAATACAGTTGAGAAGTGTTGCTGTGAGTTGGGTTCGTCGACCCTTGCTGATATTTTTGGAATAATAGGAAAATTGTTCCCTGTGCAGTAGTATTGGTCATCTTATTGCTGTATGATTGTCTTTGTCACATGAACTTTGGTGATAAGATAGTGAATGTTGTGTGCGCGGCTTGATGTCGTTTTTGTGTTAAAACTTCATTGAGGAAATAAGATCTTTTGTTGTTTACTATCTGCTGTCTCGGGATTTAAAGGCATGGCATTTCCTTTCGAATTCTAAGGAATGATTACTTCACTGTTTATGTATTACATAAGGATCTGGTAGACAGTGTGGGTTGTTTTCACTACTGTGTGAATGTTCTTTGTTATACGGGCTTTCGTGATATGGTGGTACAGGATGTATGAGATGTTTAAGGTCGTTCTATACTGAAACTTCTTTTGGAAAGGAAATAGTTCCTTTTTTCTCTCTGCTGTGTTGATTATTATGAATACAACATTGTTTTCTTTATGAGTATACGAATGGCCTTGGGGAAAGAAAAGATAACACGTTTTGGCTGTTCTTTTCCTTTCTTGCTTAAAAGAGATAAGACTTCTCTCTTCCTTTGCTGTTTCGGGATTATGATGAAATGGTATTTTATATTTTAAAGGAATGGACATTAAAATTTTATATGAACGTTCGTGAGAGTTGGAAAAAGGGAATAGTTTTTCCTTCTGAACTCGTAGAGAAACATATTGTTTCTTGCTAGGAAGGTATGATGATTAGTTGTGTTTATTAATGCTGATCGGTCCTTTATGATCGAATTGTTTTGGTGATTATGTCTTAATCTTGGATTGCTGTACAAAGAATAAATGCATAGAAAGTTAGTCTTGCTGTGTGGGATGTCTTGACTGTACTAGATTCGTGTAATGACACCCTGTACGGTTTACCTTGCTAAAGGTAATGACATCTGATTTTGCATTCTGGAGTTTTGCATACTATTACGATCTTGGAAAATGGATTGGGTAGAATCATTTGTTGGAAGGGAATCCTTCTTCTGCCTGCTGTTCTAACTTGGTGAAATTCATAGTCATGTGAATATTGGACTTGCTGTAGGTAACAGCAATGAATAAATGTTATTCGAACGGGATACGTTCATAGAATTAGGAAATCATGTGATTAATTGACTGCATGATTGAAATATTGTTTGTCTGTTTAGCATACAGTGAAAGAAATATAGTTTCTTTTAGTATGATAAAAATATGGTTTGCATCCTTGTACTGTTTAATCTTGGATGAACATAATGTTGTACTAACCTGTTTCGGATTTTCATATGAGTCTGATTCAAATGAAGTATGGATATGGATGATGAATTCTTCCCTGTTTTCATTTTAAGCGGATTATAAATGAAATTATTCTTGCTGCCGGAAAGTGAATTCCGAATGGATTTTGTAAGTTTCACTCTGAACTGTTATCTTGAATTGTCTTTCGTTTGGATTTCACTGTTAGGACAGACATGTGGAAAGAAATAGAGATATGAATGAATGACTTGGAAAAATGATCTTTTCTTCTTTCATTCAGTTGGAAATCTGGAATTCGTGATTAATGAATTTTTATAGTTCTTAGATGGGAGCAACTATATGCATTTGTTCGCTTTCTTGTCTGTACTTGATTGCTTTGAATTTAATACACGAACTGAAAGGAAAGTAATGAGTTACATTTCAGTTAGTTTCATCCTTTGCATTTATTATTAATGAAAGGCGTGGAAAGGATAACAGTATGTTTAAAATTATGTGGAAACAGGACAGCAGTCTTATTGCTGATTGTGATAATATTTTGATAGTTCAGTTGTTATGCTGATCTTTCTTTTGTGCCTATTTTGTGATTGATGTTTAACTGTCGTTTCATAAAAGCAGGGTTCTTTTATTGAGACAGTTAGTTGAAGCACCTTATTTTAAGGATAAGTGCTTAATATGCTCAGTTCATTGAACTGACCCGTGCAAATCATTTTGCAGATGGAATTTGATTAGAATGAAGACATGGCTGTTTTCTGATGCTTCTTGATTAATAAAGGATGAATTGTAATTGTTGCTTTATTTCCTCTTCGAGGAATTGTGAAAAGAAGAAAATATATTCTTCTGTCCATGAGTTGTATGGATGTTTTGTATAAACTATGCCCAATCAGCTGGATTGGCAAATGTACAGATTATGACTTGAAATATTGAATACAATTACAAGTGTGATATTTTCAATAGTTATATCAGTTTGATTTTGTTGTCTAATCTGGAAATATAATGTTATTTCTTGATTTGGAATTGTTATTTGTCCTTGGATGGATGCTAAATGGAAACTGATATCTATTCTTACCTAAACGCAACTTTTAAGTTGAAAAATGCAATTAGTTCATACTTGGGTAAAGATGAATTTTTAATTGACATTAAAAAGGATTAAGAAGAATATGATTCCATAATCGGAAGGTATTCATGATTAGCTTAGGAGCTAAGGAATATCAATCAACTCCGGAGTAATCAAACTTCGCTTTCGAACTCCATTAATGATCCCGTTTGATAAATTCAGAATAATGGATATAGGATAAGTATATCCATAACTAATGGACCTTAACCATATAACGTTAAGGAGAACAAATGAATACTGTTCTTGGGAATTAGACCTCGTTTAAATGACGTCTAATAAGTTAAAATTCTGAATTTAGTTGCAGTTGAGAAAATCTTGGTTAAGTTTAATAGGTTAAACTTATCACGTCCGTCGGAACGGACTGCTTAATCCAATGATTAAGAAGTGAACCAAGTAAGGAAATGCAGCCCTTCGACACGAAGGAGAAGATGCATTGCAAGACAATGGACGGATTTAGTCCCTCTTAGCCCTATACAACTGTAACGGAAACGAGGATCAAGAGATCAGCGTGGATGCTGAAAGTTGATTTTAATTATTAAAATCATATCCGAAGCACTTGAGCAGGATGTGTATTCTCGATGGGAGAATTCCGTAGGACATTGGCATATGCCAGCTAAAGCAAGGTGTCTCCATGAAGACGGGGTCTTCATGACGACACACTGTTGCAGCTGACATATTGCAATGCCCTCCTGAATTAAAACATTTAGAATACATAGGCTGAATGTGTAACTCTTAGCAGGGGATAGAGTATGATCAGATATACGGAGTGACTCCGGAATACTAAAGATAATTAGACACACGGAGTCGTGGGGTAACGACACCGTATGTCTGCGTATCTTTAGTTATCAGGAGTGCCTTCTTATATTCGTTCATATTCTAATTGGTTAAATTGAAAGTTTAAAACTGACCTTAAACGAAAAGGACTGGTAGGAACCAGGAAAGACCATTCTAGATAACAGGTGAAGTGAGGTGAAGGACGTATTCCGTAGATGTGTATCACATCCAGGAATATGATCATGCAAAGCATGTGAAAATCTTTGGCCAAAGTATCGCAATTGCTGGTTGCGTTGTCCTTATCACTTAATTTAAGATGCAGGATGTCAGATGAATATCAGTAACAGATATTCAGATAGGCTTCTTAAATGGATCACTTCGATAACCGGAATTGGTTATGAGAACAGGTATATAGAATATACCATGCATAAACAAACATGAAGGATCGGTTGTTGCCGAGTCATGAACATGAAGGATCGGTTGTTGCCGAGTCATGAAATGAAGGATCGTTGAAACTCCGAGCCATGAAAATGGAAGATCGGTAGTTCCTCGAGTCATTTACAGCAGCATATAGAATCTGTTATAAGATTGAATGGCATTGAATGTGTGTTCCATATTGTAAATATGTGAACAGGGAACATTCGTTTTAAAAAGAAATTGTGTGATCCAAACTGTGTTGTTTGGGCAGAGAACAATTATTAAAACTTGAACGTGTGTTTGAATTTTATAATTCATAACAGTGAACGTTATAACAAAAAAAAAAAAAAAAAAATTCCCTTGTTCTGGTATTTTGAAATGAGGATGTTACATCGGTGTGGCACATCTCCAAGAGTTAGTCAGTGGAGACCCAAATAAGCGTGAGCTCGCCACGAGCCCAAAGTATAATAGTGTAAGAGGGACCGTTGAAATGTTTGAATAGTGTAAGACCCAAACTCGACACTCCTCCAAAGGCAAACTTTGAGCCAAGCTTTCAAGAAAGCGTGGTGCCTCCACATATCCAATCTCATAAAGGGGAAAGTCGGTTGAATAGTCAATGCATAGGCCAGGCCGACGGAGGCCGCCAAGTGTCTAAATGGTGTTGATTTAAGGATTAGAGAGAGAGAAGGTTCCCAAACGAGTGCCAGGCTACCGCGTGTCCCAGATCAAGAGATATGCCCCGCCAAGTAAAAGAATTAGCCAAAAATGCAAAATGGGCCGTTACTCCACCCAAAGGAAAATGTCAACACTCAAGGATCGAATCAAAGCCAAAGCGGGCCATCGAGGGAAAATTTGGTTTTTTCCCCTTGTTATCCCAAAAGGATAAAAGTTACAAAATGGGCCGTAACTCCACCCAAAGGAAAAATTCAGCGTTTGAGCCCGAGTTAAAGCCAAAGCGGGAGTCGAAGGAAAAGGTGAAAATTTGCCTTTTGTCAAAAAGGCACAAAGATAAAGATGGAAGCGCATCCCCCAGCCAACCAAAGGGTGCCATATATCCAAGCGGAGCTTCGGGGCCATGGGAGTTTTTTGAGTTTTGTGTTTTTTTGCAAAAAGGAAAAAAAGATAGATGCATGGACCCAAGCCCAATTTTTCTCTAATCTAGCTGCCATATGTCCCATATCAAAAAGGAGACCCATTTTTCAAACTATTTTCCCGCCCATTCATACGGACTCGATACAAAATTTGAAGGGGCATATCTTTTGACTCGGGGCTTGAAATATTGCAAATCGACACCATTGGAAGCATCTCAACGTCTTCTACACCATGGAAGGATAAAGAATCATTTTTCTTAGGCCACTGGTAGGTTAAAATGGATAAAATTCTTTAGGCCTTTTAATGCAGGATCTCCTTACCTCAACAACTAGATTGGATTCGATCTGTTCCACCATTTCCTCTTCCTTCAAGGCACCGAACTAGGGATTGATGTAGTAAAGACATATTTCGGGAAGATTTTATCATAGGCATTAATAGCAGTAGTTGAGCTTCAACCTATTTTTCCCACTTCTCTCTCTCTTTCTTCTCTCTAATGAATCTATAAATATAGGGGCGGGATTCATTGTAAAGGGTTGGACATTCTTTTTTTTGCAGGCTCCCCTTTTCTTCTGGCAAAGAAACTCATGGAGTTTCAGACCTTCTACTAGACTGTAATACATTTCTACCTTTTGGCCACTTTGTAATGCATTGTATCAATCTGCAGAGCAATAAAACACGTCTATGTGATCAACTTTAGATCCTCTCTTGTCTCTTTTGCTTTCATCTGATCTTTCATTATAGATCTGGTTATCTGTGCTTAGTTATTGTATGCATTTGGTTGGTTTGTGTCTATTGGCAAAACAAATGTTCATCATTCCTTTGGTGCATCACCTTATAGCTTAGTTTGATTTCCTGTATTCCTTTTACCCCTATCTCCTTGGCAAGTTTAGATTAGGTATAAAGAGATATCCTCTGCAAGTTCTCACGTATGCACCTGAATAGAGGAATAGGAACCAACCTTTAATCTGGAGAGCTTTCCCATTTTGCAAGGTCCCACACCTTGGGGAAGGTTCAATGTTATGTAATCACACCAAATGACTCGCCTTAGAAAACCTGGACCTATAGAAATCATTTAGGGTGTTGTGATTACGCACTAACACTCCCCTCATCTCTCATAATTTCTATTATTTAGTTTTTCTTTTGCAACAGAATAAAATTTTAATCCAAAGGTTTTTCATACATTTGATTGTATTAAATAAATTGGTTTAAAACAATAAAATGTCATAATGTAACTTACATGACCTATTTTTCCTTGGTAAACAACGAACTTAAACCCTCACTTTGAGATTATCTAGCAGTGTCCCAACCAAACTAGATAGCTACAGTACCTCTTTTATTGATGAGTTGAAGTTGACTTCCCAGTAAATATGTTGACCATCTCCTTGTTTAAATAGATAAATTTGCGATTTCCAGAGACTCACAAAGTAACCTTCGTAACTTCGGAAGGGGATGTTAATCTTCATTCGTGTACCTTGTTATGTGAGGAGTCACCTCATTCTTTGGATCGACCCCGAATGATCATTTGTGATCTTTTGACGCCCTTCTAGGAACAATGTTTCACCGTTTTGTAGTTGTAGGAAGCTACTAAAACTAAAAAGTTGGCTTTCGTTTTGAACCGCCATTTGAACCCTGAGCACCAAAATGCTTATCCACCTTCACAAACCTCTAGTGTTTTTACTAGAAAATTGCAAGGAACCTTCAGTTTGGGGAAAAACACTCTTCTTATTAGTTTGGCAAAGGATTTTTGTAGGCCTCCAGTCATAGTTTGACTAGGTCAAACTAGACCAATTACGACCGATGGCTCCAGAAAGCATGTCGTCGTTTGAAAACCGCTTTCTAATTCTCAATTTCATTGCGACTCTGATGAATTCTCCATATATGGGGAACTTGTAGGAAAATTATCATGGCACATTCCTCCATCGAATGTTAGTTTTGGACATGGTTTTCTGAGCCCTTGAGCTAACTTTTAATCATTTACAACTAGGTTGTTCATGACTAATGGCCTCAGAAAACTATCCACCAATCATGAACCATTTCATCGAGTTTTGAAATATGTCAATTCCTGTGAATTCTTGGTGTATAGGAGGACACGTATAAACTTACCCGTGGTATGCTTGCTCCCTGGAAGACAACGTTTGAAAGTGGTTTCTTAGCCTCCGAGTCTAGATTGAACATTTTGTAACTAGGAGGAAAACGTAAAAAGAGAAAGTTGAAGGACCCCTGTCGGGTTGCCAAACCACCATGGAAATTTTTTGACACAAGTAAATAACGATTGAAAATCTATAGTGTAAATTGTTGTGTGAAATAGAACTTTTGACAAAATGGTGCTTCTCTCTCTTTCCTTTCTCTTTCTCTCTCCTTGGTTATGAAATGAAGTGAAATGAAATGAAATGAATACATGTTTCTAAAAAATTTCTTTCATATGCAAATTATAATTATTATTATATGTAAATGGGAAACTAAAGACATTAATTATGTTAGATTAGGGTGGATTCCATGCCAATAGCGATTTATCGTTGATTTCATGCTCACATGGTTTTGCAAGATGCAAGAAAGATGGCAAAAAGGTGATGTGTAATTCATTATTTATTATTGTAATTTATATAGTTCATTGTAAAATGAATTTATGTATAATGTAGTCTCATGTTACAGAAAATTTATATTTGAAATTCTCTAATATGTATGAGATGCTAGTTTTAGGGATATCTTAGGAAATGTGCATTTAATCATATGTTCAATTTAGTTCATAGTTACGTATAGTAAAAGGTTATATATATATATATATATATATATATATATATATATATATATGGTAAATGAATTTGAAGTTAATATCTTGTAGTGCATTTTCAGTGTTCAATAAATGATTAATTAATTAGTGTGTTGTATTCTTACCTTGTAAATGTAATAAAGAGATTTAATTGAAACACTCAACCCTAGTATAAGATTCATGCATAACATGTCTTCATGTGTGATCCTTCTTACCATAGAAGAAATTGAAACCGTAGAATGAACTTAAACTTTGCACTGATGGAACCTCCTAGTTTAGGTAAATAAAACCCTAGTTTGAGTTTTCTCGTCATAGTCGTTATGTTTAGCGACATTGTCATGAACCCATCTTTAGGAATGACATGGTCAATTTTTATCCGGAGTATGTGGTTTCCTTCTAGGTTTGGTAACTGCAAGGAGAATTTCTTCTCTTCAGGTCCGATATCGTGTTGAGTGGTGAAGACCACCTTGGAAGTCACCTTAAGAGTCCTTGTTTGAAGCAATGACTATGCGGTGTAACCTTACCATTTATGGAGTAAGTAGAACTATTAATCCCTTAGTATCCTAGTGGACTAATAAGTCTTACAAAGTTAGATCTAGAATTTTTTTCTTTTCATCAAATGAATTCCTTGTGGGACCCCAGATGACATAGATGAAGGAGTGAAATAGTTATTCTATGACTTAAACTCTTGTTAATGAACTCTTTAGTCCCTCTCATCTAGATGTGTTACCTTGGTTACTAACAACATAACACCTTGGTCTTTCATGAAGGTTGTTTAGCATAAATATGTCCTCTCACCTTAAACTCATATATAGTTTAGGCGTAGATCCTTAGGTGAAATTGGAATCAAACTAAACCTCAGTTGATTATGAGGTTAACTTGGGGTTCGTGTGTAGTTATAGTGCTTCCAATCTTTTACTTCTTCAAGATGTTAGACAAGTACTTTCGTAACTCTTTATGTTAAAAAGTGACACCAAAAAGAGACCTAAGAAACAATGTAAATGAAATGAGAAACAAGAGTATATGTGATAATGGTTTAGGAAAAAAATTCAGTTGAAGTCCTTATGGTTGATTTAAGCATTGAATTTTTTGTTAAGAATGGTTACAATTTGTTCTTGGTGGGACTAGGCATTTGAGCCAATATAGAGTCCACTAAAAATAAAATAAAATAAAATTATGTCATGTAAATGCTTAATTGAATCAAACTAAATTTGGAACTAAAACAACCATAGTACGAGAACAAATGTGCTTCTAATGGAAGGAAGTTTATAGGAAAGGGAAACTTGAACCTTCACCTCCTTTGAATCGTATTATTTTTCCCTTGACAACTTATGGTTGGTCCCCTTGCATAATGAGGGTAAAATTAAACATCAACTAAACATATTTTGAGAAACAAACCTTTAGCATAAGAGTGAGAGAATTAGGAACTTTATATGCAATTTGAAATATGGAAAATAATTATGTAAGTTATGGAGATTTTCATAAGTGATAAAGAAAACTTAAATGGTCAAACTGTAAGTTGAATGTGGAATGAACTTATGAATCTATAGGTGGAAAAGGGAGAAAATTATTCTTACATAATAATGTTATTGGAATATTAATCATAACGAAGATGTAATCATGGTAATGATGTGTTGTGGGTTTGCCAATCCTTGAGTCCCTTTTCTTGTGGTTGGGATTATTGCTTGCATTTGTTCATTGGGGAAAGTGTGGCATCGACATGTATATGGTGTTGTCATGTGTCTATGTGAGTCGATGACTTGTGTAAGTGTCGTATGCATTGTTGAGTTCCTCTACTTGGAACCTTGTGGTGTTGCATAGTGAGCAATGTATATATATATATATATATATATATATATCCTAGTATTATTTTCTTGTTGTATTTGTGTGTGTGTAAAATGTGGGCATTACACATGCCAAACAAACCCACCAAGCGTGTTATGCCCTCTTCAAAACCAAAGCATAACATGGAGAGAGAGACATCCTAAATGCCCTTTCACACCTTTCATTTTCCTTGCATAATAATAAAAGGAATTTATTTGAGATCTAGAGGTGTTAACCACGAAACCCATGTTAATGTTGTAAATATAACAACATTGGACTATAATGCTTGTACAATGTAAAGAATAACTAAAATATTTGAAGTGTAAAATTTATCCATGTTTGGGAACAAGGTAAAATATGATGGGTGTGTAGTCTTCGTAACAAAAACTCAATCAACATCCATCTAAAGATGAATTTTTTTGGAATCTAACAAAGGTATATCAATTATTTTTGCTTTTATCAAGTCTTTTAAAAGATAGGAAAAATGTTGGACTAAAGATATTGTAAATGCCGAATGAAGGATTTAACCTTTGCCTACTCTTTATGAGTATGTTTGTTTCCAAAAAAGAATAAGGAGAAAGGTAAAATAGGCAGAGTCATATGTGGAAGACCAAAGAAATCATCAAGTGAAGAATGCTTTATTAAAGAATGGGTTTCTCGGCTAAAAACAGGATCTATATATGTGAGTTTTAGTCACTTCCCACATAAGAGGAGGCAAAAAAAAGAAATTAGACGATACAATATCAAATGATAAAGAACAATTTGTGGCATGTGAGGCCAATAGAATAACCATTGCAAGTGATGGAGTGTTTTCTACTTGTCAAAGTGACCACTAGAGAGTGTAGAATGTGCCTTCTTCAATAGGAATTAATTGTAATCATGAGGCATACATAGTTTATACAAACCTTCCTTTATGTGAAGATCCTAAAGAAGTACCAAATTAAAAGAGGTTGGGAGACAAAGACTTTGAAAATCTTCATGAAGTTTTAATCATATATATAATGATAAAATGGTGTCCAATCTCAGAGATGAGACATGGTGACAATAGTGAAGTTGGAATCAGTATGAGGGAAATTGAAGCAAAATACAACTATAGTGATTATCTCATATTAATCTTGCATCGAGTGAAATTGTTGTGTGCAGAAATTCCACTTCATATACTTATCTTCTTAAATAAAGTATATTGAAAAATCAAATAAATAAACAAAACGTTAGGAAAACTGCGCTAAACAAAGCTCTCCTTAATAGTTGTCCTAAAATCAGCACCATTATGGGTTAAATCAAACCTACAAATGGAGATAATTTTATAGAATAAAATCTTAAAACATTTACAAACCATGAAATATTTACCTCTATATTAAGTAAATGATAAAATAAAAATTGCCATTCATAAAGGTAGCGCAGAATCCTGAAGGAATCTAAGTGGGCACATGGGAAACACAAAAAAGAAACCAACAACAAAACCATCATTTCCCAGAAAAATCCATTTATTTATTTATTTTATAAAACATGAAATTATACACACTTTTACCTATAACTACTCCCACACGTCTAGAAGGGATTTCTGGGGCCCACCAAACATATAATCTACGCATACGTCGTATATACCTATATTTTTACGCCACTAGCCAATACACATATGCTACAATAAAAGCAGACACAGACGGAAATCCAAAAACAGACTACATCTATGTAGATTGCCAACAAACACTACATTTCTGCAACAATTCGACACGCAAACGCTTTTCCAGTTCATTTATTTAGAGCGGGTCAATATTTTCAGATAGCAAGCACAACGTCGGGCATCGATTATCCATTATATTTTCCTAGCTCACTCTCCCATGGTGGGCAGGAAATGGAAGATCTTTTTCCCACCAACGAAGATGAAGGTCTACCAGAATTAAGTGATGACTAGAGATGAAATACTCTCTGAATTGTGTAGCTATCCCAATCTCGATAGTCCATACGTGAACCCAGTAAAGGGATTCATCCTTGCTACATTTCACAAACACCTTATCACCGATCGCAATTAGGGTTTTCGGGAAAAATGATAGGTAGGAGTGGTCGAAGACGTCGGTGAGCAAGTGCATCAAATAATCATAGCCAAGAAGACCGTGGAACCACCACTCCAAATTGGGAGCCAAAATGGTCTGCACCGTCTGTGTGTCACCTGTGCGTAACACCTCATACAGTTGTCGTATCACATCCTTGTTTTTGCTCTGTACAAATTGATTCATCTGGATATGTATTTGTATCTAGAGAGAGTTCAATGGTCTCTGAGAGAAAATTATTGCCTACCTCCGTTTTATTTGTTGTATGCAGAAGAAGGAGAATGAGGGTCATCTGACATTTTTAATCTTTGTCGTCCACGTCAACACATGTGTTAGAATCAACGGGTTACACTATGTAACACCTTCGGCGTGATTATGTCATTGCCTACCATTCATTTCCCTTTGCAGGTCTGAAATACTGTAAGTAATTTGATTTACGTCATACATAGCAAAATTAATGAGGATGAAAGAAGTGTGTAGAACTAGAATTTGCAGGGTCTGCAGATGTTTTTGGGTTTTTTGTTGGAAAATTATTCAAATTTTAAAATAGGCTTTTTATTAATGATGACTTGGAGTGTTGGATTTTGCAAGGCATTTTTACGGTTTTAATCATTTCGGATGTCAAAATACCACCACTTTTGAAATATGATGGTCACATGGTTGGCACGTAAATATATAATTTAAATGTCAAAATGACATGTATATTCAAAATTTGACCATCATATATATATATATATATAAAGAAAGTTAATCAATTAGATATTACATACTACACATTATAAATTTGTGAGATTCATGATAAATATAATATAAATGAAAGTGGAAATTTTGGAATGTAAATAAAATAAAAATAATAGAATTATCTTAATATCTTATTATGAAATATGAAATAATGGTTTTAATTAGTTTTGTTTGATTTCTTTTTACCTTTATTTGATATTTTAAAGCTTTATTTTATTGATTTTGATTTGTAATTGGTTTTCTTTTAATTTGTTTGACTTCTTACAAATAAAGATTGGATAATGGGCTAGATGTATTGGATTTTGGGATTTTACAAGAAAGGCAAAATTTGAAGACCGAACTTCAAGCCCTGAAGTTGGAAGTTGGAACTCATTTTCTATAAAATTACTAGTTTGTGTCAATGATTCTAAATGTCATTTCTATCATTTTCTTCAATAATTTTTTTAAATTGTAATTTGAAATTATGTTTTAATATTCTCATAAACTTTAATAATGTTTATGGATCTTCAAATTAATTAGTACAATATTAATTTTTATTAAAAAAGAAAGCTGTGCAAACCTATGAAATTAATTAGTCCAATCTATTATTCTTAATTAAATAAAGGTCTCAAAATTAAATAAAGGTCATAGAATTATGAGAGAATATTACAAAGAATAATAACAACCTTATAAAATTTAGCTCAATTTATGTATATGTGTGATAGTTATTATAATTATAAATTTTACATGTATATTAAATTTTAAATGTCAAATGAGATCCATATAGTTTTAATTGACTATTATCACTAATTAACATTTATATAAACATAAATCAAAAAATGGTAAAATATACCGAGAGGTATAAGCGCCTATACCTCTCAGTATATTTTACATATATTTATATAATATAGGTATGCTAGAAGAAACCACAAGAGTTGTGTTATATACATAAAATGATACCAAAAAGATAGGAGAAAAAAGAGGGAATTTAGTTCGTGCATGAATGACCTTGACGAGAACCTATTAAATTGGTGACTTGAGACTCATATTATTAATAATAAGGATCCCCACCCACGTAGTTCATTGGTTTTCATCATACGACCCCCGCCCACATAGTTCATCAATGTTCATCATCACGATCATCATCGCCGCCGCCATTTTCTTTTATCATTATAGTGATCGAACCATCTTTTTCATCGTTGATCATTGTCATAATCGTCATCGTCATCATCCTCATCATCATTATCACCACCATCACCAAAACCATCATCATTATTAAAAATATTAATATTATAACAATTTTATTAATAGTATTTGTAATATCGTGGTTATCATCGTCTTGATGATCATCATCCTCACAATCGTCATCATCTTTGGTGTTGTCATTTGCATCATAGTCATCATTTTAATGATCGATATAATCATTTTCATCATCATTGTCGCCATCTTTGGCATCATCGCCCTCGTCATTATTATCACCACTATCGCTACCACAACCATCATTGTCATCATCATTATTATCAATATTAGTCTTACTAATAAAATTGATATTGTTATTAGGGTTTATAAAACAATAAAAACTCTTATTATTATAATTGTTATTAATATTAATGTTGTTAATATTATTATTTCAATAACAATAATTATTAATGCTATATTATTATTATATAAATAGTAATAGTAATAGGCATCACAAACATCATCCTTATCATCGTGGTTATCTTCATCTTAATCGTGAGCATCGTCATTATTGTCCTCATCTGCGTTGTCATGATCTTCATCATCTTTGGCGTCGCGTCATTTTCGTTTTCATCATAATCTTATTCATTTTCATCATTGTCATGATCGATTTAATCATCTTCACCATTATAATCATCATTATGATCTCCATCTTCTCGGTCATAGTTATTCTCATATGCCATTATCCTATCATTATCATCATCATTGTTGTACATGTTTATGATTTAGGTTTTTGAATCGATTTTTACAATTTATAATATAAACATAAGTTATTAATAATTAAATTGTTAAAAAATATTATTATTAGTATTAATATTAATAGTTCAAAAATATTATTTTTATAAATTTATTAATATTAATATTTTCTTCATCATCATCATCTTCATTGTAATTATTGTCATCGTTACGATCTTCATCCTCATCATGATCATCGTTGTCATCATCATCATCATCATTATCATGATCATCGTCATCATCATGATCGTCATTATCATTGTTATCTTTATCATCATTGTGATTGTCATCATCCTTGTATTTTTCATCATCATCATGATCATCATTACTCACCATCATTGACACGATCATCTCATAATCATCATCATTGTCATGATTATGATGATTACATCATCATGATCATCTTCATTATTATCCTCATCATTATGATCACCATCTTCTTGGTCAATGTCATTCTCATCTACCATTATCACATCATAGTCATCATCATTGTTGTACATTTTTACGGTTTATAGTTTTTCAATCGATTTTTACAATTTATAATATAAACATAAATTATTAATAATAATATTGTTAAAAATATAGATTATTATTAGTATTAATATTAATATTGTAAATAAAATATTATTATTATTCTTTTTAATATTAATATTTTCATCATCATTTTCATCATCATTATCATTGTAATTATTGTAATCGTCATCGTTACGATCTTCATCCTCATCATGATCATCATCGTCATCATCAAGACCTGCCACAATCCTTGTCATTCCCATGTTCATCATTATCATTTTCATCTTTATCATCATTTTGATCATCATCATCGTTGTGTTTTTCATCATCATCATGATCATCAGTACTCACCATCATTGACACAATCATCATCATCATCATTGTCATTTTCATGATGATGATGATGATGATAATGTAAATGATTATGATGACAATGATGAAGGAGACAATGATGATGATGACAATGAGGATGGTGCTAATGACATCGATGACCACAAAACTACAAACATAATTATTGTTATTTTCACATTAAGTATTAAAAATTGAATATTAAATAGTAATTAGTGATAATAATGATGAGGAAAATGATGATGAGATGATGACAAGTGATGATGAAAATGATTATATCGATTATTAAAATGATGAAAATGATAAAAATATCAAAGACGATGATGATTGTGCGGATGGTGTTCATCCTCCTCACAATCATCGTCGTCGTAATCATCATTGTAATTATTTTAATCATTGTGGTCTTCATCCTCATCATCATCGTCGTCGTCGTCATCAAATTCTCACGATAATCGTCATTGTCATTATCGGTATTATTGTCATCATATTTATCATAGTTGTGATCATCATCATTGTTGTGTTTGTCATCATCATCATGATCATCAGTACTCACCATCATTGACATGATCATCATCAATGATGACGATGACAATGACAAATGATGATGAAAATGATTAGGTGACAATGATGACAATGACAATGAGGATGATGACGATGATGACCACAATGACTACAAACATAATTGTTTTTATTTCCACATTAAGTATTACAAATTGAATATTAAATAGTAAATGGTGATAATAATGATGAGGAGGATGATGATGAAAATGATTGTATGGATCATTAAAATGTTGGCAATGTTTATGATGATGATGAAAATGACAACAACACCAAAAAAGATGACAATTGTGCCAGATGGTGTTCATCCTCATGAGAATTGTCTTCATCATCATTGTAATTTTTTTCATCGTTATGATCTTCATCCTCATCGCGATTATCATTGTCATCATCATCATTTTCACTATCGTTGTCATCGTCATGATCGTCATTATCATCATTATCTTTATCATTGTTGTGATTTTTGTCATCATTGTGTTTGTCATTAGCATAATGATCATCAGTCCTCACCATCATTGATATGATCATCATCAGCAAAGAAGAAGGAAAAAATGGGCAACCCTTGGAGGCATTCAAGTGGTTGTCATAGCCAAAAAATCCTTCCTATTTCAGTTCAAAGTAGAAGAAGAGTTCCTTAGAGTTATCCAAACCCAAGGCAGTAATAGTTATAAATGTTTTATTTTTAGTGTGCATGTGCACTTCCGATTCCCACATCACTACTGGCATTTTTTTGGTAATTATTGCTTCTATTTCATGGGCACAAAATAGGAATTTCATGGGCACAACATCAGACACTTTCACTCAATATATGTAAATGTATATGCCTCTTGAGATAACAAAATAGAAATAGGAAGAGAAAGAATATACCTACAAATAAAGAATTAAAGATTCAATATCAACCAAAACAATGCATTAATAAGAGTCCAATCCAAAATAAGAGACTATATATAGTCATAGTAAAAACATAACTAAACTTGTATCAAAATTATGTATCTACATACCAAAAAAAGAAACTTACCCTTCATGTCATTCAATAATTTATAAACTCGTGTTAGGCTTGATGTTACTCAGAGTTAAATTCATTAATAAGCATTTGTATTACGTAGTAATCATGACTCCTCCATGGAGCATATGGCGATGTATCCATGGAATGGATATAGGGGAGGAAAACCAAGAAAAAAGACTCTTGAGATTTTAAAAAGGATTTTAATTTTTAATAACATTTTTGTGTTAAAAATAATAATAAAAAAGATAGTAGAATGAGAAGATGATGAAGGGGATTATGAAGAAATTAAGGGGATTAGAAAGATATTAGGAACGCAAGTACTTGACTTGAGAACAACTTTGTAAAGATATTACCAATTTGTAATTAATGTTAGGTTGTGGAGCCTGTTTTCATGTGTGAAAGTGTTGAAGACTGTACACTAAGAGTACTGTACGCTTTTCATGTATCCTCGCACGGCCTCGAAAAATGCACCGACATATCGTAAAACGTGCTTTTTCATATGGGCGAGTTTTTTTGACCCATAGGTTTATGGGACAGAGTTTTACCCATGGTTTTGATACCCATGGTTTTGTAAAACTGCTTAAGCAATTGTCTATTTATATGGTCTTATGTATATGATAGATGTACAAGCAAATGTATTGCAGATGTGTTTTGAATTCGGGTGTGAATTCTGTAGAGTTTGTTGAGCATAGCTCCAAACGGATCTAGGTATTGTATTGAGAGAGCGGTGGCTTGTAATAAAATCGAGCAAGTGATTCTTGGTGGACGTAGCCCAAATTGGGTGAACCACGTTAAATATCTTGTCTCTTTGTGTTGTGTTATTTTATTCTACAATTTTATTTGAGATCCGTAATAATTTCTACATATTAGTTTCTCTGTATGCGATTCGTGAGGGATTATTCGCATATTTTATCCCTTATTTCCTAACAATTGGTATCGAGCCTGGTTTTGTTTCTTTGAAGTGTTGAATCGCAGGAAAGTTTTTAGCTTGAGTGGGAGCTATGGCGAGATGATGGAAGATCTAGGGTTGATAAATTCAACGGGCAGAATTTCAGTCTTTGGAAGACATAGATGGAAGATTACCTTTATCAAAAGGATATTTATATTCCGTTGTCTGAGAAGGTGAACAAACCCTCGAGTATGACAGATGCGGAATGGGATTTGTTGGATAGGAAGGCACTTGGGACAATCCGGCTGTGTCTTGCATCTTTGGTATTATTTAATGTTTCAAAGGAAAAGACTACAAAAGATCTAATGGATGCATTAGGGAAGTTGTATGAAAAACCCTTTGCCTCTAATAAGATATTTTTAATGAAAAAGTTGTTTAATATGAAGATGTCGAGAATAGTTCAAGAGATCATTTAAATGATTTCAATACTGATGAGTGAATATGCTAGCTTCAAGTTACAATAGAATTTGATGAAGAAGTTAGGGCTTAATTAATTCTGTGCTCTTTACCCGAGAGTTGCAATAGCCTAGTAATGGCGGTAAGTAACTCGTTCTAGCTAACTCGAAGTTGAAGTTTGAGGATGTTCAGGGGTGATTCTAAGCAAGGAAATGCGAAGAAAAAGATCTGGGGAATATTCTACTTCAAGGAATGCTTTGACAGTGGAAACTAGAGGGAGACAGAAGAATAGAGGAAACCGTGGAAAATCAAAAGATCGGGCAAGGTCAAAATCCAAGAACAAGATTGTATGCTAGAATTGTGGAAAGCCTGGGCATGCAAAGAAGGATTGTTGGGAGCTTCGGGATAAGAAGAAACAACAGGAAGAAAACAAGGAGGCAAATGTGGCAACGGGTAATGTATGTCAAGATGCTTTGATTCTTTCTTTGCACAATATTATTGAATCTTGGGTTTTAGATTTAGGGCTTCTTTCCATGCTTCTCCACATAGGCATTATTTTGTTGATTATGTTCAAGGAGATTTTGGGCATGTTTTTCTTGGTGATGATGAGCCTTGCAGCATAGTTGGAAAAGGTTATGTTCAGGTTAAGATGTAGAATGGGAATACTTGGCTATTGAAGGATGTCAGACATGTGTCTACATTAAGATGAAATTTGATATCGGCAGGGCAGTTGGGAAGTGATGGTTGTACTATGATATTTACAGCAGACTCTTGGAAGGTTACCAAGGGTGCTCTTGTGGTGGCAATAGGTAAGAAGGTTGGAACCTTGTATTTAACCACTGATAGTACTAATGATTGTAATCTTGTGGCTTCAGATGCAAATACAACATTATGGCACTACAAGCTCGGTCATATGAGCCATAAGGGCATGAACATCATAAAGAAGAATTTGCCTGGATATACAGAAACATGTTTGGATTTCTGTGAGAACTGCATATATGGGAAACAAAAGTGAGTAAGGTTTCTCAAGGTTGGACCTACAAAGAAAGAGAGTAAGTTAGAGCTGGTGCATTCTGATGTGTGGGGCCACTGTATCATCTCTTGGGGTTCAAGTTATTATGTTACTTTTATTGATGATGCAACAAGGAAAGTTTGGGTTTATTGTATTAGAAACAAATATGATGTATTTAACACTTTTGTTAAATGGAAAGCCTTAGTAGAGAGAATGAAATAGGTCTTAAGCTAAAATGTCTCAAGTCGGATAATGGAGGGGAGTATTGCAGAACAATGAATTTGATGATTCTATTCTAAGAATAGAATCCTGTAGGCAAAAGATAGTTCCATGAACTCGCAATGAGAATGGGGTATCGAAAGGATGAACAGAACAATAATGGAACGTGCTAGGAGCATGAGGTTACATGTAGGACTGCCTCTTTCTTTTTGGGCAGAAGCGGTGAGCACAACTGTGTACTTGATAAACAGAGGACCCTCAAGTGCCTTGGATGGAGGCATACCTGAGGAGGCTTGGTATGGTAAGAAAGTTGATTATTCATTTCTCAGATTCTTTGGATGTGAGGTGTTTGTTCACATAGACAAGGATGATAGGACTAAGCTAGAGGCTAAATCAGAAAAATGTACTTTTATTGGTTATGGTGGTGATGACTTTGGATATAAATGTTGGAGTATTAAGGACAAGAAAATCATTCGATCTAGGGATGTGGTCTTTAATGAGAAAGTCATGTATAAGTAGCAGTTGTAGGAAAACAAGGAAGAATCCAAGAAAGAATATGCAGCGGTAGAGGATCTTCCAGATGGGAAAGTGACACATGAATCAGTTCAAGAACCCCCTCAACAGGAACCCCAAACTCCTATATTGAGGAGGTCTTCTAGGGTAAGAAGAGAACCTGAATGTTTTTCTCCTTCTCTTTATTATTTATTACTCACTGATAGTGGAGAACCAGAGAGCTTTGATGAAGCAATGCAGGTAGATGCCAAGAAGAAGTGGGAGCAAGCCATGGATGAGGAGCATCAGGCTCTCATGGAGAACTAGACATGGGATTTGGTAAAGCTACCCGAAGGAAAAATATCATTACAGAATAAGTGGGTGTTTAGAGTCAAAGAGGAAGAAGGAGGCAAGAAAAGATACAAGGCCGGTTGGTGGTCAAGGGGTTTGCACAGAAAAAAGGTATAGATTTTGATGATATTTTTTCTCCTGTAGTAAAAATGACTTCTATCAAAACTGTTCTTGGAATAGTGGCAGTGAGAAAACTTGCACTTAGAATGCAGTTAAATGTAAAGACCGCATTTCTCCATGGCGATTTGGAGGAGCTATATATGCAGCAGCCGAGGAAGGATATGAAGTCAAAGGTAAAGAGGAGATGGTGTGCAAACCGAAGAAGAGCTTGTATGGCTCGAAACAAGCTCCACATCAATGGTATAAGAAGTTTGATAGCTTCATGATGGAGCAAGGTTATATCGATGTCATTTTGACCATTATGTGTATACAAAGAAATTTAAGGATGGAAGTTATATTATCATGTGTTTTTATGTTGACGACATGTCTTTGGTTGTAGGTAAAAACATGCGCAGAAAATAAAAGTACTCAAGAAATTTAAATGAATTCTTTGCTATGAAGGATTTGGGTGCAGCCAAACAAATCCTTGGTATGAGGATATCTCGGGATAGGAAGGAACAGGTTGACTTTATCTCAGGAAGAGTACATTAAGAAGGTCTTGGAGAGGTTTAATATGCAGGATGCTAAACCGGTTGGGACTCCTTTGGCAGGCCATTTCAAGTTATCAAAGGAGCAATGTCCCAAGACAGAGCAGGAGAGGAACCAAATGTCCAAGGTACCTTACTCATCAGTAGTTGGCAGTTTGATGTATGCTATGGTGTGCACTAGGCCTGATATTGCCCATGCAGTGGGAGTTGTGAGTAGATTTATGAGTGATCCAGGTAAAGAGCATTGGCAAGCAATAAAGTGGATCCTTTGGTATTTGAGAGGGACCATGGGGACAGTTTTGTGCTACAGTGGATCAGACACCACTTTACGTGGTTATGTAGATTCATACATGGCTAGAGATGTAGATAGTAGGAGGAGCACGACAGGTTATATTTACATTGTAGGTGGGACAACATAGTGAGCTGGATTTCATGACTACAGAAGCTGGTGGCTTTGTCAACCACGGAGGCTGAGTATGTTGCTGCCACAGAGGCAAGCAAAGAGATGATTTGGTTACAACAATTGCTTGAGGAGTTGGGGCATAAGCAGGAGGAATGTAAGTTGCATAGTGATAGTCAGAGTGCTATACACCTAGCTAAGAACTCTACTTTCCACTCGAGGACAAAGCATATACATTAAGGTACCATTCAATCAGACAACTTTGGAGGAAGAGAAATTGAATTTGGAGAAGATTCATACTAGTCAAAATCTTGCAGAGACATGATGACCGAGGTGGTGAGAAGGGAAAAGCGAAGTTGTGTTCACTTTGGTTGGTCTTCACAAAAATTAGTGAAGGGTTGAGAAGCTTGCTCAGAGGAAAACTAGTCTCCAAGTGGGAGATTGTTAGGTTGTGGAGCCTATTTTCATGTGTGAAAGTGTTGAAGATTGTACACTAAGGGTACCGTACAATTTTCATGTATCTTCATCGGGGTTCAAGGCGTAGCCCCAAAAAAAAAAAAAATTAGGCGTAATTTTTTTTGGCCTCGAAAAATGCACCCGACATATCGGAAAATGTGTTTTTTTCATATGGGTGAGTTTTTTTGACTCATAGGTTTATGGGACAGGTTTTACCCATGGTTTTGATACCCACGGTTTTTGTAAACTCGCTAAGCAATTGTCTATTTATATGGTCTTATGCATATGATAGATGTATAAGCAAATGTATCTTGCAGATGTGTTTTGAATTCGGGTGTGAATTTTGTAGAGTTTGTTGAGCATAGCTCCAAACGGATTTGGGTATCAGATTGAGAGAGCGGTGGCTTGTAATAAAATCGAGCAAGTGATTCTTGGTGGACGTATCCCAAATTGGGTGAACCACGTTAAATACATCGTCTATTTGTGTTGTGTTATTTTATTTTGTAATTTTATTTGAGATATGTAATAATTTCGCATATTAGTTTCTACGATTTGCGATTCGTGATGGATTATTCCGCATATTTTATCCCTTATTTCCTAACAATTAAGTGTGAAAAACAATGGAAAAGTCCCCAAGAATGAAAAACACGAGGCAACCATGTGAGAGAATCTAATGGAATATTCCAAATTTGATGATCTTTACAAATTACAAACTATAGAAAGTAGGATGTAATGCATTTTTATACTTATTTTTAAGATTCAACGCCATGCATGATTGCCACAGCTAAATATTTGCTAAAATAGCCACTTTGTAATGGCCTCAATAGTGGGTAAACATCAAAAGAGAGAGACTTATAAAGCTCGAGTCTTATGTACATGAGTTTAAAGCTTGTTCACACACATATACAATGGATTCCGAACAATAGAAATAGTAAGGCTATCTAACAGTGTATTTAGTATGAGGCAATGAATTTATCGACCGGGTGACTACAAATAAAGCATTTCAAGGGCATCTGAGAAACTCTAAGATTGTTACAACATTAATTATGTAGATCTTTGTGGGCACATGACATTGTTATTTGAATAGCCTTAATCTCCTCGCAAACCGCAATTTCCCTTTCTCACACTACCGATGACGATTTGCATCTACCACCCGGTCAAAAATTGCTCTTAAAGAAATCTCTCATAGCCTCTCGCCCGTTAGTATGTATACAAATTGTCATTATTGCCAACGATTTTTATGTTAAAAATATCAACTTTATATCTCAAAGCGTTAGCATTTCTAACAAAACAGATTCTGAGAATATGAAAAATCAGCAATAAACACCTTCATATTTAACTCTTCGGATATACACTGCTAGAAAATCATGGCTATATTCTTATTATTATCCGACATATGTAAAATCTCTTCCTAATTTTCTTGTTGCTTCATTGCTTCAATTTCCACCGAAAGTTATGCCATCGCATGTGCAGCTTTTGCGAGATGAATTTGTGCGTCGTCATCAACGTCTTCGGTGATAGTGTGTAGTTCCCACTTCCCTTCGACACCTTTTTTATATTGATTATGATACTATTGACTATATTATGGACATTATTATAGTTTTGATTTAGTATGATGTTAGATGTTAGATCATGGATTATTGTTGACTTTGATTCATATATGATGCATGATGATTACTAGAGACATTTTATATATTGAGGATGATATACTATCCGACATGGTTATATTTATGGATGTTGTTCGGACATGTGATATTTGGATATTTTGAGTAGACCTAGAAAATAGAATTTATTTGATGATGATATAGTTGTTGATAAAATTATAAATGATATTGTTGTTTTCCTTGATGTTGTTGTGATTCATATATATAGATGATTTTGGAATTATATTTATATGTATTTTGGATGTTCTGATGTGGCCACAAGGCCGAAGGAGGTATTTTGTTTTGCAGGTTAAAATATCACAACAAACATCGGGGGATTGGAGACCAACCACATTGGAATTCTAGATGAATTCAACAAGGTCACCATGGCAACTTGTATTGTTTGTGTGTGTGTTTGATTGTTGTTAGGGATTCCCATGGGGGGGTCACCTTTAAATGTGACCAAGGGTTATGTGTATTTATTTATTTGGTTTCTTTGTTTAGTATGTATGTGTGTTATAAGTGATGTGATTTCCCTTTTCATTATTGAATTAAATTGTGGTAAATAATGTGAGTAATCATATTGTTAAAAGAAATAAATCAATTGGGACATAAGAAAGTAATTATTGGAGTTGTTGGCTCTTGTATTAAATGTTTTGAGATAAGTGTAAGTAATGTGTAAGTGATGTGTAAGAATTATGTAAGTAAATTTTAGAGTATGAAACACTCCACCTTTTGAAATTCGAATTTGTCCTTGGAGGATGATTTTGGAGGCTTGTGGGACAAGTAAAACTTGTCCCATACCTCTAAATTTGCATACCAACCTTACCTATGGTTTGAGAGTTTAAATCTAGCCTTCATTATGCATTTTTATGTCTTGTTGTATGCTTTAAATTGCACTTTCTTACATGTTTTTAATTTCAGTCCTTATGGGGTGTGGGCTTGATTTGAGTGTGTAAGTAAAACTGTCATTTATTCACCTACTTATTTATTGTGCCTTGGAGATTGAAGTTGACTTATGAGTTGGAGTTGAGGATGTGTGATGTGGCATCCCACTTGGATCCACCTCATCCTCTTCTCTTCCCTCTCTATATATTTGAATTCCTTGTCTTGTTTTGGGGGTTACTTGAACTTGCATTACTTCATTTTGGGTGACTTCTTTTGGTTTTAAGATTTCTTTCTTTTGGAGGAGATTGGAGATTGTTGCATACTTGTTGATTGTTGATCTCTTGGATTGCTTTGCATTGGAGAGCTTGTTGTTTTGAACTTGGAACAACTCCATCATGGAGAGGTAAGAGCTTGGCTCTTGGAAATGCTCTTCTTTCCTTTTTATGAATATGTAAATGGTTGTATGTATGTTATTGCTTGTTGGCTGGTTGGGTAGACTGCCTAGGGATGGTGTGGGAGAAGACTATGGGGTATTTTGTGGGAGGCATAAGTGTTTTGGGGAGGTATAAGTGTGGAGGGAGTTGGGATTTGGGTTCCACCTTGCAAAGAAATAGCTTGCATTTCTTTACTCATTATGGGGTGCCATAAGAGGTTGGGAGGCATAAGGAAATGTGAGGAATAAGGGGTACTTGGGGGAGGCATAAGGGCATGTCATGGTTTTGAAATGATATATTTTGGCAGTTTGTTCTCAAGTGGTGATACCCATTTCCCTTGGGAGGCATAAGAAGCATCCCCCATAGTTTCTTTCTCCTTTAGCTTGCATGATGAAGCATGAGTGTTGTTTGTTTTCTTTATTCTATGGTTACAAACTACAGCTTTTTTTTGGACTATGTTTTGAATGAGAAATTTGTCTTTGTGTTGTGGAAGCCTATTGTTGCCATGTGTTGGAAAACATCTCTTATTGCAATATGGTTGGGGCTCGGGGGCCAATGAAGAAGGATGGCTTCTCCTTTTCATTAGATGTCTTGGTTGGGTGGAGAGCGTTGCCTTCCCCCTGTTCTATTGTGATCAAATTGAAATAAAGAAAATGGAGGATATTCATGTTGCTGTTCTAGAGTAGAAAAAAAGACAAGTTTGACAGTCCTTGTTGAGATTATTCTTATTGGAACCCTTTCCCACTTTGAAGTGGATGACCTTGTACATTATTTGTGATGGAAAAATTTTTTTTATTGGCTATGAAAGTTGTAATTCGAAATGTGAAAGAGATATACTCTATTTTTGAATAAATGTGGAAGAAATTGTATTTTGTATATTGTAATTGAGGAAGAAGACAAAGTTCTAACAGTCCCTTGCGAAACTTATTTTGTAACCATTCCCACCTTGAAGTGGATGATCTTGTATATTATTGTGTTGGAAAGACTACTTTGTTTTAGCCATGAAAGTTGTAATTGATTATGGAAGAATATATCTTGTATTCAGTTCTGTGAACAGAAAAGAAAGATATGCATTTGGTATGTTGTAATTTGAAAATAAATGGGAAAGAAGTTGTAAGATATTCCTTTGAAATAATAGAAGTGTTTTTCCTTGTTCATATGATATTATTTCCATTGGAAATATGTGTTTAATATACAAAGTAGGAAATCTCTATTTGTAAAAGTGAAAAGGAAGCACATATGAAGAAATATTGCCGCTCTGTCTCATTTGAAATGTTTAATTTTAAAAAAAAAAGAATAATAGAAGTTGCATTCTTGTCTCTATCTTTTGATTGAAGGAAAGAAAACTATTTAAAACTAGCATGGAATAAATTCAATGTTTTCATTGCATGGCAAAAGAGATAGTTTAATCTTTGTTCTTGAAATGTATAAACTTCATTTCTACTTCATCGTATACTTTGTAAATTCCTTTTTATCAAATGTCCAAAAAAACCCTGCAAATCTATAAGAGACAAATGAAATATTCAATTGGACTTAATGAGATCAAAATGATCCCCAAACTAAACTAAAACACTCAAGAAATTTTTAAAGAACCCTTCAAATCAAGTAAAGGTGAAATTGCAGGTTTTTGCTATGTAAACATTGGTAATTTTTGAATGCAAACCAATCAAGCAAATTTTAACCTTGCAATCTATCCTAAAATTTTCCAAGTAAAATCCTTCATGCCTGTTTGGCAAGATGAAAAAGAATTAATGACAAATTTGAACAAAATTGATAAGTTAAAAATACCAGTTCACTTCTAAGTGACAAAAATATGTTTTCTCAAAATTGACCCTTTAAACTTTATCAAAATCAAATTCTTAAGGTTTCTGTGCAAAGAGGACATCGAGAGATTTCCAGAAAGTCCTCATTTGCCAAAAATTGAGTTCCCTATCAAAAGTTATGGCCTTCTGAATTTTTTACTTCATTTGGCTTCAAAAATAATCTAACTATCAAATTTAATTGAATAAAATATTCTTGGGCAGACCCACGGGATAAAACTTTCCTTTTTGTTTTTGCCAAAAATTGCAAAGTCATGAAGTTTCCCGCCACTCCGCTAACCCACAAGCCTTCATTTTGTCTAAAAATGATCTAAGTCCAAAAAATTAATTGACAATTTTTCCTATGTGGCCGTCGCCTCAGCCCAATCCTTGATCGACACATGGCTTTGTTGGGCATTGACGGAGGCTCAAACCGATTTTAACCTTAAGTGTTTTCAAAAATAAATTTATAAAAAAATTTAAGTTTCCTCCGCAGCCCCGCCGGCCCACAGCCAATCAGGTGCTGCCACGTGGCTTCACGAGGCATCGGCGAAGGAGCGGATCTTTTTAATCCTTAACGCTTCAGAAAAATTTTGGGAAAAATTTCCAATTCATCTCCGTCGGCCTGCCAATCCATAGCCAATGGTTTCCTTACATGTGACATCTTCTCGCATCGGTGGAGGCGCGGGTTCCTTTCGACCTTTTTGCCTTTCCTTTTGAAAAGTTGAATTTTCCAAATGTTCCCCACCGGCCCGCTGACCAACGAACAATAAAGAGCTGCCACATGGCCTCCCTGGGTGTCGGCGGAGGTGCGGGTGTAAAATTTGTTTTTTCCAAAGGGCGAAAAGTGCTAAAGGCTTCCCCAGGCCCGCAGGCCCGCTTGGGAAAAATTTCTCCCTTGGGCCCACAGGCCCGCCCTTGGGAAAATTTTCCTCCCAAGGCCCGCCGGCCATAACTTGAGAATTACAAGGAGTTAAGAGGACTTCTTTATATCAATGGAAAGGGGAAGAAATTTCCTATCTAATGGGAATGTTTTTAGGAATTTTTAATTGTGTTAATCATGGGAAAATTCAAATTGAATCTTTAACCGAATTTTGGGAGTGGGTAAATAAGAATTTACTCTGATAATTTTAATTATGTATTCCTCCCCCGTATTTAAACCTTGCTCTTGTCTTGGATCTCATGGAATTAAGTACCTTGGGTATTTAATTGTTTTGGTCCCTGTTGGAGAGAAAATTTGTCTTGTGGACAAATTGGTGGGTTTCAATCCAACGCTATGGGAATCTAAGTCCCTCTACTTGAACGGTGCAACTTTCGTATGTGCATGCGTGAAAAAGTGGATTTTAATGGTGGCCTTTCGACCAAAGATCCAACAGGGGCACTCCACTGACCCTGTGGCAAAGCTAGAGATTTCTCACTAGAGAAGAACTTTTTTTGAGAAGGGGAAAGGGAGTGAGAATGGAGGTAGGAGAAACTAATGTTGCGAGTAGAATATCAGATGCCCACACACATTAATTAAAAATTTCATTTACATGCATTTATAGTCAGAAGAAAAATAAACAAATCCATAGGAGAAGCTACAAGACCGAATGAAACTCATTGGTCGCAAAGTACCAATTAATTCCTCAATCAAAGAGGCAAAAATTCCTTCTTTTATTATTGAAGCTCGAGCAGAGTTTGTACATAGCTTGAGAATGGAAGAAATTCGAGGAAGAAGAGAAAATAGAAGAAGAATGGCATTTTCTATCTTTTCCAGGTATAGAGCACTCTTGTCTTTTGAAATCAATCTCCAGCCCTTTGGAATGGCTTGGGAATCCATTATATTCTTCGCAAGAAACCGTTACAACTTGAAAAATCCTCGACGCCTTTTCAAATTCCTTTGTTGTGAAGAAAACGCTCATGGCGGGTTAAAAACTAGATCTTGCAAAGCAACCGTTACATTCGATTTGCAGTTTAAATATAGACCATTTGATTTGCTCCTCTAACTTTGAAATCGGGCCATCCACGTGGCAGGAAGGGATTGGAGTGGTTACAGGGGAAGCCCTTTGCATTTTGTGATTTTTTAGAGATTTGGAAATTTGGAACAAATTGGCCCGCACCCCGCTTTGACTTTTCAACTTAGACACGTGGCTGCTTCTAATTGGAAATGGGATCGTGGCCCTTTTCTCAACATTTTAACCTTTTTTGAAAAAGGCTCAAAAACTCAATTTCCTTTATCGGCCCACTGCTCCGATTTGACTAGGACACGTGGCACGTTCTGGTTGGAGACGGGGTCACGGCTCTTTTCTCAACATTTTAACCTTTTTTGGAAAAAGGCTTAATTTCCTCTGCCGACTCACTCTTCCGCTTTGACTTTTCAACGGCGGGATTTGTCTCTCCAATGACTCCAACCACGTGGCGATCTAGCCCTGATTTGGTAATTAGCCTTTTCTCGCCCCACCTTCGAATTACGTTGTTGTGACACATGGAGCCGTCCGCTAAGCCTTCCATACTTAGTCAATTTTACTTTTATTTTATACCTGGGACACGTGGAAAGCCTGCACTTAATTGAAGATTGTCCCTTGGACCCTGCCCCTAGAGTTGCGTCGTTGCGACACGTGGTTGCTTCCGCTAGATTTTGAAGTATGACCAAACCGCATCCAATCAAAGAGACCCACGTATCACTTGGGGATGCTGAGGAAAAATTTGACGGGGAAAGAAATGCCCATCGTTCCCGACTGTGGGAAAAATACACAAAGGAAGAGAACTTCGTCATTTTGAGTCCAATTTTTGAATTTCCTTCGTGAACCAGAGGCATGGAGGCAAAACAATGATTTGACGACCCAGGCCATAGAACAAGTGAACAATTTCGATAAAAAATGGAGGTTGCAAAGGGAATATTACATGCATCAGACTGGAAAATGGAGCATTTCTATTAACGAGCAAAATAGAGGTTTAAATAGCTCTAGGGCACGACTTTTGCTAATTTCTTGAATCTCTAACTTGGCTTAAACACCAATGAAGGGCATGAGCTCAAAAAATTTGAATTTGGCTATGAAAACGCAAAGTAGTTTTTAGGAGACAATAGTCCCTTAACCCTAAAATTTTTAATTAGGGAATATTTAGCTAAAATGTCAATGTAATCGGTGACTAAATTAATCCCTAAGGAGTTTTGAGCTAGGTGTGGATTTACTACACGCATTGCTTTATAATGTGGAATTAGTAATTGTTATAATGGGAAAATCTATTAGTTGTATTTTATTTTCTTTGAGACTTTGGTTGTTAACACTTTCAAAATAAAAAATACGAGCAAATTATTCCATAATTTTTATAACTAAACCTAGGTTGTTCATGGGTTTCAAGTGGGAGATCTTAGCGGGTGTTACACAGTGTTATTACTTTCGCATTCGAGTCTGTAAAATCAACACAAAGTTCTCATTTTTAACAAGAATTTACAAATTATGAAACCCTAATTTGAGAATCTAAACATAAAAAGCATTATGGCACAATCTTGCGGGTTATGTCATAAATTATAGACAGAACATAAGCAGAAGCTTGCATTGGCAACAAATATCACAAGCACCATGTCTAGTGCCACTAAATCCTCTATTGTTTCATTCCGTTTTAGAGCATTACATGGGATCCGTGTGCCAAAGAAGATAGTGGAGCAGATTATTAAGGAACCGAGAAGACAACGCAAAGTAGCTATGAAGGTGCCACCATTTTGATGCCCATTATTGCCCAGAAATGCTTGGCTGCGATACAACGATCGCTTTTCCTCATCCTCGCTGGCACTTCCTTAATTGTATTTTTTCCCCTAATTTTTGGTTTTTATTTTCGATTAAAGGTTTATTTTTAAATATCAATCTAAAAATAGTAATATCTCGACTAAATGGTAGAGAATTAAAAAATATTTATCAATGTGATATGCATAGAATAAAAGATAAAAACCTTGAAATTGATATATATCAACATTTTTCACATAAATGTATTTAAAATATTTGTGCTAGTTATATCTTTACTTATGTTGGGTTCTTATCCTCGTCTCATTTCTTTTTAACACAAATTGAACTATGTTATCAAAATCAATATAAAAATAAACTAGCAATTGCACGCGAGCAATGCGATGTGAACGCCGAAAGGGATTGTGTATAGAAATAAAAAGTGGAAGAGACAAAGAAAGGAAGAAGAGGAGGGCAAAGTGGAAGGTAAGTATTGGGATGAAACATAACATAAAAATGTAATGGCTTTGATAAGTATACATGACAATTAAAGGAGATATTTGTGGAAAGTGTGTAGACGCAAATATAGATTGAATAGCTAGAAAAGATAAATGAAATAAAGGCTAACAACATGATATCATGTGAGGTGATTGGGACTTCCATTTCTCCATCAATCGAAAACACACACATGGATGCTTGAGAAATTTTAAGGTCGTTGATTCGGCTTCTATGTGGATGGACATGATCGACATGCTTTGTCGAAAGCACTCCCTGTTTATAACGAGGTATACACCTTTCGACGTAAAGATATGAAAGTGGGTTTGATTCAAGATACTACCAAGTACAAGTTGTCCTCACAAGTAATGCTAAATATATATGTAATTTCCTTTCTCGAGGATCGAAAATGAAAAATGTTTAACCAACAAATTAAAAAAATTAAAAAATATATTTCTTTGAATGATAGAGGATGAAATATTTTTAGTTTCAACTGGATAGGTGTAGGCCCAATTTGGAATCCAAAAGAACACTAAATTAAAATATCTACTGATGTCAAAGAAAAGGTTGGGAGGGAAATGAAATAGGCATATATTAGCTTGCACTTGAGCAAAGTTCAAAGATTCTATCTATTTCCTGTATTTTTGCACAAATGGTATGCTTGTAACAATGTGTACGAAATTTCTTCAATTCAAAGTGAACTGGTGCAGGCCTGATTTGAAATTCCGAAATTCCCATAGAATAAAGTATTATCCCTTGTTTTGTCAGAGAAAAGGTTTGGAGAAATTCTGAGAATTTGGCACGACATAAGGGCATGAATGAGCATGGGACAAAATATATTATATTTCCCCACATTCAAGATCTTGACTATCAATAGCCAATGGTTAGCGACTTAGAAATTGACATCAGGTTGCAAAAAGTTTGGCCACCAAAATAGAGTACTTGTCCGTTAAATACATCAAAGGAGATGGGATAACATTTAAAATACACGTGACTTAGTTTTCAAATCCGTCTTCATCATCTTCAAGAAGATATTTTTTTGCCATGTAAAAATTTATTGATCCGAAAGTTTGACTAAATGTTTGATTGGAATGTGATCTCTTGGATTGCAACCATTTCTCAAAATGCATGGAATGCCTCAAGACATTTTAAGAAAAATCAGTTATCATCTGTAAAACTAAATTCATCAAACTTTGCAAACATTGTCCCAGTGAATCAAAATAGCGAATGGAGATGTGACAGATTTTTATCAGATTTAATAGTTTTCTCCCAGAAATGAGGGGAAATGGCCCAAGAAATAGTGATTGATCAGAACAGTGAATGGAGATATGTGACAGTTCTTATCAGATTTAATAGTTTGCTCCCAAAAACCTGAGAAATACTAATTGATCATCTGCATTGGGAAATCCTTGTTTCTATTACGCTTGAAGCAAAGATATTGGGATTTTTTCATTGCTTTCAAACACTTGATACGATTAGTGGGAGTCTTTCATCTAACTTTGAAAATTATCTACACTTCGCATTGCATAAAAAAACAGTATACATAGCCAACATAGTCCTTTCCTTGCTATCGTCATTAATACCCCTGGACTCCTCGTTCTCACTTGCAATTGCAAGATAGACACAATAAATTTCATCCCCATTCACAACTCCCCCACCTCCCCACTAATCTCGCTTCCCTACACGATTCGGAGAAAAGAAAATGCAGATATGGTTTTTTCACACACTTATAACATCTCTTGATTTCCACGTGCAATTTTTCTTTTTTCATTTAATACCACTACATGCATGGCCTTATTAAGGTATTGTCTAGTCACTTTATCAATGAAAAACATCATATTCACACCACTTGTATGCTAGTGTCAAAGGAGCAAGTACAGATTTCTGATTTATAAATAAGCAAACTCACAATTTACTTGGAATGCAGTCCATCTAAAAGCATTTTTCCTGACATAAGTTCATTTCACATGGCATTAATTGGAAGAACCATGATGTTGTGACCTAAGAATTTACATAAAACAGTCTGTATAACCTACTACAACACAACCAGAAACAACATGTCTGCCAGATATTACATCTTACAGCTTCATCATGAGAATAAGAAGGCGGTCAGCATTCCCAAACGAACGGTGGAGTAATTTTGGCTATCACTTATTTAACATTCTTCAAAGACACAAGAGTTTCTTGATCTAGAGTTGCTAGTGCTCACGTACCCTATTCCTTTTTGGTACAATTCTTGATCTGCAGCAAGTATGCAATTTGTAACACATCAGTTCTCGGAGTTTCAGACTTCTTCCCCAGTTGAACAGAGTGGCGGACAAGTTCATGGCTCTTGGTAAGCAGTTCGAACAACCTGTCTTGTCACAAAACTGTTTCTGACCTTATGCTTTTGACGTTCTGGAAGAAACACCCATCATATAGCAGATAAGATTTCATCAGAACACCAGAAGTAAAAAAATATCATGGCACACATATATATGAACTTACACACATCAGGAATAAGGAAATATGACGATCTTCTAACCGAACATTCACATGCTCTCATGATGTCCTACGCACATGGAGAAGAGGCAAAGGCTCGAGTCGGGCCTTATTTTTCAACGCCGATCGCCCTGTTCCTTGTTCTACACACATGAGCAAAACAACCTAGCCCCACCCGATACTATTACATGTCACATCTCGCAGCAAAAGATTTCACCTGTTTGTAATATTTTATGAATCTCAAGTATGAATAGTTTATAAAAATATATTGAAACGGTCCTTTTCGAGTTCATGTCATACATTAATTACACTGGGAAAAGTCATCCCATTGAAGTAAAGCCTCGGCTGCACCAAGGCTTGTGGTGAAGCGGAGTACGGAGCCACTGTTATTTACTTTAAGCACACTTTAGTGCACTTTAGGCGTGCATGTGTAAGGAGGATATCGAATCAAGCTATCAAGTTAAGTCAATGATTATAGATTGAATCGCACATCACATCAAAGACTAACTTCACAAGCATCAAATGTAAGTGCACCCAAACAAATAATTTTTTTCATCTCACACTACCGTAATGCTAATGACAAGGCACATAGTGTATCAAGTAACATCAAGGTTGTAACCAAGCGCATTCCAGTGATCTTGGTACGATAAATAATGATGGAATATTCTATAAAGTGTCATCATTGAAGTTTAAGGCTTACAAAGATAATACTGTGACCACTCAGCTCTATTTGACATGTTACAGACTACAATTGATTGGAAAAAAGTACTCTACATCATAGAGATATAGCCTAACATGAACCCCTTCACACTGTAACAGCAATCAAGGACATATTATGTTTCAGCCATAAGAATATTCAAATTTCAACTACACATAAGTGATAACAACAATCACATGTCATCATTTATGGTATGTTGGAAACACTTATGACTTTAAGAACTAAATCTGCTCTTGACACTTGTTTAACTAAACATTCACATACTTTCTCAGACTTGGGTTATCAACAACAATAAATAGTCCTAGACTGAATTGTACATTGCACTGAAGACTACCTTTACAAGCATCAACTGTAAGTGCAAGTTTGTAAAGGCGTAATTTTTCTAGTTTAGATATTAAGGAGCATATTTAATTCTATGTCAGTTTTAAAACAAAAAGTAAGGCAAACGACAACAAATTGACTTAATTTCAAGATTTCCAACAAGCTCACATTAGCTTGCTAAAAATAGATCTCGCAATCGTTAGGTATAATTACGGTAAAAACCAAACATATGTGCCATTATGGGAAAATTCCGTAAAGGATAGGAATATAGAAGAAAGTAAATGTATACAAATGCACTCCTAAATCAATTGCTAATATCGCACATATGATACAATGGTAGATGTCATCACAATATCCTAATTTAACACAACCCAAGAATGCGGACGAAGCTTAGTATGAAAATTTGAGACATAAGAAACAATGGCAATGACGCCTTTTCTCTACCTAAACCCTCACAGCCCTCTAAAACCCATCAAGTTAAGACACCTTTGTAAAATAAAACCACCTATTCCCGCTGATGAAGAAGAGGCAAGTGGATGATGACGAGCCACCAAGGCCTCCACTAGATTCGAACCGACCACTTTTTTCTTCCTCAACCTATTGTCATTTCCTGCCTCGCCCTCCATCTCAACCTGCAAAACCAACACATGAATGAATGTCAGACAAAGAACAATGTTAGTAAAAAATTAAATATAAAAATAAAGAATGTGTTTTCTTCTGCCCAGAGACAGAGACATGAACAATATTAAGTGCACAACACCTCACAAAACAGCTGGAGGGATTCATTCAGTTGCATGGGATGCTGCACAGTAGGAAAGCAATGCAAATGATGTAAAAATCTATTCATTGAAATATCATTTTAGGTCCATACCACTATTTTCCTGTTTTGGGAACATATTACAATAATACTTTTGGGAATCCCTAAATGTGGTGCCCAGGCAACATCACTTACCTAATTGGTATGCATTTGCAAAGGAGGAAAAAAATCAAACTTTTAGGAGCCAATGTACAACTTTTGTACCATAGAATAGCAAGCTTGTTTCTCTGTTCTCACAGCAGCCTTAGCTTCAGGTATAAGTATATTTTTAAATTGGAGATATGTTAATTTTCATATATTTATTATGGTTTCAATTGTATTTGCAGAAGAAATGGGGGATTATGGAGGAGGCATGAGTGTACACCGGTCATCTACTCGTATTCACAAAGGTTCACCCAAATTAGAAGACATTCCTCCTTATTTATCCTAATGCTTTTGCAGTTTCAAGACTGTCAAATTGGCATAGCTGTAATAGATTCTATATTCTGGTTTTGTTTAGGATAGCTGATCGATGTAACATGGGCATGTTATATAAGTAGCTTGCTTATAGTATTCTCATAAGACCCAACATGATATCTCATGGATAAATAACAAATCCTAAAATACATAACTCAGAAATTGCAGTAAAAGGATGCACATCTAAGAAACCTAAACCCAAACCCATATCTCCGCATTTGCCCTGCAAATAAGAAACCCAAACCCAGATTTTTTTTTGCAAATAAGAAACCAAGTTTTTTTAACTGAAATAAACAACTACATTTTAAAACTTATAAAACCCAAAAAATAAATCATTTTGCTAAAAAAAAGAAGATTTTTTCAATGAAATGGCCAATACCCTTCAACAGACGCCATCTATTTTTGCCCTAGCTTGTAGGGCACGTCTCCTAATACAACCATGTCGTCATGTAAAAAGGATGTTTATTCAGACTATACCTTCGCTTTGATATATGATCCATCTCTTAAATGTATTGTTGTCAAGGAAGAATTCTCAGTTTGTTGGATAAAAACGACTTTGGAGTCAAATCTGATTTAACATGGAGGCAATTCTTTTGCAAGGGTTCCAAGAAGAACACTTCTTTGCACAAATCTAACCTCGTGATTTCCACCGATCCACAAAGCAAGGAAAACTTATCTTCTGAAACAAACAAGAAACTGAAAAGAAGTTGGACATGAATAAATGGAAGTGAAAGGCAAATTTGGGCGTGTGAGTAGTACTAAAAACATTCCAATAACATGATAGATTTTCAAAATGAAAAATTTGGGATATCCTCTAAAGGAAAAAGAAAACACTACTAAAAATGAAAACCTTAAACCTCCAAAATGTTCAATTTCTTTCAGCCGTGATGCATTTGGATATACAATTCAATGGGTTATTTTAAAAGTGGTTAATGGGTGTGGCTGCTCGTCAAAGATAATAGTTGATACTGAGCCTCTCTCATTTATTGTGTAACTTAACCAATAGAAAAAGCTAACCAGTTTATGTTTCCTTGTCACGACCTCTCTGCACTTTTTTGTTGTTCGCATTTTTTCGCTACAACAAAGGTAACTATGTACTTTTAGTGTGTTGTCCCCTAATTACTCCCGTGACTCGAGAAATGCTCATATGTGTATTTTGCATATCTCTTGTCATTTTCGCAATGGGATACCAATCCCAAAAATGCAAAAATGATAAGTAGAGCAAATTTTCAAATACCCTTTAAGGAATTTATAATGTAGCTTATGTTGGTATGCTTACTGTTTCCCGAGAGATAGTATATGAGAGATCCTTGGTAATCCCTGAAGGAATGGAAGTCACTTGTGCCCCGTAGATTTGCACAAAGAGAGCCAATTCCTTATCGTAAAAGGGATGTTTCAACTAAAATGGAAAGCATAAAATTAGGGCATGTCTAAATCGTTACCTCTTTATCTGTGGATGTTGCCTACAAATTGAATCTGAAACACCAAGATATTCTAGTGCCCTCCAGGCATTGATCATGAGGGTAAATGCAGATCCTGTTGTTCTCAATGAATCTGTTTTCTCCAACACCAAGCTCCTTAACCCAAACCTGAATTATATCAGCATATAATTACAAGCCTGAATAACCAGCAATCCAGTGAACATGCCTGTAAAAGTCACACTAAATGGCTCATAATTTTTTTAAGCATTCATTAGTACAAGATGCAAAAATATTATTTCCAAAGTATCCGTTTGCATAATTTGGCTGAGAATTGAACTCAGCATCATCTTTTTTGAGTGATTTGTACCTTGTTAGATGGCATGACAAAGACACTTTACTTCATCCCCAACATTTGGACAAAAATCCACACCTAACTCATTTTTAAAATTATCACTTCTTATTCGTCACCTCTGTTGTAATACCACCCTTATTTTCTAGGGGACATCAGTGCCTAAACTATTAAGAAAACACCCCAAAACACACAATATATATAGCTGCCCTCAATGTCATATTTATCATATCTTCAAGATAACCCCACCTGATTGTTTTTAGAAAAATACAACATACCTACTTGATCTAAAGAGCCCCTTACAAACCAGAGTTTCTAAAACATGGATATTTGTTTTTCAAATTTACCACAGCCTAATTGTATCCTTCAACCCTTTGATACCGCTAACCCTAATTTTTGTTTTGAGCGTTTAGGACCAGCTTTCACCATTGACAATTAAGGGACTCTCATTCCACTGGTGCTCGAACTTGGATTGTTTCACTTTCAACAGCTAAAAACCTTTATTTTTCAGGATATATTCCTCCACAAACCATAAATAAAAAAACACCCAATGTATGCACTTAGATAAAATTTACCATACCCATATCTTCCATAGAAATTCAGACATCAGCACAATATGTTTTTCATTTAGTATAATTCAATAAACCCACATGATCTAAATGTACCCAAAAAAACTTTGAAATAAAGTTAGCATGAAAACACAGTACCTGTGAAGAGCTACTGCTGTGGAAAGCCCCACAATTCCACCTCCAACAATAACTATGCCTTCAAACTCCACATCACTGGATGATGTTTTAGAGAACCCATCATTCTTCGTGCTCATAGAGTTCACTTTTCTCCCAAATTTCAATTGTCTCGATGACTTTTCCCGGTGGCTGTTCAAATTTTTGGAGTGTGGGTTTAATTATGAGGGGCCAATGTAATTTATACCGCTGATTTATCAACAAGGGACACAATATATTATAAAATTGAAGAAAAGAGGAAACGGGCCTTCCAATTATTGTCGGTATAGAAGGAATTTGTGTTTTCAGGAAGGTAGAGAGGATTTTGAATAAATGTAGTTTCCAAAGAGGAGGTGACATGGGAAACTACCATGACGTCTCTCTTTCATTTTTCTACAAATAAGAAACCAATTTTTTTTTCAACCGAAATAAACAACCAAATTTTAAAACTAATAAAACCGAGAAAATAAATCATTTTGCTAAAAAAACGAAGAATTTTTCAATGAAATGGCCAATACTCATCAACAGAGGCCATCTGTTTTAGCCCTAGCTTGCAGGCACGTCTCATAATACAACCATGCCGCGATTTTGCAGGAGATGTCGCCAAAATCTCCATCCGTCCACGATTGCAGACAAATGGATCCATGATTAGGCGCCACAAAACCAGCAGGGGCCCCGCAACCTTCACGACCATATTTTAGTATGCGAAAGCCCTAGAATCCATCAAAAACTCTGGAGCTTCCAACATTGAATATCCCATTATGGTTCCGTATTCACCAAAAATAAATTAATTGTTTCTTTACATGCTCTCTTCCTGGGTTCCGTTCACCAAACCGCAACGAAAATCTCCTCCGAACAACATCCTTGAAATCCTCTTCGACTGTATGCTCGATAGTCCATTGTCTCATATTCAAGAGAGCGGTGAAGGCGCCCGCACCTCGGCTGCGCAGGAAAAAACCGTCCCCTCAGGACACCCCCACAAACGAAACATTGGGGAAAATCGTCACATTTTGCCCACCCGCTGCTCTCATTGAATCCCGTGACCACCATGCCGCCGACCGTCTGTTCCTCGTGAATCGGCAACAATGGTCAACATTGATCCCAATCCATTCACAAAACAATACCACGGCCAAAGCATATAAGCACAAATCCCCCTCATGGATCACGGAAATGAGAACCTCGCTACGGGTCTTTAGCACAATGCTCTGGTTGAATAGTCGAGCAACTGTGCCATGCCGTAACAACACCAAAAACACATTAAACTTCACCGCTTCGGTAATAACAATGGTAACAACACAACCGATGCACACTTAACCTCGACACGTGAACGGTCCCTAACTCGTCGTGCATCAATGTCTTCTGCCACTCGTTCCTTGCCTGATGACCTGCGCTCCCAGAACAAAATAGAATGGATCTCGACGCAGCTGAATGCAGAACAAAACAGAATGGACCTCGAGTATTTAAAGACAATTCCGCATGCAAAAAAAAGTCAATAAAAAAACATGCGTTAAAAATAGGTTGTTAAAAATAGAACGAAAAAGCCACGGTTAAAATTTTCCTGCAATAGAAAAAACGACATGCAAACGGCCGTCAAAATAAAACACAGTGGAAAAACGTTCGGGAGGCCGTCAATTTTAACATCATCGCAGAAACGTCCGCAAGGTCCTTTCCCATAGGGGGAACGCCTTCGGCGTAATAAATATAATTTTATTAAGATACGAGTTTTAAATAAATTATGTGAAAACATTTATTGACTATTTAGAATAATCATGGTGGAGATTTGAAACCCGAGGATGATCGAAGAATTAAGAGAGATTTTTAATGGAAATACGGCACAAAAAAGATTAAATAAAATTCACTCTGGTGGTAAAAGAATTTACCATAGCAGTGGCCTTAACAAAAGCATCTTTATCAGAAATCGCTTCGTCTTTCTCTTCGGAAATGAGCACATCAACAAAGTCCATCTGATCTTTCTCCTTATCGGATCGATTCTCCCTGTGCTTCTCCACTATTCTCTGCATATAAGAATCTAATTTTAGCTGTAAATTATTCATGGCTTTCTCGAATCCTTGCAGATCAAAGCGCTTCAACCAAGGAATATAATCCCCAATACTGATGGCCCCATGGAGCACCATCGACTCTTCTATCGTATGCTTCATTTCACCATATGAAATCCCCGATTTGTCTCCAAAATACTGGTCATCTATCATCATGCCCATCAGAAGATTAAAATTCAGCTGGAATAGAAAGTCGCGTCCTCCTGAAAGGACTGAATCTTTTAGAAGAAAGGAGCTCAACTACACATATTTTCTGAACGTTTTGCCAGTAGGGAGCCCACACTAGCATATAATAATTGTCGCTGCGTTTATTTATGAGTCCGGCTGGAGGGGAAAGATGAGCAGACACGCCTTGTATGATACAGTTTTATGGATGGCCCTCGAACAGTTAAACTTATGACTGTTAAGAAGACAGTGGTCCACGTTAACGTGGGAAAGAGGAAAATTAAGCTATGGGAGAAATCAATGCATCCACCAACACCCCAACCACGGCTATCGAGAGGATCTTCCATAATATTTATTAGTTCCCACCCATCATTGGTTCTCTTTGTTAGCATCCTTTTGTGGATCTTGCCTAAACGAGGAAATGGCTAAGGAAAGTTGAGTTAACTTCCCTTATTGTGAATCCTTCCATCCACTAGTGTTTGGAAGCACAAATGTACCCTACCACTATCACAAGATATGTCTATCAAAGAGGTACATCACAAACGCTGTGAGACATTCTGACATTTGCTATAAAAATGGTGTGTACCACTAGCTACAAAACTATATTATCGAGAGGATGAAGAAGAGCGATGTGTAGTACCCTATATTTGGTCTAAGACTATTAATAATTACACCTTTTAGACAATTAGACTAGTAGTGCAATTAATTGCCTCATTTTTCATATATGCATTTCCACCTCTTTGATCAGTCTCAAGTTCACAAGGTCAACCCAAATATTTCGAATGTCTACTATACAACTCATTTGAATTTTATACAGGAGCCTCATAAAACCTACACATGCCTCTATCCATTTTAGGTTCCTACGTTTTCGGCTCGCATGATGGTTTTCTTTACAAAACCATCTTCCTTTGATAGTTATAATAAACTAACATCAATGAATTTGTCTTCCGTCATTCCAATGGTCAATTTTTTTAAACGTGATTCTTTTATAGGTCATCTTAGGCATGACTTTCGAGTTAGCATTAGGAAGTAAATTTATGAAAGGAATATTATATAATTAAATTCCCTAAAGGCTCTAGAAAAGACTAAAACACCTTAGAGATTTGTATTCAAAGGCTTCACACTTAATATAAATCTTCCAAGGTTAACCCTACTGACACTACATATGCCAACTCTTAATTATAAAGTTCATATTTGAATGTTGTCAAGTTTTGTGTGCCAAGTGAAGGATAATTATAAATCATTTTGTAGTTGCATATCATAAAGGGTTATGGGAGAACTATGTGTCGCTTGATCCATCTTTAGATTGTTGGTATATAATGCAACATTCAACATGCATTGGGAATTGTTGAGGTCAATACAATACAATAGTTTTATAAAAAAGTATAGGTCTTTATTGGTAGAAGTTTTGTGAGGAGTTGAAAAATTAGCCCAATTCTATAATATTGCATCACAAGGTACATGAGATAAAGAAGGTTAGAACCCAACATCTAAGATGAGGTGAACTTGCGGTGAGAAATTTCATATCAATCGGATGTTGGAGAACCATTAAGGATTAAGCCTTGAGAGTAATATAATATAATGAATAAGAAAATATGAAGATATTTGTAGGTTTTTATGTAAGAAAAGACAATGAACAATGTAACGATCCTAAACAAGAAATAAAATTGAAATGACCAGTCATAAAGTTGAAGAATCATGAATGGATCTATAAAATATATAAAGGATCATGTGTAGAAGGTTCTTGATTGCATTGTTGCTTCTACATATATTGATATGGCAGATGTATCCATTTTATAGCCAATATGCTTTGCTTTGTTGTACAATGATATTTTTTCTTAAATTGATACGAGTAGTATTATCTTTGTAGAAAGTGTATGGTTATGATTCAACCTAAATTAGAATCAAGGGTGATTTTAATTCTAAAAGGATGTGTATTTTTTTAACATGTTAATGAATGTGCAATCATATCTACAAATAAATGCTTCAACATTCAAACCTAAAAGTACATTTATACATTTGACATACGTAATTTGCATTCAATTAGGGAACATGTTAAACATAAGAAGATACGTGCACTTAACTCTTTAGTAGGTTTGGAAGTTGATATGGGTGTGTGAGATAGATGAACTAGCTAGAAATATCCTGCAGAATCTTCATTTTTATTCTAGGATTTTACTTTTCATAGGTACAAAATTGTTCTCTTTAAACCAAATTCTTTGGCATTGTTATCCTTTTAGACGGTTTGGTATGAGTAGTAAATGATGCTCTGTAAATTTTTAACCTCTACAATTGAATGGCATAGGCATTTTTGTAAATTATTAGGTCTTACAAATGTGTTAAGCCCTTTGTAATCAACCAACTTAACCCAAAATCCTAACCTATGGTAAAACCCTTGCAAAAAGGTTAGTTTTTGGGTTAAAGTGTCATTGTACATCACCTACATTGGGAATACTCCACTGAGAGGCATCAAACTACACGTATTTCTCCACCTAGAGATGTAACATAATAATGCATGAATGCAACTATATTTGATAACCCAATCACTTGATAATGATATTTAACTTGGCTTGGTGGTACTTTACTTAACTTTGAGTGTTCTCGGTTTGGGAATTTGAACTCTTGAACCTAGTTTAGATTGTTTCATACTTGTGTGGGGGAGTTCTTATTGTCTATTTTTTCTGTAGGGAAGTTTATGAGAGATTTGTATGCCTTCTTAATAAATTGTACTTGATATCCATTTGAATTTTTGGGTAAGCAAATGAGTGTGTTAGACTTGCTTATATAGGGTTCTGCAACTATAATTTTAGATTTTAAGGCCCAACCATATTTAAAGTACCAAACCGTAAAATATATCAAATTGAGAAAATGATTGTTGGGTGGCCTTGGACGAGATTATTTTTCATAGGGCTAAACCACTTTGAGACTTGGTCCTTTTCAAGGGTTCGGTCTAGGAGGAAAATAAAGTCTTGTAAACTTTGTGTGCTATCGCAATCAAGAGAATTAGACTGCTTGCCAGGTGACTTGAGCATTTTTGTAACTAGCTAAGAAATTTAATAAGGAGAGAAAGTATTACAATAGGACTAAGGATGGACTAGGATATTACAATTAGGTTTGAAATACGTGCAAATGTCATGGGTAAAGGGACTAATTCAATACCGACATTATCAAGCGATAAATCATCAAATTTAGGTCTCTATAAAAAAATTTATGTATCCTAATTCCTTTTATTGCACAATTTGTTTCAAAAGTCTATAATTCAAGTAGTTAGACTATTATGCACGTCTAAATTTTTGTGTAAGAATGTGTTCATGAGATAAATCCTACAAAGTAGATAGAAATGAGTTAAAGTACAAACAAACATGTTTAATGAGGAAATTCAAGGATCACTTTGGCACCAATGGCTTTGTTGTTAAGATTTTGAGATGTTGATATGACTACCAAGACAAAAATATATGGAAATATGGCTTGGGAAAAGGTAGATTGTTTTGTAGAAGGAGAAATAAGTAAAATAGGGATCCTTACAAAAACAACGGATCGACACACATCTATGGAAATATTTATGAAATATTAAGATGTTATTCCCATAAATTACTAGATTTTGAATATCAAGGTTGGAAAAATATAGGTTCAAACTATAGGTAAACTAAACATTCATGTGGGATGAAGATAAGTTATAGAAACTACAAAAGTTAAACATTAAGTGGCCTAGAGATGTGGAATACTAGATTCATACTACTCTAGACTAATACATATCTAAACTTGATCCGTGAGAGGTCAGTTTAGTGGATAGAGTTTCCCAAAACATCACTTTGAACATCACGGTGCGGTAGTAGACTCGAGATATTTCGTCACCTACAATAACGCAAAAAATGGCCTCACTTGGAGTAAGGTATCATCTGCGGAAGATACTAGTGGAAAAATCACATATGGGAGCAACTGGAAAATCAAGTTGTGACACGTGGAAAAATGAAATCGGAAAAAGTGAAAAAAAAAAATTACGACTCCGGTCTTCGACGCTCATTTATGGATGGGTGGGCCCCACTATTTTCTCGGGTTGGGGACCTCAAAGAAAGGTTAACACACTCATTTATTTAAGGGGTGTCTTTTCTACCGATGATCTTCATTTGCTACTTAGTGAGATCATGGAGGGTTCAAAGGTTGAGTGATGGCGAGTTGCGTTGGTGAGCTCACCGACCAACCTCGGGTGAGTCCACATGCCACATAACACGGCCGAGCCAACTCGAAAAAATAGAGGAACGGTCTCAGTGTGGCCATAGTCACGACTAACCCCATCTACATTAGGCTATTTTAATCCCTCCTCTATACCCCACATGATGATGTGGGACTAAAGCCATAAGCGCGGCGAGTTGCATTGGTGAGCTCACCGACCAACCTCGGGTGAGTCCACATGCCACATAACACGGCCGAGCCAACTCGAAAAAATAGAGGACCAGTGCAGGTGGCCATAGTCACGACTAACCCCATCTACATTAGGCTATTTTAATCCCTCCTCTATACCCCACATGACAGATGTGGGACTAAAGCCATAGCGCGGCGAGTTGCGTTGGTGAGCTCACCGACCAACCTCGGGTGAGTCCACATGCCACATAACACGGCGAGCCAACTCGAAAAAAATAGAGGAACTGTCTCAGGTGTGGCCATAGTCACGACTAACCCCATCTACATTAGGCTATTTTAATCCCTCCTCTATACCCCACATGATGATGTGGGACTAAAGCCATAGCGCGGTCGACTCGGAGAAGAATTGGCGGGTGATGCGGATGTGGGAAACGCAGGGGTGGTATTGAGGATCGGCGGATGAGCACATGGATGCGGGCAACACGGTGCGGAGGTAGGTGGATGCTTGGATGGGTATTCAATGGTCATATAGATGTGACGTAGTCACAACAAGGACAACGCATCTTTGGAAAAAATCGTGACCGCGGGATAAGGGGCGAGGGAGTCAAACTCATGACCTCCCCCTCACAACCTGCATGCCTTAACCAACTCACCATTTGAATTGGCTATGTGGGGTGTTGGAGGGATGAGTCATATAGCAAGGATTTTAGGCCCATCCAAATTTATATAAAGGGGCCCCTCACACTCGCATAATGTGCTTCTCGATTCCAAGTCCAAGGTAAAGGAGGAATTACGAGAGAATTATGAAGGCCTATTAAGGTAATATTATAAGATTTTAAAGACCTATTATTTTTAATAGGAAATTATTGTAATTTTTGGGGGTAAAATATTATTAACCCACAAAATGTTCTAAAGGCTTGTTAGCCATTTTTTCTCGTTCGATTACCCTAAGACCGTCATGCGGATACAAAGGGAGTTGATCGTGCTAGAGAAGATACATCAAGCTCTTATCCTCTACATTGGGCATTGGAGACAAGCTTCGTGCTACTTGGTGGCCATGGAGGAGATTGATCATTGAGCTTGAAGACAATCTGGCTTAGCTCTTAGAGGTGTCAAATCGAGAGAGATGTGTAGAGACTAAACACTGAGCTTCTAAGAGCATTATGGGTTTATTGACCGATTGGCATACGAGGTTTAGTTGAGCATTCAATATAGTATCGTAAAGTTTATTTATATTGTATGATCAGATTTTTATAATGGATTGGTTCAACTGTTGAACCTAGAGATGTATACACTTTGGAAAAACTTCATTATCAACTCAGTGTAGTATGTTTATATTACATTGCATTTTTACTTAAAGTTGATTTGTCTTAGAGTAATTTTGGTACAAGATTTAAACTGCCTATATGGGTTTGAGGTCATGAGAAAAAATTTGGCCATATTTTCAAATCAATTTGGTATTAGAGTTGGTGATTGCCCATACTAGATCACTATTACAAAGCAATGGACTTATACCAGTTTTTCCAATGCCTTGTAGTTTTCACTCTTTTGGGCACGATGATACGAATGGTGGTGACTAGACATCAGGACCATTCTTGTCGATTGCAGAGCTACATACACATCCGGAAAGTGTTGATGAGCAAAAATGCCTCCAAAATTGGTGGATTGCTAATGTACGGAGGAGTATTGAATCCTTACCCGATAGGATTGTGGAAGCAAGTTGATATAAGAGGAAAAGACGAAGAGAGAGATCACACTGGGACGGGATAGTGTGTAGCCACTACTCCAAAGGTGGTCACAATGGAGAGAACTGTTGGCTACGAAATCCTAATCGGGCACCTTGGTAGTTTCTAAAAATATTGCATCCAAGGGAAAGTTTGCAAAGTTCCCAGTGAAGATTAGCATACATCGAGGACACCATTGGGACCTCCCGACTTTATTCTATGATCGGTAAGGATTTATAAGAAGAATGTTTCCTACGGTTGTTGAAGGACACAACATGCGACTCATTTTTAATTGGAACATCGAACTAAGCTATGTTATAGCTAACTTGGTATGCCAACTGGGAACACCTACTAGGCCTCTTCCACATGTCAAAACCTATGGCACTCGAGACGGTTGTGTCTAGGGGATTACAACCAGATTTTGCACCCTATGATACATCATTGGAGGAAAGTTTTTAGACACGTGAATCTCGACATCGTCTCTTTAGAGATGAAAGAGATAGTATTGGGGAACTTATACCTCACTACGCACCAAAATCCATTACGAATGTGGGTGAAGGCCTTGAACTCATACTAAATTAAGGGTTTATTGTGGATTTCAACACTAGTTAGGTTACGGAGGCCTAGTAATGGATACATCACCGAGTCTTCGACGCATACTCTCCAATGGACCATCCGGTCCCCGGTTGGCATACAAGATTGGAAGAGTCAACAATGAAGTAGTCGAGTCCACTCCATATTCAAGTACGATATAAAATCTAGGTGGTAATAAAGGTGTTCATCTACTCGATGGTATTTTTGAGAATTTTATTGGGTTTAATAAAAATAAAATATACCCATGCTCTTATTTTGATAATAAAATAAAAAAACCCATTTTGGGAATTATCTGTACTATGAGATACTTGCAATTGTAAGACCCCGTAAAAAGGGAAAAATTATGTACTAACACCATAATGTTGTAGAGTATAAAAATTATTCTTGTAAGAAATTATATATGCACCATTAGTTAGAACTTGTAGCGAGGATGATCGTGTAGAGAAGCTAACACCAAACCTGGAGCCACCAAGCAAGTGAACCCTTTACGATAGGTTCAACATGCCTAGTGTTCCTTACAAAAATTGGTAAGAAATGCTCCATTATAAGTCCTCGTAAGTACTGATGAATCTATGATTCTTTGACACTTTGCGTATCACCAAGTTAGATTGTTTGGAGGCCACGGAGGAGATTCATATCATTATTGAGCTCATTGATAAATCTGAGTTTGATATTAGCTTTGAGTAGAGGTGAAGGGCCACACAATAGAGTGGAAGATGATCGATGTCATCATTGACACCATGCACACTTGAAATTATCTCTACATAGAGGCGATAAGCCATGAAACAGGTGGAGGTCAAGCCGAGGTGCAAAATTTAGGATGGAAACCAACGTGGCACAAATGTAAGGAACTAATCCCAAGTGTCATAGGTCCTAGGATCAAACTAGAAAGTACAGGTCGATTAGTGGATTAGAAGTGTGAAGACCATTTAGTCAATCGTAGAGATCTCTTCTCAAAGAAACAAGGTTTTGGATTCGAGTAGAGAAAATGAAGCTTTTTGGGACAAAAAAACCTCCTTAGTGGGGAGGTGTGATCTCGGAGGTCATTTTAATAGATGGAGTTTTCTAAAACCTCGTGGAATATCACAGGAAGTAGTAGACTCCGAGATGTTTTTTTCACCTACAAGAACGTGAAAAATGGACTCATTGGAGCAAGCAACCATCCGGAGAAGATGGCAAAGTGGAAAAAGAACATATGGGGGCAACTAGTAAATTATCTTTGCGACACGTGGAAAAATGAAATTGGGTGAAAGTAAAAAAATAGTTTTGTGAATCCAGTCTTCGACACTCATTTACAAATGGGCAGCCCCACTATTTGTTAGTTAAGGGCCCTCATCCAAGTTCAACACAATTTTTATCGGAGGGGTACCTTTCCACCAATGATTTTCATTTTTGCCACAAAAACGATTGGAGGATTTTCCACATGGTGGGTCCTCGAGGCCACCATGTGGCCTCGCCACCACTTGTCAAATCAACAACCGAGTTGACGAGCTATGCACAAATCTTCTTGGTGATTTCATGAAGGTTTCGTGTCAATTGATGGTGAGTTACATTGGGGAGCTCAATGACCAAGCTGGGCGAGTCCACATGCCACATAACATGGTTGATACAACTTGACAAAACAGAGGAATGACCTACGTGGCCATAGTCAAAACTACCCCTATCCATGTCAGGATATTTTAATCCCTCCTTTATACCCCACGTGATGAATGTGGGATTAAACCCATGACTTGGATGACTCAACATATGACTCGACTCGTGATGTAAATGTGGAATAACACAGGAGACAACATGGAGGGGTTAGCAGACGAGCACGTGGGCACAAAACGACGTGGCACGAAGGTAGGTGGACTTGTCAATGGTTCATCGATGGTTATAGTGATATGGCATGGGTGCATCAGAAACGACAGTGGAAAAAAATGTGTCCATGAGATAAGGGGCAAGGGAGTTGAACCCTCGACCTGCCCCTCCCAACCCACCAACCTTAACCAACTCTCAAGCCGATCGGCTATGTGGGGATTTGGAAGGATAAGATATATAGCAAGGAGTTTGGGCCCACCCACACCTATATAAAGGGGTCCCCTCACACCACATTACACAAGCTTCTCCATTCCAAGTTTGAGGCAAAGGAGGAATTAAGAGAGAATTGTGAAGGCCTAATAAGGCAATATTATAAGATTTTGAAGACCTATTATTTTTAATAGGCAATTACTATAATTTTTGGGAGTTAAATATTATTAACCCACTAAAACTATGTAAAATTAATTTTATTCATTTTTTTCTTGTGCAAGCACCAAGGATCACATTACGGAGCCATTCAGAGTTAATCGCACTAAAGAAGACACACTCAAGCTTTGATCCTCTACGTTGGGTGTTAGAGACCAGATTTGTGTTACTTGGTGGCTATGGTGGGGATTGATTGCTGACCATGATGACACCGTAAATTAGATCTGAGAGGTTTCAAATCAAGGATCTCTATGTGGATACTAAGCATTGAGCTTCCAAGACTAGTTTAGGTCTATTGATCGATTGGCATACCCGGTTTGGTTGAGCATTCATTATAGTATCGTGAAGTTTATTTGTACTGCGATTTCATTTTTATAATGGATCATTTTAAATATTCAACTCTGGAGATGTAGGCACTTTGGCCAAACTTTGTTATCAATTCAAATGCAAAGTGTGTTTATCTTACATTACTTTTTTTACTTAAATTTGATTTGTTTTGGAGTAATTTTGGTAATATATTTAAACTACCTATAGGGGTTCGAGGTCACGAGAAAAAATTTGACCATATTTTCATATCAAAACTTGATATTAAAGGGTATAAGTACTTTGATCTTGTACTCAAAAAATATTATTAGGGGAATTGAAAAAATCATAAAAATGTTTCCTAGTTGGTGAAGATGTTGGTAGTGTAAAAATGGTTTCAATTCCCGAGCTTACATGGATTATTAAACTTAGTAGCATGGGATGTCATTTTATGAGGTAGAAATTAAGGTGAGACAACTGTTGTGAATGGACCACTAGAAAGGCATGGGAAGAATTAAAATGAAACTTAGAATAATATAACAAGACTTTAAATTTGAGGATAGGGCATACCAAGATCCACTAAAGGATGTCCCGAGGTAGTTATAGGTAGAAGTAGAAAATGGAGGTCACGTGATTCAGGTAGAGAGAAACCTCCATTGGATACCAAAGCATCCTGGGAACATTTGGAATGAATTTTTTGTGAAGCAAAGTATCGAGGCAAATATATTGTCCTCAAAGGGGATTGATCAATTGGTCAAGAAAGACAAGGGATTTGTTGAAGTAGAGTAGTGTAGTGATAGCATTAAGAGATATTTATACTACAAGAAGTCTCAGAGTCATAAGGATGAAGGTTTGATTTGAAAGAATAAGTATAAGGGCAACAATGTAGTGGATAAATTCCACACCCTAAAAGAAACACATCATATGTGATATTAAAAATAAATAATCCATTGATATGACTTACCCTAGAGAAGTACTTATTTATTTTGATTATCGAAGAAAGCATGCACGAGATATGACACGTGACAATATTATCAAGTTAGACATGAAAGGGGTTAAATATGTTTTGATTCCAAAATTCTAAAGAAATAAGTGTATAAGTATTACCATATATAATTTAAACATGATAAAACATAATCCAATATACTTTCATGGAGAATGACCAAATATTTGAGATGTCATAAACTAGATGGATTTCAAGTTTATTGATGAAAATAAAGTATCTTTGGTTTGTGGAATGATTATAAACCCCAAAACCCAATACCCTATCTCGATATTCATACTAAATTAACAAGGGTTGTGGTGTAGTAACAAGACCTACCGCTAAGGTTAATTGCCATAATGAATGGAAATAGTTTAATGGGATGAGCTAAAATGGTGGTGAAGAATATTTACCAATTAACAAAACAAAAAACTGAATTGGGATTTATTTCTAAAACATTATAGCAACAAAAGATCGAAGATTTAGTAATGTTGGAAAGAGTAATGCTGGAAAGAGGTAGAAACAATTAATAAGTTCTTATTCCAACATAGGTTTGCAGCAGCTGCATGGTATTGGTTCTTGCATAACATGCAATGCTCATGGGTGTTGATGGGATTATAATCTCAGCTGACTCAATGTTGTTATTGAAACTTCAACACCATTAAAGAAATGGCTTTTTGCAAGATTGCCCCTGATATTATAGTTTAGAATTTGGGGAAGAGGAACACCATTCTATTTAGGAACAACTCTATGAGGACATAGATCTCTATTCAAATGAGGTTCAGAATATCTTGAGGCAATGGATGCTAACTAATCCACCATTGTTGCCTACTAATTGACACCATGATACATCAAAACTTAAGAAGGCTGAAGTAGCATCCTTTTAAGGGTATTCCAATGTGTGGGAAGGAAAAACCGACAACTTAACACTCTCTAATGTGATCTAAAGGTTCCGAGTGAGTGTGTCTAGGAAAGAGAGGCTACTAAATAAAATTATGAGAAAGACAAGTAGTTTTCTAGGGTGTTGCTATGACATTAAGCAAAGTTGTCAATATGAATTTTCTGTCAGAAATTTTGTTTTGGCTTGGCTTCTAGACTATGTAAAAGCATACACAGAGCACTCATTGTGTTAAACAAAAACTTCAATGAGATGTGGCCGCAATAATTGCAATCATGGAAAGATTTGCACATCATGTGGTTTTTAAATAAAATGCAATTTACAGGCATAAAGCCATACTTAGTTGCCTTTTCCAACATTATCCCAGCACTTGCAAAATTCTAATATTTTTTACAAGGGGAAATTGGGGAGGATGGTCACGAAGTGTTGGTTACACTGCCTCAATGGAAGGAACAAAATTTAATAGTATTGATACGGAGTAGCAGGTAGTTTATTGTAATTGTCTATATAGGGCATTCAATCCCTTATGTTGGTGGTGCAATGATAGCTATTTTCTCCACACAAGCAATCTATAATACTCGTATCATAGGAAATTGTGGCGTTGAAAGGGAAAGTGGCTGACTTACATAAAACCAGCGACCCTATTTGAATAAAAAAATGAGAGCAGAGGATCTGGGAATAATAGACAGAGAAGGACATTTGGATAAAGCTTTCATAGCTCTTCCGAAGTAGTTGCATGCACAAAAATAGGTGGAGAGCAACGACAAAATATTATAATTCAATCATGCAAGTACATGGAAAATTGTAAGAGGCTAAAAACCCTTTTGAAAAATCAATGATATCTACGGCCTAAAAAAGAGTGAGCTTTAGCAATGAGAAATAACATTCCACCAATCACTGGCTACAAAAATAATTTAGAAATGTTTAGAGTACCATCAATATCCAAAAATTTAAAGAAAACTATAGCTAATTTTTATTTTGCAATTATTCCATGTAAATTGATAGAGCGAGGCGAAAACAATAGTATCCGCCGCCTGCGTATCTCGCCTTGGCAAGCAGTACTAAAAATCAAGTAAGATTCCATTTTAGCGATCATTAGGGTGGAGAAAATGAATATTATGAGATACCATCAAATAAATATGTTGAGATACCATCTCAAAGAGGTTGTGAATCTATTTTTCCCTCATATAAATAAATCCTATGTGAAATGAACTTTATAGTTAGGTAATAATTAAGAATCTTGGGAGCTTAATTATTATGTAATGTTATATCTAGATAGCTTGTAATGAAAACTAGTATCAAGAAGAATAAACATTAACATCACACTTATTTTCCACTTTATTTAGAAAAGATTAAGATGAATAAATTTAAATATATAATCAATATGGGATTCATTCATTATAATACTTATCTTAATAGGTGATATGTTTAAGGTAGCTATCTTTATTAGATGACATAAAAGAGTGTCATCAAAGAATATAAATGTAAGAGTTAATGATCACACATAATCTAATAGAGGTGGGAAGGAGGGTTTATAAAACCCTAAAATTTGAAATCAATCCTAAAATACGAAACCATGAGATGGAAAAATAAAACCTTTACTCCATTAGCTAAGATGAATTATATCCAACTAGTAATCTCATTGGCTCCAACATGTGGATGAGAAGTCCATCAAATGGACATAAACACTTCCTTCTTACATAGATACTTACACGTGAAGAAATATAGATGTACAAGCCTCAAGGGTCCATCAAGAGTGAAAACTCCAACTATGTGTGCAAATCAATAAAACCTACATAAGGCTTGAAATAGGATCCTTGAGTTTGGTATGAAAATATTGGAATGTACAATCAATTCTACTTTTACACAAAGTCCCTCAACTCTACAACGAGATACCCAAAAAAATATGGGAAACTCTTAAAAGTGTTCCTCTATATCAATGGCTTAATCATCGTAGGAGCTTCCACGCAATAGATTCATAATTTTAAAGTTTGGATAATTAAGTCTTTTGAGATGATTGACATGGGTTTGTAACATTAGATCCTTTGTCTTCAAATTTTACATTCTCGTACAGGAGTTTTTTCCATCAATCCAAATATGCTCAAGGCATTATATGCCGATAAAAATGGAAGACTACAAGTCTACAATGACTTTTTTAATCTAGAGTCAATATTTTTATGAATTTATCTTCTCCTTTGGTTGATGGTACATCAGACAAGAAGTTGACAAGAAGTCTATTATACTTGACTCATACACATTTTAGTATCTCTTTTATTGTGAATATTTTATCACGCTACAATAGGACATTATGAAATCCATTCAAAGGTTTTTAAATACATTATAGAGTGTGTTTATGATACTAAAAATTATGAAACTAAGTACAATTTATGTGGCATGACCTCAAGTTTAATTTGCATCGTTGGTTAAAATATCAAGTAAATTTTGTCCCTATGATGGGAAAATAATAGTAGACGATTACTTAGATAGTTATTTTGTAGGATTTCTTGACAATCACAAGTGAACTACATGATACATTTACCATCTTGGGGTAGGTCTTGTGACTTGGTCTTGTAAAAACCATACTACTATATTACTTTTTCTACTATAAAGGTTAAGTATAGTAGAGTTGTCCTACCAATTATGATTCATTGTGGATATTATTCATGTTTTTAAAGTTCATATTTCTATAGACCCAATCCAAAATACTTTGGTTTGATAATCAAAGTGTTAGGAAAACTTTAAAACCCAATGGAACACCAACCCACAAAGCATAATGATATTAATATGCATTATATTCAAAACCGATACAGATAATTTCATTGATCTTAAGTGTTTCTAAATAGATTTTCATGTTTCAAACATCTTCATAAATCCCTTTCTTAAACTAATACATATCTTGAAAATAACATCATGAATTATGTGTATCTCGCTTCTGCTTTTTTATGTTTGGTTCTCTATTTGTGATGCAAACATTACACAAATACCTAGCGCAAAATTTGTGCCTCATTTGCACCACTTACACAACAAGGCTAACTCACATTTCCCATTTATATTTAATATTAAATTATGTCACATCCCTTTTTTATTTATTGTAAAATTCCCTGATTAAAAATTAGATCATCTTTAAGAACATAATAAGAAATTAGGGTTTTTGGCAATCCATTTTTCTCTTACTATCACACTTTACATTTTTTGGAGAAAATATTGTTGAAATTCAAATTGAAAAGTGGAGGGCTAATTTTTGGACAATAAGGTGAGGAATTTATTGTTTTGACATGATTTCTTAAAGAAAATTTTTTTTCCCAAAGATTACAAATTTGTTCTTCTAATCTCTATTTCTAGAGCGTTACTGAAATTTTAAGGTTATTGGATTATTTCTATATAAAATGACTTATTTTGGAAAAATATATTGACATTAGGAAATGTTAGGCACTTAGACATACATGCATAACCCATTGAATAAAACAATACTGAAACCATGAAGATAGAGTTTGGTGATTAAATTATGGTACACATTCATTTTTTGTTATGAGAATCACACAAGTAAAAAATTAAGGCATCTTTAATTACATAATTAGAAATAAGGGTTTTTAGCAAAATCAAATTTTCTCTTTCTATCACACTTTGCATTTTTGTAAACCTACAATTATTTAAATAAGTGGTTTACTATTTTCTAGATATTATGTCATCATCCAATAGGTATACATCATCCCATATATAGAGGTCTACTTAGATAGATCTAAATTTTCCATTTGTATTGAGATATAATTCCCAGTAACATGTAACTCCCATTAAAACAACCCACTTGAGACCCAAGAAACAACCTAGGATTAGTTAGGAAAATTATGGAATAATTTTTTTATTAAAAGAATCTACAACCAGGTTACAAGGTAACAATTGCCACTAACAAGTTCTAGAAAAATTCAAATCCACTAGAACATACTTTTCTTTTATTAATATTTATTAGAGGTCATAAGGTCCAAAATTTAGGGTTAGAAGGTTCAATAAGGTTCAGAGGGTAAATTCCTCACCATACCCACTCTCTAACAGGCTTAAAGATTCAACTTAATTTTTCTCACACTTAATGCATTCAAAATTTTCCTAAATTATTTTCATTGGATAGAAATTTCTTCACCTTTCCATTGATATAAAGAAGTCCTCCTAACTCCTCATAAAACTCAAGTTATGGGCCGGCGGGCCTTGGGGTGAAAATTTTCCAAAAGGAGTAGGTTTGCGGGCCTAGGGGAAGAATTTTTCCCCAAGCACAGGCCTGCGGGCCACGGGAAGGTTTTTTAATCGAGATGGATGTGCGGATCAGTGGAGAAACATTCCACTTTTTGACTTTCGGGTTAAAATGCGCAAAGGCACCAACAAACCCGCACCTCCGCCGACGCCCAACCACGCCACGTGTCACGCCCCTATTAGCCACTAGTCGGCGGGCAATCGGGGAAAGTTAGAACAATTGAAAATAAAAAGGAAAGAGGATAAAAGAATAAATGCGCTACATGCCTCTGCCCTCACCCAAGGTGGCCACATGGTAGCCATCCATGGGTGCATGGGAGCTGGAGGGGTGGCGGAGAAACTTTAAGATTTTCACCCGACAAAAACTAAAAATAAAAAAAACCAACGACTTCCGCTCTTCCATCGTTGCCTCGTGCTACCATGTGGCATCCCCTGATTGGCTGTGGATCAGTAGGTCGGCGGGGAAAACTTGGGAAATTTTCCCAAAAATTTTTGAAACGTAAAAAGGAAAAAGGGACCCACTCCGACACCGATACCTCGTGACGCCATGTTGCATCACCTGATTGGTCGCGAGCCGGTAGGGCGGCAGGAAAAATATTTCCAAAAAAATTCAAAAGGATTTTAACGGAAGAAATTCAAGCTGCAGGCCCATCAAGGAAATTTTTCAAAAAAAATTCCGCTAAGAAAACTTCATAAGGCCATAACTTTTGATAGAGAGCTGATAAAGTTTGGGAAAATGAGGAAAGCGTTCTAGTAAATTTTAACTTATAAATTTTGTTCAATTTGATCTTCTCCTTCACTCAACATGCCAAACAGACATGGAGAATTATTCTTGGATGTATTTCAGGAATTTTTCAAGATCCAATTGGTTTAATTGAGTTGCAAATTAAAGTTTTACATCTCTTGACAACAAAATGACTGTAAGAGGTTTTTGACCCGATTTTGCAATGTTTGAAGGATTTTTCCTAAGTGTTTTAGTCTAATTGAGTTCATTTATATCATAACATGTTAGATTTTAATGTTTCATTGTTATTTCTTGCTTGCAGGTTCGAACTGTTCATTTTAGATAAATTATTTGCCAGGATGAAATACAAAATAGAGATCAATTTCTAAAGGATTTATTTATCATTTTTTTACCTTCCAAGTATGGAGATTCATTCTAATCCTAGTCAAATCCATTTAGTTGATTCAACAAACCATTTAATGGCTAAAATGTAAAGTCTGGTTTCCAATTTGTCTTATTTTCAAAAGAACAAAGTAATACAATTCCTTCATACATATTCCTTTCTTTCAACTAGAGATTTCAATAACATTTAAAGATCATATTTCAATGCAACAATGCAAATGAAGAAAGGTATTGCAATCCTTTATTGATTTCAAATACAACTTTACATCTCTCAATTTCTTGAATGCAAATAACAGATTTCAATTTCTTCCTTTCAAATGAATGAACAGTGTGTGTGTGTGTGTGTGTGTGTGTGTGTGTGTGTGTGTGTGTGTGTGTGTGTGTGTGTGTGTGTATGTGTGTATATATATATATCTTTCACATTATTTCAAAGCAAAACAGAGTCTATCTCTTTTTCATTTCACTTTACAAATTTCATAATCCATACAACATATTTCCATTTCAAAACATTTACAAATTCATCCACTTCAAAGTGGGAAGGGTTACAATGAGATTTTATTTCACATGGAACTGTCAAACAATCTTTCTCCTTTGCTCCAGAACAACAACATAAATTTCTTCTCATTCATCCAATTTGATCACAATAGGAGTAGGGGAAAGGCAACACTCTCCACCCAACCAAGACATCCAATGAAAAGGAGAATCCATCCTTCTTCATTGGCCCCTGAGCCCCAACCACAATGCAATAGAAGGTGTGATTCAACTCATGGCAACAACAGGCTTCCACACACACACACATGCAGATTTCACAATAAAAATACAGTTCAAAACATAGAATGTAGTTTACAACTACATTTAAATCATACAAACAATACTAAGGCTTCATCAAGCAAGCCAAAGGAGCAAGGAACTATGGGGGAAGTTGCTTATGCCTCCCAATGGGAATTGGGTATCCACCTGTAACAAACCACCAATATAAAACATCTCCCATATATCCTTATGCCCCCACAATCCCTCCTTATGCCCCACAAATTTCCTTATGCCCCCACAAAGTAAGAAATGTAAGCTATTTATTTTCCATGGTGGATCCCAATCCCAAACTCCCTCCACAATAAATTTGATGCCACTGGCATTCCCTTATGCCCCCCCACATGATTCCCCATAGCCTTCTCCTACACCATTCCTAGGAAGTCTACCCAACTAGCCAACAAACACACAAAAACATTCACCATTCACACAAACATAAAAATAAATAAAAGCATATATGAAGAGCTAGGCTCCTACCTCTCCATGGTATATTTTTTTCCAATACAACAAGCTTTCAATGTCAAAATACAGTCCCAAAATCAGCAATGCCCAAGTATGAAATGCTCTCCAATCTCCTCCAAAATCAACAAGAGCTCCAAATAGCCAAGGAAAATTCACCCCAAGGAAGCATTCCAAAAGTTCAACAACCCAAAACAAAGCAAGGAGTTCCAATTTTATAGAAGAGGGAAGAGAAGAGGATGAGGTGGATCCATGTAGGATGTCACATCACACATCCTCAACTCCAACACAAAATGTCAAATTCATTCCCCCAAGCATAATAAATAGGTGGGTGAAAATATGACAAATTACTTACACACTCCAACCAAGCCCACACCCCATAAGGACTGAAAATTTAAAACATGAAGAAAGTGCAATTAAAACATGCAACTTGACTTATAAAAATGCATTAAAAAGGTCTAAAATCAACCCTCCAACCATAGGTATGGTTGGTAAATAAAATTAAGAGGTATGGGACAAGTTTTACTTGTCCCACAAGCCCAAACAAGCCTCCAAGGACAAATTAGAATTTCCAAGGAGGTGGAGTGTTTCATACTCCAAAATCTAACTTACACAACTCTTACACATACTTACACATCACTTACCACATTTAATACAAGAGCCAACAACTTCTATAATTACTTTCTTATATCCCAAATTTGATTAATTTATTTATTTTAACAATATGATTACTCACATTAATTCTCCACAATTAAAAGAATAATGAAAGGGGTAAATGCATCACAAAATAAACACATGCAAACAATAATAAAAAGGAACCACATTAATAAAATACACAAAGCCCCTTGGTCACATTCAAAGGTAATCCCCCCATGGGAATCCCTAACCAAAAACAACACACATACACAAAACATGTTGCCATGGTGACCTTGTTGAATTCATCTAGAATTCCAATGTGGTTGGTCTCTAATCCCCGATGTTTGTTGTGATAGTTTAACCTTGCAAAACACAAATACCTCCTTTCGGCCTCGTGGCCATATCAGAACATCCAACATGATATAAATATAATCACAAAATCATCTATACATATGAATCACAACAACATCAAGGCAATCAACAATATCACTTACAATTTATATCAACAACTATATCATCATCATATAATGTCCATTTTCTAGGTCTACTCACAATATCCAAAAATCACATGTTCGAACAACATTCATAATATATCCATGTCAAATAGTATATCATCATCCACATATGAAGTGTCTCTAATAATCATCATGCATCATAACTAAATCAAGATCAACAATAATCCATGGTCCAACATCTAACATCATACTAAATCAAAACCATAATAATGTCCATAATGAAATCAACAGTATCAAGATCAGTATCAAAAGGTGTCAAAGGGAAGTGGGCACTACATCCCCCTCCCCTTAGACTCGACTTCCTCCTAGAAGTCACTGGAAAAATGTGGAAACTGAACTCATAATAAGGTAGCATCCTCCCATGTAGTTACAATCTCATCATATCTATCCCACTGCACCTGAACCTGATCAACCTCTCTGCCTCGAAGGCCCAGGGTCTGTGATCTAGGATGCGAACGGGCTCCACCATCACCTACCCCTGATCCTGCACCTGCAATGATGTCCAATCTAACACATGAGAAGGATCTACAACATATCTCCTAAGAATTGAAACATGAAACACATCATGTATGTGAGACAAGCTAGGTGGCAATGCTAGATGGTAGGCCAAAGGGCCAATACACTCCAAGATCTCAAAAGGACCCATGAATCTAGGAGCTAACTTAGAACCTTTTCCATAACGGATAGGGCTCTTATGTGGCCTGACACGAAGGAACACCTTCATGCCCACATCAAAACTACGATTGGTCCTATGTTGATCTGCATACTTATTTTGTCTGTCATGTGCCTCCTATAGTCTCTGTCTGATCAAAACCACCTGCTGCTCCATGTCCTACAACAAAGTTGGTCCAAGAGAAACCATGTCCTCTAGCCTATCCTAGCTAAGAGGTGTCATGCACTCTCTACCATACAAAGCCTGAAAAGGAGCCATGCCTATAGAACTCTGAAAACTATTATTGTAGGAAAACTCCACTAAGTACAAGTACTCCTCCCATCTAGACTGTTGATCCATCACATACATCTGAGCATGTCCTCTAAAATCTGATTCACCCGCTCAGTCTGTCCATCTGTCTCAAGGTGATATGTTGTGCTGAAATTGATCTTCGTCCCAAGGGCATGCTGCATGGTAGTCCAAAAATGGGAAGTGTACAAAGGATCATGGTCACAAATAATCTTATGAAATCTCTCATGCAAACATGACAATCTCATCCAAATATACCATGCCATGGCACTAGTATATAAGTGGTCTTCACCAGAGAAAAGTGAGCCACTTTTTCAATTTATCAACCATGACCATGATGGCGTCGTGGTGATATCTTCGACATCGGTAGCCCAATAATGAATCCATGGAAATGGTGTCCCACTTCCATTCCAGTATAGCATGAGGAAAAAGAAGGCCAGCTGGATGCTGATGCTCGGCCTTAACTCTCTGGCACTCTAAACATCATGACATGAACTAGGCCATGTCTCTACAAAGTCCTCTCCAATGATACAATTGTCTCAAGGTGGCGTGCATCTTCTTCACCCGGGATGGGCTGAATAGGGTGCATGATGTGCCTCTGCCAAGATGTCCTGCCTCAAGCCTCCATCTCTAGGAACATAAATCAGCCTCTTTTCCTAGAGAAGACCATCTACCTCTAAGGAAAAACCATCAAACTTCCCCTCGAGGGGTCTCTGAGACTCGATCTCTACTCAAACTATAATGTAGAAGCTGTCAAGAGGAAGCTATGAAGAATCCTGCTCCGTAAATATGTGCTCACTGAGGTGGCCATAGCCACATGTCTCCGTCTACTGAGAGCATCTGCCACCACATTCTCCTTCCCTTTCACATGCTCTATCTCCATATCATACTCACAAATAAACTCCATCCAATGCCACTGACGAGCATTGAGATTGGGCTGCGTGAAGAGATGGCGAAGACTCAAGTGATTTGTCCTAAGTGTGAATCTCAACCAAGAAGAAAGTGTCTCCATCAAACCAAGGCATGCACAATTTCCGTAAGCTCAAGATCATGAGTCGGATAATTAAGCTTGTAATCTTGATTTTGTGAGACTCAAAAGCCACTACTCTGCCCTCTTGCATCAACATGCCTCCAAGCCCTGCTAAAGAAGCATCTGTGCAAATGAAAAACTCACCCTGTGGATCTGGCACTGCAAGAATAGGTGTTGTGGTGAGGCATTCCTTTAGTGTACTAAAGGCCTTCTCACATCTATCTGACTAAACAAACTTCTTCCCTTTCCTCTAAAGGGAAGTGATGGGGTGTGCAATCCAAGAGAAGTCCTGAACAAAGTCTTGGTAGTATCCTACTAATCCCATGAAGCTGTGCACCTCGTCACAGAAGTGGGTGTTGGCCAATCCATAATAGCTCTAATCTTGGAAGGATTGACTGGTGATACCTTCCCAGAAATGATATGACCCAAATATTGCACCTCCATCTGAAAGAATGCACACTTCTCCAAGTTCCCAAAATTTGCTACTCCCGAAGACACTGAAGAACCTAGTGAAGGTGCCCTCGTGCTCCTCACGCGTACGTGAGTAAATCAAAATGTCATCAAGGAAGATGAGCACGAAGTGATCTAAGAAGGTCCTGAATACCCCATTCATCAAACTCATAAACACTGTGGGGGCATTAATCAAACCAAAAGGCACCACTGTGAACTCATAGTGGCCATATCTCATACAAAAAGCGGTCTTATGAATATCCGCCTCCGAAATCCTCAACTGATGATAGCCTGACTTAAGATCAATCTTAGAGAAAATTGTGGCTCCCTTCATCTGATCAAACAAATCATCAATGCGAGGAAGGGGATAATGATTCTTAATCATACTTTGTTTAGATGGTGGTAATCAATACACAACCACAAGGATCCATCCTTCTTCTTCACAAAGATCACCTGGTGCACCCCAAGGGGATACACTAGGATGGATAAGGCCTTTCTCCAAAATGCCCTCAAGCTGCAACTTGAGCTCACAGAGCTCTGGGGTAGTCATCCGATAAGGTGCTCGTGAGATAGGCTCTGCTCCTGGAACTAGATCTATATGAAAATCAATCTCACTGTGGGGGTGGTAACCCCGATAGCTCCCAGAAAAACATATGAAAACTCTCTCAAAATGGGGTGATCATCTAGCGATGGTCCACTAGACCCATCCTCTGATCTGTCACTAATGTAACAACATACATCTGACAACCCCATTGTACACACCGCTTAAGCTGCATAGTGGAGATGGTGCAAATAGAAACGGATCTACTAACCCCTGAAATCACCGACTCCACTCCCAGATCATCTGCACAAGATATAGTCTTGTGGTAATAATCCATCCTAGCCCTATGTTCAGATAACCAATCCATACCAAAATGACTCCATACGAGCCCAAAGGAAGGATATGGAGATTGAGGTAGTGGTGAAAGGTCCCAAATCCACTACACACTCCTTAACTAAGGAGTCTATAGAGATCTTGGCTCCAAAAGCCATCTCAACATCCCAACTATGACCCTACCTAATTGCCACCAGCCTGCATCGCTCTACTAAAGATGGTGCAATGAAAGAATCAGAAGAACCAGAATCAAACAATATAGAGGTAGGAAAACCCCAATGCTACCTATAGTCTCAATAACTATACTCGATGCTCGGCTGGAGGTTCTCAACCATTACATAAATCTTGTGGCTGAGTCTCATGTCACCAACAAATCGGCTCTGAGATTTGTGTCTTACCCTTATTATTAGGGTTCTGAGGGCATTCTCTCCAAAAATTTCCCGTAGTTCCACAACCAAAAAACGCCCGATCCTCCCAATGAGTAGAACCTCAGTAGGTCTCGGAAGTTTGTGTTGTGGATCCCGATGATCCATTGTGGTCTATCATGTGGCCTTTTTGGCGAGCTCCCACTGACTGAGCTCTAGGTCCACCTTATGTCCTGATGGGACCCCTAAGAGGAGGCCCCATACTCGACCTCTTTGTGCATCAACTCTCTGTGGAGGTCTATAAGGTGGGTGGGACTGTTGTTGTTGTTGCTACTACTTGTTGGGGTCTAAATGATGACTGTGAAGAACTTTGGCCACCACGAGGAGGAGGTAATGACCCCCTCGATTTGTTGTCCTGCATCTATTGTATGCGGCTCTGGACTCGGTCTCTTTAGCTGTTGGGTCTTTCCCCGAGTCTCCTCTACTATATAGGCCTTCTCGATGGCCTCATCTAATGTCTGTGGATAATGGATCCACACCGCACCTCCAATGTCTAGATTCAAGCCCCAAATGAACCTGTGGATCCACACTTGCTCATCCTACATGTACTCAACATATTGGAGTAGATCCAAAATCTACTCTCATACTCTACTCTTGAAAAGAGATGCATGTCAAAGGTCATGAAACTCATCTATCCCTGTTGTATGAACCTCCGTGATAAATATATCTTTCTAAAAAGCTCCTCAAAAATCCCACGTAATTGTCTCAGAATAAACATGGAGCTTCTGCTCCTCTGTCCTCCAACATACTCCTACTCCATCCCTCAACAAATGGATTGTAACACGAGCTTTCGTGTTGCTAGAACAAGGACAAATCCATAAGCAACCGCTCAAGCTCACTAGCCAATCCTTTGCCTGAAATCCACCTATGTCACCCGAGTAATGTGATGGCCAAAGCTTCAGGATCTCCCTAATGTGATCTGCAGCTATGGTATGATTGCCTCTAGCCTCTCTGTATGCTCATCCCTAAGCCTAGGGCTCGAGACCTCTCTCTATGCTCAAACTCGGTCACCTTGTCCCCTCTGTGGTGACTCTTCCCTGGCTGACTCTGCATGGGAGTTCTCTCCTCTATGCTCCTCGCTGGGTCGAGGAGATACCTGACCCTCCATGGAAGGGACTTTGTCATGTCTGGCTGCACGTCCTCCTATTGATCCTCCGTGTAGAGCGGCATTAACATCCTAAAGAGTCTACAAAATCTGGGGTAGGATGGTTGCTACAACATGATCTAGTGGTGGTGGTAAGCCTATGTGAAAATCTATGTGAAAATACTCCTCATCCTCAGGTCCCTCTTTGTACCCTTACACGAGAAAAAAAGAGAGTAAGAGTTAGTTCCTTTTTCTAGGTCTTACTCAATTTCCATGTTTACTAAAATGTGAAAATTCCAAACTAAACTATTTTCTAGATTTAAAAGTGTGCTAAGTTTTAAAGTTCATGTCTCAAGTTTCTAGTGTGCCCAATGGTCCAAGATTTTTGAACCACTACTCTGATACCAAGTGTAACGCCCGCTAAAACAACCCACTTGAGACCCAAGAAACAACCTAGGATTAGTTAGGAAAATTATGGAATAATTTTTTTATTAAAAGAATCTACAACCAAGTTACAAGGTAACAACTACCACTAACAAGTTCTAGAACAATTCAAATCCACTAGAACATAATTTTCTTTTATTAATATTTATTAGAGGTCACAAGGTCAAAATTTAGGGTTAGAAGGTTCAATAAGGTTCAGAGGGTAAATTCCTCACCATACCCACTCTCTAACAGGCTTAAAGATTCAACTTGATTTTTCTCACACTTAATGCATTCAAAATTTTCCTAAATCATTCCCATTGGATAGGAAATTTCCTCACCTTTCCAATGATATAAATAAGTCCTCCTAACTCCTCATAAAACTCAAGTTATGGGCCGGCGGGCCTTGGGGTGAAAATTTTCCCAAAGGAGTGGGCTTGCGGGCCTAGGGGAGGAATTTTTCCCCAAGCGTGGGCCTGTGGGCCACGGGAAGGTTTTTCAACCTTTTGTGTTCTTCGGCAAGGAAACATTCCACTTTTTGACTTTCGGGTTAAAAGGTGCAAAGACACCAATGAAACCGTGCCTCCGCCGACTCCCAACCATGCCACGTGTCACAGAAATTCGACATGCCATCGAGGAAAGTTAGAACAATTGGCAATAATAAGGAAAGAGGATAAAAGGATAAATTTGCTATGCGCTCTTCCTCGCTAAGATGATGCCACATGTCATCACCATCCATTGGTTCTGTGGGCCTGGGGAGGCGAAGAAACTTTAAGATTTTTACCCGACAAAAACTAAAAAAAAAAAAACCAACGAAAACCTCCACTCTTCCACCGTCACCTCGTGTTGCCACGTGGCAGCCCCCGATTGGTGCGAGTAGGCGGGTCAATGGGGAAAACTTGGAAAATTTTCCCAAAATTTTTTGAAATACAAAAAGAAAAATGGTCCTGCCCATCCGCTTGATGTCTCATGGATGCCATGTGGCATCACCTGATTGGTCACGGGATGGCGGGGCGGTGGGAAAATATGGAAAAATTTCCTTAAAATTTTCCTAAGGATTTTAAGGGAAAAATTTGGGCCTGAGCCCACCAAGGAAAATTTTCCCAATTTTTTTGCCAAGTAAAGAAAACTTCATAAGGCCATAAATTTTGATAGAGAGCTCAGCTTTGGGCAAACGAGGACTTTATGGAAATTTCTTGAATGCCCTCTTTGCACTAGAATCATTAATTTTAGATTTTGATAAAGTTTAAGGGGTCAATTTTAAGAAAATGGCCTACAGGATTTTAAAAGTAAACTGGTAAATTTTAACTTGTTAGATCTGTTCAATTTGATCTTCTCCTTCACTCAACATGCCAAAAAGACATGGAGAATTATTCTTGGATGTATTTCAGGAAGTTTTCAAGATCCAATTGGTTTAATTGAGTTGTAAATTAAAGTTTTACATCTCTTGACAAAAAACAACTGTAAGAGGTTTTTGACCCAATTTTGCAATGTTTGAAGGATTTTTCCCTAAGTGTTTTAGTCCAATTGAGTTCATTTATATCATAACATGTTAGATTTTAATGTTTCATTGTAATTTCTTGTTTTGCAAGTTTAAATTTTTCATTTTAGATAAATTATTTGCGTTTTAAAAGTTAAAGTTTATCAATTTAAAGGATTTTTTATCATTTTTCATCTTCCAAGTATGGAGGTTCATTCTAATCCTATTCAAAACCATTTATTTGATTCAGCAAACCATTTAATGGCTAAAATGTAAATTCTGGTTTCCAATTTGTCTTATTTTCAAAAGAACAAAGTAATATAGTTCCTTCATACGTATTCCTTTCTTTCAACCAGAGATTTCAATAACATTTAAAGATCAGATTTCAATGCTACAATGCAAATGAAGAAAGGTATTACAATTCTTTATTTATTTCAAATAAAAATTTACATCTCTCAATTTCTTGAATGCAAATAACTGATTTCAATTTCTTCCTTTCAAATGAATGAATAGTATATATATATATATATATATATATATATATATATATATATATATATATATATATCTTTCACATTCTTTCAAAGCAAAAAATAGAGTCTATCTCTTTTCATTTCACTTTACAAATTTCATAATCCATACAACATCTTTCCATTTCAAAACATTTACAAATTCATCCACTTTAAAGTGGGAAGGGTTACAATGAGATTTTATTTCACATGGAACTATCAAACAGTCTTTCTCCTCTGCTCCAGAACAACAACATAAATTTCTTCTCATTCATCCAATTTGATCACAACAGGAGTAGGGGAAAGGCAACGCTCTCCACCCAACCAAGACATCCAATGAAAAGGAGAATTCATCCTTCTTCATTAGCCCTCGAGCCCCAACCACAATGCAATATGAGGTGTGATTCAACTCATGGCAAACAACAGTTTCCACACACACACATGTGGATTTCACATTTCAAAAAATACAGTTCAAGTCCAAAAAAGTAATGTAGTTTACAACTACATTTAAAACATACAAACAAGACTAAGGCTTCATCAAGCAAGCCAAAGGAGCAAGGAACTATGGGGGAAGTTGTTTATGCCTCCCAATGGGAATTGGGTATCCACCTATAACAAACCACCAATATAAAACATCTCCCACATATCCTTATGCCCCCACAATCCCTACTTATGCCCCCACAATTTCCTTATGCCCCCACAAAGTAAGAAATGCAAGCTATTTCTTTTCCATGGTGGATCCCAATCCCAAACTCCCTCCACAATAAATCTGATGCCACTAGCATTCCCTTATGCCCCCCACATGGATTCCCCATAGCCTTCTCCTACACCATTCCTAGGCAGTCTACCCAACTAGCCAACAAACACACAAAACATTCACCATTCACACAAACATAAAAATAAATAAAAGCATATATGAAGAGCTAAGCTCCTACCTCTCCATGGTAGATTTTTTTCCAATACAACAAGCTTTCAATGTCAAAATACAGTCCCAAAATCAGCAATTCCCAAGTATGAAATGCTCTCCAATCTCCTCCAAAATCAACAAGAGCTCCAAACAGCCAAGAAAAATTCACCCCAAGGAAGCATTCCAAAAGTTCAACAACCCAAAACAAAGCAAGGAGTTCAATTTTATAGAAGAGGGAAGAGAAGAGGATGAGGTGGATCCATGTAGGATGCCACATCACACATCCTCAACTCCAATAAAAATTCAAATTCATTCCCCCAAGCATAATAAATAGGTGGGTGAAAATATGACAAATTACTTACACACTCCAACCAAGCCCACACCCAATAAGGACTGCAAATTTAAAACATGAAGAAAGTGCAATTAAAACATGCAACTTGACTTATAAAAATGCATTAAAAGGTCTAAAATCAACCCTCCAACCATAGGTATGGTTGGTAAATAAAATTAAGAGGTATGGGACAAATTTTACTTGTCTCACAAGCCTCCAAAATCAGCCTCCAAGGACAAATTCGAATTTCTAAGGAGGTGGAGTGTTTCATACTCCAAAATCTGACTTACACAACTCTTACACATACTTACACATCACTTACCACATTTAATACAAGATCCAACAACTTCTATAATTACTTTCTTATATCCCAAATTTGATTAATTTATTTATTTTAACAATATGATTACTCACATTAATTCTCCACAATTAAAAGAATAATGAAAGGGTAAATGCATCACAAAATAAACACATGCAAAAAATAATAAAAAGGAACCACATTAATAAAATACACAAATCCCCTTGGTCACATTCAAAGGTAATCCCCCATGGGAATCCCTAACAAAAAAACACACACACACACACAAAACATGTTTCCATGGTGACCTTGTTGAATTCATCTAGAATTCCAATGTGGTTGGTCTCCAATCCCCGATGTTTGTTGTGATAGTTTAACCTGCAAAACACAAATACCTCCTTCGGCCTCGTGGCCATATCAGAACATCCAACATGATATAAATATAATCACAAAATCATCTATACATATGAATCACAACAACATCAAGGCAATCAACATTATCACTTACAATTTATATCAACAACTATATCATCATCATATAATGTCCATTTTCTAGGTCTACTCACAATATCCAAAAATCACATGTCCGAACAACATTCATAATATATCCATGTCAAATAGTATATCATCATCCACATATGAAGTGTCTCTAATAATCATCATGCATCATAACTAAATCAAGATCAATAATAATCCATGGTCCAACATCTAACATCATACTAAATCAAAACCATAATAATGTCCATAATGAAATCACAAAGAGATCAAGATCGTGATCAAAAGGTGTCAAAGGAAGTGGGCACTATGGAACACATCTCTTCTTCAATGAGTATATATGTTGCATATGAGTTGTAAGTAATTGTAATTTTGTATAGAAAATTTTAATTTTGTGTTAATATAAGTTATTTTCATTTCTATTATTTTAATTTTATATTAATATAATTTATTTTATTTTTATTTTATGTATAGGGAGAGTCATCACAATCTTGTGGTTAAGGTAGGGGTTGAAATAGAAGAACCGGAAGAGGAGGGAGGAATATTGGTAGAGTGATTATGGTGCCACACAATTCTTTTTTCGGTAAATTTAAATTTTAATATGTTGCATTCAAGTTAAACCATCATAATATTGATATTGTTTATATGAATATTGCACAAATGTTAACTTAATACGTAGACATATAATACTGAAAATTTAAATAGTGACTTTGATGTTGAACAAGTTCGACCAAAGAAAAATTTAAACTATATGCTCTTGTTATGTCATTTTAATGATGAAATATTTCCTAACAACATCACAGATGCTCATAAAGTACATCTAAAAGAATTTACTCAAAGGAAATGATGAGTTTTTGGGTGAAACAAACACCTTTTCATGGGACTTATAATGAAGATGTTCCGGTGGAAGAGGGCATTAGGATTCAAACATGGTTCACCATTTATTTGATCATGATCATGATCACATGGAATTTTATGATCATGATGATGATGATGATGAGGATGAATAGAAGGATGATGTTGATGAAGAGCATGATCGTGTACAAGAGAGGATGATTTTGAAATTTTCTCAAACTCTTTTATTTATGTCGGAATGTAGAACATCATTGTTTAGTGATATATTGGAGTTTATGGACTTGAAAGTAAGGTTTGGTTTGTTAAACATCATTTTTAATTCTTTGATGAGGTTTGATAAAAAATTTATAACTATATTTTATATTTGATATATATTTCATATGTTTTACATTATTTTTTATTTTCCTTTTGTTTGTTTTTCATTACCCTCTACCGAAAAGTAGTTTGTTGCCTCAAAATAACCCTCCTCATATAGAGAGGGAAAAATCCATAAAATTTAGAGGTTTTCTATATCAACTATGATGCGTGTAAAACTGATTGCATTCTATTTAGGAATTAATATGAGAATGAGGTCGCTTAACCAAATTATGAAGCACCATGATTTCAACAAGAAGTGAGATGTCTCACCATTCTAAATGTTGTATTGAGTAATTTTCCAAAAATATCTAGGATCTATCATATTTTATGTATCAAGTCACTTGCAAATTTAAAATCATTGCATCACAAGAATAAAATAAGTAATGGATTTTGGTGTATTCCATTATATTCAAATGCAGTGAGGCACGTTGAGTAGTTGTGGCTGAAAAATTTATAGATAGGTCACATTGTATATGGTTTGGTTTGAAAATGGATGGTGTTAACCCCTTTTTCAATATGTTAAATAGTTAATTTTTTTGGCGTATTGTTGATAAATATAATATGCGTCCATGGTTGATGATTTGTAAGGAGAATTTAAATTTTTTTCATTATTAGTTCCCAAAGAAGCAACAAGTAAAAATATGTATGTCTATCTTGAACCCTTAATTGATGAGTTACAAGAATTATGGGATGGCATTATAATGTATGACCTTTCGAAACCCATTGGTTAGAACCAGCTCATCTACTACAATATTGTATGCTAGACTATTTATGATTTTCCTAGGATGGTTGTTTGTTCATGTATTTCTCATAAGTTAAAATTCAAAAATATATGATCGTATGTATGTGTGAAAGAGAATGTTTTCCATTATACAATGCATTTGTTGACCACTTCTATATGTAGGTATCTCAACAAAATGAAAGTATGCTTATTTGAGGTGTGGTGATCAAATATGTAGAAGGTCATCCAAATATCTCAAAAAGGTTGTGTGCAAAGGACATCAAAGGTTCTCGTCGATGGAGCATGAGTATCGCATTAAAATAATAAAACATAAGTTTGATGGAAAACCTAATGTTACAGAACCTCCTAAAATTATGCCACCTTGGGACGGGTATAAATCCTTCACACAAGCATTCATAATATCAAATGTGGATATTCCTTATGGAGGATAAATTGGCCAACCAAATTTGAAAGAATGTTCGCCACACTCAAACCCTACGCCACATCGAACACATTTTTCCTACCCACGATTTTCCGGGTCCAACATCAACTTCCTCATCTTGTCACTAACCACCACCTCCTCTTCATCATCTTCAACTCTTTCGGCCATGGACCACACCTGCTCTAGCCACCCCCTCATAGCAATATTTTTATCCTTCCATTTAGCCACTCTAAGAAAGAATCCCCCAATTGTAACTGATCGAGCTCTACACCGCTTCCTCCCATAACCACCAATCGAATCAGGATGGATGTCATGAATAGGAAGAGAGAACACACCTATGTCTGTTGAGACCCAACCCCACTAGATGCAAACTGGAGAAGGCAAACTAGCTTCACATGAGAGACTGAAAAAACATTTACCAAAGCTTACCAAATCCTTGCTTGAATGCCAAATGTTGTCCCCCAGGCCAATGAATGTCCCGTATGAGCCACAAGCCAAATCTAAGCCCAAATATTTCCCTTGATATGACATCAATAAAGGAAGGGGGGAATTAAGGGAGATGTCCTTTGGGATGATTATTCCTCACCGCTTTCAATGACAAGCAAGCGTCACTAACCAAAAATTCCTGGATTTTGTTAGGGAAATTTGTCTCCCATGATTGGGTAATAATATGCTTCTTTTCTCAAAGTACGACACCTTTATTTGTTAATCCATCCGCCACCCTATTTCCTTCTCGAAGAATGTGAAAAAATTTCACTTCCTCAAATCCTAGTAAAATAGCATGGATGTCTTCGCAAATGGCTTTTAATTTCCACGCATGTATATTATTTCCTCAAGAACCATCTTAATGAGAGCCAAGGAGTCACCTTCAATCTAAATTCTAGACCAATTCCTACTCTTAGCTTCCACAAAGCCTAATAGTAAGGCCATGCCTCTGAAAAATTATTGGAGGCTAAACCACAATCAATTTCCATAGCTAGGATAGGTTGACAATATGATTTTCAAAAAACACACCCACAGCCTACTTCGCCAGGATTTCCTTTAGAGGCACCATCAAAGTTTAATTTAATCCACCCAACCGGAGGTGGTTTCCATTGTACCAACTTTTTATCCTTTCTCCCCTTATCGGGAGAAAAGATAAAGGCACTCTAAGTTCTAGAGCTAATTTGAAATTTAGTGGGACAAAGAAGCATTTTAAAAAGGAAGAAGGGGATCCATGTATATTATGTAGAGGGCAAGTAAATTTGGTGAATTAAAAAAATGTTAGATATTTTCACACCAAATGGCTCACGGATGGCTATGGGTCCTCCATGAAAGGTGCATTTATTGTTGATGGGATCATCGCTCATCTCAAAATACGTGACTAGCATAACATTTTGAAGGTAATACCCTTGGCTTTATGGAGCATATATTTAACCTTTTTAATTTATTTATGCAAAGCATATATTTACCTTGGCTTTAAAGGGTTCATTTTGTAATTTTCCACCGACCTACTAAATGAAATAAATAAAAATTCAAAAAAATGAGGTAATATAATTTATTTTCAACTAAAACTCATCCATTTGTATGAAAAACATTATTATATTGACTTGCATGACTACCATTGTTTGTAAAAATAGGTGGTTGTCTTCAAAAGAGATATTAGAAGTAAGGATTGAGCAGGAGAAAGAAAATATTGTAGATATTGTTTACAAATTGGAAAAGGAACTTCCTACCTCTTTCATGGATTCTCAAACTCATCTATTAGTGCATTTGGTCGATGATCTTCAAATGGCAGGTGTAGTTAACACACAATGGATGTTTTGGCCAAAGAGGTACATGAAGAAATTAACATTATTTTTAAAACAACTAACACATTCATAGGGCTCTATGGCGAACAGATATATGATTTTGAAAACATTTTCCTACATGTAGGAATATCTTGGAGAGGAATTTTCATAAATATCATCCCTTTGGGATGTTGAACATGGAAATGAAAAATTGGAGAACCTTCTTAGAGCAAGAAAATTTGTGAACTTGGTATATATTTAAATTCATATCAAACATCACCACGATAATGTGGTTTAATCCATGGGCTATCCGAGAGCTTAAAACTTCCCTCCTTAGACAGCCTTCCACGGCCGGTGTGGGCTAGTGATTCCACAATGGGCTAGGGCCCTCTCCTAGGTAACCTAAATCAAAAATTCATATCAAACATATAAGATGTATTTTTAGTGTGTGTATTGTCATTAATTATTTATTTACACATTTGAATTTCAAGGCATATGGAAAAATATACCATTGAAACTTTGATGTTATTCAATACTTCAAATATGGTTGTATGGATTTTAAAATATGAATAATAAAAGACTAGCCATGAGAGCTCAAGGATTGATTTGAGATGGAAACATCCACACAAACCACTACTACCCGATATGCAAATACCACTACCGTAACAACCTACTTCGAATGGATGAGTTCATATTAGAGAATCTTCATGTCATTAATCAAAGGGAAGTGACATAAGAAGCATTAGACATAGTGTGATGATGTAATTAATTGGTTAGTTATTACAACACTTTTTGCATACATTTGAGTTTTATATTTTTGGAAATACATTAATACTATATTAAATGATTTGACATAATGAAGGTGAGTAAACATGCATTAATATGGTTCAAAGGAAAATATTTTTGTGTGAAAAATATTGATAAGAGAAGGGTCACTTTGAGTAAAGCTTGAAAGGTATTTTTGTGTGAAAGGTGAGTAAAGCTTGTTGTTGCAAAGTTGTTGTTAATTTGAGCAAGTCATCCAAGATCGTGCCAATGATAGGAATTTATTCCAAGGATAATTAAAATATGTGTGAAAGATATAATAAATAATAAAACCTGATTATAAAATTTTTGAAGTTGTCATATTTAGGTGTACTTGGTACCCTTCTATTGATAACAAAAATTTCAGAGTGGACAATGAAAGTGGCTTCTACTCGGTTGAATTTTCTAGAGTATTACCTAAGGGAAATACTCATGTATTACCTCAACATTGTGATCGGGTATTAAATTTTGTCATTTTTCTTATGTACATCCTCTCTTTTCATGCGTATAATTTATGTATGTAGGTATCCTTTTTCATGAATTATTTTTTTAACTATGTTTATATAGGTCTTCTTCTATCCTAATATATAGAGAGAGAAGGTAATTAGTAATTTTTATTTCATTGTGATCCAATGATGAGACATGTAGTTGATGATAGTAGTTTTATAACACGAGAATCATGGGTAATAAAGATGAAGAACATGGATCTAGTGATGAAGATGGCCCTACCAATAATGAATAAGATCATCATATTGATCAAGCCAATGATCACGCTGAAGTTTATTTTCTTGAAGATGATGTTAATGAAAGTGATTGTGATGAACTTCATGAAACTAAAAAATAATGAAGATAGTCATGAAATGAATATCCTAGTAGGTAGATATTTGGACAATGAATGGATTATTCTCATAGCTATATAGAGAGACAAATAAGAATGGAACATTAATTTTGACTACAAATCCAAGGCATATAGGCAATGAGGAGTTGAAATACAAGAAGATGAAAATGAATAGTTGAAATATTCATAAGCCTATTTCTTATTATGTTAATTCATTAATTCCAAATTTTTCTTGTGTTATCAATGTCCCATTACATATTTGTAAAATTATTTTTGATTTTATTTGTAAAATTTCAATTGACATAATTAAATTACAAATGTAAGTCCATACCAAAATATAATATATTGTAGCCTCTCTTATGCTTTGTTGAGATAGAATATATTTGTCCATTTATAGAATTTGAATTCAACTCGATTAACTTGTAAATGTAATTAATTTTTTAAAGCCTACCCAAATTTGGCATATCACTAATTTTCGATATATATGAAGTGAGATTTGGGTGATTTTTTGTTTTAATCAAAATCAAATAAAAAAATTTGGTGTATGAAACTTACCCTATTAGCTTATTTAAGCGAAATATTTTAAAAAGTACTAATTAAAAACACAAATTTTTATTTAAGGCATTTCATTATATTCAATAAAGATAAAAATCTATTTGTAAAACTAGCATCCAATAAATAGTGTTCGTTAATTCAATTTTCATGCATATAATGATCTTCTAATATCCTACTTCCATTATACTATTGGTTATCACCAAATCATTGCACCCTCTGAATGGGCAAGTGATGGATAGGGCATTCAGTGTGATTGGGTAACATGGGATCACCTCGCAGGGTGTGGGACTTACGGCTTAAGGTGAACCTCTAAAGAAGGCCAACTTCCTTTCCTAAAATAAACACAACACTACTTCTAATGCAATAAAACAACTAACTAGATCTATACTAACATTTTCATGGGATTTAGGGAGAGATATTTGCAAGAAGTAAAACCTATACTAGAAGTGGTGATGCACCAAGAAAGGGTGTTGCTAGACAAGTTTTCGGTCTTCCAGTGAAGAAGGATGAAAATGAGAAGGATGAACAAGCACCACAACTCAACCGCATACAAAGCTTCACTCCCAGATAAGCACAGAAACTCCCAAAACTTGCAATAGAAACTTGAAATTTCATAGTATACCTACAAGCATGAGAAAGGCACAATGAAGCAACAAAAATGATGAAAGGACCAATAATTAGTCACATAACACAATCTCTATTACTTCAATCACATGCACAATGCATCATTACATTAGGAAGAGGCAATATTTGTCATTAAAATCTTATAGAAAAGGCTTGAGAGTTTCAAATCCACAACTTAGCTTGTGAAAAGAGAGAGGAATTGGAAAATTTCTAACCCTTTGGAATGAGTTCCTCATTTACATTTATAGAAAAATCCAAGCTAGAGAGAAAGGAGAAGAAATCCTAAATTTTTGGCATGAATATAACACATGATGGCTTACATGCTTAATTACATTTGAAAATTATTCACCCATTGTTCCCTCATAAATCCAAAAATTCGAATTTATCCCTATTTAATTAAAAATATATTAAACATTTTTAATGAGATCCAGTTGTGCCCTCGGTGTGACCCCCAAGGTTTGATTTGTGCTTTGGAGGGGTTTTTAATGCAAATTGGCCAACTAGCTCGCCAGCCAACTCGGTGAGTTGGTTGGTGAGCTCTTGACTTCACGTGGTGGGTTCTTTGTTTATTTTGCACGTTTTATATTTAAGCTCAAATGAGCCCCTTTGTAACCACCCACCGATTTCTTCTCAGATCTCGCAATGTACTTCCCCAACATCGAGCACCATTTCGACTTTGACCGGTTCGCACTTGGCTTGGATCCTTCGCATTACCTTCCACGTTGTAACCTGTTTGAATGACTCGGTTGAGCCCGAGATTAACTCCCCATTTGCCATGCGACGATCCTTTTGTTTTAGATTTTCGGGAGTGGACAATATTTCACCTGGACGCATTCATCACAAACATCTATGACATCTATTCTGGCGGATTTGCCCAATGAGTTTGCCTTGGCGAGTTATTTTTGAGCTCTTCGCACTGTGTCGGGTATGGCCTCATTGCATTTGATATTCTCCTCGAACATCTTCGGCTACACGATATTGTACCAACTCGTTGCATCAATTTTCGACTCGATGACCTTCAAAATCCTGAAATGGGCATCTCCAAAACGAACCTGCCTCGTAATTTTCTTTACTCGGTTTGAGCTCACAGTCAACGAGTTACTTGGATGTCTTCTATGTTACTTCTAAACTAACCTGAATAGTTCGTAGCTCACCCCGAGCCATTTTGAAAAAACTTTGAGTTAGGCCCGTGATATTTCACCGATCGGGCAGCTCTCCTCCCCCATGCCTAAACGACTTGCTCATTAAATGACCAAGTTGGCCAAGTCATCTCATGGCCAACACTTGCGCCGAGTCACTTGAGTTGTATACTCCTCTTTACGAGCCATCCCTATCATTATAAGCTTGAGCTATGCATCTAGCCTTCTATTATTCTACATCAATGTAGCTCGACTTGCGCGTGATTACGCCAATGTGCCAAGTTCTTCCTCTATTATGTTGCGACCATCAAGCTAAACATGAACTTGCTTCTTCAACCTTACCATATCTACAACTCGGCCCTATTCATCACCAAGCTCACCTGCGTCATGATTCATTCCTGAGATTTCCCGAGATAAACACATTTCAAGGCCCACCCAATTGCTTGGAGAGCCCGTTATTGAACTCGATGTGCCTGCAATATTGCCCGAGCTCCTCCATTTGCTCGATCCATCGAGATGCTTCCTAACTCATTTCTCCTTGATTGATATGGTATGCTCAAAGTGAAATCCCGTCAAGCTATCTTGAGGTAGAATTTTTCAATGCATTACGAGCTCACTCTTTGTATGTTATTCTTTTGGTGGATCAAGCCCAAACTTCACCATTACTCACTATCATGACCTAATGTGAAGATCATTGTTTATGATTTGGCCTCCTAAGCCATATAATGAGCTATCAACAATTCAAATGTTGAGCTCCTGCGTTGTGCCAGTTATCCACCATTAACTTGGCCCTCAAGACTCTCATAACTTGATGAGATATGTTTAGCTCACCACAAACTCGACTCCACCGACTTCGGTTTGAGCTCCTCATCCCATGCATTAAGTTCAGAGCACCTCTCTAGATAATGAAATGAGCTCATATCGAGCTATCAACATAACACGACCAAGTTATATTGGAATTGAAACCTTAGATGTAGCCCTTTAATGTCTTCATATTATCTTGATGTTCACTCACCGAGCAGATTGTCAAGTTGTTCAAATGAGCTAAACTAACTCAGCGCTTCCTTAAGTCTACCTTTAACATTTTCTGCCCAAATTTTGATCTCTTTGGGATTTCTTCATGAAACCGAAAGGTAATGAGAACACAGTGAGACCCCGCCACATGATTTTTAACTTTGGTCATTTATTTCTCATGTTGACCTAAAGTGGGTCCTCTGGGCTAATTTCTCGCTCTGAACTAACCTTGAGCCTCCAAAACCAGGGAAAGGAGAAAATTGTTCAAGATGATCCTAAACCCTCCTAGAACACCGTAAATGTTCCGGAAGCACAAAAATTTTCCTGTAGGCCCCTAATTTCTTCCATGAAGCGCTCCTAGTTCAGGGTACAATTGCACCTATTATCCATAATAAAACATCTTTTCAACATGAATAAAACATATTTTGAATAAACACTCTCACAAGACCTTTCTCACTTACATCTAAAGAGTTTCATTTAAAACCTATTACCTATGTTTGTTTTTATTCTCGATAACACCTTTATAAATGAGATCGATTTGATTACACATCACCCATGAGATCATTGAAAATAATAGACCTATAATCTCAAAATCAAGGGAAAAAATTCTATAGTAGTAAAGAACCACACCATATTTCTATATTTTTTCAAAAGAAACTAGATATAAATTAAATAACTTATTCATTTTCCTCTTACCTCAATCAATTGAACTTGTGACCATTCCTCCATATTTAAGCTATCATAGTCCATAACTTAACCTTGATGTTGCTTCACCTTATTGTAGCTATGGATTCATGTTAAATGGTAGTGTATAATTCAAAACCACAATAATTCTATCTCATCATAAAAAAAAATATGCAAACCCAAACCATACACTTCTCATTAATGTCATTGTTGTTTTTATGTGTTTTGAAGTTAATGTTTTTACGTGTCAAATGAATTCTTTAATGAAGTAATTACTAAAATCAGAAACATTGATATTTGTATTAAATTTCAGTATCTCGTTGCCCAATCACCTACTACCACAATTAGACATCTATATCACTACAAGATAAAGGGTGTTGTATTCACAAAATTTCCACATTTTCTTTGTGGATATTTTAGTTCAAATTGTGAATCCAAATTTGTGGACTCCACCCACAATAATTTTGTGGAAACATAAAACGTGACAAAATTTGTGGAAATATCTACAATGAAATTAAGTGTGAAAAGTCCACAATATTATAATTGTAGAATTTGTCACAATTTTAATATTGTTACATACCTACAATTGAAAATTTGTGTATGTATATTCACAAATTACATATTTTCATTCATACACAATTTTAAAATTATGACATATATCATAATAATTTTAGGTTAGTTGTAGGTAAATTCTTAATATTTAAATTATAACTATTTAAACAATTTTATTTTAAAAATTAAAATTTTACAAATTATAATATTATTTTACAATTTTAATTTTTAAATATTATAAATATTAGATATTATATTTTTTTATTGCACACAATTTCTTGTTAATATTCATTTTTACTATTAAAATGAAATTTACAAAATAATAACATACTATTTTTAACTATTTTATTTAAATTTAAAATATTAATAACATAAAATTAATGTTTAATTAAAAATATATTTTTACAATGAAATAGAAAAATTTATTAAATTAGATAGCTTTGAATTAAATGTAATAACTAAGAGTGATTATAAAATTGTGTTGCATGTAAATATGACCATTTTAAAATATTATATTATTAATAATAATAACTCCTCCTCTACCAACGTACCCAAACAATGAGTATTGATGATAAAATTAATTAATCCAAAAAAATACTAAAAGTCTTATCCATCTTAAAGTCTTTTTAAATGCCTCTTTCTAAAACATGGGAAACAAATCTTTTTAATCAAATATTCTGAAATAATACTTTATTAATAATAAATAGTGTCAAAGACATAAATCTCTTTAATGCATGAAATACAAATAATTTTGAAATTTACATATATATTTTATAAATATTTGAATTTTTGATATTTTGTAGAATTTATAAATAACCATTCTAATTGTAGTGTTGCATTTGCTTGAATTTCCAATAAGATAAACAAATTTCCAATGGGGCTAGATATGGAAAGGAAACTTCATTTAACATTTCACAATATAAAATCTATGGTACGAACTATAATATGTATTTAATAAATTAGTCAAATTCATGTTTATTAATTAAATTCCCTCTGTGGTTTGCATACATTTTTATTTTGCAAATGCAAAACAACAAAACAATTATAGTCCATCAAACATCAATACGTTTAAAATTTCTAAACATTCTCTATATTTAGATAAGATTGTCTTCCCTTAAAAATAAACATAGACTAATAATATTAATTGTTATCTATAGGGTTAAGTAACATACCCAAAAAAATCAATCATTAGAAATGATCAGAGACTCTATGGCATAACCACACATTTTCATTAACATGCATGTGTCCTAATAGCATATATAAAATTTACATCCATCCACTTTGAAATTGGGAGAAAGAATAGAAAAAATGCGAAAAGCTAAGAAACCCATATTCTAACGGATGATATAATTAGCAGAAGATAAAATTACCACAATGTGGTTCTTGAGAAATTATCCAGAAACAAGAAAATATTCACCTAAAATAGATGATGGGTTTTGAAATTGCAAGCAAAAGTATATTAACACTTAAAAACAACACTGGCCAATAAAATTATCAACTCTATCATACCCTGAATATGCATGCATGTAATATTCATAAATATGCAACCAAAAACATGCACATGTAAATATCAATAAAAACATGTAACCATCCATAATAGCTGCATAGTACATGTAGGATAAATTCCCTAAGATTAAGGTGGATAGATATACTGGGAGCTTCTAAATAATCAATAACACACGACATTATATGTCATGATCCGTGAGTTACCACAATTAGAGAAGTGCTTTTACCCTTGCACATAAAGCGCACACAAGAACAAATGGAGGATTCCATAAGCACATAAATGTATAGGTTGAAGATTCCATTAATCATGCACAAGCACAGATCAAAGATTCAGTGAAGAGTAGTTAAGAATAACATAGGAAAAGTGAATGAATGCTATGCAATTTAAAATATAGAAATATTATGTAACATACAATCTTAAAATCCAAAAAACAACATAAAATGATCCAATTTTTATTCTCTTTTCTGAAAAGAATATATATTGAAAATATTCTATGAACATATCAGAACGATTGATTGAAATTTTTGGATTGAATAGCTCTTGTTGCAGAAATTTTCCAAATAGGAAAATGCAAAGCCGAACAAATTTTCAGTTTCAAACTCTAAATAAATAATAAAATCATTTATATAGAAATCCGTGCCATATCAAAACAGATTCGGAATGAGTAATAGTTTTTTATATGGAAATTTAAAAACTTTAGAAAAGGTCAATATGATTTTGTGGACGACTTAATGATAACTTCACTTTAGACTACCTTTTCTCCAACAAATTTTAAAATGTCATTACTTTATTTAAGGTTCAACGTGTTCTCTAAAATTCAGGATTATATGTGGCAGCATTATATAGAGTGTAATGTAACCCATTTTTAATATTAGACGTAAAAACAAATTGTTATATTATTTACAATATTAATTTACCTTGGATAATGATAATGATTTATTTTATTGTTATAATTACATTCTTTTTTTTAATAATTGTATTAGTGGTTTTTTTATAATTATGTATTCTTTTATAGATTTATCTTATAAACTAAAAAAATAATTACTTGTAAATATATATTTTACTATTTGTACATCTATGTATATTTTGGAATTGTTTCTCTAAATTTTGACTTTTTAATGCATTCAAAATTTAATTCTATATTTGTTGATTGATATAGATATTCTAAATAAAAGTTAAAAAATGGTTTTAATTTTTAATTTCAAAATTTTTAATAAGGATATTGTGGATTATCCACAAACATTATTAAGGTAATGGAGTTTTCTAACAATAAATAATATAGAATTGCAATGAAGTTATATTGATCTAATTATTATTTATTTATAATTATATTATCTGTAATTATGTAGGTAAGTTATACCATTAATGTGAATTTTTACAATTTAAGTCCTATGAAGCCCCCACTCTCATATATATAGACAATTTAATTGTAGAATTGACTAGTCAAACTAGTTATTTGTAGTTGTGTAAAATATTCACAAATAATATTTGTAATATTATGTAGATTATCCACATAAATAATATTTAAATTGAAATAGTCTAGATTATTTATGATTTACTTATTTTTACATTACTCATTATTACTACTATTTGTTTTAGGTGGCGTAGATTATCCACAATAAAAGTTAGATTAATAATTATAATATAGATTGTCAACAATTAGAGTTAGTTGAGGATAATACACAACTTAAATTTAAATGGTTTTAAATTTATTGTTAATAAAAAATCTTTAAAATTATGTGATTATCTTTATTTGATTAAAAATAGTTCAAAATACTATAATCATGATACATTAATATATTTGGTAGATTATGAAAAAAATAATAATCATAGTTCTAGTGGTTTAATTTTTAATTTTTAGTTTTAGAATAGTGTGGAATTTAGAAATTTTGATCTACAATTTTATTTGGACTATCTCTAAATATAGTTTTAGAAATAATTTTTAGGAATATATATAGAAATTGTGATTTTTCTACAGGACGATTATGAAGTCACCCACTTAATGTTGCTAATCCATAATTTTTCCACAAATTGATTATTTTGTGGATAACATTGTGGAAAAGTATCCCTCTTTCTAGTAGTGTATGCACATCATTTAAGAAGTTTTATTACATTTTTAGGTGGTTGGTTTTAAACTTGTTACGGGATATGATAAATTATACACAATTACGTAAACAAATCAATGGACATGATTCATATGCATTATGGGATTTCATGGGCCTTATAATGTCAATAGTCTTGGTATTATTTTCATAAATACATGCATTGTTTGTAAAAGTATATAAGGAATGTTGGTTCCGGAGACAAATTTGATGGTTGACCTTATCTCACAAGGAATTATTCTATAATTTCCATCCTATTAACATTGTTATTCAAAAGAAAGGATTGGTCATATTTAAATTTTATATATATATATATATATATTCTTTTATAAAAAAATATAGCACCTTAAAAATTTTCCTTTCATCATATACGTTTACTAAGAAAATTACATCATATTTTCTAGTTAAAAACCAAAAAAACACATTCAAATGGATGTCAAATTCAACTCTTGGTAGTACTTAATAAGATTTAAACTAACAATATTAAAAAAAAAATTGTATTAGAAAATAATATTGTAATTTACTGCATTTACCTCAAATAACTAACTCAAGATGGGTCTCTGCAAGGCTCTATCAGTCAAGTTGATATCGAGTACCATGTAGACCACAAAATGCAACATATTTTTCTTCAATAATATTGACATCAACAAAATATTGTAATATATAATGCATACATATAGTTGCCTAAGTTTTGGGTATGGGGAGATAGGGGACGAAGGGATGGTATTTCTTAAATGGTAAAAAATCCCAAATTTTTGGGATGACATGGAGGTGGCTATTAAAATAATATATACAAATTACTATTTGAATATTCTAATTGCATTCAATGAGATTTAGGGATACAAACGTGTTTAATATATTTTGGTACTTTCAAAATCAAAATTTAATGTTCTTGGTAAAAATAGCATCATTTTGAAAGTAAATACATCAGAAAAGTTTTGAAATATTCTCAAAAATGGGACATCCTCAAATTATCCAAGCCTCCAAAATGTTTGGGGTCCATTCGAGATGTCGCAAAAATCTAGTGGGCGCATCCTCACATAACATTATACATACATAATATATAAGGCATTATACTTATATGTGACATATAATCTAATATAATATATACATAATAAAATATATATGATTTTTTTAAACACAGTGATGTTGTAGATGTAGACACAAAATCATGCACATACTACTATTTTACTATGTCGTCAAGTATGTTGTTATATGCATGGATCTTAAGTAAGAAAAGTATTCATTGATGACACAATCCTTTATCCATCCACTTGCTTTGATTGTTTCTATTGCATTTCTCTCTCACATCTATCATTTCTATACCCAGTTATGGTCAGGTCACAGGGATGTCTGTTTGTTTGTCTTTTCACATTTGTCATCATTTATCCCAGGACACTAGCACCCATTCCAAACACTAGCGCTCAGGCTCTCGTGTCCATTCTGGGTGTTCCTATCTTCTTTGTTCTTTTCACTTATATTGACATTTTTAGTCAGATTTTCTAGTTTTCTAATCCTTATCTCGAGCTCATAGTCGACATTTTGTGTCACTAGTGTCAAAATTCAAGCAAGAGATCCATATATATGCACAAAATACACTCTAGTATTGGGGTTTACAATTATAAGGGGTAATCAAATCTACAGACTATCACTACCATTAAACGGACTGAATTTTTGGGTTACATACATTGCATAAGAAGGGGAAGTTCTCAATTTCACATCACACATTTACATCTTATATAGCTACAAGATCGTTATCTTGGCATTATTGGTGCAAGGTTAACCTAATGACACTATTCTACACACAAGCACAAAGAACTAAGTGGATTCGGAACTTATTGTACCACTAGGTCATAATTTCACTCTTCGGGTGACCACCGTGGTTAGTCCGACTTCACATATTTCCTTTTTCACTTTGATTTGATATGTTTGTGATCTTGTGTAGGTAGCTAGGTTTTTTTGTAGGTTACTGGGTACCCTCGGCGATCAAAGAGAGAATATCAAGAGACCGACGAGAAAGTGGTATCGAAACCATAACGACACATAAGAAAGCAAATTTCAATCATCTACACAATCACCAACGCTTGAGAATAGTCACCAACACCAAGGCATCCTTTTCCAGCACGAGGTGCCCGTGTATGACATCATTCTCAAGTTCCAAATTTTACAGAGAGCAATTGTGACATTGTTTCAATTATATTCAAAGACACTTTACATTGCCCATATATCGGTTCAAATTGCGTAAGATTTAGCTAAGTCATTTATCTCTCCTATTTACTTATATTTTTGTATTGATTGAGTGTTTAGCATTTGTAAATCTATTTTATTTTATCATATCAAGTATCCCGTAATTAGATTTAATTCAATTTTTATTAAATCAAGAAGCACCCTAAAAATACATACCTATTTCTAGTCATTCCTAATTATCCACATCCTTTGCATAATATGCCAAAATTGGTTCTAGAATGCATTCTATACCACTATCCTCTTACATCTCACTAAAATTCACCCACATCCCTTTAGAATTAATTTAATTAATTCTAATCATGCTTAAACTATACTCCTATGTCCTTTGGCTAATTTAATTAAATAGTTAATTACCCACTCACATCCCTTAGCTAATTTAATTAGTTATTTAAATAGAAATAAATATATTTATCTACTCACACTCCACTTCAACTATCCTAGTCACTCAAGTTAAACTACCTCACTCCTCCACTTCTAGAATCCTACAAAGGTGGAAGCAATAATAATGCACATATAACCACCTTCTCGAATAAAAACTTATTGCCAACCAAAAATTCATTGCCCCTCAATGGATATTCAATCCATCCAAACTATCAACCAAATCCAATGGCTATTTCAGGAAAATTCATTCATGATCTCATTAAGAACCTTGATCCACTCCATAGCCTCTCCTTCTATTATAAATAACATGTTATATCCTTTATAAAATAATCTCTTGAAGCTTAATCAATTACATCAAACATATGCTCTTTTATCATTCAAAATTGCATACCAAAAGGATGTCCATTTGATCAAAACTTGCTTGTAGCATTCCTCCTCCATTTAGAAGAAAAGTTGGAGCATCCACAACCAAACCATCTCAAGATCCTAACTGTCTAAAACACTTCATTAACTATTCATCTTTAGATTACAAGAAGATCTTGGAGAATGGTTTGCATTGTTTTTTTGTTTGTCTTTTTTTTGTCTCAAACTTTCTCTTGTATACATTTATGGCACACCCAAAGTGGGACACCCATGCATTTTTTTGTCATTTTTGGATTGTTTCTTTTAAAATGGACTTCATATATGTGTGTTTTTGTCTTATTTTAGAATAATTTTCTAAATTCAAGAGTATATGGTGAAGAGAACTAGGAAAATTTATGAAAAACATTAAATCTCGTAATCTCCATCAAATTTCTACCACCTACAGTGAAACATGCACTAACATAATTATCCATGTGCCGTTGTCACCCTTAAAGTGCACTATCATCACCCATGAAGCGTGCTAGTGTAGTACTTTATGTGCTAGCGTAGTGCTTCACATGCTAGCGTTACACTTTATTTTCCTTCCATGTTCTTTACATGCGCTAGCGCATTTATTCACGAGCTAGTACATGTATTCACACGCTAGTGTTAACCCCATTTTCTCGGTCTCGGTTCACAAAGCAAAATCACTTGTAATGTAATCTCACTCACTTGCACGTATTAGTTTATGCACTAGCATTAAAATCTTTTCTAATCATTGTATAGACAAATTTCCTTATTACATTAGCGCACCTTAGTGCATTTGCCAATATAACATGTAATGTTAGCCTACCCTAGTGCATGCATAGCATTCACCACCGTGTTTTCTTGATTTTCTTCATTTTTCTATCATTCTAATATGTTCTAATATTTTTTTAGATTTTTTTAATCCTTTTCTATTATGTTTACATAGCTAATAAATTTAAATGTTTATCTTGCTTTAGATTTTTATGTACTCTTATCTTGACAAAATCCCTCATATGCTCTTTTCTTGTACCCTTTTAGGGTGATCTTGAAAATAAAAACATGAGTTTGCCTTTTTGGTTTCTATCGTGATGTCACCTCAAGAAAACTAGTAAAAAATTTAGGACCATCTCTACGAGGATTGTGTTTAAATCACACTACTAATGACAGGTGGCCTAGCTCATGAGATCAAGCAAACATTATCACATCCTTTTATTATACTTTATAAAACACTCTTAATTAAATTTTCATAGATGATTTTAATCCCTGATCTACTATAACTATGGGAAGTACGTGGCCAAGGGACAATGAAATGGGTACCTCTACCTACATAATTAGTATACATGTGAGAAATTAGAGCCAAAATTATCCTTAGTGGTGTCTCTAGTTTGATGCTTTGATTGGAATAAAATCTAACTTACTATATCAAAGGGGGTAAAGTAAAATTGACGAATAGAAATAGCTAATGTGCTCACTTGGGTAATTCTTGGTATTTAGGGAGAGAGCTCTTTTATAGGAATCCCCACTTGACCAAGAAAAATTTAATTTTAGAGACCTTCCTTAACAACATTATTTTCATCTATGTTATGTGTTATTAAGTTTTTGTTCCACACTCTTATCATACACCATCAATATTAATCCCTTTCTCCAAATATATTTTCTTTTTACATCCATTTCGAATTGATTTCATCTAACTTTCGTCTTAATCTTTGGATTTATTTTTTAAGTTTAAGCATCTCTTTCAAGTTCCTATCAAATTCTAAGTCTTGATTTTTGGATACCCACATCCTAACTTAAGTACATTCATTTCAATTTGAGTATCGACTTTAGTATTCACTTTATCAAGGTCAAGTGTAATCACCATTTCAATCTTTAAGTCTTTTATTCTAACATTCACTTTTTTAGACTCTAAGAAATTGCCCTATCATTTTCCTAAGTCTTCTAGTTTAACATTCACATTGTTAAACTCTAAGTACTTTCCTATTCTACATCTAATAGTTTAACATTCACTTTGTTAAACTTTAGGCACTCTCATTTCTAAACTCTTCTATCTTAGCATTCAATTTGTTAATATTTGAGTAATCGTATTATTTATAATTGGAAAATATGGAAATAAATGCGTAAATATGATTGTTATGTAGTAGTAAATAAATAAATAATTAAGTGTAAAATAAACCCAAGAAAATTAAGAAATTAAGTATTGAAACCCTAGTTGCAAAGAGGAGATAAGATGACTTAGATGTTTCTCAATTAATTATGGATTTTTCTGAAGTGATAACTAGGTGAATAGAGAGGAAGAATTGTTACACAGAGCCTTAGAAAATGTGTGAGCTGACGATCTACCTAGACTGGGGCACTGGAGAGGGGCAAGGGCACCTGTAGGTGCCTTGGACCTATTTCTAGGTGCTTGTGTCTACCAAGAAGCTGAAAAAAACATCTATGATTGGTTATGATGTGTTTGTTTTCCTTCACCTTTAGTCACTAGTATGTCACACAATGATTTTTGGTGTCGTTGATAACCTGCAATGAAATATTGACTGTAAAACTCTCAAGACTACATCAAATCCCAAAAAGAAAAGAATAAAAATGAGGAGTCAAATTGTCCTCGGATATCAAACGAGTGAACTTATGACTGAGTATTGTACTAAATTTCAAACTTAATGTAGTTATAGGTGTGTGTATATGGATTTGTGCCCTAGGTGGCTCTTGTGTTTGTCACACTTGATAGCAAGAAAGTAGATAGATATAAGAGATGTAAATAGATGTGTGCATGGAATAGAATGAACTTCTCATCCTCTAAATTGTATTGAGAATATTGCAGTCCCTTGCCCTTGAGTGGATGCTTGAATGCTCTTGAATAGCCTTTGGATGCAACCTTAGGTGGTGATAGCTAATGCTTAGTGCTTGGTCCCTTATTATGATCACATAACTTTATATATATATATATATGATTCCCTTGCTTAAATTTCATAATTAACCCCAAAAATTCGACTACCAAAAAGATAATATGCTCAAATAGATAGAACCAACCTAAAAGATGTCGGTAAAGTACAAATAGTTCAAGGGCACCTAGAGGGGATGGGGGCACCTAACGCTAGCATTATGGCTGGGTGTTGGTGTCCAAAATCGAGAAACTCAAGGGTCGGAGGTCGACCGAGAAAGAAGGTGTGCAAGACCAAAAGTGGCAACGAGAATGAAAATAAAGACAATCGATACATGTGTTAGTTAGTACTTTTCTTACTTAGGAATCATATGAATAGTAGTATGCAATCATGACTAGATAATTACCCAAAGTGAGTGATTTTATGTCTACAATTTCTTAAGTCTCTTCTCTTAACATTCACTTTGTTAAGATTTGAGTAACCAACCTATTTTTTCACATATCCTATCTTAACATTCACTTTGTTAAGATTTGTGCAATTGATCCTCATTATTAAACCTTCTATTTCACCATTCATTTTGTTGGCATTTGAGTCATCCTTTTTCATTTCCGAACTCTCTTATTTCAACAATCACTTTGTTGTTATTCAAGTAATCCCTTTTCATTTCTAAACCTCTTATTTTCAACATTCACTTTCTTGAAATTCAAGTAATCCATTTTCACATCCCTAAGCCTCTCTTTTAACATTCACTTTATTGAATTTTAAGCAAGTACTTTCATCTCTAATTATTTTATTTTTGACATTTACTTTGTCACAAATATAAGCACATTTACTTTGGGTATTGGTGTCCAAACTCGGTGTTGATTGAAGGGTCGAATTCAGACCGAGAAAGAAGGTGTGCAAGACCAAAAGTGGCAACATAATGAATATCAAGACAGTCGGATACATGTGTTAGTTCTAAGTACTTTTCTTACTTGGGAATCTGAATAGTAGTATGCAATCATGACTAGATAATTACCCAAAGTGAATGAGTTTATGTCTACAATTTCTTAAGTATCTTCTCTTAACATTCACCTTGTTAATATTTGAGTAGCCAACCCGTGTTTTTCACATATCCTATATTAACATTCACTTTTTTGAGATTTGGACAATTGATCTTCATTATTAAACCTCTTATTTCAACATTCACTTTGTTGACATTCGAGTCATCCTTTTTCATTTCCAAACTCTCTTATTTCAACATTCACTTTGTTGTTATTCAAGTAATCCCTTTTCATTTCTAAACGTCTTATTTTCAACATTCACTTTCTTGAAATTCGATCAATCCATTTTCACATCCCTAAGCCTCTCTTTTAACATTCACTTTATTGAATTTTAAGCAAGTACTTTCATCTCTAATTATTTTATTTTTGACATTTACTTTGTCACAAATATAAGCACGTTTACTTTGGGTGTTGGTGTCCGGACTCGGTGAAACCGAAGGGTCAAGTCGACCGAGAAAGAAGTTGTGCAAGACCAAAAGTGGCAACATAATGAAAATCAAGACAATCGGATACATGTGTTAGTTTTAAGTACTTTTCTTACTTGGGAATCTGAATAGTAGTTTGCAATCATGACTAGATAATTACCCAAAGTGAATGAGTTTATGTCTATAATTTCCTAAGTATCTTCTCTTAACATTCACTTTGTTAAGATTTGAGTAATCAACCTTTGTTTCTCACATCTCCTATCTTAACATTCACTTTGTTGAGATTTGGACAATTGATCCTCATTATTAAACCTTCTATTTCAACATTCATTTTTTTGGCATTCAAGTCATCCTTTTTAATTTCCAAACTCTCTTATTTCAACATTCACTTTGTTGTTATTCAAGTAATCCCTTTTCATTTCTAAACCTCTTATTTTCAACATTCACTTTGTTGAAATTCAAGCAATCCATTTTCACATCCCTAAGCCTCTCATTTTAACATTCACTTTGTTGAATTTTGAGCAAGTACTTTCATCTCTAAGTATTTTATTTTTGACATTCACTTTGTCACAAATCTAAGCACATTTTTTTCATCACTATAACTTGATCAATCAATTCAATTTCCTAGTCTTATATTTTGGCATTCACTTTGCCAAACGTTAAACACATCTATTTGATCACTACCCCTTATATCTTGGCATTCACTTTGTCAATGTATAAGCACATCAAACAAGTTTCCATGTTACCTTTTTTTCATACAAAATGGTGGGAACAAGATAGAGAAATTAAAACCATTCGTAAGAAACGATAAAAATGTTGTCCACATTAGTTCCGATGAGGAGGAAGAAGAAAACCAACAAAATGATGCCTCCACAGAAGAACAAGCAAACATTGAGGGAATTTTATGAAAAATAAAGATCAATTTCTTCTTTATCTCCTTGAAATGGGAGCAAATTTTCCTTCGTATTTTGCGATGAGAATTTGAATAATCTACAAAGCCAATTAAATCAAATAAGAACACCCAACCCAAATCCAATAAGAATAATGAGGCTAGATCAAGTAAAACAAATGATGATAACAAAGGGAAGTCTAGTGCTTATGTGACTACGTCAAATCAAGAACTAGTAGATAAAATTAATGAGATGGCTAAATAATTAGATTTAATGGCCTCAAGGGTCACTGATGACATAAATAACAAAGAAACAAAGACTAAAACTGAAACAGAAACAATGAAAAACAAACTTGAAAATGTTTCAAATATTCCACAAACTGATTCACCATTTGCAAAGGAATGGAAAACCATGAAGGATACCATCTTTGAAATGCAAAAACAAAGAAAACAATTCAAATTCGAGGATATGTGCCCTTATCCATTTGATTAGTACATTTGGCACTTACTTTTTCCTAAATATTTTGAAGTTCCAAAATTTGATGAGTATAATGGAAACCACAACCCTCGTAAACATGTCAAATAATTCTTTATGGTTTTTCAGAGGTATCATATAATGATGTATATCTTTTGCGGGTATTTTCAAAAATCATAGGAGGACAAGCCCTAGATTGGTTCTTGCATCTCTTTAAATTTTCAATCACAAACTTTGTTGACTTATCTAAGAATTTTGTTAAACACTTCTAGTTTAATCTTGATTATGAGATTACAATGTTGTACTTGTGCAATACCAAGCAAAAACAAATGAAAACTTTACATAGTTCTTATAATGATGGTGGGGATCTAAAAGGAACGATAACCAGATTGTACTCAAGCTAATAACACATATGCTAATCAAACACCACAATCAATAAGATGAAAGTAATTCACGAATAATTTTACTTAAACCTTTGGAAACAAATGAGCAACAATATCATATATTATTATAGAACCCAATGAAATACAATGAGAATGGGCTTTGCTTATATATGCAAGGAATAACAATCTAAGAACCAATCAAGGTGTAGATCAAGCTATAAATCAAGAAAATAACTAGTCAAGACCATAGATTTGAGAGAGAACTAGACATCAAGGATCTAGTCAATACCATAGATCAAGGAAAGAACTAGTCAATACCATAGATCAAGAAAATAATTATACCTAACAACTAGATAATATCTCCTAATATCTAAATAAGATAAAGGAAATATCCACACACATAAGTGGGTGAGGATAAATATAATAAAGGTAAATAAAGTACCTAGGTGAACATGATCTAAGGTAAATACCTACTCTAACACCCCCCCTCAAGTGAAGCTAGGGGCCAAAATAGAAGTGGCATGTCTACAACATGAGTCCCAGAACCTAGGCCACGATAAGGTACTCATGTATAATAAATGGGAAAAAAGGACACCGCAAGGTACCCAAAACCAATAACAACAAAGTAAAGAGAGTAGAAACCTGCTATAAGGCATCCCAAGAAGCTCACCTCAAAAAAACTCATACAATTCCAAAGAATTTTGGTGTGCATTGTGGTCTAAATCCACCGCTTTCGATCACAAAACTCAAAAACAATTGACACTGGGCTTCACCAAAATAGCTCCATACAAGGAGAATGTCAATGGAGTGATGTCAAAAGTGTAAGAAAAAACACCAAACATAATTTGATCAACTGCTATAAATAGGTGTGCCATGATCCAAGACTAATAACCAAAGCATCAAGGTAAGGACACAAAACTCGAAGAAGAGGGATCAACACCACACCCTCCCATACTTATGAATGGGTGGTGTGGTGCCACGAGATCTATAGGAGTTGCCCAAAATCAACTACTTGAACACCGAAAAAAATAACATTGGGCTTCACCGAATAGCTCCCCACAGAGAGACTGTCAACATGCCAAAATGTCGAAAATACAAATATAAAATATCTCAACAAACAAGAGAGATACACTACACCTGCTAAAGAAAAATACTCAAAACAAGAAGCATTACAATGTAGAAGGTATATAAAGTGAAGAAAGAGGCCGAATGGTGGAGGAGACATGCCTATAGAGTCCTCTTAACGAATTCCTATGTCACCACCATGAGTGATCTGATATCCACCCCAAATCAACACATATGGATGAAGAAGAGGCTTGCATATGACTTGGTGTAAAATGAACAATGCGTGCATGCAAAGGAACATCAGAATGTGTGTCAGGTTGATCATGTATAATAGCTGAAATCTTAGGTTTCTTAAGCCTGAGTGAAGGTGCAGAACTCATCTGTTGCTCATGATCCTCAAAAAGATCCAAGCAAACAAAAATAGGATCTCTGTCAATGTGTGATCCCAATGAAGTATCTACTTGAAAACCAATGTCATCACGAGAATTCCACTTAACATGTGGAATAGGGAAAACAATACCCTATGAATGTATGTCAATACCTCCGCCAATGAAACCCATAGAATGGAGCATGTGAGAACTGAATGCAGTGGTATGCTTCTCAAAAAAGCCATGCATATGAGCAAAAGTAGGATACACAACATGTGTTACTGTAATAGGCACAGATGTAGAAGAACATGCGAATAAGCCTCATAATCTTAGGAGAATCAAGAGCAGAAAAGGCTCAAAGACTCGCGAGATCAATGTCAATGGGTACAAGAGCAATAGCTACAAGTGGACTAGGAGCATGGATATGGTTGTCCACAATATGATGGCAATGTTGTAGGCTAGCAAGTTTTTGTTGTAGGAGTGTATTAGTGTATCCTTATCATGAATGAGTGATTATAGAAGAGAATTTCACTTCTTGAGCGATCTATTTTCTTCCACAAATTTTACAATATCCTCTTGAAGTCCACACACTTCAGATAAAATCATATCATTCTCATAATCCATGATAGATACAAGAATGTAACTCCCAAAATTTTAGGACGTCGGGCTCAACCAAAATTGTGTCCACAATTGATTACAACACTCCTCCATATTTGGCACTTTATAATGAGTGTGTGTTACAATATGGAACTTTATAATTATAGTTTATTCTCAAAATAAATATTTCCAATGGAAATATTACGAAAAAATAAGCACTTTTGTAAAAACAAAGCACTCCAAAGTGAGTTACCAATCAAAAGATACAAGCTTTTCAATATTATGTTGTGTTATTTATTTTAGTTGCCACTAAAACAAAATAAAATTCTCTTGCCTTCACCACAAAAATAAAATGTAAAGGGGTTGGAGTTAAGAACCTACTAGTAGGAATCATAATATTTAATCCCTCATATGACCATACCATATGACCAAGGGCTAAGGATTTTAATGGATGTGGTATTGCAAGACTATGTGGATAGTGACCTACGTTACCAAAAATAGCAGTGCGAAATTTCTGAAATGGCAGAATTTGTGTGTGGTTGTCCTAGTACCTTGTCAAAAAAGGAAAGATTTTTCCTTCCAAAAAATACTTCTTCTTGCACGCAAACTGAAAATGTTACTTTAAAATAGAAAAATACCCAGTTTAGATCTCAATAGACCCAACAAAACCCAGAAAAATAATTTATGGTTTTCTTTCTTGTCTAGCATGAATCCCGAGGTGAATCAATGTGTTTCTCTGCAACAACAACAAAAAAAAAACTAAAAAAATGAGCGCCTCATGAAATAGTCGAGTTTGATCAATCTTATGGTTTTCCTACCTTCTAGATCCAATGGAAGCCTATACGAACAAATCCCAAATATATAAATATACAAAGAATTTATTTACAAAATAAAACTTACATATGGATGTCAACAACAACCTCGCTCTCGATACCACAAAAGGAACGATAACCAAATCGTACTAAGCCAAGAACACATATGTTAATCAAACACCACGATCAATAAGATGAAAGTAATTAGCCAAAATAACTTTACGTAAACCTTTACAAACAAATGAGCAGTAATATCATATATTATTATAGAACTCAATGAAATATAATGAGAATGGGCCTTGCTTATATAGGTAAGGAATAACAATCTAAGAACCAGTCAAGGTTGTAGATCAAGCCATAAATCAAGGAAATAACTAGTCATCAAAGAACTATTCAAGACCATAGATTTAAGAGAGAACTAGACATCAAGGATCTAGTCAATACCATAGATCAAGGAAAGAACTATACCTAACAACTAGATAATATCTCCTAATATCTAAATAAGATAAAAGAAATATCCACACACATAAGTGGGTGAGGATAAATATAATAAAGGTAAATAAAGTACCTAGGTGAATATGATCTAAGATAAATACCTACTCTAACATGGGATAACAAGTCGAGTTTCCTTTCTCAATTCCGGTGAAATAGTTAGTATCTTCATCGTAACCTAAATAATGAATTATCCTTTCAAATTTAGATGCATTGTCTCACAAATTTTGAAGAATTCATTGAGAAGGGAACCTAAATAGAAAAGGATCTTATTGCAAAAGGGCTTATTAAAATTCCTTCCAAGGACCACACCAATAATAATAACAATCATTCACATAAAAAACCCAAGTTTATCAATCGAATTTAAATTTTTTTATGATGATGTACGATAACCATAATGTACAATCTAAATAATCTAAATCAAAATAAGCCATCGTGGTGCTAAGTGAATAAGTTATCCAAAATTCACCCTCAAGGTAATTTTGATAACATGCATCAAATTCTTTAACAATTATGTTGATTCGAGTGAAAGGAGAGGGTCCTCAAGTGTCGAGAGGAAGAGAGTAATACGAGAAAATGCGAAAAAAAGGGTTTTAGGCAAATACTGATCCGGGAAAAATCGTGAAAATTGGCTAAGTCCGCTCAAGGTCGCCTACGGGACGTTTGGGACAAAAGGCGCGAAGCGAAGAAATTTGTTTAAATAAAGCAAATGGGACGCGCGGGCCAAAAGTCTGCGAATCGGCCGGATCGGCGAAATGGAAATTTCAGCACCAAAACCAAATGGGACAAAGGGATGCGCGGGGCGAAAGCCGAAATGGCCGAAGGCGAGAGGAGAAAAGTCAACATTTGACCCGTGGAACTTCAAACGCCATAACTTTTGACTCAGAGCTCCGATTTTGATAAAATTTGACTTTACTGGAGCAAGCACACGACGCCACAAAAACTGGATTTCTTATTTTTAATGAGGGTAGATATGTTTAAATAAAAGAAACATATTCGGCTCCGTCACAATGCTCATTCCCGTCAATGATAATGCACGCAGGGCCCATTAAGAAGGTACATAATCGAAATCGCACAAAATTGGTACCGTTGGAATCGTGGTTCGAGCCCAATGCACAGCAATCAAGAAATTCAGATTTGATCAAAATTGATTGATTTTTAAGAAAACGTGGCCGGGTTAGTAAAAATGTGTTTTATTTGGTAGTGGAGTGCAATTAAGAGGCATGGTCATCATTCCTTCTTGATTTGCAGCACATGGGACAGTATGGGAGCCTTTTCCAAGTAATTTATGCCCATTCCACTCAATTTAATGCCTCTTACAGGTGGTTGAAGGACAGATTTGGGATTTCCATTTTCCCTTCTCTTTTCCTTCTCATTTTCTATAAAATGAAGTGTTGGGCTCATTGTAAGAAGGAGAGTTTTGGGTAACAAAGCTCACATCAAAATTGCTTTGTGAAGCTTGGTGTGTTGCAGGCCCTTGTAGTGGACTCCTTGCATGGTGATACAAGCCCTTATCTTGTAATATTGATATATTAAAGCAATAAAATATCAGTTTGTGGATATATCTTCCCCTTTGTGTTTCCTTGCATTCTTCTTGAAAGTATATTGTGTCTATTTATTACAGGAATTCATTATTATTGTGTGTGCTTGGAATATTGCTTTGTGAATGCATTTTTTGGATCATGGTGACATCACCTCTTCTAATTTTGCCTCAGTATTTCACACATTTGGAGATTACTCTCACACCTCCGGTGTATCACCGCTTTAGTGTAGGCTTTCATTTTATGCATTCTTCTCTCGGTCCCTTGGAATTTAGGTTAGAATAGCTAGTTTCTCTGCATTAGAGTAGATTGTGGGGGTAGTTTAGGAGCAATGCTTTTCTGGAGGTCTATCTCAAGTAGCAAGTCCACAACTTGGAGATAGTACCCATGTTACCAATCACACTGGATGCTTAGAGTGATCAAACTAGAAATCGATCAACATGAAGAATCAATGTGATAGTTTCCTCCCCTCGAATAATAAGCGAAGACAATTTACACTATTAGGAGAATTTGACAAATTTACTATTGGGAGAGAGATTATTCGTATTAGAAATCTTTAACATAAAGCATGGTTGTTGAAGCTTTACACATCGGAGTTACACACAAGTGACATGGATGTCATTAAGCATCGTGAAAGTTTTCGTCGTCGATTTCATGATTGTTTTTGCAAGATAATCTTCACGTGGATCAAAATAATTTGGATTTTGAAAATTTGGTATTCAACAAAGATATATAAGCGGTATAAATGAAAGCGTTAGTAAAATGAAGGTGCTTGAGCTTCTTGATTTCATTATTTCGGCCTCTAAAATTAGTTTTAAACAGTTCTAAATTTTAAGGTGGATTTTTTTACAAGCACCGTTGGGGATATTTGTTTAAAATATGGAAATATACACATGGTATGCAAGTTGTTTGACAAAATGCCTCAAATAAATTTGATCTCATGTTGTGACTTTAAGACATGCATTGAAATGTTTTTTTGCAAGCATTCTCATAAGTTATTTGAAAGATACCATATTGCAATGAAGAATCAATTACGACCATAAAATTTAATGAAGGCTATCCCAGTGCAATAAAATAATGGATGTGGAACGAAGGTTGTTGTTGTTTGTATCTATCAAAGTAGTCAACTTTGGAGCTTGATATCTTGAAGCAGGGTGATTTTCGTGAAAAACCAATCATTTCCCATAATTTTACTCATGTTAAGGTGATTCTATACTTATTCTCATAGCCTTGACACCACATTTTTTATATTTTTATGGACCTAAAACAAACACGAGTTTTTGGATTTCGTTACATGCCCAATTTTCGGTTTGTCGAGAAAGCCTACTTTGAGATATGTATTTCGGGCACGAGTGATTGTTAGGAAGAATAGTTTGGTTCTTTGGATTTTCTCCATCTTCATGTACTCCTTTTAAAATTTTAAGATACACATCACTCATTTGGTATTTTTCAAAGACCCAAATAAAAGAAAAATTATTTGATTTCGTTGCTCATGCAGTTTTTAGCTTGTCAAGGGGACTCACTTTGAGAATCGATATTTTGAACTTGGGTGAAATTCAAGAGAAAGCGAATTGGTTCTTTGAACTCTCCCAAACTTCATGTGCCCCCTTACTAAGTTTTAGATTCTTAAATTGAGGTCTAATATTTTCCTAGCCTAAAATAAAAGCAGTGTTTTCACGATTCACACACCGCATTTTCTTGGCGGTTTCGGAGAAGTCATCTTTAAAAGTCATCTTTGATCTTTAATATTTGACTAAAGAATTTTATTTGGGAAAAACCCTCGACATGCAAACTTATGGTACCTTAATAGACTCCCTCATCTAGTGAGATCTTATCGAGAAATATATTTGGTATTTTTCCCGGGGCATTTTAGAGGTGATTTTTTGATTTTGAAGTCTAGAAGTAATAGCCAGAAATCAAGCTTATGTCACGTCTTCAAAATCATCTCATCTTCAAAAAATTTCAGTTGTGTGGATCATCAAGCAAGGCCACATCCTTCAAGCGTGTCTGTCATCTCTCAGTTAGCAGTGGGCGTGATACTTCATTGGCCAATCTTAAAGTTGGAGTGTTCTCGAATTAGATGATCATGAGAAATCTAGAATGGAAACACTTCAGGATGGTGACAAAGATAAAAGACATAACTCAAGAAGTGAATTGAAATCTTGACTCTTGGAAGATCTTTTCAATGGTGAAATATCAAGAGTTGGATTCTGACAAGCCAAGGTGGTGTAATGACTATAGTCTCACAACAAATGAATAATTCACCATGGAAAGGTATTCGGAGCATGTAGATAATTGTGTGTAATTGTGAATGAGAATAAAGATAAAATTACTCACACCAAGATGGTGCTCAAGTGGAGAGGTGGATGAATTGCTCAAGGTTCAAGCATGACTCTCTTGTCATCTGGAGGATTACAGAGCATAGTAAATGAGTTCATTCATGTACAACCAGGATAGGCGGACTCTTGGCCCAATGGATAAGGAACTAATCCTAGGTGTCTTGATCTAGGTGGTGTGTTGCTGACTAGGATGTATATGTGTGTGTGTCGAGCCATTTAAGTGGGATCGACACGTACCCATTGCTTTTATCTCGTGTAGTTTCCCTAAAATGACTTCAAAAATTGTTATAAAGTGATGTTATTGTTAAAATCACTTTTGGAAAACTTTTGATAACTCAAGTGGTTTCTATTTTCAAGTTAATTTTTAAAATTTGGTTAAAAAATTCAAAGTCACTTAAGGTGCCTCATTTAATGTTCATGTAAATCCTAACTACTTTGTAACCAACTTTTGGGTTATAAAAGTAAGTTAGGGGCTCATTGTAAGGGTGACTTTGAGAGAGGAGAAGAAAATACTTTTGTATGCAAACTTTTTTCAAGAAAGAGCCTTTGTGTTCTTTTGCGAATACATTTTGGAGTTAATGAAATATGAACTTTGTGTCCTATTTATTATCTCTTGTAGCATTTGATGTTCTTATGTTCATTAGATGTTAGTGTTTAAATATTGCATGAAAATATTGTCTTGGATCTTATTTTCAATGCTATTAATTTATTTTTCTTGTTCACAGTGATCAAGCTCTGATATTTACTTACTCATGTGTGTTCCCTTTTACTTGTTCTTGTTTAGATGATTCAAACTCCACTTTATTTGAGTTAGTTATTCATTGTTTTCCTCTATGCAATATTAGGATCTTCTTTTACCTAGATCTTGCATGTTCCTTCCATTTCTTTCCTTCATTCCATTCCATCTCCCTCATTCACATTTCTTTCCATTTGATGTTCCAAAACACCCCCACATACAATTTTGAATGTACAGATGTAAATATTGTTTTGGTTTTCAATAAAGGCAACCTCACCTTCATTGAGGAGGGACTTCATTCCCTTACTGTTGCATGTCATTTGCATGCGTGTAAATCCATATGCTAATAGGATTTGGTGAATCTATTAGGGATTTTAGAATTGTTAACTAGTGCTTGGTTAAATATTTATGACTATCCCCTATGCAAAAGCTCTATTTCTTCAACCAAATCTTATGCCCAATGAATATTTTCAAGGAAACATTTCTACCAATATTTGAATACTAGGTTGGGAAAACCATGAAATCTTACATAAATTTGTGACTGTTGATAGATCCATTGATAGAGAAATCTACTTTGAAGACCTTAAAAGAAAATCACCCGCACTTGTGGCCGAAGACCTTCTAGACATGTGTTGATCATTATTCACAAATGTGGTCCTCTTCCACTAAGGAAATAATCTATATGACTATTACAGGTAACTCACCTATCTTGCAACCAAATCTTCTTTTGCAGATACTCAAGAAGACATATCATCATATTTGAGACAAACTATTTGGGAGAAGTGCACGAATGACTATAATTTCCATCTTGTCGCAGCAGTATTGGATAACGAAGAAAATCAAGTTGTGTGGGTTGTTATAGTCATTCATGTTCAAAGAGAGAAAAGAGAAAAGGTTAGAACTAATCAAAGCACGTGTAGTGATCCTTTCAAAGTAAATATTTCAAACTGGTTGGAAAGAGGTTTACGCAAGGATAAAAAGCTAAAGGTCGATCTGATCCCATTTTTTATTTTCAAGGAAATTTTGTTTTCAAGTTATCTTCTCCAAGGAGGAATACTCCTCGTAAATCCGTAATCCTTAAATCAAGTCATAAAAGAGAAAATAAGGAGGAATCACTACAAGTCAAGCACTTGTTCTTTATCACGTTTTTACCTCACATACCATCTTTCCCAATATGGCGAGTTAACGTGCCATGGGGAAATTCCATAGTCCCATTAGCATTTCCAGCTCGACATGACCTCCTGCGAGGATCGATGAAGATTCTTCCCAAGTTCAATAGAGATGGGAAGACTTCACCTAATGACCACATTTTTGCCTTCTTTGCTGCATGTGTAGTTTTGTTAGTGGAATATGAAGATTTTTTGTTCACCTCTTCATTGAAACATTGCAAGACATTGTCATGGATTGGTTTCATCATCTCCCGAATGGATGCATTACAAACTAGAATGATATGAAAACTAAGTTTGAAGACAAGTTCAAAATGACAAAAGATGAACATCTCTTTCTTGCCCAACTATCTCAGGAAAAGAAAGAGACAACAAAACCCATGAGGAATTTCATGAATTTCAAAAAAATGGTGAACGAATTTCCTACCGGAATCCACCTGAACCGTAACTAACAAAAATGTTTCTTTATTAACGCACAACAGGAAGAGTGCTATATCGGTGAGAAGGGATAGAATGGTTACTTTGGAACTTGCTCAATCCTTGGCCATAGAAATTGAGGATGACTTAATCATGGTGGTAAAATTCAAGAAAACTTCCCTTAAGGGAAAGATTCAATAAACCCCAATGCTTCGATACGATACTCACTAAGTTGGCTAATGATGTGCTATCTTTGAAAAACAAGTTTCTCAAAGTAGTAAACCTCCTACTTACAAAGACAACCCAAGAAAAGGCTACATTCCTAAAAATCTAGAATTACACGCACTCCAACAATGCTTGTTATTGAAGCAACTCCATAACTAACTCAAAATGTGATGTCGTTGAAGAAAGTGATGATGAAGTTGAGGTCGTCAAGGTTGACGAAGAAGAGCCAGACTCTAGAACATCGAACTGAAGTTGAAGAGCCTAAAGGAGAAAGTAATAATCATTTCTTTGAGTACCGTTCAGAAGAAGAAGATGAATATGAAGAAATTTTAGAAGTTATGAATAGTCAATCCTTCGATTTCTTCATGCGCTCTCGGAAAAAGGACCAAGTACCACTATAGAAGATAAAAATATCTCCAGGAAGTTCCTAAAGAATCCAAGACAAATGAGACTCATAAAGAGTCCAAGATGACTAAGGTTCCCAAGGTCAAATCTATCTTAAAGAAAGGAGGACCTTTGTCGAGTAAATTAGTTGATAAATCAGCTATGAAGAAAGTTTCTTCTTTCACATTAGTATCAACCAAGCCCAAAGAAAAGGTCAAAAGTGATCCATCATCAAGTACGAAAGAACTAGTATATGAGATATCACGTACAATCATTTTTCTCAAATTTGATATCATTGATCATATCAATAAAACAAAAAAAATTGTGTCACAAGTAGCGTACTTGAAGTCCAATAAGGATTAACTTGAGAAATTGGTCCAGTTTATCAAAGATAAATCTAATGTTCATTCCTCTAAGGGAATTGAAAACTACCAAAGACGGGGAAGACTCAAAACATTGTGGCGGCCACAACACCTTCAAATGAAAAGATTGAAACTTTCTTTGTGTCCTTTCTTATCAACAGATGCAAATTAAGTAATTGTATTATAGATTCGGAGCCTTGGATAATGTGATTCCTGCAAAATTAAAACATGCTCTTGGGTTGACTTGTACGAGAACATTTGGATCTTGTTACTCCATGGAGACAAGACAATTTCCTCTAATTGGGAAGATTAAAGATGCTCAAATGGTTTTAGCTCAATTTCCTCAAAAGTGAGTCAAGGTAACCATTCTAGTTGCTGAGATTCCTGCTTCATATGGTATGTTGTTGAGCAGGAAATTTTATAGAGATCTAGGTGGTGAGATTAAAATGGGTGGTCTCATGCTGTGATCCCTATCGGTGGAGAAATGAAGAAACTAATGTCGAAACTCAAGAACAGTTCACCGTAATGAAAATCAATGATCCCGCGCATAGTTCCTATTTCAAAACTCAAGAATCAATAATTATATGATGACTACAGAGGTTCATGCACCTGAGGTCACTTGGAAAGATCCCAATGAGGTCTATACTCTTGAGTTCAATGGAAGTTGTTTATCAATAGGTTCCAAACACATGAGTGGTGTTTATATCCCTAAATGGTAAAATGTTTCCTTTTTCATACAAATTCCAATTTTATAATACTAACAACACTGCAGAATATGAGGCATTAATCATTGGTCTCCAAGTTTCATAGGAGAAAGGGATCAAAAATTTGAAATTATTTGGAGATGTAGAATTGATCGTGAAATAAGTAAAAATTAGTTTCAAGTAAAGAATGATCGTTTGAGACACTACAGAAATAAAGTGTGGGACACGATAGAAATCTTCGATGTTTTTTCCATAGAATTTGTCCCTCATGAAAAGAATGACAAAGCATATTCTCTAGTAGTCTCAGCTTCATTGATGATCCCTCATTCAGATTTTGATCAAGACAAATACACCATTGAAATGGTTTTTAGGCCAAGTGTTCCTGACAATGCAAAAAATTGGAAAGTCTTCAATGATGATCAACAAATTATTGCCTTCTTGGAAAAGAGGGATAATTTTGAACAGTTGTACTTTAAAGGAAGTGATTCTACATTTCATGAATTGACAACCTCACCCATTCAAGAAGGAGTTGAGAACGAGGATCCTAGTGATGGCATCATTCAACTCAAAGGAAATAAAATTCCAAAAGGATTGGTTTCACTTGAAGAACATTTTAATAAACATGAAAAAATTATCAAAGAGAAGGAGCGATCGGGACTTGTGAATTGCTTTTATTATGAGCAAGTTGACATTGGTACCAAAGACAAACCTCACCTAGTCAACATTGTTAATGTTGCTCACACGAGGAGTGCGACAAAATTGTAAGCCTCCTTACCAAATATCCAGATGTCTTGGTTTACTCATATGAAGACTTAAAGTATTTCCAACCCAGGGAAATGGAGCATGGCATGCCTTTGAAACCTGATGCAGCTCCATTTAGGTAGAAGCAAAGACAATATGATCCCAAGATAGCAAAGACAATATTCCATGAGGTTCAAAAGATACTAGACGCATTGTTGTCCCCCTCAAAATTCCCCTCTTTTGAAAGTCAAAAATTTGAAAATTTTGAGTTGGAACCCTTCAGTAGTGTTTTAGTGAAGTAAGAAATTCGAAGAGATGGTGGAAATTCCATTTCTTGGGGTCATTTTAGTGACTTGTAGGTCTTTTGGACATTTTTTTCCCTCGTGTCCCAAGTACTAGTGGGCCTCGTGTTTGCCGATCATCGATTTCCCCGCAAGTCCTTGTCTATCGGCTTTTTCAGACTTTTTCAACCCATCTGTCCCAAGTCCTCTTAGGCCTCCTATTCACCCATTGCCCACATCGCCCACATCGGTCGAATTGTCTCTTCACGTCCTTCATGTTTTTGTGTCCCTCGGACTGCCCATGCTCTCTTGGCCCACATTGCCCGCATCGGCTGAATCGGCTCTTCGCATCCCTCATGTCCCAATGTCCCATGGACCGCCCAGGCCATTTTTTCTACTTTTCCCACATTTCACCTTTTTGAGTTGTACGAGGTATATTTAATATGCATTTATGATCTTATCTCTCCTGAACGGCTATTTAAAGGGGCAACTATCTATGCACTTGTCACATTGCTGCTCATTATCTCTTGCCCACATTTTTGTAAAATCGAGTCATTTGTCCACCTTCCTATATCTCCTTGCAATAATTGTCATGAGTTTGTTCTTTGAAATCCATTCCTTTGTTCACTGATCAAAATGAAGATCAAATTTCAAGGGCACGAGCATCTATCCCCTTTGGAGACTTTCATGCCCGATATTGGAGATAGTGAAGTTTGGCATTTGGATTTCAATGATTTCGGGGCAGATTAGCATGTGACAACCCTACTCCCATGGCTCAAATGATAAATGATAGTGGAATTGCGTACGCCGTTGGTTTTCCTCTCTCTATGCAATGTGTCAACATTGTGCTCGCCTGTGGGGCTAATTTCAATCCGGACACCAAGGAGGTTGTCAATGTGCACGGCGAGTTGATTGCAAAATTGGACACCACCGCCATCACTAATTCCCTGCACATCCCGAAATAGAAGACTCCAGTGTTCTCACTCTCGCTCAAGCTCAGACTCTGTTTGATCAAGACAACGAGAAATATAAGGCTCAGGTAGCAAAATCATGGTTGAAGTTCCCTAAGAAGGGAGCATCCCGACTCTCTAAGGCATTGTTTAGGGTTGAATTCAAGGAAGAACTACGATTTCATCACCTTGCTTGCATAGATTATGGGAATGCCCTCTACTAACAACTTTCATTTTTAGATGCGCCCTTTCATAAATATCATCTACGAGGGTAAGCAAAATCTAAATTGGGCGAGATTATCTGTGGAAACATGACTGAACAATTTTCAAATGTTCAACAAACCAAAAAGTTCTACATGACTTCCTATCTCATGTACACCTTGGCAGCATCTCGTGAGTGGCTCACTTCACTTTCATTAAAGACAAGAAGGATGAGCCCATCTACACATATTGCCCTCAGTTTACCCTCAAGGTCAGTAATCATAATTTTAGAAGGGTAAATGATGCCTTCACCATGTACATTGTGAGGCTCTTGGAGGGTGACACTGCCAGAAGGTTCTCTGATGAGGCTAAGGCTTTGATAACCAAGTATGGGGCTTTCTTCACTCAGTTCGAAAGTTCTCATACATCAGGCTGGCTTGTTTTGAAAGCACACCTCTCAAGCTTCCCATGTTCTGCAATGACAAAATGGCTTTGGTTGAGGTGTGCAGGCAGCTGGATAAACTTCATAGAACCTGCCGAGATAAGAAGATTACTGGTCTTCATTTCCCTATCACCTTGGGGAATTATACATGCAGGACAGCTCTAGATGCCCAAAATATAGAAAGGACTATTGCTCCTCTTACAGTTCATTTCTTCAAGCCTAGGACTTGCTTTGATCTTAAGAGATACATTGATCAAAATCTCAAGATAACTTATCATCACCGTCCTAACACTGAGGATTATTGGGCTGATTGTGTTGATGATTTTGAAGCCAGGAGGAGGAATTTTGGAAAATTTTCTCTACAACATATCATAGACTTCAACCTCTACCAGGTTCCTAAAGGGCTTAAGGATGATGATGAATATTTGAAATCATTTGAGTACAAAAGGTCAATCAAGCACAATCCTCTAGAAACCCTGGATTGGTATGTGAAGGAAAGAGATGACTTGAATGAGGTGATCACCCCTATCTTCGTCAGAACTAAGATTTGGTTTGATAGGAAAATACATGACCTCAGGATGAACAAAGGTAGATCCTCTTCAAGAGAGACTTCCACACCTAGGAAGGAAGTACATATGCCTAGCACTAAGGCACTTGAGCAAACTCCTCCTTCTTTGATGAAAGAACCTGAGTTGTCTACTCCTTCCTCTTCCACTAAAGTGTATCAGAAGAAGGTCAAAGAATTCAAGCAAGAACCGATCAAGGAAGAGACTCTTCTGGAGCAGTCAGAATTACTATTGGGTTGGAGAACATTATTGTTCTAAGTGAGAATGATGATGATGAGATGAAAGACCTAGAAGAAACCCCTAAAATCACTACTGAAGTGGAGAAGGAAGGACCAAGGACTAAACCTCCAAGTTTAATAGACTCCTCTGTAAAGGAAATTCCTGAGGTTACATTCATTTCCCCACTAGAGACAATAGTGGTTCATACTCTAAGTGTCATGAGTTCACTTACACTCGGATCCCTTGATTCTTTTATTTCTTCTTCTTCCTTTGCCTGGGTACAGCCCCTAGTCGACAACAAGAAAAGGAAATCTTCCTCCCGATTAACAGTGCCTAACTTTGATGTTGTAGTAGCTCTGCTTGGTACTACCCCTCCTCCTCCAAAAAGAAAGTGAAGACCACTTCGAGGTTGGTAACTGATGCCCAAGGCCAGCAGTTCCTGGAGGTTGTAAAACCCAAAGTGGATAAAGAGGAGAAAGATATTTTGATCTCTAACTTGGAGCTTTCCAGAATTCCAATGGGAGAATCCACACCTAAGAGTGAAGTTCATAACCTTTGGGAAACCGTGACTAAGGTTATTAAATGGGTGGAGAAAGGAAAGAAAACCATGGAGCAGTTGGAAGAACACAACCAAGTTCTTTCCAACTTTATCAAATCATTGTTGGCAAAGGATAAAGTTTTGGATCCAACCCCATTGGTCGCTCTCCCACCTCCCATAGTTCTCAACCAAGATGAGGTCCAAACCATCAAAGACATCCACAAGTATTCTACTTATGGGAAGGTTGTTGAGGCCATGGTGGATGATATGACTGTAGTAGGTTTAAACTTCATTGAGGAAGCCTTCAAAACTAATGAGAAGGTGATCAAGCTGCAGCAGAAATTCACTTCCTCAATCAAGGCTATGGACAAGGAATTGAAAGTCTAGAGTGGATGTATCGCAGATCTCCGTCTGATGGGTCAAACCGATGATAGGATCCTGTTGGCCAATAATGTGTTTGATGATGTCAAGAATAACTTGTCAAGGACATGGATCTTTAGCATTGAGTGGAAAATAAAGGTTCTAGAAGAAGCACTGGGGGAATTGAGGAATGTATGGAAAAAAGGGAGTCTTTTAAAACTTTTGTTTTATCTACCTTCAAGGATATCCACTGCCATCTTCAGGATGAAACCACGGGTGTATTCTTCTCTCTCCAAGAAATCAAGGCTCAGTTTAAAGCCTTTTTCAAGGATGATTTGTTCAAGGAAGAGTCAATCACTAAAGAGAAAATGAAGGATGTTTGTTCTCTTCATTCAGCTATAGCTGAGGCTAATAAGGAATATCTGGAGCATACTGAGTTTGACAAAGATATGGAGAAATGCCTAGGCACGTGGACTCATGCTACTTCCAACACAATGATTCCAAGGGGCATGGAGATAGTGGAAGCATTGAAGAGATTTAGGCACCGGATCCTCAAAACAGTGGGCCCTTCTCAGCCACAACCGGATGCCTCTACTTCTGGCTCTTGACTTTCTTCTTCTATTTTAGTTCGGATCTCCTTGTAATTTAATTAAGGACTTTATATTGTGTATTTCCTTAATTAATATTTTGGTTAAAAGAAACGGTTACTAAATGTAACCACTTTGTAAACTATATATTGGGCTCTCCACGCCATTCCAAGGGGTTGGAACTCTGACAATTTTGAAAGTGTAAAAGAACTAAAAGCTATCAATACAGAAGATTTCCCTTCCTGTTTCTATCTGCATCTATTTATTCTCTCTTGTTTGTCTAAAGTTTGTGAATCATTAATCTATTGCATTAAGAAGCTATGGATGTTATTTACGGAACTTTATGTCTATGAAATAATATCTGGTGGTTTAATATGAATGATTCATTATATATATCATCCATGCTCGAGAATTTAAGGAACTATAAGATAACTATTATATTTTGTATTATGATCCACCTTTGCATTAAAACACTTTCATGATATCATAGTTCCTCATTAAATTAGAAAGTTATACATTTGTAAATAGTTTTGTTGTTTGCTTTTAATAAGGGCACCTCTCCCATTAAAGAGGAGGGACTTTCTATCCCTATTTGTTGCTTTCAATAAAGTCCTAATTTGATAACCAACATGCATGAATAGTGTTTCCTAATTTGCATTCAACTTGGATAGTTAATATTGTCCCGGTTTGCAAGAAAAATGGAGAAATTAGGGTTTGCATGGATTTTTGTAATCTTAATCAAGCTTACTTGAAGGATAACTATCCACTACCAATCATGGACCATATTATGCAGGCGGTAACTAGATCATAAATGTTATCTATGCTAGAGGGTTTCTCTAGTTACAATTAGATTGAAGTGGCTAGAGAAGACCAACATAAAAGCGTGTTCACCACCCCACAGGGTACATTCGCATATAGAATAATTCCTTTTGGTTTGATCACTATTGGTGCAAAATTTCAAAGGGCTATGGACATGGCATTTGTAGATTACAAAGACAATATCATCATGGTATACTTAGATGACTTGACGGTGTTCTCAAAAAAGTGAGAAGATCACCTAAGAGATTTGGAGAAAATATTGCAAAGATGTAGACTTCATAAGATCTCCCTGAATCCAAAGAATTCGGTGTTCAGAGTTATGGAAGGAAAACTCCTAGGTCATATTGTTTCTAAAGAGGGAACTAAGATCGATCTTGAGTGTGCTCAAGCTAGCAAGAATATTTCCTTTCCTACAAATAAGCCTGGAGTCCACTCATTCTTTGGGAAGGTGAAATTTTTGAGAACGTTCGTCCCAAATTTTACCAAGCTAACCAAATAAATCACTAATATGATAAAAGGAAAAGAATCCTTCAAATGGTCAAAGGAAGGTAGGGGAGAACTTGAACAAATAAAGGATGTTATTGCAAAAGCTCCTACATTGGTGTGTCCCGATTTTAAAAAGGATTTCATAGTCTATTGTTTATGCTTCCCCACACATGATCTCTATCATCTGGCTGACACGGTCAAGAGGGAATTGAATCTCCTATTACATTCATGAGTTTTGAATTCAAGAAACATGAATTGAATTACACTCCCCTTGAGAGGCAAGTGTACGCGGTGGTTAGAGCCTTGAAACATTTTAGGTACTATGTAATGAATTCTCACACCAAAGTCTTAGTTTCGGACACATGATTAAATCAATGTTGACACAACAGGAACACTGGATCTAAAAGAGGTAACTGGGTCTCTAAGATCCAAGAATATGACTTGGACATCAAGCCTACCAAGAAGGGATAATTTTAGTGGTGAATATTTGTAATATGGTAAAAATTTGATTTTAGGAAATTTTGAAAAGGTGCTTTTTTCGGAGCGGGTCGGTGTCCTGTTTGCCTAAAATTTACAGTATATTTTTTTGGGGGTTGACTTCACCTTCATTTGAAAAAATCCCTATAAAAACCTAGGTGATTCATCGGGTAGTATACTATGGTACTACCACAAGTAGCTTACCAAAATACGAATACCGTGAAATTTGAACTCGTATACTCCTTAGCACCAAAGATTGTTGTTAGCCTATTAGGGTTAGTTATTGATGCGCAACAGGGATATAGTTGACGCATGACAAAGAGGTATTGCAGACGCGTGACAAGGAGATATTGCAGACACGTGACAAGGGGGTAAGAAGTTGATGTGTGAGAGGAATAGACTTAACACGTAATAGAGACAGTGACACCTTGTTGACGTGTGACAAAGAGAGTTGACGCGTGACAAGGATGTAAGTAGTTGACACGTGACGAGGATAGAGTTGACATACGACAGAGCCGACGCCTTAGTGACACATGATAGAGACAGTTGACACCTTGTTGATGCGTGACAGGGATAGTTGACATGTTGTTGACACGTGAAAAAGGGTTAGTTGTTGATGCGCAATAGGGATTACCATAGTTGACACACGACAGTAATTTTGAATCTAACTCGTTGAGTCACTACTTGGTTCTTTTTCTAACGCAGGAATCTATTCAGAATAATGGAAGGTGCTAGTCCTAAGAATGCAAAGACCCTAAAAGTAACTAAGAAATCTTAGAAATCATTGTTCAAGTATTTTGGAAACTCTGCTGATATAGATATTGAAAATACCAACAACCATATAGATGCCACTAGAAAGAATCAGAATACTGACTATGTGGAAGGTATTATTGAGGTGGACATACATTCTACACAATATCAAACAAATGACACCTATGATAATATGCCAGATCTTGAAGATATTATTCCTATTGGGGTGCAACCAGAAGTGCATCAAGATATCACACATACAAATACTCAGCAAAATGGAACACATAAATCAAATTCAAATTCCAGTTCATGAAAGAGGAAACTAGGTGATTGTGATATTACTCAAAATTCTACTCAAAAAAGTAAAACATTGAAAATGAACAAGAATATGTGGACCATTGGCAGGTCATACAAGTTTGATTGGGTAGCTAAATTTCCATTTATCGAACTTGTACAATCATCTAACTCTGAAGAAATCCCATCTTAATGTACATTTACAATATGTACGTGGAAATTGGGAAAGCAACAAAAAATGCAAATGAAGCTGGAAACTATAGAAAAACATTGTGAAAAACAATATTTGATTGTAACAGGGCTAGATGGCCAGAAAATCAAAACACATAGGTGGAAAACCGAAAAATAATGCATGCATGTTAGATACGTAATAGATTATGAGGAAAAGTAGAAAAAATGCAGACATCTTGTGGAAAAGGGAGGAACAATCACATCGTAAATTGGTAAGATGAATCAAACAAATCTACATGTAAAACTCATACAATTCTCTACTTTATTTCACATACTAAAGAAAGGAAGACCGATTTCAGATTTCCTCGATTTCAAAGTTTTGTATCAATATAATGGAATGTTGAACGTACCTCAGTCTCATTGGTCTGAAAGTAGTGGATGGGAAATGGAAAAATGCCTTTTGATGATAGAGAAGGAAGATTTGAAAGAGAATGTAAAAAAATCAAAGTTTATCTCTCTTTCAATTGATGAAGTGACAACAGTCGACAACACTGCATGGGTATGTATCCATGTCTATACTTTAGAAAATCATATAAGGACACCTCATCTATTGGGTGTTATGAAAATGATTGAAAACTATAATACCGAAAACCTACATAAAATAATTGTTTCTCATTTGAAAGATATTGCTGGAATGATTGATTATGAAATTGCTACGAAGTTGGTATGTGTCGGAGAAGATGGTGCATCTATCATGCAGGGTCACCGAACAAGGTTGTGTGTTAGATTACAAACAATAGTGGCCCATATATGCTACCAATTCACTGTATGGCTCACAGAATGAATTTAGTGTATAAAATGGTAAGCAACCACGAAAATGTTGCTAAATTAGAAGACCTTATAAGAGAACTTCATGCCTATATGGCAAGCAGACAAAAATGATTTCTTGAGTTCCAGAAATTTGCAATTGGAATTACAGATGGCAAAAAACTTCTGAAAGATGTTGAGACTAGATAGATCTCTTTGTATGAACCTGCATGCAGAGTTTGTGAGGAGTATCCTTCGTTGGTTGGTTTCATGCACAAATATCGTCATGAAGTTGATAGGGCAAGGGACTTGTTGTTCCATTTAACTGATTTGGATACATTGCTTACATTGGTTGGTATTCTTCCAATGTTATAGGAGATCAATACACTGATGAAGCATGCATAGGGGAGATTAATCTATATTGTGGATTTTATACGGATGAGAAAAATGGTATGTCAAAGTCTTGATATCTTGTACTATTCCCAAGATAGTTTTGATACACCTGTTTTTGAGAATTGGAAAGCTTTATTAGATCTTTAAAATCCCAGTAACTATTTGAGATTTAATATCCATGATCACCTCTACATCATTGTTAATGGGAGGGACATACCATTGCACATTTTGCAAAAATGTCAAGATATTATAGGATCGGAACGAGAAGATGTTCCCATGACACGTAATCTCTTTGAGTCATTATAGTTGAAACAAGAATAAAGCTTTAAAAAATTTTCAATCTTTATCATCGAAATTAGAGAACATTTCTCCAAAGATAAAATTCTTAAAGCCATGGGTGTGATGAATCCTAATTTTTGGAATACTGAAGGTGGTCGTCGAGACTTTGTAAGAAAGAATTTCCATAAATCCATGGGTACAATAATGGAACATTTCGCAAAGACTTTGAGTTCAAGGGTAAGGAAATCAAAGTTATCTTGAATGTTGATTTATTAAAATTTCAATCAACAAATTTTGCAACAACAATGAGGAACCAATATAAAAACTTAGACAAACCTTCTGAAAGTGGTGCTATTATAAGGCTGTGGCGAGGAATCTATCAAAGTTCTATCTTACAAGAAGATATCAGTGAATATTTCAGATTATATGAGTTATTCCAAACAATGATTTTGGGGTCTGTGGAGGATGAAAGGGTTTTCAGTGCATTATCATTTATAAAATCAAAACTGAGAAACAGGTTGGATAAAAATATAGAAAGTTGCATGAGGTGTTATGTATCTCGATACTCCATGGAAACCTTTCCTTTTGACAAAGCAATTGTGCATTGGAATTCCCTTTGCGAAAGAAGAGGTGTGAATAATACAACTACAAGTACAATTGTTCCCAACGTTGAGAGTGGAATTGGCGCATCGTCACACTCTACAGAAGAGAACATCAAGTTTGAAGAAGCTATTGATAATGTATTGTTTCAACTTTAAATAGGTATCTTATTCACCTTACTCTTATTGTTTATCACTTTAAAAAAAAATCAGCTTTTGTTATCATTAAAGATGTTACAAGTATATATGTTTACATTTATTTAAATACGATTTTTTTTTTTTTTGAAAATATGGGTTGACATCCATCCAAAGAAGCTGGTACTTCTCGGGGTGACAATGTATATGGGAAACTCACCCATCTATCTACTAATCCATTTCATGTTGAGTTTTCTTAAAACAAAGATCTAGCACATTACAAAGTGATGATTTCACAACCATCTAAAACAATAGAGGTAAGTTATGTAGGAAATAATTATATTAGTGCTCCATTATTAATCATTATTATTTGTTAGGTCTTTGTTATTATATTTGTTTATATGTGAAGTTGTTAATAAACAACTCACGTGAATAGAATTTTGGTGAGAGAATTAAGGAGTGTTGTTATATCGATTCCTATTTTATAGGAATGAATTATTCTTATATATTTGTAAGAGTTCTCATACGGAATATAATGAAGATATCTATTATTTTGCTGTGTAAATCTGCTTGTTCTCCAAGATTTGGTATCAGAGCGAGCTGAGTAATGGAAGAATTAAAATAGGGGCAGTTGTCATGTGATTTTCTCCTCCTGATGAGGAAGATTAATGCCTCTGTGAAAAAGAGTTTTTTTATTGTAAAATGCCTTCACCGGAAATTTAGTTTGCATAGGATATTCGCAGTGATATGGTGATTTTTATATTGAATTTTTTTACAGAGTTCATTTATCATCTCTCTTGATCGCACTTTTTGTAGAGAAGGCAAATGTTTTGGTTGAGAAGGTTTTGACTCTGCCCGAGCTCTTTTATTTGGCGTTGAAATCGTTCCAGGGTGCGTATTTTGTATACTAAGATCTGTGCATAGACATTTTCTCCAACAAGTTTTTAATATTCCAAAATTCGTGGATCTCTCATTCAAATAGATCAATCAATTCTGCCATTTCTGTGAAGGATTCATGATGTTTTTATAAATATTTTCCTTTCATTGGTTGCTGCATGCAAGCTCAGAACTGGTATATGGTTCCTCAGACAGATATCTCCACTTGATGGCCTGATTTTGTGTTTATTTTACACGACTCAAATCTAGTCGCAACTAAGATATCGCATGCCTGCAGATCTCACTATTTTTACATCCACGTGTCTTCCAGATCTTTTATGCTATAAACAATATTTGGATATCATCGACTTCAAAATTTTGTTCTGCAAATCAATTTAAGTATTGCCGCATTTGTTCTGCTCTGAGAGGCGAAGTTCCTTGCGTGTGGAGAGTGTGCAGATTCTTTGTTGAAGACCCGGTCTCATATTTTGCATCGTACCTGTCACTAGAGTTCTGCCAGATTATTCTAAATGACATATGCGCAGATTCCTTGCCGTTCATCACTCAGATCTGCGTCTGCTGCTATTTAGTGTGGGTCTCACGTGTCTTCCACGTCTTGGTCTACATATTTGCATTGAAACCGACTCCTACAAGTCTTCTTCGCTGGAAATTAAAATCAAAACCACCCTTATCAAATATAAATGGTATGGTTTATATTTCTAGTGTCTACTTACGTTGAATCTTCTGCTAATTTGGCACGTGTCCCAAGTCTCATCATTCAAATATCTAGGTTTTAACTTCACCGTTCATTAGCATTTTGTATAAGGCGTGTCAATAATCCCATTTTTGATTATTTGTTTATGTCAATGTCTAGTTGGTCAAAATAATTAAAGGCATTTATGATTTTGCTTTTAATATTCAAAATTCAAATAGGTCGTAGAGTCTAGGGATTTAATAAATATTGTCAATTAGTATTTTCGAGTCTTGTGTCATCAAATATTATTTGTCTTTAATGTCAAAATAATGGTGTCAACAAAATATGTCAGTCGGTCATCATCAAATGTTAAATGTCGTTATCATTTTGTCGTTTGTAAGTCATGTTAAGTCATGTGTCAAAAATATATTTGTGTCAGTTTTTTATCGTCATTTAGGTGATTATTAGGAAAATTGTCAAAAAAATATTGTAAAAATAAAAAAATTGCCTCACATTTCAACTATTGGACGCATTATCGCTTGTACGTGACGTCCAAGTGGGGGGTGCATTTTCGGTGGAAACCGACACCTAGTAGTTTGTAAATGAGCCTCATTTCCATATCCGCTAAGTAAAGTAGTAAATGAGGCATGGAGGCATCGGAGGTTGGAGGTCATTCGGGGACCTCTCGTCATTTGCACAACGCGGGCCGCATATGCAGCTTTGGTGACATGTGTGTGTGCAGTTTGATTTTAGTGCTTCCAGTGTGGTGTGCCTCAGTTTGCAGTGATCCTGTTTTCAATAAGTGGAAATTTCACATTGAGGGGGGGAACATGATCCAATGTTCCATTTCCAGTATGTCAGCTTTTTCTATGTATGTATGAGCAACAAATTTCAGTAGAATTTCCTATGTTATTCCCTGCAGTGAGATAGTGATGAGAGTTGTTGATACTACTGCATCATCATGATATCGTGGTTGTTAGTTATAGAAGAGAAAAACTATCCAGAGGTTATTGATCTTGTCCTCAAAAACCATATTGTGTGGTTGTTGGTTAACCACTTGGAAAACCATCCAGAGGTTGTTGGTATTGTCCTTGAAACCATCCAGATCATGAGCATGCTACGTAGCGGCACGTTGCAGTACAAAGGTAGGTTTTCCCCATGTTCGCACTAAGGGGGGGAATGTTAGGAAATAATTATATTAGTGCTCCATTATTAATCATTATTATTTGTTAGGTCTGTTATTATATTTGTTTATATGTGAAGTTGTTAATAAACAACTCACGTGAATAGAAGTTTGGTGAGAGAATTAAGGAGTGTTGTTATATCAGATTCCTATTTTATAGGAATGACTTATTCCTATATATTTGTAAGAGTTCTCGTATGGAATATAATGAAGATATCTATTATTTTGCTGTGTAAATCTGCTTTTCTCCAAGAAGTTAAACCTATCATATCATCTTTCTTGATTTCTTACAATTATGTTTAATTTATTTTTATATTTGTAAAATGCTTTGATATATTTTTTAAACTTTGTGGGATAAAATGACACAATCAAATTTTGAGAGGAATATTTTTCCATATTATACAATTCATAATCCACGATCCATTATAAAATCCCATGTCATCCACATCATCGCTAGAAGCTAAATCTATGTCCACATAAAATTCATCATCATCCATATATATCATATCATCATCATATCATTATCATAATCCTTCGACACTATAATTATTATTAAAACAATATTTATATATTTTAAATTTAAAGAAATGTCTCTGTCCTAACACATTCCATTTTTTTAAAACAATTCATGATCATATCATTACAAGTATATCCATTCTAATGTCATCTATATCCATTTTAACACATTCCATTTATTTATCATCTATATCCATTCTAATGTCATCATGATCATATCATTACAAGTATAGAGAAGAAGAATTATCTTAAAACAAGTTTAAATGTCTAGAGAAGAAGAATTATTGTGCTTGAAGCTAAATCTACGTCCACATAAAATTCATCATCATCCATATATATATCTGATATCATATCATCATCATATCATTATCATAATCCTGACATTACAATTATTATTAAAACAATTATATATCTATTTTAAATTTAAAGAAATGTCTTTGTCCTAACACATTCCATTTTTTTAAAACAATTATCCATTATCATCATTCATCATCATCTATATCCATTCTAATGTCATCATGATCATATCATTACAAGTATAGAGAAGAAGAATTATCTTAAAACAAGTTTAAATGTCTAGAGAAGAAGAATTATCGTGTTTGAAGCTAAATCTACTTCCACATACAATTCATGATAATCCAAGTAAGCAAGAAATATACATCATCATCTCTATCTAATGAAATCATCATTACAAGTAAACCAAAAACATAAACTCCATATACAATCTAGAAATTCTATACATAATATAGAGGAAGTTATAAAATTAAAGATTATATAGTATTTCAAATTTTCAAAGGCTATCAAATCTAGATAATTAAATTCAAATTCATGACCACAACATTCAATGTTTCAAATTTTCAAGTATAGACTCAATATTTCAAGTTTCCACACAATAATAAAAAAATTTCAACCCTCTTTTATGTATCCATTTCAACTCTTGTGCTCCTTTCCCCAATGGTTTCTTCACCGTGGTTGTACCCTTTCCCCAATGGCGAAATAACCCCAAAACTTATGAGATCTTCCGCAAAGCATTGTCAGATTTTTAAAATTCTTTCTTCTTGCTTTGTCGCATCTCCATGGGACAGACAAATTTGGATCAGTTGTTGCCTTAGCTTTGAATAATATTTTAGGGTCGAAGCCGTGCTCTTTAATTATCTGCTTCAGTGTATTGTTTTGTTTGTTAACCAAAACAATATTTTCCTTCAAATTCTTTTTGAGAAAAATTGTTTTTCATTGTTTCCAAGTGAACTTGGAAAACCTTTGCTTGACTCTTCAAATTTTCATATTTCAACTGCACAAAAAAATTAATGTCAATTCAACATATTACTAAAATAAGAAAACTTTAAATTAACAAAAATTATTGTTTGAAAGTGATAATACTTACGACCAGTTCTATCTCTCTCGGCATTTGTAATTGCTACCAGATCCTTGTCCTTAGACCATTTGTTAAAATATGCCTAGGCCTCAACACTAATATTTTCCAATTTTTTAATGTCTTATCCAAAATGTCGTCTTTATAGTTGTTGTTATACATGACAGTCCCACTTCTTACTTGGGTAAGTAAGGAATCCATCTTCGCAAGTTGATTTTGGACTGCAGCATATAAACTATCCCTTTGCCAATAATTTTCATAACGACTAATAATCTCATTGATAAGTACTTTAGCCCTTCTCTCCCATTCTATGAGCTGACTAATATGAGGTAGAATAAACTCATTGACATGGGATTGAAAATCATAACCAATTAAGTTCTCCAAAGGAAAAGGTAGCAACTATTCACCATCTGTATCTGATGAAGATGATCTTGCTGGAGAGGTATGGGGGATTTCGGGTAGATCAACTGCTACTTGTTTCTACCTTTGGGTGGCCTGATCCTGTTTGTGATAAAATTAATCAAGATTCAGACAAATAAATCTAAATCAAAATGTAATTCAATATGGTAAAGTATGTTGAAATTGAAGTATACCTGTTGGCCTTGAATCATCTCATGGGTATTGAAAAAACCAGTTGGGTCATTGCTATCAATGCCCAAGTAATCTTCATCTAAATTTATATTATTCAAAACTAATATGCCCATTGCCTTTGGACAAGCCACCAAGTGAGAGGGTTAGAATTCGAAAGGAGGAGGCAATGTTTAGTGTCCCATTAGGGGCTGGAGCAATTGGCATGCGTTTACCAATGTTCTTTTTTCCTGTTCCTCTGGTTGGCATTTTAAATATTATTGGTTGAGGGGGTTGGTGCCACTTGTTTGAATAGAAGGAGGACCGTAATGTGCTAAAAAGTTCAAGAAAAAACATATGAAAATCTAAAAAATGCAAAAACTACGAAATTAAACAAAGTAGCATTCAAAACTTATACCTTATTGTTGAGGGGTAGTTTGTGCGGTGCTAAGGGTAGTCATGTTGGAGTAGTAATTGGTGGTTGTTGAGAATATACAAATGCATGCGATTATACTAAGGGTAGTCATGTTAGAGTAGTAATTGGTGGTTGTTGAGAAGATACAAATGCATGTGATTGCACTAAGTGATTTGGGGAAGATGGTTGAGTTTCGAAACACGTGTATGGTCCAAAGTCCTTGCAATCTCATCAACATTGAATTATATGTCAATTCAATTGGGTAAAATTTAAATTAGAAAATGAAAATACAAATTTGTAATTTGTAAATAATACATGAAAAGGTATTACTTCTCTGGCGTTTAACGAATTCAAACTGTTGGGGGTTCAGAGAGGAGTGAGCTTCCATTTCAAATTGGGAATCTCCGAAGCCTCAGCGTGTTGTTGGCCTCTTCCTCTTGATAACGCCTTTTTGGGGAAGGGCTTCCACAAATCTTCTCTACAAATAGTAAATTGTTAATACATGTGCACAGTGTAATGTCGAAATACAAACTTAATAGTTTATACCTATTGTTCTTCAAATGGAATTGACAACTTCATCAACGCCTCATCAGTGCAAGTGGGAATTGGTTTGTCTTTTAAATTTAAAAGAGCCTCATAATAAAGGCCAAGGATATAGTTTGTGGAGTAAATGATAGGTTTTTCTGAAAGCTTTGCATTTGTTATGTCAGTTCTTATTTTTTTGATAAAAAGGTGCACCAATCAAATTTTTGTTTTGCGATAGTTGCAACAATGTATGCAATGGCCCAGTTTGGTATATCTGTTTGCCGACCCTACAAAACTATTCTGGATTGAAAAAAGGAAATCATTGCAGCAAGAAAGTGGTGTGTAATTGCTTGCGTATCCACACCATGCCTAGATTTATTGACATGAGCTGTAAATGCCAAAAAATAGTGGGAATTAATATAACATTAAATTGTATCACAATAAAAAACTGAATAAAAATGACGAATGAAAACAAATTATACTTACAATCAACATGGAAACCCTAAACGTCGATTCGAGATATTTCTTATCATCTTCGACGAGTGTTGCCTTCATTATAACAAAGGGTAAATTTCTGAATGGAAGGCCCGTAAACCGATGGATGTCAGTTACGTCGATACCGAATTGAAACAATCGGTCATCATTCATAGTAACATAAAACAAGTTGTCCTCTGTATTGTAAGATGAGAGAAGGTAGTTCAAAATATCTCTCATGTTTGAAATTGGGCATCTTAATGAGCCCACTAAACTCACATGCATCAATCAAATCTTTGTATTCGGAAGTCATCTATAAAATAGTCTGGATGTGGGGGCACAAAGTATTCATGTAGATGATATTGCCCTTGGATAGGACTGGATTTTCTCTTGATTTTTTTCTTGAGCTTGCAGTTGGGATGCACTTGTAGTTATCATTGTAGTTGTGCTTGAGTCTTTGAGAATGATGGATTCCTGTATACAAAAAAATCGAGAGTCGGAAAGTGTAAACATGAAAATGACCGACGGGAGGGTATTTATAGGACAAATCTAAGGTCATGGACATTTATTGACACGCATCAATAAGGACCTTTGATGCGTGTCAATGGTCCTTGTTGACATGCGTCAATGGTCCTTGTTGACACGCATCAATGACCCATTGTTGATGTGCGTCAATGGCCCTTATTGACACACATCAACGAGGGCCATTAATGTGAGTCAACAAGGACCATTAACGCCGTGTTGATGCGAGTCAACATTAAGGGTGGTTGATGTACATCAATGGCCCTTGTTGATGCGTGTCAACATGGCATCAATGGTCCTTGTTACGTAAGCGTCAACAATGCGTCGAGTGTCGAGAAAATATATAGTCTCTCTGGCTCAAAAAACCTGGTGAAAATTTGGTTCTGGAAAACTATCAAATTCACCTTTCCCTGAAACCGGTTCCAGGGATATTCGCTAGGTATTTTCCACCTCCAATTTTCTAGAGGTGTCTTCAAATGAACCTTGCTACAAGTTAGTTTGAGGAATAGGACTCTACCAAATCATCGCAGAGAACAAGCCACAAGATGATTATGAGGAAGAACCGAATGAATAAATTTTACCAGTGGTAGCTTTCGTCAATACCACAAACAAATTGTATTTTGATATAGCCTAATTTCTCACATATGGAGAATGTCCTGAGAATCTGACAGCTAAGGAAAAGAGAGATATCAAATTAAGAGTTGTCACGTATGTTATTTGGGACAACACCTTGTTCAAGGAAGAAATTGATGGCATGTTCCTTAGATGTGTTGATAAGGAGCAACAACCCAGGTTACTTAAATATTTTCACAATCATGCTTGTAGTGGTCATTTCATTAGACCAATGACTATTCATAAGATTTTACGAGTGCGTTATTATTGGCCCACTATGTTTTCCAATGCTCAAAAATAGGTAGTCAAATGCGAAGCTTCTCAACAATTTGTTGGAAGACCTAAATTAGTGGCTTTTCCTTTAAAGCCAATTGTCATTGAAGAACCCTTTCAACAATGGGGGTTGGATTTCATCGGGGTCTTGAACCCAAATTCCAATGTTGGTCATACTCACGTGCTCATGACAACTGACTACTTTATGAAGTGGGTAGAATCTATTCCAATGAAACAAACATCTACTACAAGTAATTTGTGACTTCATCAAAGAGAATATATTGGTTCATTGCGGAATTCCACAAAAGATCGTGACGGATAATGCCACCAGGTTTCTCTTCTACAAAGATGATAATTTTTGTTATAGGTATGGGATATCTTTACCCCATGCATCATACTACTACCCTCGGGAAATGCTCAAGTAGAATCTAGTAAAAAAACATCATTACTATTGTGTGCAAGTTAGTCGAATAAAATCAAAGAACTTGACACAAAAAAGTTAATATGACGCATTGTGGGCTCACCACATAACTCCCAAAAGAGCAATTGGAATATCTCCATTCCAACTCTTATATGGAACCGATGCTCAAATTCCCATTAAATTGGAGCTATAGGCATTATGATTGACTCAAGCAGTTGATGATAAATGCTTCGCCAATGCGTTGGATAAAAGGATCATGTTCCTTACTAAACTTGAAGAACAGAGAATTCAAGTAGTGAACATGATCGAGGAACACCAATCAAAGCTAAAGAAATTAAAAGTGATCAACATATTTTGGAAGAATTTTTCTCACTTCCCCATTACCGTGGATAATTAAAATTCTATCTCCAATTGTCGGGAATGCCAAGTTGGCTTTCCGTTCCCGATTTTCCCTTTCCGGAGTTTTTTTCATTTTTCCCGCTTGTGGGAAATTCCCTTTTATTTGCCAACAATCAGATATGGTATGGAAATATATCTCCCGTTTTCCCATGTGGGAAATTGGATGGGAATTGCCAGTCATCTTTGCCATTATCACAAGTAAATGGTTAACTTCTTCCCATATTCCCCTGATAATTAATGCCCACTACTCGAAGAAAGAGGAAATTGGTTATTTCAACTGGATGAAAGAAGAAATGGTTATGAGGAAGCTTCTTAAATCCTCGTAATTTCCTTCCGTGAAATTCTGTGGAAGAAGTCATGTGATTGAAGCTCTTTATTTCTAACTTCTTATTGTTATTTCCAACTTCTTATTATTTCCACCAAAGGATTCACACATTCATTCACAACTCAAAAGATCCCACACCAAGGTAAAAATAAGTAATTTCACACATTTTCCAAGAGAAGTTTCCACACCAAAGAATATTTTAGATTCACACATTGTTTGAATAAACCAAACAGGCCATTCAATAATCCATGCAGGTAAAAGAATTAGAAGTCCACGTATTTCTTTTTGCAAGAATCCCATGCATTTACCTTGGCCATAGTGCATGCAGTTGAAGGAAAGGAAATAGAGGGAAGCCCATGCACCAATCAAGAAGAAAAGACCAGTTCACACTACCAAATAAAGATTCTACACAGCCATTGAAATAACCCATGTGTGAGAGGTAGAGAATAGTCCAAATCAAAGTTGCCCACACATTGGAAAGGAAAAACTGGTCTACCAAAAATACCATACATTGCATGAAAGATTCATCACGCACTCACCTTAGCAAAGGTCATTATTCATGCGGGAGGAAAGATGAAACGCCCAAACTATCCGGTGAAATGAGATAGGGGACACACATAGGTCAAGGAAGGCATCTCCCACACAGTCAGAGAGAAAGTCATGTATTGGCCAAAGCGGTTCCACACGTAGGCAAAAAGAAATAGCTAGCAGTTTGCCAAAAAAGACAACTAAAAAAAATCCACGTTGCAAAGGGAGAAAGAATTAAAGCTCGTGCACTAACTGTCAACATAGCCCACTCAAGTCAAGGAATTTTGTATCTTTGTCTTGAGATTATTTTTCTTTCTTTGGAAAGAGATTCATCTCTTGCAGATTGATTAGTGGTCCTATGATTGATTTAATTAACAGTGAGAATTATGATTTCTTTATGAAGCATTTGGATACATTTTCATGCTTTCCACTTCCAATACATTTCCATGTTTTCCTCTCCCAAAATGTAATAATAACCATCTTATTTGTATTAGCAATCTTTAACAGAAAGCATGGTTGTTGAAGCTTTACGCACTGGAGTTACACACAAGTGACATGGATGTCATTATGCATCGTGAAAGTTACCGTCATCTGATTTCACGACTATTTTTTCAAGATAGTCTTCACGTGGATCAAAATAATCTGGATTTTCAAAACTTTGGTATTCAACAACATATAAATGGTACAAATGAAAGCATTAGTAAAATGAAGGTGCTTGAGCTTCTTGATGTCATTCAATTTCGGCCTCCTGAAATTAGTTTTAACTTTCCACAAGCAGTCCTGAATTTTAAGGAGGATTTTTTTGCAAGCTCCATGGTGGATATTTGTTCAAAATATGGAAATATACACATGGTATGCGAGTTGTTTGACAAAATGCCTCAAATAAATTTGATCTCATGTGAAACTGCAAGACATGCATCGAAATGTTTTTTGCAAGCATTCTCACAAATTATTTGAAAGAGACCACCGTCCATGCAAGGAAGAATAAATTACAACTAGAAAATTTAATAAAGGCTATCCCAGTGCAATAAAATAATGGATGCAGAATGAAGGCTACTGTTGTTTGTAGATGTCAAAGTAGTCAACTTTGGAGCTTGATATCTCTAACCAAGGTGATTTTCATGAAAAACAAATCATTTCCTTTTTAATCATGTTAAGGTGGTTTTATACTTATCTTCATAGCCCCATAACCTCAATTGATATTTTTCATGGACCCAAAACAAACAGTTTGTTGGATTTCGTTGCGTGCCTAGTTTTCAGCTTGTCAGAAGGCCTACTTTGAGCATCTGTATTACGGGCCTAAGTGATTGTTAATAATAATGGCTTGGTTCTTTGGATTTTATCCATCTTCATGTACTCCTTGTCAAGTTTCAAATGCACAACACCTCATTTGGTATTTTTCGCAGACCCAAATAAAAGACAATTTATTTGATTTTGTTGCGCGTGTAGTTTTCAACCTATCAAGGGGACTCACTTTCGAGTAAATATTTTGAACTTGGGTGAGTGTCAAGAGAAAAGGAATAGTTATTTTAATTCTCCCAAACTTCATGTGCCCCCTTACTAAGTTTTAGATTCCTAGATTAACTTTTCATATTTTTCCAGACTAAAATAAAACAGAATTTTCACAATTTCACACTGCATTTTTCTGGCAGCTTTACGAAGTCTTTTTTGACCTTTAATATTTGATTGAAGAATTTTATTTGGGAAAAAACACTCTAACACACAAACTTATGGTACCTTAATAGACTCCCTCATCTAGTGAGAGCTTCTTAGAACAAGATTTGGTATTTTCACAGGCAGTTTTAGAGGCGATTTGTTTAGTTTTGAAGTCTAGAAGTAATAGCTAGAAATCAAGCTTCTGTCACGTCTTCACAATCATGTCATCTTCAAAAAGTGTAGTTGTGTGGATCATCAAGCAAGGCCACATCATTTAAGCATGTCCCTATCATCTTTCAGTTAGTAGCGGGCGTGATACTTCATCGACCAATCTTAAAGTTGGAGCATTCTCGAATTGGATGATCGTGAGCGAATCATAATGGAAACACTTCGGGATGGTGACAAAGACAAAAGACATAACTCTAGGAAGTGAATTGAAATCTTGACTCTTGGAATATATTCTCAATGGTGAAAGATCAAGAGCTGGATTCTGACAAGCCAAGGTGGCGTAATGACTATGGTCTCGCGACAAATGAAGAATTCACCATGGAAAGGTATTCGGAGCATGTGGAGAATTGTGTGTAATTGTGAATGTGAATGCAAATAAAGACAAAATTTATCACACTAGGATGGTTCTCAAATGGAGATGTGGATGAATTGCTCAAGTTTTAAGCTCAACTCTCTTTCATCATACGGAGGATTGCGGAGGATAGTAAATGAGTTCATTCATGTACAATCGGGATAGGAGAACTCTTGGCCCAATGGATAAGGCATTGATCCCAGGTGTCTTGATCTAGGTGGCATGTTGTTGACTATGATTTCTATGTGTGTTTCCAAGTCATTTAAGTGGGGTCCACATGTACCCATTGATTTTATTTGTGTACTTTTCCTAAAATTAGTTCAAAAATTGTTATAAAGTGATGTTATTGTTAAACTCACTTTTGGAAAAAAATTGATATCTTAAGTGGTTTCTATTTTCAAGTTACTTTTTAAATTTTTGTTGAAAATTCAAAGTCACTTAAGGTGCCTCATTTAATGTTCATGTAAACCCTAAATACTTTGTAAAAGTAAGTTAGGGGCTCATTTGTAAGGGTGACATTGAGAGATGAGAAGAAAATACTTTTGTGTGCAATCTTTGTTTCAAGAAAGAAACTTTTTGTTCTTTTGTGAAGACATTTTGAAGTTAATGAAATATGAACTTTGTGTCCCATGTATTATCTCTTGTAGCATTTGATGTTGTTATGTTCATTAGATGTTAGTGTTTAAATATTGCATGCAAATGTTGTCTTGGATCTTATTGTCAACATTATTAATCTGTTTTTCTTGTTCACAGTGATCAAGCTCTGATATTTACTTTCTCATGTGTGTTCCCTTTTACTTGTTCTTGTTTAGTTGATTCAAACTCCGCTTTATTTGAGTTAGTTATTCATTATTTTTCTCTATGTAATATTAGGCTCTGCTTTTACCTAGCTATTACATGTTCCTTCCATTCATTCCTTTCCATTTATTTCCTTCATTCCATTCCATCTCCCTCATTCACATTTCTTTCCGTTTGATGTTCCAAAACACCCCCACATACAATTTTGAATGTACAAATGTAAATACTATTTTGGTTTTCAATAAAGGTAGCCTCACCTTCATTGAGGAGGGACTTCATTCCCTTACTGTTGCATGTCATTTGCATGTGTGCAAATCCATATGCTAATACTATGTAGTGACCATGTGACAAAATAAGGTTTGGGTGCCTACAATGAAGCAACCATACACTTCTATCGAGCGTCAAGCTTCAAATCCTATGGATACAAACAATATAACACCTACAACCATAGATAAATCCTCATCTGATCCCTTTGATTTAGTCAAGTATCTAGCGATGACACCCAAAAATATATCCCTCGTGGAGTTATTAAAAGTGTCATTTGCCTTCTAATAGAATCTTACTCATGCTCTCTATAAGGCATGTGTTTGTTAGAATATCAACACATAAAAATTTTCAAGCACTCATTTCCCATCTTTTTCCAAGTAGCCCTATATTATCATTCATTCCTCAAGACCTCCTAAATCCCAATCTTTAAAATAATAACTCGTTGTACATTGAATCCTACATTATTGATCATAAGATCAAACGAGTTCTTATTGACAATAGAGTCTCTTTGAATATCTACTTTATGAATATGTTAAAATGTCTCAGGCATACTAAAAAGAGCTTGGAAGCCAATATCATAACCATCTTGTGGTTATGACAACAATGAGCGGAAATCCTTTGGAACCATCACCTTAGCCATACAAGTTGGCCCGCACATGTTGGATACTCTATGTCATGTTGTCGATGTTGAAACCTTATATAATATCCTTTTGGGTTGGTCATGGATCCATGCAATGCAATATGTACCTTCCACCAATGTATCAAGTTCCCCCATAATGAAAAATGTTTTACCTTTCTCATTGATGTTAAGCCTTTTAAATACTATAAGCTCTTCGAATCAAGGTTTTACCATAAAAATTATTATCCATCTGCAAATATATCAATACACCTCATGCCATGTTAGTTTCAGTAACTACATTGATCCTAACATTATTTTCCAATTGCTACCTTCTACATAAAATTCAAATCCATCTACATCCAAGTAGCCACCTGAAATAAAACTAACTCATAAAGGTATTTATGAATACAATCTGAAAATGCATTCCATATTGGTAAGCTACCTTTTTCTCTACGTAGTTACGGAAGACCCAACGCTCCCCATCTAAACCAATATCTTGTTTACAATATTATAAAACTATTTGGAAATCATATGTATTCTTATAGGATTAACACATTCAGGGTTCTTTTTACTCTTGGCTATACAAGGATCGGATGGCCACTTGCTATGAGTCTACAAACTATAGTAAGGATCACAAAATGATGAATAATATGTGATGGAAGGGAAGAGGACTTAGTGTACAAGAACAATACCTTCTCGAACCTATTCTATATGAATAAAATCTATACCGCCATGGTCTCGGTTATGAAACCTTGTAAAATAGACCAGTAATATTTGACATAATGACTAGTCAAGAGGACTCGACTGAAGAGATACGGGTTCCACACATAGCCTTTTTAAATACCTCACTAAAACCAACCTCTTCCTCAAACACCTATCCATATATACTCTCAAATTTTATATCATCTACCCATCTCTTATCCATCAAGACCAACAAAATCACATCACCATGGACCTCTTTCAGAACAATGAGGCCATCGAGGAGTTTTTCGAGACTTAGGACTCTATTCCCCTATCAGATCACAAGAAGGCTTTTGATATAGACCTTAATGTTTTAGCTTACATCAATTAGGAATTCGAGTGCTCTAGTCCATCAAAAAACAAAAAAGTAAAACTACGAAAATGAAAAAATAATCTCTTATAGTGAAAACCTCACCGAGGCGTTATTTGAGAAGCAAAAAATTAGAAAGAGAAAAAAAAGAAAAAGGAAAAGTACACATCTCCTAGTGAAAACCTTTATGAGGTCCTAGAAAGAGGAGACTCAATTATGGATCAACCAGATGATCTATATAAACCTACCACATCTTTTCAAGAATGATGCATCAAAAATGTTAGTAGAGGAGACCATCATAATCAACATCAAATAAGTGATAACCCCAAACTATTACAACTTGGTGTAAGCTTGTCTGAATCATAAATAGAGGTATTCACAACACTCCTTACTAAGTTTCAAGATGTCTTCACATGGTCATATAAGGTTATGTTAGGCTTAGATCCTTCTCTTGTAGCACGAAATCTTGTTGTTCACCTAGACATGAAACCCGTAAAATTGAGGAAAATACACTAAGGGATCTAGAATGTAGAATGACTTTCAAAAGTAGGATATCAATCAAGGCTTGTGGATATCTAATATGTTTGTAAAGAAAATTTGGGATCCCCTGCCTAACATTGATATCAACAATTGTTAACTACCTAACACTAAACGTGATAGTTTTTGTATCTACAAAAGGACACAAAATGTTATCTTTAATGGATAGAATTTCAAGTTACAACCAGATTCATATTGTTGAGGAGGACCAACAAAAGACAACATTCACAACACCGTGGGGTACATTTTTCTATAAGGTCGTGTAAGTTGTGCTTGAGAATGTAGGGGCAACCTATCAATGTGCAATGATTGTCATTTTCCATTATCTACTTCATGACATCATTAAGGAATATGTTGATGAAATTATTTCCAAATCCAAAACTAGAGTCGATCATCCAGTTTTCTTATGACATATATTTGAATGATTTTGGGAGTATAAGGTTCACCTTAACCCTAATAAATATGTATTTAATGTCATTCAAGAAATATCTTGTGATTCATAATCTCATGGAGGGATTGAAGTTGACCCCAAAAATTTAAAATAATCATGGATATGCCTCCTCCACATAATCTTTGTCAGATATGAGGACTCAAAGGAAAAATCCATTCTATTTGATGTTTTATCGCTTAGCTTGTGGATGAATGTTATCACTTTAATCAATTACTCAAGAAAGATGTCAAGTTCAAATGGACACAACAATGTCAAGATTCTTTCACTAAGTTTAAATAATACCTATCAAATCCTTCGATACTAATGTTGCCTATTCAAGAAATCATATGCTAATGTATACATCATCTATAGAACATGCCATCAGGGCATTGCTTTTCTAACACAAAGACAAAGGGAACGAACAAGTAGTCTAATATTTAAGTAGAACTCTTATACCCAAGAAATCTAATAGTCTCAAGTTGAAAAAAAAATGTTTGGTAGTAGTTTTCACTTTCATAAGTTGCATGACATTACCTACTCAATCATACAACAAAGCTTATTGCCATTGTAGATCCTTAAAATATCTACTTTCAATACTTGTCCTAATAGGTTGAATGTTTAGATGGGTTGTACTCTAAGTGAGTTTGACATAGAATTTTCAATTGAAAATCCATAAAAGGGAAAGCTCTAGCAGATCAACTAGTCACAATGCACCATCATCAAGCTCTCTGAACCACTTCATTTCAAGTTTCAAGAGGAAGAGATCTTATACATTGATGCAGTCCCTTCCTAGACTTTGTTTTTGATGGATCTTACAACATTCATGGATCTGGAGCTAGCATTTTGCTACACACACTAGATGGTGATGTTATACCCAAGTCTTACTACATCAGTTTCCCATGCACTAACAACATTGTGGATTATAAGCCCTTATAGTAGGTTTAGGATTTGTAATATCTTGGCGGCTTAAAGAGCTAACATTTTTGAGATTCTATTTTGATAATCAAGTAAGTAAATGGATAATATCAAGTAAAGGATGATAAAATTGTTCCTTATAAATGCATGGTCAATAGTCTCAAAGGGTACTTTCATCTTATTACATTTGAATAAGTTCTTGTGCACGTAAAAAAAAGGAATTCCATGGAGACTATCATGTCCCTTCTTGAATTTGATATAAATAAAACACATGACAATTTTCTTATCGAACATATTTTGGTGCCCGCATATGATTTGTCGAGTCCACCATGGTGTGTGAAATTTTGGTCATGAGAACCCTGGTATCAATACATTTATACCTTCATCTAAGACAAAACCTATCCCCCACACATGAATTCCCATAATAAATTAGCCTTATCATAATGTGCTTCATGCAATATAGTATCCTCATTGACATCTTATATAGAATAGGCTATGATGGAATCTCTTAAATGTCTCAATCAAGATGAAGCTAATCAAACTCTAGTCAAAGTTCATGCAAGAATTTGTGGCACACGCATGAGAAAAATGGTCTTAGATAAAAATATCTTACACGTGGGTTACTATTGGCCCACTATGGAATCAGACAGCATGTACCTTTGTCAAGAAATTCCAAGCATGTCAAGTGGCATGGTAATCTTATTCATGCACCCTCACAAGCCCTCCAACCTATCACTTCACCCTGGCCTTTTTCTAGATGGGGGCTCGACTTAGTAGGAAAAATAAATCCTACATCCTCTGATGGTCACACCATCATCACCACCACTAAATATTTCACCAAGTGGATAGAGGCCATGCCTCTCACCTATGTCACAAGGTCAAATATTGCCAAATTCATCTTTAACCACATCATTTTCCACTTTGGGATCCCTATCTCTCTTGTTATAGACAATGGTACATCTTTAAAAAATAAGAATGTCAAGGAGTTAGCTAAAAAAATCCATATCCACCTATAATGGGAAACTCTATATTACCTACAGTGTAATGGCCAATCCAAAGCTTCCAATAAAATGATAAAATCAATATTGGAAAATATTATTGATAAACATGGTTCAAAATTGGAACAAATAAATGTATCCCACCCTTTGGGCTTATAGAACCTCATTTCACACTCCAAGTAGAGCCACTCTCTTCTCCCTTGTATATGGTTTTGAATTCATATTACCCATAGAAGTTGAGCTCCCTTACCTCCACATATTCATTACAACACCTAGTACATGAAGAAGATTACAGCCAAGTGTGTCTTTCAGGAACTAGAGCCCTAGATGAGAAGCACGTATGTGCCTTGGATCACCTAAAATTATATCATAATCACATCCTTTGCATCTATAATAAATGAATTAAACCAAGATGAGTTTCAATATTGGTGACCTTTTTCTTAAAGAGAATTAAAGGGACACTACAAAAGAACATGAAAAACAAGGAAGTTTATAACCTAATTAGTTGGTACCCTACATTGTAACTGCTAAGTTTGGATCCAAATCATATAAACTATCCAATGAAGATGGAAAAGATCTCAAAGATCTCATGAATGCAATTCATCTACAGAAATTCTATGCCTTAATCCTCTAAGAGTATCCCTCGTGTTGGGGGCATATATGAAATAACCACATGTCTTATCCCTTCATTCTGTACTACTTTTTCCTTTGTCCAAAAAATATCTTGTCTCACATGTTCTTTCTAGTTATGATGTAAATTTCATGCTCGTTATTCATAATCACCCACTTCCATTTTATTTCATCCTTTAGTATTCACTGGGATTATTCATTTTTGCCATGCTTAATATGGTTTAAGGAAACCTTTTCTTTTCATTGGCAAGTATAATAAAAAAATCATATAAAAAAAATCAATATAAAATATAAACATAAAAAAAAAATCAAAAAACATTCAAAAGATAACATACAAATGTTCCAAAAAATCAAAAGTGACTATCAACATAATTAAACAATATCGTTGTTTGACTATAATCCTAATGATCATTCCAATCATCCTATGATTATTACTTCTCTTACCCTTGGCATGTATCATTGCTTGTGGGTAAGACCATCAATCAACCCTTCCATGTATCCTCACTTGGGGTAAATTTAGTTTTCAAGTTTTCCTCACATGTATCCTTTCCTGGAAAACTAACCCAATCCAATTTCAGATCAAACTTCAATGGGATCCAATAAGAGTGTCATGAGGAGTTACTTAACTTTTCCCTTTGGTCCGATCTAATCTCCTTACATGTATCTTACTTGGGGGCATTCACATATACTTATTCTTCATTATGGAACACATTAGGGGATATTTAGATATCATTATTAATAGTTGTGTTGCATTGTTGTTGTTATATGTTAACTTAGTGTAAGTAATTTTTAGCATCTTGGTTTGTATATAATCTTGGTGTGTCTGTATTACTATATGCATATGGTTTTTTTGCAATCTTGTCATTATTTTGCAGATCTTTTTTGTGTGTTTTTAATCATGGTGTTAATTATAAATGTAATAATAAATTAGAATCAACACAATCATCATACATCATGAATGAAAGGAAAATCTATGAACATACAAGCTAAGCCACGAGCATGTAATCATCATACATCCATAATAAATCAAATCACAATCATCATCTACTCTAATATATACCATCATGTAATCATATCTAAACTCGCATCAGATAAAATCAAACATCTCATATCATATATATGTCATGTCAAATGTCCATATATCATGTATACATCATAAAATGTCAACCACAAAACATCATATACATCAATAAATTTCCATGTCCATTGTATAAAAAAATCATATACATATCAACATGCCATCAAGGGCATCGATCTAAAAATGTGCCTTCATCATGAGGCATATACAAAAATATACACTATATCATCAAATAATGAGTCATGGATGAATCTCTCTTACTCTAGGACTACCTAGTCTATCATTACCACCTCTCGGTGGTGGCATCTTCACTGATCTCACTAACCTAGATGAACCTCTATGATCCGGTGGGTGCTGAATGCCCTCCCTATGACTATACTTTGTGTCTCCTCGGCCCTAGAATGAACCGTTACCTCATATAAGTCTTTCTATAATATTGCCTTATGTATGACAAGCAATAACTTGCATCACATCACATCATACTCCCCGCCTCTACCCACACAATGCATGAAATCTCAATCAAATTTAACCTTTGTAACTTTATGGAAAGTTGATCTCTCTCTCATCATCCTCTCTACATTATTTTCTCAATCCATCTCTCTTTGTAGTCCTCTCATCCAGACGTCTTTGCATGGTTTACATGGTAATACAAGTAATATATCTCTTTAGAAGCACAATAGTATCCCTCTATGACCTGTAAATTTATCATTGAATGTCTAGTTTGAGGTACTAGTGCTCACTTATAAATCACCTCCATCACCAACTTCTCCCCCACCTACAATTCTCGAATCCCGCACTAGGTGGTCTCGATGGTGACAATGGGGCATATATTGGTACTTATAATGGTATCTATGGGTGGAATATCTAAACCTATAATGGAGCCTAAACATGTGCTAGAATTTGTAGTGACACATCTAATAGAGCATGTAATGCCACCTAAATATGTGCACCATGTCCTTGTGTTTGTCCTTATAACATAACCCAACCTCAACCTTTTCTAGTTTACCCCAGCTCCTATACCTGCTTTGGCCCTTATAATTGTCTCCACTATACCCACTATTGTAGCTTCTTGTGGGATAGTAATCCACCTAGGCATGATCTTTACAATCTATGCTCGAGCATCCCATGTCTATGGTATAACTCCAAAGATATTGGCCCCTGGATGATTTCTCCTAATCCATTAACCAAAATCCATTGTTTCACATGCATACCATTACCACTATTCCCCGTATGGTATATCTTGCACCACTTCCAACTATCTTTTGACCATGTTTTCCTTGTGTATCTCTAATATGTGGATGTGGTTTTGATAATGAAGTGATCCACCTTAGTTTTGGATAATTCTATCCCATATGACCCACTCGGTATAGCTGGTATGGTTTCCATATCACCATAAAAATTTGAAGGTCATAAAAATGCATCGGTAGAAACCTATATCCTCCATGTGACCTCTTTGGCCAAGACCCACTGTCTCATCTAAATCATGAGGATCATCCATGTATGTCACATAACATGTTCACTAGTCATCCAATAACTATGTGGTCTCATGACCATATCTATATTAGAGTCATTGGACTCATGATCTCTTTTCACCCTCTATGCCACTAGATGAAATTATATGTACAAATGGGCCAAAATACATTGTCCCCATGCAAACATTGTTCCCTCTATAAGCTCTTAGCAATGTCAATCAAGCCCAACTAGAAGTTACTCCACATCTTATCAAGAAGTAAAAAGTTGTTGATAAGATCCATAAGGTAGATAGTAGTTGTGCCACCATCGTCATCATTGTCCTCATATTTACATGGAATTTCCATCCCATTTCACTAATATTCCTCATATCAGCACCCAAAATATCTTATATGAATCCTCTAATGTCATAGACATCTCGCATCATCGACGGCCTAAATTTTTGGCTCTCATATGTGCCATATCTCTCATCCAATAATCAATAATCAATGGTCTCTCAGTTGGATGTTTGGAAGCTTTGACTAATATATGTCTATCATGATACACCTCTAGTCGTTTGATCAATGTGTCTCTAATGTCTACAAGTAAATATCCTCTATAATGACCACAATCGTCCATGGTTGAGAACATCTAATAATAAAAATATCTCTTAAAACCATCCAACAACACGCATTACATCATCATTTTTCTATTCATGTTACATCGTCATTTTTCTATTCTAACTTTCAAAAAAATCTTCTAAATCACCCTAATCATGTTATTCCATTGATACACTAGTATTTATACTTATACACTATCATGTAAACTTTAATGCTAATGCATTATCAGCTAGAATGTACACCTTAACGCTAGTGCATTAACATTGACACTCATGCTCTTACTTTAATGCTAGAGCATTTTAACGCTGGCACATTTCAAGTCTAAAGCTCTTTCCCGTACATAAAACGCTCAAAGTGCATACAAGATGACATTAGTGTGTTTTAGCTACACGAGTGCACTCAAGTGCATCTCTCTAGCCTTAAATTTGCTTTTTTTCCTAGATCTAAATAGTAATAAATGCACTAAAACACTAAGTTTTTTTGCTACTTACGCATCACCTCATCTAATCTCCACCCAAATCTCTCAAAACACGGTTTCAAGATGTTTTTGTTTTGATCATCGAGTAATCTCTCTTAGAAACCAAATCTCAAATCTTACTTCAAAATGGTAAAAGGAGTGTAATAGAAGAAAACGATAACATTACATGACATATGATCTTTGCTAACCCTCCTACCCATCTATTTATACCCTCCTAACCCTAATTCTCTTATTTTTGGCCTCTGACTAAAACCACTAATTTTCTTTGTCATCCTCTAGATGTTTTTATGTGGATTCTTCTCTCTCCTTTTGAGTGGTTATCTAATGCTTTGTTGTAATTCCCACCCACTCGTGGTGGCACTCTAATCAACTAATTCATACTCATTGGGGCATTCAAATGCTTCACTCATGGGGTATTTTCAGACAATCCCTACCATGCATCTTTCATTTTTTCAGACAATGCATTCTTTACCTAGTTAAAACTCCAAAATCTAAAAAATTAAAAACATCAAAAAAAAAAAAATCAAACAAATCCAAATAATCACAAAATCCTAAAAACTTACAAAAACATCAAAAATCCCAACAAACCAACACAATTCAATGAAATCAAACTTTTAACTCCTATCCTAGTGATCGTTCCAACCATCTTATGACTATCACAACAAATCATCTTATCCCTTGCATGTCAATATCCTTGCTTAGGGAAAGTCAAATCAATCATTTCCCTCACGTGCATCCTCATTTAGGGGAAAATAGGCTCTCATTCTCTCCCTTGCATGTCAATATCCTTACTTGGGGAAATGACCCTTTTCAATCTCAGATCATTTTTCATCGTGGATCCAACAAAGAGTGTCATGAGGAGTTACTTAACTCCTCTCTTTTAGTTTGATCCCATTCCCTTGCATGTTAATATCCATGTTTGGGGGCATCTAAATCTACTTAATTATCATTTTGGAACACATTAGGGGCATAGTTAATTGTATTTATTTCAAGTTGTTTGCATTGTTGTTATCATTTATGACCAATTACAAGTATTTTTTTATCATCTTGGCTCATTTATAGCCATGATGCATACTTTTATTGTGTATATTGGTTTTTTTTCTTTTATATTTTGTTTTTCTTTGACCAATTACTAGTATTATGTTCCCATCTTGGTTCATTTATATCCATGGTGTATACATATATTGTGTATATTGGGTTTGTTTTTACTTTTTATTTTTCTTTTTTTGTGTGTGTGTGTGTTTATTTATGTACATAATGGGTTAAACATCACGATTCTTTCATAATCATGGTGACAAATCTATTTGCAACAACAAAATAAGGTTGCTCTAACTTTCACTATCTAAATGGAAGCTCATGCTACGAGAAAACTCACTCCCATTATTCTTCTACTCCTTGACTCATCTGCATCCTTTCCTTCTTCTATCAAGTGGTTTTCACCACTTTTTTGCATCACCCATCCACTTGAGGGGGCATCCCCTTAGCATCCACACTCGTTGGGGCATCCAAATGCTTCACCGGGGCATATCACAAAGGTCCACCATGCTTCCATGTCTTATGCTCACTAATCTACATGTGTCTACTATCTTTAAAATGATATTACTTCGTAATAACACTTTAAAGAGGGGAAAATGTAGACACCCTAAAAATACATACCTATTTCTAGCCATTCCTAATTATCCACATCCTTTGCATAATATGCCAAAATTGGTTCTAGAATGCATTCTAGACCATTATCCTCTTACATCTCACTAAAATTCACCCACATCCCTTTAGAATTAATTTAATTAATTATACTCTTGCTTGTCCTTTGGCTAATTTAATTAAATAGTTAATTACCCACTCACATCCCTTAGATAATTTAATTAGTTATTTAAATATAAATAAATATATTTATCTACTCACACTCCACTTCAAACTATCCTATCACTCAAGTTAAACTACCTCACTCCACTCCACTTCTAGAATCCTACAAAGATGGAAGAAACAATAATGCATGTACAACCACCTTCTCAAATAAAAACTTATTGATAACTAAACATTCATTGTCCCTCAATGGATATTCAATCCATCCAAACTACCATAACCAAATCCAATGGCTATTTTAGGAAAATGCATTCATGATCTCATTAAAAACCTTGATCCGCGCAGGTTATATCCTTCATGAAAGAATCTCTTGCAAGCTTAAGAATTTATAGAAAATATCTTCTTTTTTAATTCTAAATTACATACCGAAAGGTTTTCCATTTGATCACCAACTTGTCTGTGACATTCCTCCACCATTTGGAAGCAAACATGGAGCACCCATAACCAAACCGTCTCAAGATCCTATAATTGTTTAAAATACTTCATGTATATCATTTTGAGGTTGCAGGAAGATCTTAGAGAAAGTTTTTTTTGTCATACAAAATATTTAACATGAAAATTTGAAAATTTTAAACATGACAACTAAGCCCCTAATTGAAAATGATGATTCCCAGTCACTGTGCATCCTTCATCTCGGATAGCTTGCCTCCATCCCACCCTAACCCAATCTTAGAAGGAAAGTATTAACAACATCATTAAGTTCTTTTTAGTGTGTATGGAGTAATTTATAAGGTTATTGATGAAATTAGTGAGTTTCTATGAGATACAACTTCCTCCAGAGGCCTAAAAAGGCCATTTTTTTTTGTCATTCTACACCAATTGAACACCCATTGGAATTGTTTCATTGGAAAATCCAAAGCATCCGGGATTAATTTCATAGAATATTAAAGATTTATGAAGTAATTTAGGAAATTTTAGGAAATTAAAATTTCATTAAGGAACAATTTTTCCAAGACCGGGTCTTCTAGGTGTAGGGAATGAAGGTTCTAATGGTGAAAGCTAACTTCTCCATATGATTCTGGGAGTTATAGAAGGATTTAGGAGGGAAAAATAGGCATCGGAAATCTATTGGAATCCTCTACAAGTTGGAAATATCAAAATTTCTCAAAGGCTAAAATAATTCCTAAGGTATTTCAAAACTCTAAAGCTACTCGTCTTAGTTCAAAATGAAATAAGCCCTAAATTTTTAGTTTCAGGAAGAATTGTATTTTTTTAATAGTTCCATTGATGTTAAAATGTCATTTGGAGTCAAAATTATTATATATTTTTCCCCAAATCATTTTCATAAGCTCTCGTGGTGAAAAAATCAAATTTGATGTTCAAAATTAGACATCGAGGGCAAAATTTACTTTCCCATAATGGAAAAGTAATAACTTGGACACCCATTTGTCCCCTTTATCCAATAAGTGAAAATGGGGATAAGAGGACGCCTAATTGTGACCTCACTCTCCTCCCCAAGTTGCACTTTGGACACCCAAGTGTCCTAGGTGTCCCATATGCCCCCTTTGTCCCCATGCTGCAAGGGGGACAGGGGACACCAAAGTGTGACCTCCTCCTTCTCCTAGGTCACACTTTGGTGTACATATTTTCCTTTTATTCCCTCTATCCTCCAAGTTATAAGGGAGATACAATAGTGCAACCCACTCATGTATGTAGCTTTTGGACCCCGTGTGACCACATTCATTCGCTCCATTGGTGCCATTTCCAAGCCCCCACATCTCATCCACCACACACCAAAATCTGCCACTTGTCACCATATAGTACAATTCACACTTTCATGTCCCTGATTTTCCCTCTTTCCCCCTTGCACCATGTGTAACCTCACATTCACTCCACTCAAACCTTGGTTAAGTTGTGTAGTTAGCAGGTGAGTTAAAAATCATAACAAAACTTCATTAACTCTCCATTTACCCAACACTTAACCATTTTTCATGAAATTTTTGCTGAAACATCCTCCAAAACATTTTTTCCATACATTCTTCCAAATTTTTCCAGACATCCATAGCCATCAAAACGGAGATTTGATCATAACTTCTCATCCGAACACTTGTTTGCCATGAAATTTTGTTTGTGATTTTCTCCAAAATTCATTTGGGAATACTATAAAATAAAATCCATTGATGCCCTATATTTTTTATAGTAGAAAATTGAAATTTCCAAACCCTAAACCTACTTTTTCAATTTGATAGAGATTTAGTGGACGAAAAACCATGAAATTCAAAGCGAAAGTCTTCGGGCAATACAGAAAATTTTCACAAAGTGGTTTTGTTACAACCCAACACTTGTAAGTAAAATTTATAAAAAAATATAATGTATTCATAATAGGTGGCTAAAAATATTAAGTTTCTCAAAATGGTGAATCTTTAGCATTTGTAATATCCCGAATGAGAAAAAAACATCAAAAGGGAGAATTCATAAAAAAATTAAAACTAGTAGTATTTAGAATAATGGGTATCTCGAAAATAGTAAGTTTATAAAAATAGAAAACCTTCAACATAAATAATATAAATGAGATAGGAACATCAGAGAGAAAAAATAGGAGAAACTTACTAGAAATAGCATTCCTAAATAGGACATGCTAGTAGCAATATTTTTATTATCACCAAGGAATTTGCATCACATGAGTGGGAAAAGACAGATTCTTATTTTCAAGGCCTTGTGCTTGGATCATGGCTCGGGAAGGGAAAACCTTCTCTTATTCCAAAGAACTTATCCAAGAGTGAATTTCACGAAGGTTATTCATATGTTATCATCCTACTGAGTAGGGTGATATGCGAGGAAACAATAAAATAATTCTAGGATTGGATGGCCCAGTTCATCCTTGGTGTCACTAAAGTAAAACAAGTAATTAATTGGGTGCAGATAATCAGTGATAACATCCATCATCAATTATTTCAGCTGTCCTCCACTAGGAAGTTCACCATGAATGCTTACTTGGTATATTTTTTTCTCTCACAAGACCCTTCAAGGGCCTAACTTCAACTCTAAATGTCTCCCAAAAAGAACCTTCCCACAATAAATACCCACATCCGACTCGCAGAGAAAGTAACCATCACTTTTCCAGGGTAAATGATGCATTCACCATGTTCATCATCATATTTCTCAAGGGAAATTGAGAGAAAAGATCTCCTATCAAGCGATTGCGTTGATAAAGAGATATGAGATATACTTAACTCGGTTTTCAGCATTCACCTACATCAGGGTCTCGGGATTTGACCTTACTCCTTGCAGGCTTCCCAGGTACCCTAGTGATAAAATGGTAATGTTTGAATTATGTAGGCATCTTTCTCATGTTCATACCAGGTGTAGGAATACCAAGAAAATGGTGTGTCATTTCCTATCTCTTTAGGAATCTATTCATGTAAGAATGTTGCAGATGCATCCAACATTGAAACTTCCTTTTCTTCCCTCAATCTCTATTCCTATGTATCTAGGCCTGATTTTGATATCAGGAGAAATCCTGAAACTTTCACCTTTCCTAGATTACATCACATGCCACAAATTGAAGATTACTTTGGGAAAATTTTATAGATGATTTTGAAGTGAGAAATAGAGACCATATGTGGATGAAAATTGATCATATGAGGGGCCTCAACTTTGATTGGTTCATTGAAGGAATAGAGGATGATGGATTGGACCTATTTGATCCCAAATATCAAGTAGTGAAGACTTCATCCCTTCCTTTGATCTTATGGAACATAAGAGAATTAGGTGACATAAAGGAAAGAACCATAGTGGTTATTCATAGATCAAGAGAGTGGGTCAAGAGAAAGATAATTGTTTTCATTGAGTCCGGTGGCCTCCTAACTCTATCAAGACAGACATCACACATTTCTTATTTGAAGACATATCATAAGAGTATGAGCTCAACTCACTCGGAGAAGATCCCTCAAGAGAAATATTATGGATGAAGATAAACATTATGGACAAATATAATATTGAAGATTATCACCCTAAGAGGATCAAAATAAATACAAAGTCATTTCAATCCCAGTTGAACCTCTTGAATAAGGTGATATTGTTCCACCACATTCTTTAATTTTGCATCAGTTCCCAAGTCTATCTTCTTCTACAATTGGAGTCATCCCGCCATGTGTAAGATGTGATTCCTTACCTAATATTAATCCCACACCATTAGAAACTTTCCCTTGGATTCAAGATTTGATTGGGAGTGAATCAAGGACATTGTAGGAAGCATTGGAACTTAATTTTAGAGTGGTCTTAAATATTTTTAAATCCAAGCGAGGAAAGAAATCATAGATAACCTCTCTATTCTTAAGTGGAGCTTCTGGTGACCAATATGTAGAAGTTTCCCAACCCAAGGTTGTGAAAACTATGGATTAAATGACTTGGGGTGACTATAATATGACAAGGATTTTATTGGGTTGAGTTGCACATGAGGGTGATGTGCATATGTTCAAGGAATCCGTTTCCCACATAATTTCTTGAAATGAGGAGTACAAGTAAATAATGGAACAGATGGAAGAGCATGTGAGAGCTCTCACTACTTATGAGTAAGAATTTTTGTATCCTACTATGGTATAACTTCCTCCCCAGAATCCATCACTCCTATCACTATATTTGACCCCAAAACAATCAAGAAATCTCAAGGTTACTCAATGCAAAGAAGAGCTAATGACAAGTGGGTTGAAAAGATTCTTGAAAAGGGGAAAACATTATTTCCATGATATCCTCTCATTGTTTTAGTTTTCTCTCCCACCTGCTTCAAGAGTAAAAATGACTAAGGAAGAGATTGAGAAGGAAAAATCCCATTGGGACAATGTGCTTCCATTGGTGTTAGAAATGAGAAATCTTGATTCTTTTGTATTGGTGGGTAAAAATGTATTCACTTCCATAACTAAGAATTTTTCTCCTATTTGGTCTCATACGATGAGTGTCTGGTATGAAATGTTGAATGATGTTATCTCTAAGCTTGATTCTTGTGAAGAGCTCACATCACAAATTTTGGAAAGCATAAGAAATAGTGTGCAAAACTTGGGTCACCTCTAATCAATGAAAATTCATAGGTTGATGATCTTCTTAATCCATTTAAGGAATTGGTAAGGAAAGAGGCAGGAGATCCTATTTGCATGTGATTATGTAGTGTTTTCATTTATGAAAGAGGTTTGTACCCATTAATTAAAAATGTGAATGAGGTCCATAGAAGTATTGGTATATTGATGACATGGTCAATCATATGGCAACATGATAGCATGAGTGGAAACAGTGAGACTTGATTGGTTCATGTGGCCTAATCTTTAGGCATAGTCATCAAGATGACTTGGAATTATGGAATTAAGCATGATCAAGTCATGGAAAACATAAAGATAATGTATTAAGCCAAGTTTATGATCATAACATGGAAAGTTTTTGATTTATGAGGTGACACATGCTCAATTAAGTGCAATTCATAGGTCTAGTGCAAGCACGACATAGTGTATCAATAAAATACAAGCATGGGAAGTGTTTAGGACATTTTCAAATGTCCTCAAATGAAGTATCATATCATAAATAAACATTTGGAAGCATGTTTAAGGTCATTTTTATGACTAACCTTCACGAAAAATAGGTTTAACATTCCTAAATGAGATGGGATTGGAATTTCCAAGGTGAACCATGACAAATTATCCAATTAATATCATGAAAGAGGTATTCAGGAAGGTGTGGACCAAATTTGAGGACCAGAGGATAAATTTTGTGTAAAAAATTGCAATTTTTTCAAAATTGGGCTAAGTAAGGTATGCTAAAATAGTGCCTTGACTTCTTAGCATTCAATCTAAATTGAAAATAATTTTTTAGATAAATCATAAGATATATTTTTAAATAGAATAAAGAGATAGAGATTATGTAAAAGTCTAAATTCAAAAGGATGCAGAATAAGAAAGTTCTATATATTTTTTCAAGATTAAACATCTAAACCCTCCTAAACCCCAATTGGAATTGGTATGGAGAAAATTACTTGGTTAGGTTCTCAAATTGAACTATTTTTCTTGTTTATGAATTTGAGCATGTAAAGAATTCATTATATAATCCTTCCATGGTTGTTTGATTTTATGACATTTGTTGGGCCCCACATGAAAAACCTTGTTTTGTGAAGAATTTTGTATACAATTAAAATTTGCAAAGGAACCTATGCTCAAATTTTTGGGGGATGATGTTGGAGATGTGCTCTTGATGTTCAGGAAGTCACCTATATAGCTTTTTTTTTTTTGGATAAATTTGATATACATGTGCATTTTCAATCCTATCGTTAAGAAATCCTATAATACAAGACTAGTCATGAAGGTATGAAGAGAAAAATGGTGAATTTCTTGTTGCAACAACATTGTATAATCATGAGAATTTTTTGAAGTCCAATATGGTGTGTGTATGCTCCTGAAGTGATTTGGTGAAAAAAATTTGGTCCGAGATCTAATGGCTAAAAACTACCATTCGAGGACAATCAAGTAGCTCGATAAATGAGCATGCAAATGTGTTTTTCTCCTCATAACTTATGCAAGTGAATACTTGAATTTTATGTGCAGGTTCCATGTGAAGTGTTCCAATCTGTTTCATCATGAAATATGGTTTTTGTGAGTTGGAAGCCCACTTTAAAATACCTTGGTTTTTGGACCTCCGAAACTTAGTATGGTCTAACGAAATGCAAGATTTCTCATGCTAATATCCTTGAAATGAAGCTTTCTGGTAAGATTAGAGTTGCACAAGGTCAATATATTTCTAGAAAGGTATGGCATCATCCATGAAAAGATGATTGAATAAATTTATAACCTTTTTGTAAAGACTAATTTTTGGGTTTGAAACTCCATCAGACCTTGTCAAAATAAGTGTGTCTTGATGATAATGGAGGAGTTTGAGCTACTTAGGTCCCTAACATCATTCTCCAACAATTTATAAGTCTTTAATTATCATATATTGTTTTTTGGTGAAGCAATCTCTTGAGTAGTTTTTGAAGAAACCGTATATGTGCACATATCGATTGAAAATATGAGCTCTAATGGAGTGTTGTGGAAGAAATGGAGAGTTTTGGAGTTCCTCAAGTAATTATAAGAAGTTTAATGGTCACTTTCAACATGCATACAAAGTTTGGACTCTTGTGAACAAGTTTGGAATAAAAGACAAAATTAGGACTTGGTTAGCTAGAGGACAAAAATTGATAAACACGATTACAAATGAAGTATAGGGGTCATAACGGAATCTTATCAATTGTATCAAGGATGAATCAAGTTTCAAATTATTTTCGGTGACCCAAAGGGATGTTATAACTTCTACATCAGTTGTGGTAAGGTCTATACTTGATATGACTCCTAAATCATATGTAATGATTCAATTTGGGCAATTTTTCCATAATGTCATTCCTCTTCCTTGAACGAGTTGTACGCTAAGGATTTGGAGATTTTTATGTATGTGAAGAGTAATAGACACAATAGGATGTCTCTCTTGGAAATAAAAATATCTTTGGGTGCATGAAAGTGAGTTTATGAAGAAATAAATTAAAGATATAGGTGGAGGAGCAAAATATGGAGAGTGTATTGAAGACTTCATAAGATAGTGTGAATCAAGGAGAGTAAATAGAGGAAAAATAGTTCATCCTTGTGTGTATGAATGAAAAATATGACTGAGAAAGATCCCTTATAATAGTGATTACAGTAGAGAGATATGATGATTCAAGAGGATAATCAAGAGGTGTGAAAGAAAGAGAAGGAGCTGATTTAGAGATCACAACTTGTTGTTTGAGACAACCAATTTAGAGTGATCAAAATATCTTGAAGAAGTTTAAATGGTAGCTTAGTAGACATGGAGTTGAAGCTTCCTTGTAAGTGGAAGCTTACAGAAGATCAATTTGAAGCTTGGTTGAAGTTTTGGGATTTGTAGCTTCCAAGAAAGTAGAGGCTTGCAGAAGGTCAAGTGGCAGCTTGACTAAATTTTGGAGTTGTAGCTCCATGTTGAGTGGATGCTCAATAGTGAAATCATTGTAACATTTACAGGACATTTTTTTCCAAGTTAGTTCTTTAGTTTCAGTGGGTTTTTCTCCCTTGAATGTTTTCCCACATTAAATCATGTCTCTCTATGTGTGTTCTCTTGTAGATTACTTGTGAATGATTTTTGGTTTCATCATAACAAGGTTAAGGAAATTCAATTATCTGTAAAATTTTGAATAAGCACTAATTCACCCCCTCTCAATGCCTATAATTTCCAACAATATCTTCTCATTCGGTGAAGATACTTGAGTCTCTTGTAGAAATCAAGTATACAATTTCCAATCCTACAAAGGATCATTGTGTTTGGTTCAATCGGTGAAAGAACATCAATAGTACTTCTAAAACTTGGATATGTGCTTTGAGATTTTTTCATATTCATTAGGAAAAATGTAACACATATGATAGCCCACTTCAAGAATAAATTCAGAGGTGGAAAGATCTCTCCAAGAGCATTCCCATAAGGTTCATCTAAGCAATTGGCTCTTCATCGATGGATGCTTCTCCTTCATCACAATTATCATCTCTACTATACTTCCTTTTCTCTCTCCATATTCTAATTCTTCATTTAGAGAGGTATTTTTGCTATTTTGTCATATTCACTTAAGTGGCCTATAGTCTAACATTGTAATGAGTTCTTTTCAATTAATGAAAAAAGGATCACTTTTGTTTCCTAGGAATATGAAAGGTCACAAGTGAAAATTCATGTGGGGGTGGATAAAAATACTTTGTGTAAGGATATAAATTGAAATGACTTGTCCATTTCAAGGGGTTTTCAATTGTGAGTTTCTAGTAGATAGCTTTACACTACTAAATACAAGCAAGAGATTACATTCTTCTATTTTCCTCTTTGTTTATGTTTCCTCTATTTCTTTACATGCTCAACTTTGTAAACATGATGATCTTGTAAAACCAAGAAAGGTGTTGGTGCCTTTGATAAATGAATCAATAGAATTTTGTGTCTATGATTTGTTAGTCTTATCATTGTTAGCAAGGTTGGATTCCTCTAATTGAGTGTGGATTAATTTTGGTTAATGTTGTGAAAATATGCTAGTGCCTATTCACAAATTTAACCCTCCTTCCCTATATTCTTACTCCCCTCTACCTCCTTTCACTAAGAAAATTCCTCCCTTGCACTAAGTGCAAGCAATTTGCCACAGGTCTAGTGGAGTATTCATGTGTGATCCCGGCTTATGGCTACCCACTTTTTCATTCAATAAATGGGATCCTCCCCATTACTAAGAGGAGGGACTTAGTCTGGAGCATTGGTGAAAACTCACTAATTTGTCCTTGTGACAAATTATTTCACTAATGAGTTTACATTATTTGTTTGCTTGTATTTCATTTGTCTCAAGTTTTTCCTTATATATATGCAAATGTGGCACAAATTTTAATCATATTTATTTCATATCACAACATATAAAAAAATCTAAACACATTTCATTTTACATTACCGTGGAGAGTGAACGAAGGCAAAGTGATGTGACTGGAGGTAAAAATGAAGTGAGAATAGAAGAAAGTGAGAGCATATGCTAATAATTTGAGAATAAAAAAGAAATATGGCACAATTAAGTAGAAGAGGAGGGAAATAAAACCCCAATCTAATCTAAGGAAGCAACACTAGAAGAGGAAGGGAAAGAGTAATAATAATATTTGGCACCTCTACATAAAATACCGAGGACAGCCAAGTTTTCCACATTTGAATCATACAATTTTTATTGTAATCGAAGAAAGTATGTTCTAAATGTAAAAGGCCCTAGGGTAATTTTTAAAAGGAATGATAAACACATCATAATAAGCCACAAAGAATTTAGATGTTAATAAAACACCACACTCAATAAGATTAAAGCAATTCGCAAAAAAACTTTACAAAAACTTTGCAAATAAATGAGCACCAATATCATATATTATTATGGAACTCTATGAAGTACAATGAGAAATAAATTTTCTTGTATATGCAAGGAAGATTAATCTAAGAACCAGCCAAGGTCATATATCAAGCCCTAAATCAAGGGAAAAACTAGTCAAGACCATAGATTTGGGAAAGAACTAGTCAGTACCATAGATCAAGGAAAGAACTATACCTACCAACTAGATAATATCTTCCTAATACATAAATAAGATAAAAGAAATACCCTCACGCATGAGTTTCTAAGTATAAATAAAATACGGTGTAAATTAAGTACCTCGGTGAACATGATCTAAGGTAAATACCTACTCTATCACCCCCAAGTGAAGTTAGGGGCCCAAATTAAAATGGCTATTCCACATTATGCTCCCAAACAACTAGGCTTGATCAGGTACTCATGTACAATATATCCATGAAGAAATCTCGAACCAAAAGTAGGAAAGAATATTGCTAGAAAGAAAGAGAAATAATAAGAAGAATGAAGGACTATCTTCTCAAGAACACCCACAAGAACAACTTTTGAAACCCAAAGCATGTCATGCAACTCAAGGTAGCAAGGTGATACAAAAGGCTTCGTAAAAATGTCAAAACTTGTAGTTGAGTGATAATGTACTCCAAGAAAATAACTCCATCTTGAACATGCCGACGAATGAATTGTATGTGAATCTCAATATGCTTGGTATGTGTTATCGCCCATTTTTGACTTTCAGAAATTGTTAAAAATAATTTAAAAATGAAAATTATGAAAATTTTGAAAAGTGTTACTTTGCATGGTTCATTGCCCTCATTGCGATCATCTCATTTTTTTGATCATTTCGGTCTTCGTTTCATCCTTTTGGGTGAGAACCCTTCCCACCGTGCTTTAAATCACGTTGAAATACATTAAATTAATTAATTAATATTTAATTAATTAATTACTTCTTGTTTGATAAAATTGATTTTTAAATAACTTGAGAAGTATTTAATTAAATAAATATAAATTAAAAATCATTCGAAAATTTTAATGCCGGGAAGTAAGCTTACGCTTCTAATCACGGAAGCCAATCTGGGTTCCCGAACCCAAATTTCCCATTCCCGACAATCTTCTTCAATTTTCCCGCACGTGGGATTTTATCTGCCAATTGCCAAATAATGGATTGGCTAACGGATAGGAAATTCCCCAATTTCCCACATGGGGAAATTGAACGGAGATTGCTAACCCATTTTGCCATTGCATTTGGCAATTGTCCGTTGCTTTCCCCATTTCCCCCTGGCACTTAAGCCACTACCCGGGAAGAGAGGAAGTTGAATTAATCCTCGTAACTTCCTCCATCAAACCCGTTGGAAAAATTCATGCGAAGCTTTGCTTCTTAATTCTTCTGAAGGCATAATATTTTATCACATCCAACAAAATCTTCCATGCATTTGTTGTAGAGAGAAGGAACAACCAAGATCAAATAGCTTTCCACGCATTGCCAAGCAAAAGGAACAATTTTTAAAAAATGCGCAGGTATTAAGGAAAAGAGATACAGTCCAAGATGTAGTAAAGGACAAAGAAAAATTAAAGCACAGTCTTCATGCATTGGGCAGAGGAGGGATAAAATAGCACAAGGAGGCGCACAGCCCATTCAAGAAGATCTCCACGCCTTGAAGAAGTATATTTGCAACGCGCCAATTGAGATTTCAAACATCGAAACACGAGAGCGGTGTTACGAGGAATAATAGCAGGGTCATCAAATACGTCTATTTGCAAGGAGTTCTCTCAAGAATAATAGCAACCCTGTTCGTTGGAAGTAAGAAGCGACATGGGGATTTGGCGCCAGGTTGTTTGAGTGCCATGGCCAGTTCCCCTAACTTGGATGATGATGACGATTTTGATGGAGATTATGTGGGAAACATTCTGCGTAACAAGCGGCCTCGTACTCTAGATGATGATGGAGACTTTAAGGAACAAGCAGAGGAGGAACATGCTCCTAGTGCTGCTACGAGAATCGTTTTAATTCTACGAGACAGTTTAAAAAAATCTGAAGAATATTGTAAGTTGTATCAGGAGAAGAGTAAAAAGGCTGAAGATGAGTTAGAGAAGTGGCGTTCATCTTTTCAGAATGAGTCATTTATTCCTGCAGGCACATGCCTTGAACCAGGTCTTGTGGTAATGGTTGTGCAGAATTTAAGGTCTTCCGAGGAAGTATTAAAAGAACAGTTGGAGAAAACAAGAATATAAAATGGCCACGCATGCCAAAAGGAAACAAAAGCTGCGTAGGGGAGAAACCAGGGCATGCATAATTGTCAAAGAAAATCCACACATATGCCCACGCATCCATTGTGAACGCATTGGTCAAGGAGATCCAAACTCCACGCACAACGCAAGCAGAAAGGCCCCGAGGCCGCTGCCCGTCTCCCCACCATAACCCCTCTCACGAAATGCAAGCTAAGGCTCTTAAAGCTCGAAAGAATCAAAGACTACCTCCTCATGGAAGAAGAATTTGTTGCTAATCAGGAGTGCCTGAAACCCCAGGAGGACAAGAACGAAGAAGACAGGTCCAAGGTCGATGACTTGAGGGGCTCTCCCATGAGCGTGAGAAATCTGGAGGAGTTAATTGGTGAAAATCATGCTATTGTTTCGTCATCGGTCGGGCCTGAGTACTATGTCAGAATTTTGTCTTTTGTTGACAAAGACCAGCTCGAGCCCGGCTGTGCGATTCTCATGCACAATAAGGTTCTTTCTGTTGTTGGTCTTCTGCAAGATGAGGTAGATTCAATGGTGTCGCAATGCATGGATATAGCAAAGATGCTCTTAAACTTTTGAAGTAATGAAGCACTCTAGAGTAAACGTAGACCATTCAAGCTTTATTTATGTTTTATTTGCATGCAGCCATGCAAGGTTAGTGGATGAGGGTTGTAGATACTTCATTGGCATGGGTGTCTCTTATTGCATTATGCTTGCAAAGGATCATTATGTGTGTATAGCTGACCTTCTTGGCCGTGCTAGCTATCTCAAAGAAGCTCTAAACTTTATTACCAAATTGCCAATTACACTGCAATGGTTGTATGGATGTGTTTGCTTGGTGCATGTAGATCACACTAACAATTACCTAGGAGATGGAGGCAATGGGGTATTTTTGATTCAAGATTCTTGAATGATGTTCACGAGTAAAATAATCATTCCTTTGTCACCTAGATGAGAAGTTTGCAATGCCATATTGATTGATAAAAATGTCCCTTGGAATAACTATTTGACTCGACAAGAACCTTCAATTGTGTGCATGCTGACACACTACAACCGAGTTTGTTTCCGAGATTGTTGTGAAATATGAGAACTACTTCCATCATTTCAAACAAGGAAAATGTTATTTTTGGTGATTATTGGTGATGTTAAGTGAACCAATAAAAGATAGGCTGTGCAGTGAGATGGAAGAGTCAGGTTATTCAATTTGTAGAAAGTGTTTGCAAAGCTAGACAATGCTTTCGACTTCATCAAATCAGATGTATAGTGCAAATAACTGGTTATATTTATTCATGGGGTGTTTGTTAAAGCCATGTTTTGTAATACCATTGGAGGTGAATTGCAATTTTGGCTCTTGGAGATCTTCTCAATGGCGAAAGACCAGAAGTTGGATTCTGACAAACCAAGGTGGCGTAACGACTACGGTCTCACGACAAATGAATAATTCACCATGGAAAGGTACTCGGAGCATGTGGAGAATTGTACGTAATTTTGAATGTGAATACAAATGAAGACAAAATTGCTTACACCAGGATGTTTCTCAAATGAAGAGGTGGATGAATTGATCAAGTTTTAAGCTCAGCTCTCTTGTCATCTGGAGGATTATGGAGCACGGTCAATGAGTTCATTCTTGTATGACCGGGATAGGCGGACTCTTGGCCCAATGGATAAGGCACTAATCGTAGGTGTCTTGATCTAAGTGGCACATTACTGACTAGGATGTCTATGTGTACATCCAAGTCATTTAAGTGGGGTCCACATGTACCCATTTCTTTTATTTATATATTTTTCCTTAAATGACTTTTTAACTTGAGTGGTTTCTATTTTTAGTCACTTTTTAAATTTGGTTAGAAAAAGTCAAAGGTCACTTAAGTGCCTTATTTAATGATCATGTAAAACCCTAACTACTTTGTAACCAACTTTTGGGTTATAAAAGGAAGTGAGGGGCTCATTTGTGAAGGGTGACTTTGAGAGAGGAGAAGAAAATACTTTTGTGCAAGCTTTGTTTCATGAAGAAACTTTGTGTTCTTTGTGAAAAATATTTTGGATTTAATGAAATACAAACTTTGTGTCTCATTCATTGTCTCTTGTAACATTTGATGTTCTTATGTTCATTAGATGTTAGGTGTTTGAATCTTGCATATAAATATTATCTTTGATCTTATTTTCAACATTAGTAATCAGTTGTTCTAGAGTTCACGGTGATCAAGCTCGATTATCTACTTGCTCATATGTGTTCCCTTTACACGTTCTTGTTTGGCTAACTCAAACTCCGTTTTATTTGTGTTGGTCATTCACCTTTCTTCTTCATGCAATATTAGGCTCTGTGTTTACCTAAATCTTGCATGTTCTTTTAGTTCATTCCATTTCGCTCCTTTCCTTCTTTCCATTCCATCTCCTTCATTCACTTTTCTTTCCATTGATGTTCCAAACACCCCCACATACAATTTTGAATGTATAGATGTAAATGATTTTGGTTTTCAATAAAGGCAGCCTCACCTTCATTGAGGAGGGACTTCGTTCCCACACTGTTGCATGTCATTTGCATGCGTGTAAATCCATATGCTAACAGTTTTTGGCGACTCACTGGGGATTTAGAAATCGTTGACCAGTGCTTGGTTAAATCTTTATGACTATCCCCTCTACACAAGCTCCAATTGTTCAACCGAACCATGTGCCCGACAAAGATTTCCAAGGAGACATTATTGCCAACCTTCAAATAGTAGCTTGGGAAAACCGTGAAAGCTTGCAGCAATTTGTGGCTATTGATAGAGCCATTAACAGAGAAATCTACATCGAAGACCTTAGAAGAAGAGCACCCGCACTTGTGGCCAAAAGACCTCCTAGACACGTGTTGATCATTGTTCACCGACGCGGTCCTCTTCCACCAAGGTAAAAAGTTGTATGACTATTACAAGTAACCCACCTATCTTGCAACCAAATATTGTTTTTATAGATACTCAAGAAGACATATCATCAGATTTGAGGCAAGATATTTGGGAAAAGCGCACAAGTAACCATCATTTTCATCTCGTCGCATCAGTACTAGATAACAAAGAAGAGAAAGCCGTGAGAGTTACTAGAGTTATTTAGGCATAAATAGCTCAAGAAAGAGAGCGAAGAGAAAAGGCTAGAGCCGATCGAAACATGCCAGTGATCCCTTCACCATAAATATTCCAAACTAGAAGGAAAAAGGTTTACGTGAGAGAGAAAATCTAAAGGTCGATCTCGACCCCACTTTTGACTTTCAAGGAAAATTTGGTTTCAAGTTATCTCCTCTAAAGAAGAACACACCTTGTAGATCTCGCAAGCCTTGTATCAAGTCCTAAAAGAGCAAGCAAGGAAGGAATCACTACCACCAAGCACTTGTCCTTGATCACATTATTTTACCTTCGCATACCAACTTTCCTCAAATGGCAGCCAACATACCATGGGGAAATGCCATAGGCCCATGGCCTTACCGCTCGACATGAACTCCCACGAGGATCAAGAAATATTCTTCCCAAGTTTGACGAAGATGGGAAGAGGTCACAAAATGATCATATTTCTACCTTTTCACCGCATGTGTTGTTTTTCGGTAGAATATGAAGATGTTGTTATTTGTCTCTTCGTCAAAACATTGCATGATATTGCTGCAGATTAGTTTCATCATCTGCCCAATGGATGTATCACAAATTGGAATGATATGAAAACTAAGTTTGAAAATTGATTCAAGACAAAGAGAAGATGAACATGCTCTTCTTGCCCAACTATCTCAGCAAAGAAAGAGCCCACATAACCCATGAGGAATTTCGTGGAAAAATTCAACAAAATGGTGAACAAATTTCCTACCGAGATTCATCCAAACCTTTATGGAAAAAAATGTTTCTTTATTAATGCACAACAACTAGAAGTGTGCTATCAGCTGAGAAGGGCTAGGGTGGCTACCTTGGAACTTGCTCAATATTTAGCCATAGAAATTGAAGATGACTTAATCATGGCAGGTAAATTCAAGAAAAATTCCCTCAAAGGAAAGAGTCAAGAAACTCCCAATGCTTCAGAAGCTATATTCACTAAGTTGGCTAATGATGTGTTGGCTTTGAAAAAGCAAGTTGCTCAAAGTAGTAAACCTGCTCCCTACAAAGATATCCTGAGGAAAGGATATGTTCCCAACAAAGCCAGGATTGCAAGGGCTCCAATGAGACTTGCTATTAAAGCAGTTCCCACAACTAATTCATAATGTGATGTCATTCAAGAAAGCGATGATGAGATCAAGTCGTGGAGATTGATGAGGAAGAGCCAGATTCTGAGACATCTGAACCTAAAGTTGAGGATCCTGAGGGAGAAAGTAATAATCATTTCTTTGAGTACCGTTCCGATGAGGAAGACGAATATGAAGAAATTATAGAAGATATGAATAGTCAATCTTTCGCCATTTTCACACGCTCTCAGAAAAAGGACCAGGATACCACTAAGGCAGAGATAAAGAGGTTTCCAAGGAAACTCCCAAAGAATCCAAGACAAATGAGGCTCCTAAAGAGTCCAAGATGACTAAGGTTTCAAAGGTCAAGACTATCTTAAAGAAAGGAGGGCCTTTGTTAGATCAATTGGTTGGTAAACCAACTACGAAGAAAGTTCCTTCTTCCACATCAGTGTCAACCAACCCTGAGGCCAAGGTCAAAAGTGTGCCATCATCAAGTTCAAAATAACTTATATCCGAGACTTCAAGAATTACTTTGCCTAAATTTGATATCATTGAGCATATCAATAAAAAAAATCTCCATGTCATAGGTAGAGTACTTGAAGTCAAACAAGGATCAGCTTGAAAAATTGGTCCAGTTTATCAAAGGTGACTCTACTGTTCATTCCTCCAAAGGAATTCTAAAAATCCCTAAAGATGGGAAAACTCAAAATATTATGGCAGCCACTACACATTCAAATGAAAAGATCGAACCTTTCTTTGTGTCCTTTCGATCAATGGATGCAAATTGAGTAATTGCATTATAGACTCGGAGCCTCGAATAATGTGATGCCGGAAAAATTAGCACATGCTCTTGGTTTGACTTCATACGAGAACATTCAGATCATGTTACTCCATGGAAACCAAACAAGTTCCTCTAATCAAGCAGATTAAAGACGCCCAAATGGTTTTAGCCCAATTCCCTTAAAAGCGAGTTAAGGTAACTATTCTAGTTGCTTTGATATTCCCGCCTCGTATGGAATGTTGTTGAGCCAGAAATTTTGTAGGGATTTGGGTGGTGAGATTCAAATGGACTGGTCTCATGCTATGATTCCTATCAATGGAAAAATGAAAAAGCTTATACCAGAAGCTCAAGATAAGTTCATGGTAACTAAAACCAAAGATTCTTGCGCATAGATCCTTTTCCAAGGCTTAAGTATGGGTAATTATATGATGACTGCAGAAGTTCATACCCCTGAGATGACTTGCCAAGATTCCAATGAGATCTGGACTCTTGAGTTAGATGGAAGTTGTTGCTCGATGGGCTCTGGTGTAGGAGTAGTGCTCATATCTCCAAATGGTAAAATATTTCCTTTTTCCTACAAACTTGAATTTTCAAATACTAATAACACTACAGAGTACGAGGTGTTAATCCTTGGCCTTCAAGTTGTGGAGGAGAAAGGGATCAAAATTTTAGAAGTCTTTGGAGATGCAGAATTGATCATGAAACGAGGTAAGAAATCAGGCCCTAAGTGAAGAATGATCATTTGAGGCACTGCGAGAAATAAAGTGTGGGACGCAATCAAATTCCTTGATGCCTTTTCCATAAAATATGTCCCTCATGAAAAGAATGACAAAGCAGATTCTCTAGCAGTCTCAGCTTCATTAATGATTCCTCATTCAGAATTTGATCAAGTCAAATACACCATTGAAATGGTTTTTAGGTCGAGTGTTCCTAACAATGCAAAAATTGGCAAGTATTTAATAATGATCAACAAATTATTGCCTTTTAGGAAAAGAGAGAAAATTTTGAACATTTGTACTTTGAAGGAAGTGCTTTAGCGTTTCGCGAATCAACTACCTCACCCATTCAAGAAGGAGTTGAGAACGAAGATCCTGGTGATGGCATCATTCAACTCAAAGGAAATAAAATTCCCAAAGGATTGGTTTCACTTAAAGAACTTTTTGACAAACATGAAAGGTTTATCAAAGAGAAAGAGCAGAGCAAGACCATGAATTCTGTTAGTGCAAAATCATAGCACCCCTGGATGCAGATCAGGTTTCTAGGTTGATCACTCAGGCATCCAGTGTGATTGCACAACATGGAAACCTCTCTCAGCGTGGGACTTGTGAAACCAGAGAGGAATCTAAACCTGGTTCTGCTCCTAAACTACCCGCCACAAGCTATTCCGGTGCGCAGCAAGCTAATCTAATCCTAATCTAACCCGAGAGAGAGAGAGAGAGAGAAGGAAAAACAGCAAAAGCCTACACTAAAACGGTGATACACCGAGAGAAGGAGAATGTTGAACATCTATCAAAAGCTGCCATGGACAAAGAGAGGTGAGCAATGGGAAGGATGGACAGATGCATCAAAGCCCAAGGATAGATTTCACACGAAAATGTCCCAAAACTCCATGAACACAGACTCCAGGACACTGCAATGAACATTCAAACATGCACAAATACCGCAATGAAGAGAGGTAAGAAGAGAACAAGAAAAAATGAGCAAGGATGGACAGATGCATCACAAAACACGTTTTGTTGCTCCAAAGTTAAGTTCGCATTAACATCATTCCATTAGAAAAGGCAAAAATGCCATTACAGAGCAGGAGGAGGTTCGAACTCCATTTTCAACCTTAGAGAAGAAAAGAAGGGAGGGCAGAGCAGAAAGAATGAACAACCTTTTTTTTAGCCAAATGAAGCTTTTTACATTGCATGGGTCGAGCCTAAATGTGGGAAAACGTGTGCAGCCCATTCCTCATTGATTGCAGATGCATTAAAATGGCATGGGATACCTTACCAACCCATACCCTGCCATCTTTGACCGATTTGGAGGAGAATGCGACCCATTCTGCATTAATTTGGCAGCTCAAATGTCGCCTCTGCCGTGGTCAAGAAGACTGCGACCCATTAGCATTAAAACAGGTTGTTGAAATGTCGCCTCTGGCCATTATCACGCGTCAGAGCCATTTCTTGATTTTCTCTCTCTAGACTGCACCAAAACTTGAGATTGATCCCGAGAATCATGCAAAGAATTTCAATGACTTTCCGATATAAAGAACGTGCAAATCCGAAAGCTCGATCAAAAGATATATCAAGATTTAGGGCACGGAATAGACCAAAACGGATTTTGAAATATTTTCGCCACTGGATGACACATGGCGCACGCATTGATTGGTCGCGTGATTCTCTCTCCTCTGCCTTTCGGCGGGCTTTCTTTTGAAATTTCCTTGTGGGCCCTTGCTGGGACACGTGGCGCTATTTCATTGGTTCGGATCAGTGCTCGAAAACTCGCCCTTTGACCTTTTGACCTTTTCCCTTGTGACACGTGTCATGATCTGGTTGGTTCTCGGCTCTTTCGGCTCCTTCGCGTCCACCGCGTCCATTTGTCCTGGATGTCCCAGTGCTCCTTGTGCTGATTTCGGCCGAACCGGCCGGTTCGCGTACCTTTGTCCCACTTGTCCCACTTTGTTTCGGACTGTTTGTGCTCATTTCGGCCGATCCGGCCGGTTCGGGTCTTTTTGTCCCAGATGTCCCAAATGCTTTTCGGACTGTTTGTTCCCATTTCGGCCGATCCGGCCGGTTCGGGTCTTTTTGTCCCAGATGTCCCAAATGCTTTTCTTGGTTTGCTTTTTCATTTGTCCCGATTCAAAGTTCGGTCTTTGTCCCATTTGTCCCACAATTGCCTTGACCTTTTGACTGGTTCACGTACTCGCGGCCCAAATGTCCCATTTGCTTTAGGAAATTTGGGAAATGTTCAAAAAATGAAAATTAGTCGCTTTTTCTCCTCTTTGGCCGGATCAGCTTCTCGCCCGCCGCGTATTTCTGGCCCGAAAAATGCTTAGCGGGTTGGAGGCTTTTCGGATGGTTCACGTCCCAAATGTCCCATTGCCCTAGGACTAGGACTTAGCCGATTTCACAATTTTTTCTGGATCATCTACTTGCCTTTACGCAACTTTTCCGCATTTTTCGTCGAGCTTGCTCTTTCCTTCTTTGGCCGGGGGAGTTAGAAAATTGAGGAACCCGAAACATGATGTTTGCTCTGAATCAATCAATGTGCACGGGACTTGAATATTTCGATGCATGTTATCAAAATTTACCCAGGGGTGAATTTTGGATAACAAAATTAACTATGAGCAAGTTAATATTGGTACCAACGATAAACCTCACCGATCAATATTGGTAAGTGTTTCACCGAGGAGCGCAGAAATTCATAAGTCTACTTACCAAATATTCTAATGTTTTGGCTTATTCATACAAAGACTTGAAGTCTTTCCAACCAGTGGAAATGGAGCATGCCATACCCTTCAAGAGTTCCATTTAGGCAAAAGCAAAGATAATATAATAAGGACAATATTTCATGAAGTTCGAAAGATGCTAGATACACGAATAGTGTTTCTATTCGACATTCGACTTGGATAGATAATATTGTATCGGTTCACAAGAAAAATGGAGAAATTAGGATTTGCGTGGATTTTTGCAATCTTAATCAAGCTTCCTTCAAGCATTATCGAAATTGAAAATGGGTTGTTCCCCATATGTACATAGGTAATTAGGATTTTGGTTTGTTTGTTTCCCTGTTTTTCGATCTCCTCTCTTATGTCACCCCATTTTTGTGCCCCATCATTTTGAGATCCTTTTCATTACTATTGTGGTCCAGGCTCATCGCATTGCGTACATGAAGTTCGTGTCCCCAATCAAAGCCAGCTATTATCAACCCATTTTGACTTCACAAAATTGTTAAAAATAATTTAAAAATGAAAATTTTGAAAATTTTGAAAAGTGTTACTTTGCGTGGTTCATTTCCCTCATTGTAATTGTCTCATTTTTTTATCGTTTTAGTCTTCGTTTCATCCTTTTGGTGAGAACCCTTCCCACTAGGCTTTAAATCGAAAGTTAAAATAAATTTAATTAATTAATTAATATTTAATTAATTAATTGCTTCTTGTTTGATAAAATTGATTTTTAAATAACTTGAGGAGTATTTAATTAAATAAATATAAATTAAAATCATTCGAAAAATTTTAATGCCGGGGAAGTAAGCTTACGCTTCCAATTACGGAAGCCAATGCCTTCCCGAACCCGGATTTCCCATTTCGACAATCTTCTTCAATTTTCCCACATGTGGGATTTTCTCTGCCAATTGCCAAATCATGGATTGGCTAACGGGTAGGAAATTCCCCAATTTCCCACATGGGGAAAATGGCAGGATTGCACAACCCATTTTCCATTGCCGTTGGCAATTGTGCATTACTTTCCCATTTCCTTGGCACTTAAGCCACTACCCGGGAAGAGAGGAAGTTGAATTAATCCTCGTAACTTCCTCCATCAAACCCATTGGAAAAATTCATGCGAAGCTTTGCTTCTTAATTATTTTGAAGGCTTAATATTTTATCACATCCAACAAAATCTTCCATGCATTTGTTTAGAGAGAAGGAACAACCAAGATCAAATAGCTTTCCATGCATTCCAAGCAAAAGGAACAATTTTTAAAAAATGCAGGTATTAGGAAAAGAGATACAGTCCAAGACGTAGTAAAGGACAAAGAAAAATTAAAGCACAATCTTCACGCATTGGGCAGAGGAGGGATAAAATATCACAAGGAGGTGCACAGCCCATTCAAGAAGATCTCCACGCCTTGAAGAAGTATATTTGCAACGCGCCAATTGAGATTTCAAACATCGAAACACGAGAGCGGTGTTACGGGAATAATAGCAGGGTCATCAAATTGTCTATTTGCAAGGAGTTCTCTCAAGAATAATAGCAACCCTGTTTCGTTGGAAGTAAGAAGCGACATGGGGATTTGGCGCCAGGTTGTTTGAGTGTCATGGCCAGTTCCCCTAACTTGGATGATGATGACGATTTTGATGGAGATTATGTGGGCAACATTCTGCGTAACAAGCGGCCTCGTACTCTAGATGATGATGAATACTTTAAGGAACAAGCAGAGGAGGAACATGCTCCTAGTGCTGCTACGAGAATCGTTTTAATTCTATGAGACAGTTTAAAAAAATCTGAAGAATATTATAAGTTGTATCAAGAGAAGAGTAAAAATACTGAAGATGAGTTAGAGAAGTGGCGTTCATCTTTTCAAAATGAGTCATTTATTCCTGCGGGCACATGCCTTGAACCAAGTCTTGTGGTAATGGTTGTGCAGAATTTAAGGTGTTCTCGAGGAAGTATTGAAAGAACAGTTGGAGAAAACAAGAATATAAAATGGCCACGCATGCCAAAAGGAAACAAAAGCCACGCAGGGGAGAAACCAGGGCATGCATAATTGTCAAAGAAAATCCATGCATATGCCCATGTATCCATTGTGAATGCATTGGTCAAGGAGATCCAAACTCCATGCACAGCGCAAGCAGAAAGGCCCCGAGGCCGCTTCCCGTCTCCCCACCATAACCCATCTCACAAAATGCAAGCTAAGGCTCTTAAAGCTTGAAAGAATCAAAGACTACCTCCTCATGGAAGAATAATTTGTTGCTAATCAGGAGCACCTGAAACCCCAGGAGGAAAAGAATGAAGAAGACAGGTCCAAGGTTGATGACTTGAGGGGATCTCCCATGAGCGTGAGAAATCTAGAGGAGTTAATTGGTGAAAATCATGCTATTGTTTCGTCATTGGTCGAGGCCTAAGTACTATGTCAAAATTTTGTCTTTTGTCGACAAAGACCAGCTTGAGCCCGACTGTGTGATTCTCATGCACAATAAGGTTCTTTCTATTGTTGGTCTTCTGCAAGATGAGGTAGATTCAATGGTGTCGCAATGCATGGATATAGCAAAGATGCTCTTAAACTTTTTAAAGTAATGAAGCACTCTAGAATAAACGCAGACCATTCAAGCTTTATTTGTGTTTTATTTGCATGCAACCATGTAGGTTTAGTGGATGAGGGTTGTAGATACTTCGTTGGCATGGGTGTCTCTTATTGCATTATGCTTGCAAAGGATCATTATGTGTGTATAGCTGACCTTCTTGGCCATGCTAGCTATCTCGAAGAAGCTCTAAACTTTATCACCAAATTGCCAATTAAACCTGTAATGGTTGTATGGATGTGTTTGCTTGGTGCGTGTAGATCACACTAACAATTACCCAGGAGATGGAGGCAACGGGGTATTTTTCGATTCAAGATTCTTGAATGATGTTCACGAGTAAAATAATCATTCCTTTGTCACCTAGATGAGAAGTTTGCAATGCCATATTGATTGATAAAAATGTCCCTTGGAATAACTATTTGACTCGACAAGAACCTTCAATTATGTGCATGCTAACACACTGCAACCGAGTTTGTTTCGAGATTGTTGTGAAATATGAGAACTGCTTCCATCATTTCAAACAAGGAAAATGTTATTTTTGGTGATTATTGGTGATGTTAAGTGAACCAATAAAAGATAGGTTGTGCAGTGAGATGGAAGAGTCAGGTTATTCAATTTGTAGAAAGTGTTTGCAAAGCTAGACAATGCTTTCGACTTCATCAAATCAAATGTATAGTGCAAATAATTGGTTATTCATGGGGTGTTTGTTAAAGCCATGTTTTGTAATACCATTGGAGGTGAATTGCAATTTTGGCTCTTGGAGATCTTCTCAATGGCGAAAGACCAGAAGTTGGATTCTAACAAACCAAGGTGGTGTAACGAATACGGTCTCGCGACAAATCAATAATTCACCCTGGAAAGGTACTCGTGAGCATGTGGAGAATTGTAGGTAATTTTGAATGTGAATACAAATGAAGACAAAATTGCTTACACCAGGATGTTTCTCAAATGAAGAGGTGGATGAATTGATCAAGTTTTAAGCTCGGCTCTCTTGTCATCTAGAGGATTACGGGCACAATCAATGAGTTCATTCTCATATGATCGGGATAGGCGAGACTCTGGTCCAATGGATAAGGCACTGATCATAGGTGTCTTGATCTAGGTGGCGCATTGCTGACTAGGATTTCTATGTGTGCGTCCAAGTCATTTAAGTGGGGTCCACATGTACCCATTTCTTCTATTTATGTATTTTTCTTTAAATAACTTTTTAAGTTAAGTGGTTTCTATTTTTAGTCACTTTTTAAAGTTGGTTAGAAAAATTCAAAGGTCACTTAAGTGACTTATTTAATGATCATGTAAAACCCTAACTACTTTGTATCCAACTTTTGGGTTATAAAAGGAAGTGAGGGGCTCATTTATAAAGGGTGACTTTGAGAGAGGAGAAGAAAATACTTTTGTGCAAGCTTTGTTTTAGGAAGAAACTTTGTGTTCTTTGTGAAAAATATTTTGGAGTTAATGAAATACAAACTTTGTGTCTCATTCATTGTCTCTTGTAACATTTGATGTTCTTATGTTCATTAGATGTTAGGTGTTTGAATCTTGCATGCAAATATTATCTTTGATCTTATTGTCAACATTATTAATCAGTTGTTCTAGTTCACAGTGATCAAGCTCTGATTATCTACTTGCTCATATGTGTTCCCTTTACACGTTCTTGTTTGGCTAACTCAAACTCCGTTTTATTTGTGTTGGTCATTCACCTTTCTTCTTCATGCAATATTAGGCTCTGTGTTTACCTAAATCTTGCATGTTCTTTTAGTTCATTCTATTTCGCTCCTTTCCTTCTTTCCATTCCATCTCCTTCATTCACTTTTCTTTCCATTGATGTTCCAAAACACCCCCCACATACAATTTTGAATGTATAGATGTAAATATAGTTTTGGTTTTCAATAAAGGCAGCCCCACCTTCATTGAGGACTTCGTTCCCACATTGTTGCATGTCATTTACATGCGTGTAAATCCATATGCTAACAGTATGTCAATGCTCAAGAGGGTTGAAAAAAATGTGAATTGTACTTTGGTTGTCACACCAAAGTATAATTGGTGAATCCTATGGAAAGCTAAAATTTGTCAATAATTGTCGAAGCCAAAGTATTTTTCACTCATTAGAATCGATGCCTTGTACTCTTCCTCTAAAGATGAAATTACAATATCATGTTACTTTTTGCATGTCCAAGCAACTAGAGAAGAACCAAGAAAAAAAATTATCCATAAGTGGAACACCTGTCATCAATAGAACTTTCCCAATCGAAATCTATATATCTAACCAACTAAGTAGAACCCCTAGTGTAGTGTAGTCCAAAGTGGGAAGTTTCCTGCAAATAGCACAAAATCCTTTTAGTAGCCTTCCAGTGACTACTACGAGGAGAATGTGTAAACTGGGATACATGTTCTACTGTAAATTAAATATTAGGGTGAGTGTGATTCAAATACATGATACTTCGAACCAACTACCTATATAATGTAGGATCACAAAGTGGAGTGGTACATGTGGAAGTAAGAGTAACCCTAGATTGAAAAAGGATATGGTCGTGGCTTGCAATCAGCCATATCAAACCATTGAAAAATATCACGGGTATACTTTTTCTAACTCGAATCAATCCCTAAATCTATCTGAGAAATCTAAAAACCAAGAAAATAATGTAATAACCCAAGATATTTCATGTCAAACTGTGTGGAAAGATCCATTTGAATAGTCTGAATGTGGGAAGAAGAGCTTTTAGTAAGTAACAGATCATCAACATACAAGAAAAGTATGACGATATCCTCACCAACATGTTAGAGATATATTATATGATCAAAGAGGCAATGAACAAAGCCAGTAGATAGAAGAAAAGAATCCATCTTCTCATACCAAGCCCGAGGGGCCTATTTGAGACCGTAGAGAGACCTTTGAGTCTACAAACAAGAGAAGAGTCGTGAACAAATCCAACAGGTTGCTCCATGTATATTTCCTCTTGTAAATCTCCATGTAAGAAGGAACTCTTCATGTCCATCTAGTATATGAGCCACCCCTATGATGTAACAATAACAAGTACAAGGCATACAAAATCCATCTTGGTAACAGGTGAAAAAGTCTCAGAGTAATCAATACCTTAAACTTGTGAAAACACCTTTGCAACAAGAAAATCCTTATACTTTTCAATGGACCCATCAACTATGTATTTGGTTTGGTATACCCACTTACACTTAACCATATATCTTCCTATACGGAGAGATACCAAACCCCAAGCATTATTCTTCATCAAATAAGAATACTCGGATGTCATTGCATCATCCCACTCCTGTATCCCATGTGCCTGTGAAAAAAACTATGGATCCTCATAAACTACCTGACATAAAAGTCTAGACCCTGAAGAATGTGCACGATGATTCCTAGTAGGTGGAAGATCCTGTATGGAATGTGATGCCTCCAAAACTATAATATGATCCTAGTTAGGAATAGTTACAACTTCAAAGTGGGAATAGGATCCTCCTCTCGCATCTATACCCTATTCAAAGAAGGGATCCTCAAGATGACATAAAGAAGAATAAATAGGAATTAAAGAAGATTAAGAATCATTAGGAGAGACGCGCTCATTAAATTAAACATGTGTTCGAAAAATAACCTCATGAGTATCAGGATCTAAAATTTGATAAGCTATCATATCCTCACAATACCCTACAAAGATAAATGGTTTGCTCTTCTTATCCAAGGCTTTCCTTTTCTTCTTTGGTACAAAGGCCCAAACATGGCTCCCAAAGAATCAAAAATGAGACATCGGGCTTAGTTTTGAACCAAGCTTCCTCTCGGAGTCGATTCACAAGTGCTCTGTGTGGTGTATGATTCTAAAGGTAGTTAACACAATTAATTTCTTTTTGCCAAAGTATATAAGAGGTAAATATCTAGAATGCATCATGTAGTTATCCATTTCCTTCAAAATTTGGTTCTTTCCTTTTGCTAATCCATTCTTTTATGGATTATGAGGAACAAATACTATTGAATAATGCCATGATTTGCCAAAAAAATAGAAAACTATTTTCTAAAGTACTCCCCCATTATTAGTGCAAAGGTTCTTTATACAACTAGAAGATTATTTCTTGACCAAAGCCTTGAGGACTTGGAAGTATTAAAAACATCACTTTTTTACTTGAGAAAATAAACCCAAGTACGCCTCAAGAAATTATGAATAAAGGTAAGTGCATACTTAGCTCCATTGAAAGAGGGGGTAGGAAAAACCATCAAGTCACTATGCACAAGCTCAAGTGATGAAGAATCTCTCTTGGAAAAATTCTTAGGGAATGGATCTTGGTGTTGTTTCCCTAATGCACCAGGGAAAACTCCCTCAAGACAAGAAACTCTAGGAATACCATCAACCATTCCATGAGTTCTCAACTCCTTCTAATATATGTAATTGAGATGACCAAATCTCTCATGCCAAAGCTTACTCTATGAATATGTATGAGAAACCAATCCTTCCCTATAGAGAAAGTGTCATGAAAACCCTCAAATTGATATAGTATATAACCATGATCAACAATACCTTGAGAAATAAAGTAATTAGACTCTAACAAATTTCATACTTCTGCCCTATGTGGTGTAAAATTCATTGTTTCTCCTTGACTAGAATGACAAAATTTATATACGTAAAAGCAAATTTATAGTGATGTTAAGAACATAAAGTGCATTTTAGATACTTCCACCATCAAGGTGTATGTCACCTTTTCCCTTAACAAAAGAAAGGAAGAATTTGCAACCTCTATTTTGGAAGTAGAACTCAAACCTAGAGAAATAAAAGAATCCTTTGAAGAATTTGTGTGATGAGAAGCACCAGTAATCTATAACCTAATTATCTGCAAGTGGTGGTTGAGATCTCCCAACAACATTAAGTGATTTTCCATGTTGATTAAAAATAGGTGAAGTGGGGATATAAAAATTTTTTTCTTAAATGCATCCTCTATGGCTTGCATAAGCTTGTAACACCTATGTTCTTCATGACCAATACCCCACACAAAAGAGCATGAAATGTTAGAATTATTCTTGGATTTAGAAGACTCCTTAGGTTTATATTTGTTTTCTTTGGGTTTAGGATCACTTTGAGATGGAGAAGAGGTGAATTTGGATTTACCTTTTGTTTTTCCCTTTCCCTTAGGATTAGATGTTACTAATTCCTTTTGATAGGTGGAAGAATCAAGGTTAGACAATTTGGATTCTTCCCTAGTAAGTCTTTCACAAAATATTTCTAAGTTAGGAATTTGGAATGTTTCACCTAAGGCATCCATGCTAGAGAAAAAGGTAGAATAAAATATTTGGAATTGACCTCTCAACTTGGATAAAATTGAGTAAACACACTCTTCATCTTTCTTATCGCTTCCACTCCCCTCTAATTGTGTCAACAAATTCTTGAACTTAGTAAGATAGTCTATAATTGATGGAAAATATTTAGGATTAAGAGAGGTGATCTCAATTTCAAGTTTCATGGATCTCATGTGATCCACCTTACCAAATAAACCCTTCAATTTCTCCCATATTTTAAAAGGAGAGTCACATTTTTCCAAATGAAATAAAATACTATCACTTACATAAGTTCCTATCAAACCCATACACTCATCAAATTTGCATTGGTACTGAAATTTCTCATATTCTCTAGTGAACACTAGTTATTCTGAAGAAGTTAAAGCCCATAATATTTTGCATTTAATGATTGTTTCCATTCTTGGTTTCCATGTGTGGTAATTATGTGTTGTTAATGGCTCAACTTGATCTAGTGCAAAAGTAGATAAAGACACCATTCTCAAAAATCACCAAAAAAATGCAAGAATCAAACAATGCAACAAGACCCCCTAGATTTGGAACTTTATAATTGAGTGTGTGTTACAATATGGAACTTTATAATTTTAGTTTGTTTCTCAAAATAAATAGTTCCAATGGAACAAGCACGGAAAAACAAACACTTTTGCAAAAAAAGAAACTCAAATCTGAGTTACTAATCAAAAGATACAAGCTTTTTAATTTTATGCTCTAATATTTATTTCATTTTACACTATGAAAACAAAATTAAATGCTCTTGCCTTCACCATACAAATTAAATCAAAGGGGGCTGAAATTAAGCACCTACTAGGCATAATCCCTCATATGACCGTACCATATGACCAAGGGCTAAGGCTTTTAATGGGTAACTTCCTCTAGTATTGGTCGAGTTTATAATTGCTCTTATGGTTTTTCCACCTTTTGAATCCAATGGAAGACTTTTTGCATGAAAAGGAATTCGCAACAAAATACTAACAAATTCCAAATATATGAAAATACAAAAACCTTGTTTGCAAAATGAAACTTACAAACGGATGTCAATAGCAATCTCCTACTCTGATACCATAAAAGGAACGATAAACATATCGTACCAAGCCACCAAGAACTCAAATGCTAGTAAAACACCACACTCAACAAGATGAAAGAAATTCACTAGAATAACTTTACAAAAAAATTCAAACAGATGAGCAACAATATCATATATTATTATGGAACTCTATGAAGTATAATGAGAAAGATCCTTGCTTATATATGCAAGGAAGATCAATCTAATAACCATTCAAGGTCATAGATCAAGCCATAAAACAAGGAAAGAACTAGTCAAGAGCATAGATTTAGGAAAGAACTAGTCATCAAAGAACTAGTCAATACCATAGATCAAGGAGATAACGATACCTAACAACTAGATATATCTTCCTAATATATAAATAACATAAAATAAATATCCACACACATAATTGGGTGAGGATAAAAATACAAGGTAAATAAATTACTTAGCTGATCATGAGCTAAGGTAAATACTTTCTCTAACAATTTTTAAACCCTATTATAAATTTCCTACAAACCCCAATGTTGGAACACATACACTCATCATTGTAATATATTCGTTAAATAGTGATGACATATATTGGAACTTCATGATTGTGTAAAACCCTATAAAAATTTGTATAAAACATAGAACAATTTGTGGTTATAAACATGGTTTCGAATCAACATTTTGAAAGTGTACAATATTGGCACACTTGAAAGCATTCAAATTCAATGAACATACTAGGTAAATATACCTTTAAAAACATTTAAAAAAATGAAATGTATCTCTTCTTTGTATATGCAAATGACAATTTTCATTTTTTTTCCTTGTGCATGTCTTATAATAATTTCAATCCATGAAAGAGTGGGGAGAGATATGTGAGAGTGAGGGGGATTGGAGAAATGGAGAGGGAGAGATAGTAATAGGTCAATATAGGTAGAGGGGGAGGGAGGTAGGAGAGAAAGAGAGGGGGTGAAAGGGAGAGAGGGAGTGAGAAAGAGAAGGGGAAAGGGAGAGAGTGAAAGAGGGAGGGGATTGGGTAAATAGAGAGGTGCGAAGAAATGTATATAGATTGAAGGAGGGAGAGGGAAGGAGAAGAGAGGGGGAGAGAAGGAGATGGGAAAGAGAGGTAGAGGGAGATAGAAGGAGATGTGATAGAGGTAGAGAGGTAAAAATAGAGAGAGAGAGAGAGAGAGAGATAGATGGGGAGGGAGTGATGGAGAGAGAAATCAAAGATGGAGAAAGGGGAAGTGAAATGGATAGATGGGGTGAGTGAAAGAGGGAGGGTGATAGAGGAAAATATGGGGTGAAAATTATAGAGAGTGAGGGCTGGAGAGGGAAGGATATGAGATTGGGATAGGGGGATATAAGGATATGGGAAAGATGGGTATAGGGAGAGAGAGAGATATGGGAAAGATGTAGAGTAGAGAGGTTGAGGTTGAGAGAGAGAGGGAGAGGGAGAGGGAGGAAGTGATGGAGAGAAAAAGGGGAGAGGGGAGAGGGGGATGGGGAGATGGGGGGTATAGGAGAGAGGTTTACGTAGAGGTAAAGGTAAATGGATGGGAGGAAGGGGGAGGGAGAGAATTAGATGGGAGATAGGTAGAGGGGAAGAGAGGGGGAGGTAGAGGGATAGGTAGATAAAGAGGGATGGAGGTAGGAAGAGGTATGGGTGGTAGAGGAGAGGGAGAGAGGTAAGGATTGCAAAGATATGTGGAGGGAGAAATATATAAGGAGGGAGAGAGGGTGGGAGAAAGGTAGAGGGAAAGATAATGATTGAAAGAATGGGGATATAGGGGGAAAGAGAGGGAGGGAGAAAGGAAGAGGAAGGGAGAGAGGGAAAGGAAAAGTGAAAGAGAGGGGGTATAGGAGATGGGATAAGGGTTATATTGAGAGAGAGAGAGAGAGAGTGTGTGTGTGTGTGTGTGTGTGTGTGTGTGAGAGAGAGAGAGAGAGAGAGATATGGGAGAGAGGTATAGGGGAAAGAGGGAGAGGTTGAGAGAGATTTATATAGGGAGATGGAGGGATGGATGGAGAGAGAAATGAGATATGGGGAGAGATGGATTGAAATAGAGAGAGGGGTGGATAGGGAAAGAGAGAGGTAGGGAGAAAGGTAGATAGGGAGATGGAAAGAGAAAGATGGTAGAGGGAGAGAGAAGGATATGGGAAAGATGGGTAGGGGAGTGTCAACACTAGATTTTTACTCCAAGACTTCTACTTCATTAATTTATATGTTGTTAAGTGCAGTTGGAAGTAACATCCACTTGATGCTAATTACTCCCTTAAATAAATTACAATGTGCAATTTAGAATGTAACTAGAAAATATTCTATGGTACCAATAAAACTACATTAGGGGAATTTTGTAAAGTTGGCAATCAATGGTAAAATGTATATAATTTTTTAAGTTTTCATTATAATGTCAATGTGTGAAAGGTCATCGTAAGTAGGAAAGTATGGTTTATATGGTCATAAATTAGAAATACTATACTTGTAATAATAATGAAGGAGTGATGTCATATATATTTTAAATATTTTTAGTTATAAATTTTAGAAAAGGTGGAATTCATGTGTAAATAATAAGGTATGTCCTATCCTAAGGGATAAGCCCACATGTAAAGATAAGATTTGAGATATGTAATATGATTGGATAGAAAATATTTCGTATCCTATCTTATAGATAGGTTGGATAAACTCTAAATTCCTATATCTAGAGATTCCACACCCAATTTAGTACATAAGAAGGTTGTGATAATAGTATATGTAAGTAATAAGAGTCCATACCATTGTGTTGATGATTCAAAGAATCTATCAAGAGGTGTGTCTAAGAATTTTATCCCATAAATATTGTTGGAAAGGAAAGTGGATTTGGTAACACTCAGTGTAGTTGTTAGGTGAGATTGTAAATATATTTTGATAAAATATAATTGTTGGTTATATTTCATTTCTATTGTCAATCCTTGATATTATATTTTGTTTCTCGTGGTATGTTTGTTGGTGTGTTTCATTATTCATACCACTAAACATAAATTTTTGCATTTCTTAAGCAAGCATAGCACAAGGATTTCTGGTGAGAGATTATCGAGTGTAGGATTTGTGTTGACATTTTGGTTTCATTATCGGTACAATTCCTAGTTGGTGGATATTCTAGAGTGAAATTTTACTTAACCAACAATTACTTGAAGGGTAACTTTGTATTTACCATAAATATTAATGACCGCAATAAATTTACTTTTTATTGTGAATGGTATTTACCACAAGATACTCACTTTTTACCATGAGTAGTATTTACAAAAATAAAGTAAATTTTTACCAAGGTCATTGATTATTACCATTGAAAATCTAGTTTTAACATGAATAGGTTTTACCACAATTAATTTACTTTTATACCATGGTCATTCTGTTTTTACCATAAAGAGTGTTTTCATAAAGTCACTTTCCATTATAGTCATTTTAATTATTTTTTAAATAATTCATACCACTTGTAATTGTGGGTTGGTATTTTACTATGATTACATTTTTCATATATAGAATAATGGGTAAGATTCTGGTTTTTTCAACCCAATCAAATGAGGATGCTCTCCCTTCTATACAATAATTTAAAATATATTGCATTTGTAATGGCCTCATCAGGAGGGAACAATGTACTAAATTTCTTCCTACATTTTTAGATGGTTCATCTCTTAGGTGCTTTGAAAATTTGGGTGATAATGTTAGAAACTTATGGGATTTTTTCATTGAAAGTTTTCTAGAAGAATTTTGTGCACAACAAAATTATGTAGACCTCGTGATAGGGATCAAAAAGCTATCCCGAGTGAGAGAAAGATAATATCATATATTACCATGCTTTCATTTTAGATCTAAGGAGGAATCTTGATGCCTAGGTCCAAAAGAAAGGATTAGTGGACGAATTAATGAACAATGTGGAAAACCTTCTTTAAGAGATTTATCATTGGGATGAAGCCTTAAATCAAAAAATGAGTAAAATATGACCACCCAACAATCCTATAGAAAGTAATTGAGATTTCTAGAAGGAAACATAAAATCATGGAAGAAGATTCCAAAGAATTTTTACTAAGGTGGAGCCTTCACCGGCTCCTACGGTGTAAGCATCAAAATGACTAATAGTGATCACGTCTCTTACCTCTAGTACATCAAATGAGTATGCGAGATATCCTTACATAAAAGGGCCGTTAACTATTAATATTTTTAATGAAATGAATTTGGTTCCCAAAGCTCCCAAGGAGGAGATATAGTTCCAAAATGAAATGTCTAAATTTTTATGTTATAGGTATCATAAAAGGGAAATTATATGTACAATTATTCATATAGAGCATCTATATGTGGAAAAAAGATAACGATAAAGGAAAAACACCTATGAATGCATTTGATGTAGTACATAGGAATAAAAATAATGAAGAAGATGTTTTTGTCACGAAAATAAATAAAGAAAAAGATAACTAAGATGATAAGAATCCTATGAAAATAAAAGGAGAGGCTAGTAAGAAAATAGGAGAAGAAATTTGTGTGTGTAGAATTTTTTTATTTCATGGGGACAATGATTGTACTCCATCCTATAAAATATCTCCAAGTTCCTGAAAATATTACATGTGACCAACTTCTTATTATATTTTCGAGAAGAGGCATGAGCTACATAGAAGACATAATTCTCAATAGAGGAAGTAGGTTGAGGTCTTTCTTTTGGAATTAGAGGAATATCCTTATCCTCCACAACTGAGGTATTGAGGTAATTTCAATGTAATGTTTTAGTATAAGGATGATATGTATTTAATGTAATGAATGGGCCTATAATAAATTTTTTGGGTTTAAAATTTGATTGACCTTAAATTTGAGGTTAACATCATTAAATAAGGGGGAAAATAAACAAAAAGGTTTTTGTTTCAAATGTTTAAATTTCTATCATGGATGTTATATGTGTGGTAGACTTTATGTTAATGAAGAATTGTATTGTTGCATACCCAATGTTATTAGGAAGGCCATGGTTGAGAAAATTTCATGTAAAATAATACTAGAATGAAGGCTCCATGATAATTGATCATGGTAGAGAGAGAGTGTGAAAATTAATGTGATCCCTCGAAATCATATAATATGACCTATGGATTCAAGTGATGAAACTAATGATTGGACGTCCTTGTATTATTAGATAGCACTAGTGAAGTGGAAATTTATTATGAAGAGATTGAGGTGGGCATTTCAATCATGGATATCCTTCTATTCATACCATATAATGCACCTAGACAAGTAACCATGGAAAAGATGGAAGAGAACCTCCAAAAATACAAATTGGTGATGTTGTGGTGGAAAACAAGGATGAAGACTACCTCCAACTCTTTTTAAGGGATATACACATATTCACTTTTGATTATAAGGATATTCGATAAGTAAGTTGGGTAGAGCATTCTATTGAGTTAGTAGATGCTTCTAAACTAGTAAAACAAATTTTATATAGAATTAATCCTAATTTTTACATCTTGACTGTATAATAATAAATATATAACTTGCATGATGTAGGATTCATATTTGTTGTGGAGAATTCATAATGGTTCTCTCCCATTATGATCTCAATAAAAAAGAATGGGAAGCTATGTATTTGTGTTGGTTACATGAAGCTTAACAAGGAAGTGGAGAAGGATCATTACCCCCTTCCATTCTCGATACAAGATTTTAAATGAAGTAACTACAAAGGAATGTTATAGTTTTATAGATGGCTATATTGGGTATAAACAAATTTGCATAAATGAGAAAGACTAGTCAAGACTACATTAACCACTCCTGGGGAAATTTTTCTTATAGATTCACTTCATTTAGTCGTGTAATGATATAGTAACATTCTAGTGCCTATTGAATAGGGTGTTTCAACCATATATCGAAGCTTCATCAAAGTAGACCGAATGAGTTTTACATCTACAGGAGCAAAATATACCATTTGTACTAGATGGAGAAGCCCTTTCATATTTTGGATGAAGCATAAAACTCATTAAACCCTACAAAGTGTGTCTTTGTATATTCTAAAGGTATCATGTTAGGGAATGTTGTATCTAGAGATATTATTGGTACTAATCATGATAAAGTTTCCAAAATTAAATAATTGGCATTCCCTATGAATGGAAGTTATCCGAGATCATTTTTAGGTCATGTAGGTTACTATAGGAAATTTATCAATAATTTTTCAAATAGTTTATAACCACTAACCCAATTCTTAAGGAAGGATGTTTCTTATGATAAAAGAAAGAAGGTACGTGAATATTTTCGAAGCTTAAGGAATCTTTAATTACTTCACTTATTATGTGAAATTCAGATTACATCAATCCATTTATTGTATATACTAATTCTTTAGATGTAACACTTGGGAGCACTCGAGCCAAAATTATGAGAATATAAATGATCATCGATCTACTTCAGAGCATACATATGATTTGTGCTTAGGTGAATTACATTGCAACTAAAAAGGAGTCTTTAGCCATAAATTTTTTTGTAAATTATTTTTTAGTGTAGAAATTTACAATCGCAATGATTATCCATTTCTAAAATATATTGTAAATAATCCTAACACATCAAGAAGGATACCAAGATGGATAATTTTTCTTCTTTAATTTGAATTTGATATTGTGGATAGAACAAAGGTGAAGAATGATACCAACCCGGATGCACTTTCTCGAGCCTATGTTTGTTTGGATCCATCTTGTGATGATGAAAAGTTTCCAAATGTAATGTTGTTATTCATTGATGAATTTTTTTGTGAGTGCATATATATGGATTTTTTGAATGATTTCAAGTTTCCTAATGGTGTTAATGTAAATACTAAAAGTAAAATTACCCAATAAATTCATCCATATTCTATTATGCATGTAGTCTTGTTTTTAGATGGGATCTAATGGGAGATACAAGAGGGTAGTTGGACACAACAAGTGGAAGGAGATAATTGAAGAGTTTCATAATAGTACATGTGGAGGAACTTCTATTAACAACTAATATCAAGGAGGATCTTAGATGTAAGTTACCACCAACCAAATCTTTATAGATATTTTTATCATTATTGTAAGGTATGTGATATTTGTCAATCACTTGGGAATCGTAAGACTACATCAACATTATTATGTCATATTATTCCACCTTCTTCCTTTGAAAAGTGGGGAATATATATTATAGTTTCACTTATATCCACTCTATGGAAAAATAAGTATATTATAGTAGCCAATATTTATTTAACAAAGTGGTTTGAGGCTAGAGCCTTGGAAACAATTTACATTGATGAAGTGGCAAGGTTCATGTATAAATGCATTTTCAAGTTAGATTTGGCATCCCATTAGATTTTATAATAGATCAAGGAAGCCACTTTATTAATGAGGTGGTATAATCCTTGGTGGATAGGTATTTTATCAAGCATAGGAAGGCAATAACCTACAATCGAGCACAAATAGACATGTGGAACAAACAAATTATGTATTATGTCAAATTTTAGCAAATTATGTAGTTTTACATATCTCAGAATGGGATAAAAGGATTAATGCAACATTTTGCACATATAGGGCTACATCCAAATCAATAACATGGTACTCTCCTTTCAGTTGCCTTATGGTATTATGTCTTCCCTTTGTCTGTGGATGATAGCTAGTACTAGGAGTTAACTCCATACTTGCAAGTCTGAAAATATCCTGTCAAAATGTGCTCATGAAAATTTTATCTTGGTCACTGACAATGTTCTTAGGCAAGCCATGAAGCCTAAAAACACCTGTGAAGAATGTCTGAGCTACATGTGGTGCCTTATGCCCAGAAGGCATAGAAAATAAATGGGCATACTTGGTCAACCTATCGACCACCACATAAATGCAATCATGCCCATGCACTAAGAGAAGGCCTATAATAAAATACATATATCTCGCTCTCCCATTTTTTCTCAAGGATAGAAATAGGTTATAGAATTCCTACCGCAAAAGGAATTTTAGCCTTGGTTTGATGACAAACCAAACATTCCTTGACATGGTTAAAGACATTGTCCATTAACCCTTTTCATACAAATATCTCCCGATGTACATGTAGGTCTTAAAATATAGGATTTCCTACTAGAGGTGTACCATGCACCGCTCTAAGGATCCTCTCCTTCATCTTGGACTCGGTATAAGGAAAATCCTATCTTTGTAGTATATGAGGTCGCCCAAGATTCTATATTTGTCATCCCGGATAATTTCGTCCATTATCTCACATGAAAATTAATTTTTAGAATACTCAACAAGTATGTGAACCTTCCAATCAGCTAAAAACCTATGACATAGAACTAATCATAGATATAAGGGGAGGCCTCCTATATAATGCATCAACTACCACATTATTCTTAACGGATGTGTACTCTATGTCAAAATCATAATTTTGTACCATGTTCACCCATCTCTGTTGGTGGTCGATGAGATCCTTCTACCCCAAGAAACACCTTAAAATGTTGTGATCCATACAAACAACGAATTTACTACCCACAAGATATTTCCTGCATTTGGCCAATGCATGCATAATGGCCAACATATCCTTGTCATAAATTGAGTATCCCCTCTCCACAATAATCAACTTCGACTCCCATAGGAAATTGGTTTCTTATCCCGCATGAGTACCAAACTAATTCCCTCACCTGATGCATCACACTTGATTACAAATGGCCGAGTGAAATCTGGTAATGCAAGAACTGGACACGATCTCATCACCTCCTTAAGGTGATCAAAAATATGTTGCATTGATTCTAACCAAGCAAAATCCCCCTCCTTGGTCAAATTTTTCAAAGACGTAGTCAATCAATAAAATTTCTTCACAAACCTCCCTGTTGTAAGTACATAGACCTAAGAACCCTTATAAATGTGTCAAAGTCCTGGTAGTGGCCAATATAATATTTTTGAATATTTTCTCTCACAACCTTGATTCCACCTCCTCCAATCACATGGCTTAATTATAACAAATATTTCATACCAAACTCACACTTTGTAGTTCCCACCCATGTGGGACCAAAACATAGTGTTGGTGCTCGTAATTTTCATGTTAAATCTAGAACTTGTTAATTGGTTTTCTTCCGAGTTCACCTAATTACTTTTCAAATCTGTGTTTTTATTTGATCTTGTATGTTATCATGGTTTTTCATTGTGGGTCCTTATGTTTTTCCATAATTGTTGGTCGGTCTTGTGGGGTTTTTCCTTACCTATATTGTTCTTGGTTTGTAAACAAAGGAGAAAATGGTGGTTTCCCTTTCCAAATTGATACAGGGGGTACTTAGTTGTTTTAAAGGATTAAAAAGTTTTATACATATGCAAAATACAATCCCTCTCCAAGGCCCATGAAAAAGAATATTTGAAGAATCTCGGAACCCTCAAAAGAAATGCACATCACATTTTACACCATTTGCATATTTACGTTTGTTCAAAATGCAAATTTAATTCCCAACCCCGAGAGTCAATCATAGAAGGATATGTGACAGACGATCGAGATTCGGGGTGGTGAAAGAAAATTACATTTTACCTTTGTGCATATATGCAAAGTACAATATTGACTCGGGGACTCGGTGAGTGTACACTTGGACAATAAGACACATCGCATGACCGTGAATGGAGAAAGAAATGTAACTTTCATTTTTGTAAGTTTGCATGTATACCCCTTACAATTTGATTGTGAGGCATGTTAAGAGTTGACTTGGGCCATAAATGCATGAGTTATATGCCACTTGGAAATATAAAGTTGCACACGATAGCAAGGGGACCATGTAGCATGTTCTCATAGGACAACGAGGCATGCAATAGTTAAAAAGAAAAGCTAAAAATTACAAAAAATTTCCCATGAACACAATCTCCAACATTAATGCAAAGATTCAAGGAAAATAAATATAGGAATTTAATATTAAAACACACTTTACATTTGCAAGCTCTGAATTTCTAAGTGTTGAATAATCCTTAAAAAGAATTCAAGTAATGAGATGTGTCTAAGATAACAAAAGGAAAGATCACATTGGTATTCAGATAGAGCTTGAATCTGGTTTGGCTATTTTTGAGCAAAGACCAAATCTTAAGCCGAATAGGTAAGTAAACAAGTGCCCTCATTCTCATGAATTTTATAAGTATAGAGCTAGAATCTAAGTTTTTGGGAGAGATAAAGGGTTTTATGATAATTTTTGGCAACCATGAAGATCCTCCTAAATTCCTTAAAGACCTATTCCAACCTCAGTTCCTCTAGACATAATCACATATTCTAACCTTGTTAATGCCTACCTTAAAAATTAAAACAAATATTGCATGCCCCGTAGAAGTGAGCTCATGACCCACGTGACCAATAGTAATATTAACCTTTTGACAGGATATTGGGCTTCCCACAAGTACACCAAGCAATTTTTATTACCATGAAGTTAGAACAATATTATTGGGATGCACGAGTAGAAGGCTAACTAATTTATTAAATGATAACGGTTGATTAAACCTCGGAGTTCCATCATTAGGTTCCCTAATAAGTTTATTAGGAGTGAGTTTATAGAAGAGGACGGGGATTTGATCACATTGTTGAATAGATTGATGGGTATGGAATCCACCAACCTCTTCCATGAATGGATGTTTCAATTCATTAAAATCCTCTTCCTTGGGTTGATCTAATAAGTGAAAAAATCATGATCAAATGGTGATGATTACTTATATTGTTAGGGGTGAGATAGCTTGGATGGCATAATTATTCATGTCTTCATACTTAGTTTACGTGCATTTTTTTCATAGGATTTTCCAAATTACAAGGTGAAGGAGACATCGGTAATGCCAAGGTTTATAGTGTGTTTCCTATATTAAATCGGTGAATTATGCTATGCATTCCAAAAAGGTTTTTGATGTATTCTTTACACTTGTAATGTGCATTTTTCACTCTAACTGGGAGAATGAAATATTTTCTCGAGATGCTAATTAGATCATTACTTAATATGGATGTTATTTCCTCCAATTCTAGACCTTCTCCTACATTAGGGTTAGTGGTTTTGAAGGGAACCCTTACATGTTTCCCAAGTATGTGGATGATAAATGGGCAATGATGGAGTTAGTAAGGCAATTGATACTAGTGCACTAGATTATTGCAAGTAAACATCTCACATCCCCTTTTAAGTTTCCCATTTTCATTGGAAATTACTCTTGTCGGAATATCCAAAGGAAAAAGTTGTTGGAGAAAAATGGCAGATTCGTGTTGTAAAATTTTGAGGCACACCTCAATATGACATAAAGAGGATTGTGAAAATGTTGCATGCCACCAGTAATCGAACATTATCCTCATTATGATAACTACCTTTGGATGGATTGTAGAGAGATGAGGGGGATGTTAGACTAAGGGAATGTTAAAGGATGTCCCTCTCCCAAATAGTAGATTTTAGAATCATCCAAGTCTTTGAAGTCTTAGAGGATCATAACGACACAATCAATGATGATTATGTGAAGGATAACATCATTTCTCATCCCTTTCCAACATTCAATTAGGAGACTAATGAATAAAATTCAAACCAAAATCGAACTTCCAATGTCATTAAAAGACTCTAAATTGGTTATTCTCCCAAGCAATATATGTTAGTCATCGAACACTCTTGCCGAGAGAATACATGGCCAATGGATTGATTGATAATGTTCTTCCCTTGTATCAAAAGGTTCATAGAAGTGGGGATGTTTTGCAAAAGATGGGTATTAATCTCTCATTCAAAAGGTTGTTATTATCCCGAAAAAGAGATGATGTAAGTTCCCAAATTAGCAAGATCGAGACCTCCCTTGCCAAATTAACAAGAAAAATAGTAGAAGTGCTCAAAAGAGCATGAAAAGAGTTCTTGTTATTCGCCACTCCTTTGCAGGTTATTCCAACATCTCCTCTAGAGATGAAAGGGAAGGAAAGGTGACAACCTATATTTCAAGAAATCCAAAGGAACAAGCCGATGTTGATTCCCACCGGGTACTATTGGATGAGACAAGCGTGCGTGACCTAGAAAAGAGGGTTGATGAAGAGGAAGAGAAGGTGTATCTCATGAGAAGAAAAGGGCAGTGGTAACAAAATTTGTTTATTTTGAAGAGGTAAGGGTAATCGGGAGGTAGCTGCTACAAATATTCCTCTCGCCTCTACCCACCATTATCTTGTCCCTAGTGATTCCACCTCTTATGGAATCAACCCCTATCACTTAAACCCTTTATACCCCACTAGTATAGGCTGCTTCACCTATTGTGGAACAACCATCCTTAACTATTCTTACTTCCCTATCCCCCACTCAACAAAAAATGAAGAAGACCGTGAAATGGAACAAGTATTCAACTAAGGGCTTGGTGAGTTGAATGTCAAGGTAAGAATATATCTTACCTTAGGGAGGTTTTAAATACTATAGTGGAAGGGGGATACTAAGTAGTGAGCACGTGGCTTAACCCACCATTAAGCATATTAAAGAGGAAATAATGCAACCCCATGCAAAGTCACAGACTATGTTGGGAGATGTGTGAGATAAATATGAAGATATAACGATTCATGGCTTCTCCAGACACTCGAAGTCATTACACACAGGATTTCCGAGATCCAACTTTAAATATCCGATGAAGCTCACCAAGAATCTTCTTATATAATTTCTTCCTTTGGAGAAGGAATGGTTAGGATTTTGGTACAAGTAGAAAGTGAGGTTGGCACTCAACCATCTTCAACTATGAAGGAGGGAGAAATAAGAGACTAGAAAAAAGAGGAAGAAATCGTAGCCATAGTTAACCAATACAACAAGGTTCCTCGAGAATTTAATACACATGACAACAATGCTCCTTTTCCAGAGCCCCGTAGTTGTTCCTACAACCTCATCAGAAAGATCACATGAGGAGCATGGGCCAGTAATGGGAATTTGGGTGGATGTTTCCCTCTTAAGGAATAAAAATGTGGTATTTTGGTTAGATGAGGATGATTTGTATAAGATGGTCACCCTTAACCCTTATAGGACACCTAAAAGGGAAAAAATCATGTCAAGGGTAGTTTTAGGGTTGTGGGGAGAAATATTTCTGAGATTACAACTCCCAAATCTAGTTACTCAGAGATAAAGCATCCGTGTCTAATTACAAGGTCACAAGGATCTTCGATAAGCCCTCCACTAAGGAAATTAAGCATGACTTCTTTGTTGTAGGGGAAGAATTATTCTATCAAATTGATGAATACAAGGAACAAATAAGGACTTGAAATCCAAAAAAGAAGCTTTGTCCAACCTAGTCGAAAGTTGGCTAAAACTCCCGCAGAGGAGACAAATTGAAGTCCCCAAAATCACCTATGTTGATATCAAAAGGGGAAATGATTTGGGTGAAAGGTGTAATGCCCACTCCTCTTTGACATTGATTATACTATGATTTTAATTTCAGTTGATTAGAGACATGGACCTTATTATTATATTTTAGTTAGCATGTTGTTAAGATACGAGGGACATCATGATTACTATTGTGTTTTGATTGTTACTTTGGACTATATGGATGTATTGTGGACCTTGATGGACATTAAGGATATGATGATGATCTAGAATGGTTACTTTGTTATATACTAACATTTGGATTCTTGATGTATTGAGTATATTTGGAGTGTTGGAATAACCATGTGGTCTCATTGGTTTTTGAATTGCTAACAATATGATGGTATTAGGATCGGTGATATGTTGTTAAGAGGAGTTACAGTAGATATAGATAATTTCATGATTATTATATAATGTGAATTGGATTATTGATGATTGTAAATTATTTAGTAGAGTAGAATTGAAATGTTAAGTGATTTCAAATAATTGATAAAAATTCGTAAATTTGATGATAATGATTTAGCTACATTATACGACTATGTTAATTGATAAATATATGTGTGTGTTGTATTTCTTGATGTATGCTGAGGATTGTATGATGGATGCTTTATATGTGCATTGATTTCCATGACATATTGATATGGCCTTGAGGCCGAAAGGTATTATTATTTGTGATTGCAGGAAAATTATATCATTATACACCAAAAGGGGATAGGGGACCAACCACAGAAGAATGTTGGGTGTTTTGCAACATGGCCAATTTGACAACTTGTGTTTAATGTATATGTTTTGTATTGTTATGCTAGTTAGGAGGTTTCCTATGGTGGTGACCTCATGTGTGTGGCCATGGGGTATAATGTTTTCCTTTCTTTTAATTTTGTGTGTTTTATTTTTTGGTGCATGTATTTAATTAATTGGGAAATCTAGTTACTTTATTAGCACTTGTTAATGTGTTTTAATTAGCTAATTTAACTTAACTTGTAAACTAAAAGGAAGATGTGACATTTGGGTAATTAATAGGGTAGATGGTCCTTGATTTGTGCTTGATGTGGAATGAATTAAATTGCATTTTTGTTGAGTGTACTCTTCTTCCCTTCCCAAACTCGAATTTTTCCTTGTAGGCCACTTTTTGAGACTTGTGGGACAAGTTAACCTTGTCCCTTACATCTCAAACTCATCTACCAACCATACTTATGAATTATGGAGCTTATTTTGACTTTTTAATGCATTGTTGAGTGTAAAAGAGAAAATAAAGTTACTTTTCTACTTACCACATTTAATTTGTCCTGAAAGGTATGGGGAGCATGTTGGACTGAAATGTGATCATATAATAAGCCTTACTTATTCATTTAATTACATTAGGTTTGGTGTGTTGACTTGTTGAGTTGGAATGGAGGGATGATGAAGTGACATCCTACATGGAGCCACCTCATCATCCTCACCTCCCTTTTCTATTTATTGGATGAAATTGAAGGATTTTGGGTTACTTGTCTTATTTTTTTACTCTTTCACTTTTGAAAATTGTTCTTGGGGTTGCATGCTTGGAGTCTTTTTGGAGTTACATTTTGGATTGTTCTTGGTTGGAAGGTGTTGAAGTTTATCGACAAAATATTTTTGGAAGCTTAATGGAGAGGTAGGATCTCCAATTTTTTTTTATTTAATTATGAATATAGATGTGAAAATTGTGTTTGTATGAGTATTTGCATGAGTGTTGTGAATGTGATATATTGGGGTTGGGTAGTTTTCCTTAAGAAGGGTGTGGGAGATGGAAGTATGGAACCATTGGGAGGGAAAATGGAGTGAGGAATGCATTTTGGAGGGAGTTTGAATAAGATTTCCACCTATGAAGAGAGAAAAGGAAAACATGGACATATTTTGCATATTTGCAAGGGGAGAGATAAGGATGTATTTGAGTGTTTTGTGTTGTGCACATGGAGGATTTTGGGTGGAACCCCTATTTCACTTGGGAGGAAAAAGGAGGAGGTTCTCATCGACACTAAAATTTTCCTCCGTAATTTCTATTTCATTAATGTATGTATTAGGAATATGTTGTTGTTAAGTATAATTAGTAGTAGCGTCTGATAGAAGATAACGGCACCGTCAGTACGGTGCCGCCAATAATGTGGAGTACGGTAACAGTCAAAGTACAATAGGAATGTTGTAAAAAGTAAATATTTGTCATAAGTGGTCCGGTAATGTTAAAATGTCAAAGTTTGGGTAATTAGAGAAGTAGGGTCTACATGATTAGGAATTAGAAATATTATATTGGTAATAAAGACAAGGAGTGAGGTCATAAATATTTTGTGTATTTTATTTGTAAAAAGTCTAAAAATGTGGAACCCATGTAAAATGATAAGGTTTATCTTATCTTAATGAGATAAGCTTACATGTACGAGATAAGAGTTAAGGTATGGAATATGATTCGTTATAGTGGATTTCTTATCCTATCTTAGAGATAAGATGGATAAGCCTGGAAGTTCTATAAATAGAGAGGCCACCCCCCTCATTTAGCATAGAAGGAAGTAGTGAGAAATATTGTAGGAAGTGTGCGAAGGAAGCCATCAGTTTAAAGGTGTGTTGAAGAAGCCATTAAGAGGTGTAATTGTAAAGTTTCTCCCATAGTCTTGGTGAAAGGCAAGTGAAGTCAATAACACTTGAAGTACCTCATGGGTGAGATTGTAACAATTTCATGTTAATATTATAATTTACTTTGATATTTCAGATTTGTCATCATTCCATCTTATCATAGTCGATGGTATTCTTGTGTTATGTTGTTGTTTTGTTTCCAGATTACATCCACCAAACTAAAGGTTGTGCATTAGTAAATAATCATAGCACGAGGAGTTCCCGATGAAGAATTATCATAGTGCCGGATTGGTGATGACATTTTGGTTCCGTTGCCGGGACCATTCCTCATTGGTGGATTTTCTGGAGAGATATTCCCACTTAGTCAAAAATCAATTAGAGGGTAACCTTGTTTTTATTGTGCATAGTAGTTACCATGGTAAAGTCATTTTTGCCATGAATAGTAGTTACCATGGTAAAGTCATTTTTGTTGGAATAGTATTTACCGCAGTAAAGTCACTTTTTACCGTGAATAGTATTTACCGCAGTAACTTCACTTTTTACCGTGAATAGTATTTACCACAGTAACTTCACTTTTTACCGTGAATAGTGTTTACCACAGTAAAGTCAGTTTTTACCGCAGTAAGTCAAGTTTTACCATAGTTTACCGTGGTCATTTCTATTTTACTGTAGAAAGGTGTAAAGTCACTTTCTAGTATAGTGATTCCAATTATTTGTACACATAAGTCTTGTTGATTGTACTTGTGAGTTGGTATTTCACGGTGGTTACTTTTGAAAATGGGAAAGATTCTTGTTTTTTCAGCTCAATCTAATGAAGATGCTTCTTCTTTCATTCAAGAGTTTAAGCGATCTTGTATTTGTAATGGCCTTATAAGAAGGGAACAATGGACTGAATTTTTTCCTACCTTTTTGGATGGTTCAGCACTTAGGTGGTTTGAAACACTAGGTGATAATGTGAAAAATTCATGGGATTTATTAACTGAAAGTTTTTTTGAAGAATTTGGTGAACAATGTAAATATGTAGATCTCATGATCGAGATCACAAAGCTATCCCAAGGAGAGAAGGAGAAGATAAGGGATTATCATGCTCGTGTTCTAGAGCTAAGGAGGAAGCTCGATGCCCAGATCCGGAAGGAAGGACTAGCAGATGGGTTGATGAATGGCGTGGATAATCTCCTCTGTAAGCACTTCATTCTTGGGATGAAGCCGAGAGATCGACAACGAGTGAAGTATGACCGCCCAAGCCTACCATGAACAAGCAAAGGAGATTGCAAGAAGGCAAGAAGAAAGCATGGAAGAGGAGCCCAAAGAAATTGTTGCTAAAGTAGAGCCTACACCAGCACCTTTGGTCCTAAATCCACAACCACTCCCGGTGAGCACAAATATTTCTCCTAGTACATCTACTGAGTATGAAGATCTGCTCAAAAAGATGGGTCAGTTAACTATTAATCTTCTTCAAGGAAAGGAATTTAGTTCTCAGGGAGGAGATAGAGGTCCAAAAAGAAATATTTCTGAAGTTGTTTGTTATGGTTGTTATAAAAAGGGTCATTATAAGTATAATTGTCTAGATAGAGCTTCTACATCTAGTAAAGGAGATAATGATAAAGGAAAAGCACCTGTGAATTCTTTTGATGTAGTAGATAAGAGCAGAAATAATGAAGTAGATGTGTTTGTAACAAAAAGAAAGAAAGAAAAAGATAATCAAGATGGAAATGATCCTAAGAAGATGAAAGAAGAAACTAGTAAGAAACATAGGAGAAGAAATTTGGGTGTGCAAGATTTTCTGATTTCATAGGGGCAAGGACCATACTCCATCTTGGAAGATCTGTCCAAAAGGCCTGCAAATATTACATATGGTCAACTCTTGGCTATGTCTTCTGAGAAGAGGCGGGAGTTGCGAGGTGGACTCAATGCTCGAAGAAGGAAGGAGGTTGAGGTCCCCTGTTTTGGAAGCAGAGGCAGATCCTATGCTCGACAAGCCGAGGTATTATGTAATGGTATTTCAATTCATGATGTCTTAGTTGATGGAGGTGCTGCTGATTAATGTAATGACCGAGTCCAGTAATGAATATGTTGCGTTTAAAATTGATCGCCCTTCAACACTTATGTTAAGGTCATTAAATAAAGGAAAACTAAACCGAAGGTGTAGTTTCAAATGTGGCAATATCTCGTTATGGGTGTGGTATGTGTGGTAGACTTTCAGTGATGAAAAATGGTACTATGCGTACCCAATGCTGCTTTGGGAAGACCATGGCTAAGGAGAGTTCATGCAAGAAACTACCTGGAATGAAGGTTTCATGACACTTGGACGTGGAAGAGAGAGGGTGAAGATAAATGTGATCCTCGACATCATAAGGCGTAACTCGTGGATTCAAGTGATGAAACCGATGATCGACATCCTCTCGATTACTCTAGTACCAGTGAAGTGGACACTGAAGATGAAGAAAGTGAGGTGGATGTTTCAGTCATGGATATCCTTCCAGTCACACCAACTCATGACCCCATAAAATTATCTGAAGAAGAAGTTGATGATCATCTCCAACAAATAAAGATTGGTGATGCTGTGATGGAAAGTGAGAAGGAATCCTACCTCCAGCTCTTTCGAAGGTACATACACCTATTCACTTTTGATTACAAGGAACTCCGTCAAGTAAGTTGGGTAGAACATTGTATTGAGTGGTAGATAGTGCTAAGCCCATAAAGCAAATACCATATAGAATGAATCCTAAATTTTCCAAGACCGTAAAAAGAAGAAATAAATAATTTGTTTGATGCAAGATTCGTATTTGTTGTGGAGAATTCGTAATGGGTTTCTCCCATTGTGATCTCAATAAAAAGAATGGGAAGTTACGCATTTGTTTTGATTATAAGAAGCTCAATAAGGCAACAAAGAAGGATCATTACCCACTTCCATTCTCGAGATCGATCTTAGACGAAGTAGTGGCCAGAGTGCTATAGTTTTACTGATGGATATAATGCTACAACCAAGTTCGTATAGCAGAGAAAGATCAGTTGAAGACCACGTTCACCACTCCTTGGGGAACGTTTGCTTATAGAGTTATGCCTTTTGGGTTGTGTAATGCTCTAGCAACATTCCAGCGTTTGATGAATAGGGTGTTCGAACCCTACATTGGGACCTTCATCAGAGTATTTATGGATGATTTTTACATCTATGGGAGCAAGTTGGACCACCTGCACCAAATGGAGACAAAGATTTCAAAGGTTAGATGAAGCACAAGCCTCACTAAACCCTACAAAGTGTGTCTTTGGATGTTCTAAAGGTGTTTTGTTAGGGCATGTTGTATCCAGAGATGGTATTGGTACTGATCCTGATAAAGTTTCAAAAATCAAAGATTTACCATTTCCTATTAATAGAAGTAAGTTGAGATCATTTTTAGGCCATGTGGGTTACTATAGAAGGTTCATCAAGAATTTCTCAAAGATTCGCATGACCACTAACCCGATTCTTGAAGAAGGATGTTACTTATGAACCACGAAATAAGGCGCATGAAGCTTTTGGACAATCAAGAAAGCCCTAGTGTCTTCACCTTTTGAAGAATCCAGATTGGAGCAAGCCATTCATTGTGTACATCGATGCCTCGGATGCAAAGACTAGGAAGTACTTTGAGCCAAAAGGATGAAAATGGGAATAAATATCCAATTTACTTTGGGAGCAGAAAAATGAGCAACTTGAAGTAAATTATACTATAATCGAAAAAGAGGCTCTAGCTATCATTTTTTTGTAAAGAAGTTTATAAATTACTTACTTTAGGGCAGAAATTTATAGTTGAACAGATCATCGAGCTCTAAAAGTATATTGTAAATAAGCCTAACCCATCGGGGAGGATAGCAAGATGGATAATTTTTCTACAAGAATTTGAATTTGACATTATAGATAGGCCATGAAATAAGCATGTCAATGCAGATGCACTCTCTCGAGCCTATGATGGTTTAGCTTCATGTTGTAATGATGATGATTTCCCGATGCAAAGATTGTTATCCCTGACACAATCCCTAGTGAATACATAGATATTTGGAATTATCCGAATGAATTCAAGTTTCCCGATGGTGCCAATGCAAAGACTAAGAGGAAGATTACTCAAGCGATCGTCCATATTCTATTCTCGCATGGAGTATTATTTTGAATAGGACTCGATGGACAAAGACAAGAGGGCAAATGGACGTGATCAAGGGAAGGAATCGCTAGAAGAATTCCACAATGGTAAATGTGGAGGGCACTTCTCCTGGACAACTTACAAAGAAGAAGGATCTTGGATGCAGGTTATCACTCGCCCACTCTTTTTAAAGATTGTTATAATTATTGTAAGACATGTGATATTTGTCAAACACATGGTAACCGTAAGACTTCATCAGCTCCATTATGTCCTATTCTTCCCCTTGGTCCCTTTGAAAAGTGGGGAATAGACATTGTAGGTCCACTTCCAACTACATCACGCCAAAATAAGTATATTGTAGTTGCCACAGATTATTTAACCAAGTGGGTTGAAGCTAGGCCATTGAAAATAGCTTCCATGGATGAAGTGGCAAGGTTCATGTATGAACGCATTGTCACCAGATTTGGTTGCCCATTAGAAATTGAATGAGATCAAGGAAGCCACTTTATTAATGAGGTGGTGGAAGCCCTAGTCAATAAGTTTTCTATTAAGCACAGGAAGGCAACAACATACAAGCCAAGCACAAATGGACAGGTGGAACAAACAAATTTTGTGTTGTGTCAAATTCTAGCAAAAGATGCAGCCTTGCAGGTACATAAATGGGATAAAAGGATTCATGCAAAGCATTGTGGGCATATAGGGCAACATCAAAGTCAAAGCAACAGGATACTCCCCATTTCGGTTGGCTTATGGCATTGATCCAGCTTCTTCCTATTGAGTTTGATATTCCCCTTTGTGAGAGTTATGAAAAATGAAAGGATGGATGAAAGTGATTCAAGAAAAGAAAGGTTGGTACATCTTCATTTCTTTGGAGGAAATGAGAGAAATAGCAAAGGATACAAGCCATAAGAAGAAAATGAAGCGAGGAGGTTAGGGTTAGGAGGAATACCCACAATGTCGAGATGGTGTGCGCGCATCGTCAGAGAAAGATCAGCCGACTCACGGAGAACTCTTTTTGTCTTGGAAGGACTACCCGCAAATAAGAACACAAGACCACAAGATTTTGATTAAACAATAAATGAGGAAACTTCCTTGGGCCCAGAAATATAAAACTTCCCTTCAAGGTGGTCAGCCTCTCGCTAATATGAATTAACACAAAAGACCGCAAAATATCAATTAAATTATTTTGTTAAACCGGGTAGGGGAAAGGTCTGGTTTTCTCGGTTTTGATCGTAGGAACCGATGGCGGTTATCGATGACCGATGCCGTTATCGATAACCGATACCGTGGGTTATGTGGATCTTTCGTAGATATGGTGTTTGTAATAGCTGGTTTTTTGGATGGTATTAGGAAATGGGATGATTAGGAGTGAAAGAATGACAGCTTAGATGCAATGGCACGTTGGGTAGTGGATTCGTAAACGGATTTAGGAGGACTCGAGATTCAAGAAGCATAAGAAATGTTATAACAAAAGGACATGTAAGATCCGACTTACCGGTTTTGACCGAGAGGCAAGTTGATCTCCTTGGTCAGAAACACTTCTCGGTTTCTTTACTCGCCTCTCGCTCTCGTCAAGTGAAGATCTCGACTCTGCTCCTCGCCGCAATGCCTCGCTTATCCAAATCCTTCGACCGATCTCCAAAATGAAATTCCGATCCGTTGTTTTGGCTCTGGGGAGCCCATTTACAGTGGAACCGATGGCGGTTGCGTAACCGACGGCGGCCGAGCAGAACCGCATCAGAAGGAAAAAGTAGGCTATTTTTACTAAAATAGCCCACCTTCCCCGCTTTTCTCCCGAGAGATCGGGCCATGGGCTTGGTCAAGTGGCTAGAAGGTCGGCTTTTGGTGCGAGTAAGGAGGCATTAGTTATGGATGTGAGTCTGACCAAGTCATGGGTCTTAATTAGGTTAGTTTAGGTTAGGGCTAGGTCATGATGAGGTGGCAAAGTGAGGTGGCGGGTAGGTGATGTGGATTTATCAATTACAAGGTAATTAATAAATAATTGTGTAAAGTTTAGGTAATGAGGTTAGGTTGCGAAATGGGACGCGGGTCACAAGGGGTCGTGAGACACGAATTTGGTGTCTACATTAGCCCCTTATGTCGTGTAGCTTGTTCAGAAAAGTCATGCATGACAATAATATGAAGTGGTTTCTCATGTTAAGGATATAGGTAATCCCCCTCAAATCTATCACAGATTGAGTGAACGGAAATCGTGGATAGGGTCGATAAAGGGTATATGTGGTAGAGAGGATGGTAAGGTGGTGGGGTAGGTCCAAGGAAGCAGACGCATGTCAAATGTAATAAGACGACTAGGGTACATGATTTGACTAAAGAAACCAAAGAATGTATAGGCAAAGGTCGATAGTTTATCCAAACAAGGGTGATATAATCCCGGTATCCAAGGCATAGAAGTAGCTCCAGTGGTATATAATGTAAGGTACCGAACGTTTAGGCATGTTCGGCAAAGCACTCAAAAGGTTGGTTTGGTTGAGATAAACGTCACGGTCCCAGGTCCTGGGCAAAGTCGGTCGACGATCAAGTCAAGGACCCTAATCATGCTAAAACACGAACAGTGAGCTCGATCAACACAAGGTACATGATGGATGTATAAAATAAAACGCTGATTGTGGGTATGGTATGGAAGTGATACGGCCTGGGTCGTGCCAAGTGGTTGGGCGGTGGCCCCCGGGGTTAGGTGGGTAGGTCGAGGCCTGGGTCGGGTCAAATGTTAGGGCGAGGCCTGGGTCGGGCCAACAGTAGGTCGAGGCCTGGGTCGGGCCAACAGGTAGGGCGAGGCCTTGGGTCGGGCCAACCTGGTAGGCGAGGCCTGGCCGGGCCAAAGTAGGCGAGGTCGGGCCGGCCAACAGTAGGCGAGGCCTCGAGGCCTCGGGTCGGGCCAAATAGGTAGGGCGAGGCCTGGGCCTCGGGCCAACAGGCAGGCGAGGCCTCGAGGCTCGGGCCAATTGGTAGGCCGAGGCCTCGGGTCGGCCAACAGGTAGGGGCGAGGCCTCGGGCGGGTCGGGCCGAAGGTCGGGCCAAATGGTAGGTCGAGGCTCTGGGTCGGGCCAACAGGTAGGTCGAGGCCTCGGGTCGGGCCAATGGTAGGTCGAGGCCTTGGGTCGGGCCAATTGGTAGGTCGAGGCCTGGGTCGGCCAATGGTAGGTCGAGGCCTTGTGTCGGGCCAAATGGTAGGTCGAGGCCTTGGCCGGGCCAACAGGTAGGCGAGAGCCCTGGCCTCGGGCCAATGGTAGGTCGAGGCCTTAGGTCGGGCCACGGGTAGGTCGAGGCCCGGGCCAATGGTAGGTCGAGGCCTGTCGGGCCAAATAGGTAGGCGAGGCCTGGTCGGGCCAATCGGGTAGGCCGAGGCCTTAGGTCGGGCCAATAGGTAGGCGAGGCGAGGCCGTAGGTCAGCCAGGGGACAAGTGAATGATGTTGTGCAAAGAAAGGTGGACGGAGGCGATATGGTGAAAAAGAGGCAAGGAGTAAATAAGGGCAAAGAATGGGGTGAAAGTGGGTAGAGAACCGATGTCGATTCTCGCATGACCGATATCGTTAAGGGACCGATACCGGTTTCTTAGGGCAAAATTAAACCGACATCTGCTAAGATCGAAAACCTATAAAAAGAAAAAAATACGGCCCGTCATTGTCACTTTAGAAAATTTGCAAACCAAAGCGACTTGTCTCGACGTGGAGAGTTGATTGGAGGGTTATGAGTGAGGTGGAGCTATTTGATTGATCAAGTGAGAGAGTCGATAAGTGGGCCCGATTGAGGAGGAGGCAAGCAGTGATTCGCCGTGGACCCAATAGATCGTGATGGAGCCACAAGCACAGCAGAGGAGCCTGAGGGGCCTGGACCACTGGGACCGCCACCACCCATCCCACCACGACGACGTGTCGTCGCACCGTAGGTTCTAAACTCGTGATTTATGCATGAAATGGTTATTAGGCTAAATGGGGGTTTGGGTAGAATTTGTATTTTGTAGGAAATAAGGAGTAAATGGAGGTAATTTGAAAACGGAGAGGGTAGAGAGGTAAAATAGGGTAATGCGGCTAGGTGAGTAAAATCGAGGGTTTTTGGGCGGGTAAATGGGTAGAAAATAGGAAAAAATGGGTTTTGGGGGCCGCATGGGGTTCGGCTCCGAGAGAGGACAAAGGACCGATGTCGTCACACTAATCGACCGCAGCACGGCCGCTCAATTTTAGGGAAGGGAGGGTTGTTGGTGACCGCGCGGCTATGTATCGCTCGGCCACGGCTTGTATGTAGGGTGGGTTGGGTTGGGGGTGGGGTCAGTGGGTGGGGTTGGGTTGATTGTTTTTGGGTCAGGGGGGGTGGGGGTGGGGTTGGGTGATTGTTTTTGGGGTGTTTTTTTTGGGGTGGGAGGGGAGTGGGGTGGGTTGATTGTTTTTTGGGGGTGTTGGGTGGGAGGGGGTGGGTTGATTGTTTTTTGGGTGTGGGTGGGAGTGGGGTGGGAGTAGGGGGTGGAGAAGGGGTAGGTGTGGGGGTTAGGGTGGGGTGGAGAAGGGTTAGGTGTGGGGTTAGATTTTGGGTTTTTGGGTTGGGATGGGTTTTGGTTTTTTTTTGGGTTGGGTCATGGGTCGGGTGGGGGTTGGTTTAGGGGTGGAGAAGGGTTAGGTGTGGGGTTAGGTTTTGGGTGTTACAAAAGGGGGTTTAGATGGTAAAGTAGATGTTATAATAAAGAGTAGGTCTAAGAATGTGGGTTGGTTTTCACAGCACGCGCCAGCTGACGATGCGTGATAGATGCTCCACTATGAGCCGGATGAGGCCACACGTATCTCGCGGCGCATTGGGCCATCATGCGCGAGGTGGGACTCGGCGGGGTCCAGAGGTACAGAGCGATAGAGAGGGATCACAGCCTGATGGTCGCCCTCATCGAGAGATGGGATCCGGCGGCCAATGTGTTCCATCTGCCGACCGGAGAGATGACCGTCACATTAGAGGATGTGTACGCATCCCGCGGCTACCGATCGAGGGAGAGGCAGCCTTTCTGTAGATTCGAGATCGCGATGGACAAAGATACCGCAGTGTTTTGGGGATGCACGCGCCATCGACCTACCATAGCGAGTATCGTGCACGGTGACATGTACCGTGCGCATCGTCACGAGACACGACCGGCGGTGTTGATGATGGTCGGGATCACCCGCTTCGCCTCCCTGACTCGTGAGGGAGGCCGCTCTCCCACGAGCACGATGGGGTACTGGCCGGAGATGGTGGAGGAGCACACTGTTGCATGGGCACCAGCAGTATCCGGTGCAATTATACAGTGAGCTATGGGGCTATCACGAGGAGGCGATTTGGTATTTGTTCTACATTTTGTCAGACTGTTGGGCATACGAGCACATCGATGCATCAAAGCCAAGAGGGCTACCCCAAAGCAGCCTGTGGCCACAGGTCGTATACCGATATGGCTTTCGAGGTGGTCGGGGGTCGGGCCACCACGAGCAGCATTGTTGCAGTCGGGATGTGGTCTATTATGACACTTCACAGAGGGCCTTACAAAAAGAGAGACATCAGATGGAGACCCTACAGAGGTCACCACCGGGCAGAGGAGCCCACAGACATACCGCGCCCGATCCAAAGATACATTCTCGGATAAAGCAGATCTGAGGCCGGAGAGTACGAGTGATACCCCAGAGAGGGCACGCAGCAGATGGGGCTACGACAGACGAGCCACCTCCCCTCCCCAAGCACAGAGGGATGATGTAGAGGCCCCACCGCCAGCCGCCACAGCCCTTTGATCCGACCGGGTAATGAGAGACCAGCAGTGAGGGTGTGGATGATGCCGGTGCACGGAGCATACAGTGGTGTGGTGGTCGGGCAGAGAGCAATGAGGATAGTACCTCCGCGCAGCCTGACTTGGGCTGCAGCTTATAGGAGAGAGGGATCAGCCTGAGGTCAAAGTGCAGCTTACAGGGCAAATGAAGCACACGTCACAGCAGCACGATAGGGGCCTTACAGGGCAGCCTAGCCCAGTGCTCAGCACAGCATTGTGTAAACCACCACCACCAAAGACCACACCCACAAAGCGCAGTATGTGCACAGCAAAGACCACCACCAAAGACCACAACCCACAAAGCAGTGCACAAGAAAGAAGACAAAAAGACCACCGGGCCACAAAGCAGTGTGTGCTCGTGGGGTATTGGTGTTAGGTGCCAGGGGACCAGCCCCAGCTCCTTCAGTGGCGCGAGATCGCTATATGGAGGTTAGAGCAGAGGCCCGATATTATCGTGGATATTCTTGATAGATACCGAGTCGAGTATCGTGCGATGCAACAGATAGTAGGGCGTAGACCTCGCACAGCCAGAGATCTCAGGGAGGGGCAGCCACAGCTGGCGTGTCCGTGACGGGCAGGAGGCGAGAGGCACCACAGGGACCAGTGGGGAGAGGTGCCGAGGGCGGTGGGGAGAGCTGATAGATCCCCGACATGGTTTTGTATAGGACACGGCACCGGCCTCGCGAACCGGTCAGATTGACAGAGGCCTCGCGTGGCCGACACTTATTCATTGTATTGATTCATTTTATTTATTATATACCGCCTCATGAGCCGAGTACGGGTCAGACATTTGATACCGCCTCGCGAGCCGAGTATATTTTTGATATGAGAGACCGCCCGCGAGCCGAGCCGAGATTTTTGGTAGGTATTGCATGCCTCGCGTGCCGGCTTTGGTATATTATGAGATCACAGGCCCCATGTAGGGCACATCAGTATTTGTGAAAACGGTATATATATAGAGACGATGTTTTGATCCTCAGTGCAAAGTTGTTCAAAATGTGTTTAAATATTTTGTTAATGGTTGGTAATATGTAATGTATGATAAGTTTTAGTTGATATGTTGATAGATGGATGATGTTGATGTTTTTGTGTTTGTTGTACGTATGTATGAATGATATGTGATGTGATGAATTGTTGGTTTTGTGACATTGTGATATATGTAATCGATGAGTGGATCCAAATGATGTAGAGATTGATAGTTTCTTGAAATTCAGTAGTCGATGGTTGTGTATTTGTATAAAATAAATGATGTTAATGAAGTTATAAGGCTATGTGTGGTGGATGAACAAATGTGGTAAATTGTGTTGTTTATGCAGGCAAAGAGGCGGGCGCGACAAAAATTTAGATGAGAAATGAAGAAAAGAACCCTGTTTCAAAAAGGCAGTGTGTGTAACCCAGATTTGTTAGGTAACCGATGCTCAGAGTTATATGACCGATATCGGTTATATGACCGATACCGGTTATTTAGGTATGAGCTTTTCTAAAAATAGAAAAGCTAGGGTGGCAACTTGAGTTTTAATTTTAGAGCCATGCAAGAGGTTAAATACGCGAACGCGACGCTGACGACCGAGACATGTATTTCGCATGAGAGATTTGGGTGAGAAGGAGAAAAGAGACAAGGAAAGTGAATGTGATCCGAGGTTAGAAGGAAGGTAAAGACAAAGTTGAAAAGGGTGGTGATCATGGCGTAACGAGGAGAAGCATCCAAAGCAGCAAGGACATGAGGGAAGACAAGGGCCACCTCAAGCTGCTGCAACCCAAGAGGTATCATTTTGTTTGTGATTTAACTACTGCATGTTTTGTGAATAAGATGGGGGAGAGTAGGTGGGTAGATATGAGAAAGAAAACATGATAACAAGGGTCAGCAGTGAGGTAAGTGTTAGGTGGTAGGCAATCGGGGTTTCGTGTATGTTTGTATGTATAAAAAGGAATAAACGAGCAAATTATGTCGTAGGTGGTTGTTTTTTTGGGAAGGTGTATATAATCGATAAAGTGACCGGTAATGTTAGGGAGAACCCAGATCGGTTACTCAACCGATATCGGTTATGTATAACCGTACCTAAGCATCGGAGGAATTTAATCGTTTGAAAAAAACCCCGACGGATTGAATGGTTGTTTGTTGTTTTGGTGTACGCAGCAGAGGCGTGGATCGAGGATGAATGATAAAGCGCTCATTGTCACTTAATCCGAGCGGATGTAACACCCGAATGGACATTGATAAATCGCTTGGGGTTAAGTGGAACCGCTATTATTCACGAATCGCACGTAACCATGGTATGTTACAGCGCTGATCAAAGATGGAATCCCGAGACAAATACCTTCTATCCGCCAACAGTGAAATGACAAAGAATATCGAAGATGTGTTTCGGATTTGAGACTCCCTATTACAGAGAACCAAGATATCGTGCACTACCTACACGGCACTGGGAGCGATAACAAAGCAGATTTGGTCCATACGCACGAGATTTGACACAATGAGGTTTATCGCTTACATATGGGGTAATGTATGCAAAGACACCCCGAGGAGACAAGGTTAGAAAGTGATATTAATGATAGCAGAGGGTATTATGCATTACCGAGGGCTAAGGGGGAAGATTTCCAAAGGCATTGATGTGTGTTATCCGGGAGATGGTAGAAAGGAACGTTACGTTTGCATGGGCACCGCATATTTCATGAGCTATACAGGGTTTATGGGCTTCAGAGGTGAAATCACAGACGACGCTGGATTGTTCATACTTATTACACTCGTTGGGCCTATGAGCACACGGGTTTGTGTGCGACCAATAGGCCAATCCTCCTCCAGCAGAGAGACCGGAGTACGAGGTTGGGATTCAGACGATGGGTCCAGACAGTAACAAGAGGCCGATCCCGTGCCGTGATGGGTGATATTGAGTATTACAGTGTATGGGAGAGAGTGACGGTCATGGATATCGTTGAGGCCATACGGAAACTATATGATAACAGAGAACATAGCTGAGGAGTTGAGGGGTGTTGAGCGATTGAGGTGGATCGCAGGGCACAGGCCGGGGGAGTATGAGAGGATTCCTATAGATCGCGTGCGGCGACAATTTGGATTTGTGCAGGATATACCCCTGGCTTATAGACCATATATGAGGATCGACGCCGAGGCAGCATTCTCACCTCCCCGGCCAACACCTCCAGAAGGGCCTGAAGAGGTAGCAGCCGATCGCAGGGTAATGGATGCGGGAACGACAGAGGCCTATAGATTATGGTGGGTAGCAGAACTGCGAGGTGTACGTGAGCGCCCTGACATAGCGGTGATTACAGCAGAGAGGGATCGCTCGCAACGCTTGGTTCAAGCAGCTCCAAACGCAGTGAATGAGACAAGAGGATTGTTAGTGGTCATGAGTCACTAAGCGGGAGACTAGAGGTCAAGTCCTCCATGCGAGAGGGCGTATTCATATGTTACAGGAGAGATCGGGCAGACTGGCAGAGGTACCAATAGCCGTGGTACCTTTGAGGACAGAGAGGCCCGGCGAGAGGGGTCGACAATCACGATCATCGCCTAGTTCGGGATGAGGCGTGAGGGTCTGAGTAAATGTTAGCAAGGTATAAGAATAAATAAGGATGCCGACTCGCGTGTGTCGATGATAGAGAAGATGTATTTGTTTAACATCTAAATAAAACCGAATATGTATGTTGATTTGAGTTATGATAATAATAAGATTGTTGGTGTTTTGATTTTCGGTGTTTCGAAAAAGGGTAAAGAGAAATGTGATTAAATAAAAATGCACAAAAATATTTATATTTACCACACATGATAAGTTATGGTAGGGGATGGTCGAGCTAACCTTGGGAGACCCATGTCTCCAAAGTGCGCCTACATAGCCCATCGCACAAAGCAAGGAGGGGCCTCGTGATCGATGTAGTTCTCCTTAGGACCCAGGAGAGGTGAATTCGTGCAATTTGGGTATGGTTAGGCAATTTGTTGGTTGATAAGAATTTGATGTCGATAGGGTAATGTTGTTGGTGTTGGTAAGGTATGGGCGATGTTGATGTAGGTATAGGTAAAGCGAAAGTTAGCTTACCCAAATAAGGGAACCATGTCCCGATTAAGATCAACACACAATCCTAGATGCGAGGCAAAGAGGAAAGAGTGCTCCGTAGGTGAAAAGAGCTAAACAAACCACATATTAACATAGGATGAGCTTCAATCCCTAAGTACCTCGTGATAAGTAGAAGTCGATAGGTGAAAAGAGTCAGTATAATCACAATATATCGGATATACGTCACGTCCCTTGAGTTTTTGTTGCTTGACAAAGGGTGAGGTGAGGTGGTTGATATAAGGGAGGCCGAGAGCTTTTGCAAGGTGATTATTCGACGAAAGAGAAACTACCCTAAATAGACAAGTCCATGACTCAAAAGTGCTTTTGAATGAGGCTTTTCTTTTATCAATGTAGACTCGATCGATGCGGAAGTCTATTGTGGGATATTGATTGTATTATTCGAGGTCTTCACGGTCGATCAATGCGAGAAGCTCTTGATAAAGGTCGATCGTGTATAGTCTGTCCTTCGAGGGAGCAACTATTTATAGTAGCAGATATGATTGTAATGCATAGCTGTCCTTCTGGGGAGCAACTATATATAATAAGTAGCAATAGTTCGGCATATAGTCTGTCCTTCGAGGGAGCAACCATATTTAATTTAAATGACTAGATGTTCATTTGCGTGAAGCATCTAGGAGTAGGAAGTTTGACTCAAGAAAATCCCATAAGAATACGGCTTATTTTAATACTTTGAAGTCATGGACTAGACTAAAAAGGGGAAGGCATCATCAAGGGGAGGTGAGGATCAAACTATGTGAGCCTGATTGTTATTATGAAGTGTAGGAAACAGAGTGTATGTAGTGGTAAGTGAGCTCAAGGGACGAGCTACAGTAGATAAGAAGTGATATAACACTAATTTCAACAAAGAGAATGGTCGAAGATGCAAGGCATTATGGGTTCAGCTCAAGTTTACCATTGCTTTAAGCTAAACGATAAGTACCGCATCCATAGGTATGAGTGATTATATAAGGCCCAATCCAATCGGGAGCAAATTTTCCACGCTTGCTCTTTTCTAGTTTGGTTACATGTTGATTCTCTTTGAGAACAAGATCACCAACCTTAAAGGTACGCTCATGAAGTCGCTTATCATAAGCACGTTTAATGCGTTTTTGATAGATTTGAAGGTGATCAAGAGTCGAAGACGGCGTCGCCAAGAAGCTCCAATTGGGCTAACCGCTTGGCGGAAATCATCGCTGGTGAGAATATCCCAAGAGATATTCTAAGGGAGGGTATTTGTATTTCGAGAGGCAAAAAACAGCCTGCACCGTATACCAAAGAAAAGGTGTGGCATTAGTAGAGGTACGAATGCTAGTACGATAAGCCCAAAGGGCAAAGGGAATGTGATCGTGCCAATTTCTTCCGGATTCATCGACAACTTTCATGAGGATTTTGGTTAGTGTTTTATTAGAGGACTCGGCTTGCCCATCATTGGCTTGTGGATAGTAAGGTGATGAGAAACTAAGTTTGATACCAAAGTTGTCACAAAGGTCTCTGCAACAACTTGTTTTTGAAAGATTTTCCATTATCTCGTTATCAAAGCGATGAGGAACACCAAAACGATGATAATGTGGTGGTTAATGAACTCGACAATTTTTTCTTTTTTGATTGAAATGAGTGGAATAGCCTCCACCCATTTTGTGTAATATTCGGTCGCTGTGATTATCCAACGGTGACGTTGTGAAGAGGTTGGGTGAATCTCACCAATAAGGTCTAAACCCCATTGTGAGAAGGGCCAAAGATCTCGAGCGATCCGGAGCGGGTGGCTAGGAGTATGTCAAGGTGGCATGTTGTCGACACATAACACAACGCTTAACATATTCAGAAGTAAATGTTATGAGAGTAGGCCAATAATAACCAAGGCGAAGGATTCTGCTTGGCCACTGGCAAGGCCGCTAAAATGTCCGCCACGTATACCATCATGGACCCGCTGGATGGTATGAGTGGCCTCCGCGCCGCTAGACAAAACAAGGAGGATGCCATCAAAGCCACGTTTATAGAGGAGTCCCCCATGACAACATAACGCGAAACACTTTTAAGAAAAGCACGTCATTTACTACTAGTAAGGTCGTGGGAGGACAGAGATTGTAAGGTAGTCGTGGAATGGTGGTACCTGTATCCCGTGAATTAGTGGACACATGATTTATCATACAAACTACCGGGTCAATAGATGGGGCAAAAAGTCATTGGACCACGACGAATAATTCGAGTCATATGGCGCAAGCGGGAATTTGCATGAGGCTAAGCAAGCCATAGTATCCGCAAATTTGTTAAAGTGGAGCTGGGAATGGTTTGATAGAATAGTGGGTAAATAAGGCTAGAAGTGAATCCACGTAGTGTTTGTATTTTTGAAGTTCCTCGTTTTGCATTGGTAGACGCCCATAACTTGATTGACTACCAATCGAGAGTCGCCAAAAATGTTGATAGATTTGATACCTAAGTGTAACGCAACTCGAGACCCTGTAACAAGGGCCTCGTATTCCGCCGTATTATTAGTGCAAGGGAAATCAAGTCGGAATGAAAGAGGCATAGGTTCAAAGATTGAGGGAATGAGAACAACGCCGGCTCCTCCGCCGCTACTGCATTTAGATCCATCAAGAAGAGGGTCATTGGGTACGACTCCTCCGTGATGGAAAGAGTAGCGATGAGTTCGTCAGAAATGTGAAATTGGTAAATTGTTCCCCAGAAAGGAGCGTCCGCAAGTGGTCCGCGATGGTTTGTCCTTTGATTGATTTTTGGTGGATAAACTCAAGGTCGAGGTCGGCGAGAAGCATGAGCCATCTAGCAATGCGTTGGTTCGATGAGGTTTGGCATACATGTAATGGATGGGGTCTCAGATTGGTGATGACGAAAGTCTTGTGATTTAGAAGGTAGTGTCTGAGTTTGGTGGCCACGAATGATAGTGGCAAGGCACAATTTTTCTACATGTGTGTACCTAGTCTCATAGTCCACCAAAGTACGACTTATATAATAAACGGCTTGTTCGTGATTCTCGTGAGTCACGATGTGCAAGCATGGCTCCTACAAGGCCGTGGTCTGGTGGCGGAAAGGTAAAGGTAGAAGGGGCGGTCGCCTTGGGGTGGGATAAGCACGGTGGTCCGCAAGAGATAGGATTTGAGAGCTTCAAGGCTTGGTGACATTCTTCGCCCATCGAATGCAATATCCTTTTTAAGGAGGTGATGGAAAGGTCGACATCGATCCGAGAGTGGGAGATGAAACGTCGGATAGATCGAGCTTACCTTGTAAACTACGCAATTGTTCGAGATGTTGGGTGGGGGCATTTCTAGGATAGCTTTGACTTTAGATGGATCGACCTCAATGCCACGCAAAGAGACGATAAAGCCAAGAAGTTTTCCAAAGAACACCAAAGACACATTTCTTCGTCAAGGCGATGTAATATTGAACAAAGCATCAAAATAATGGTTAAAACATCGAGATGTTCACTACGATGTTTAGACTTGCCGAGAAGATCGTCGACATAGTCTTCAAGGATAGTGTGCATAATGTCATGAAAATGTAGGTCATAGCCCGCTCACGATAGGTAAAGACCAAGATTCTTAAGGCCAAATGGCATGACACGATAATGTAAGGTTCCCAAGGAGTTATGAAGGCGCTTTGTCGATCGGGCAGGGGCAACCAAAATTTGGTCAGATCCTCGAAAAGCCATCCATGAGAGAAAGCATTTCATGGCTCAGCAGTGAGATCAACAAGTTGATCAATACTGGGAGGGGGAAGTCATCCTGGGGCAAGCGAGGTTAAGATCCCGGAAATCAGGCATATCCGAAGTCCCCTCGTCGCTTTGAAGGATGTGTACGATGTTAGAAATCCATCGAGGATAGTCAATAGCAAAATGAAGGAAACAGAAAGGAGTCGCTGGAGCTCCTCTTCGACCAAGAGAGCAATGCGTGGATGCATTTTTCTCAATTTTTGTTTGACTGGTTTGGAATCGGGTTTAGGTGATGTTATGGATGGCGATGGTAGGATCAATTCCCCGCATGTCGCCGTAAGACCATGCGAAAGCTTGGTCATGAGCACGGAGAAAGGTAGTAAAGGCGGCTTGTTCTCGATGTGTTAAGGGATTGTCCAATCTTCACAATGTGAGGATCCTCCTCCGTGTGGATATTGATTTCTATGGTAGATCTGCTCAAAGATAGTTTGGGTTTCAGATGGTAAGGCTCGCCAATATAAGAATCATCCGCGCAAGGTAAGTGAGGATGGAGTCGCTATCCCGGCATTCAACAACATTAATCAAAGGCGAATCCTCTTCGATCATGTCCTGGATAAAGAAGGGGAAGAGAGGATGGGTCCTCATTATCACGTTGATAAGTGAGAGGACCTATGAAGATGACATTTATGAAAAAAAAAGTTAGGAGGGATAGATTCAGTGGTCTATAGATTCTCGGGGTGATGATGGCAAAGTGGGTGATGATGGTTTGGTAGGGGCGACGTCTTCTTCTTCTAGATATAGCCGACAGGAGGTGTCTCCGTGTAGGTGTTTCTGGGAAAACCGAGACCACCGCGATCATTATGTTTATGGGTAGTCACGGAATGAGTGTATGTCGGCCTTGTTCAGTAAAGGCCAAAACCAAAGCCTTCCACGCACAAACAGTCAAGAAGGTGAGGGATGTAAACGACGATTTGTCAAGTATTGAAAATCGGATCGAAAGGAACCACACCAAGAGGAGGTTGTGGGGTAATGGAGGATGCGCCAACACCCCCATACGTTAGGTTAGTGCGGCAATGGGGTGGTCCGTAAGAGATTATCTCCCCACGCGACGGCCGTAGGTGGGATGTGCATGTAATTGTCCGTACTCCGCGGGTAGGGAAAGAACTAACGTTATATAGGCGGTACTTCAACAGTAAGGCTAAAAACATCTACTAAGGGATCTGAGGTTGGAATGTTAGTCGGAAGGGAAGTGGTTTTTGCGATGGTGGTTTCATCAATCAAGGCGTAGCGCGGCATTGAGGTGGATGGTCGAGGTACATTTGAGGCGGATGGTGGGTGAATGTATGGGTGTCTTGATTGGTATAAGCACATCGTTAGGGCTGTATAACATATGCAGGTTTTAAAGGGGGAGGGTCAGCTTTACGGTGTAAGACTTCCCTCGTACTCAAATTTTATACATCTATGTAATGTCGAGGAACGCATCCCATGGCTCTGATCCAAGGACGACCCAAAGAATATATTATATCGAACTCTCCTCCAAGACATAGAAGAGTTCGGGTAAAGTACGTGGTCCTACGCGAATGTTGAGGATCACGGTGCCTAAGGTAGAAGTAATAGCATCAATGACCGCAACATGATGGGGTCGGGCACACATGCAACTAGAAGGGATGTTCATCTCGTTGGAAGGCTTTCAAGAGATGATGTTTAGGCTAGCGCCCCGCCAATCATAACCCGACGTACTCGAATGTCCCTGACGTAAGCGGAGATGAAAAGGGCAGTGGTCGTGGATCTTCTCGTACAAAGTCGACAATTTCATCTTCAGAGAAACCGATCGCAGCAGCTTGTTGCATGCAGACAAGTGGTGGGGCAAAGGGGTTGTTTGGGTGAGAGAAGCAACGTGATCGGGTGTTAGAATGGAGGCGACAGCAGTGGTTTCATTAGGTAAAACCTCTATCCTCAAGGATCTCAACGAGAGCTTGTCGATGAGATTCAAGTCCGAATGAGGTCATACAATGTCATTTTTACGCGATCGGGTGAAGCCGTTTAATCATATTTCGTGGGCAATGCCATTAGAGACGGATAGCGGGTCCGCGAATGACCACTTTAGGTGGTGGTGCAATCTGGATGTTCGACTTGAGAAAGAGATGCCGCAGTGTGTTTTCTTTTGCTTTCCCATTGTTTTTCTCGCCTCTCGAGTAATGACACTAATCATATTAATCTCAGAGACCCGAGATGAGGAAGATGGTGGGGATAACTCATGGTCTTCAAGAGGTGGGGTCAGAATAATGATAGATCTTGGTGAGGCGGGACAGATGGTATAGAGAGGGAATGGAAACTAAAGGTCTCTCCTTCGTAAGTTGTCTTTCTTAATCTTTCTATCCGGGAGAGGTGACCGCGAAGGATGGTTTTTAGAGCTTTTGATCCCTCCACATCATGTCCCGGCATGCGGTGATAAGCGCAGATTTTAGACTCATCGTAACCCATAGGTCTGGGCTTAGACGGTCATAAGGTCTAAGTGGAGGTAGGGAAATGGTCGCATTCTCCACCAACATAGCAAGGATTTTGGCGTAAGATCCTTGAGTGGGTCAAAATCAGAGAGGATGAGGGTATTGATGTGCGGGTTTTGGTAATGTTTGGGCATGATTGGTTCGCACGGGTGGTGGTTTAGCCAAGGGTGTGATACATGGTTTTTACTAAACGTGATTTCTTCGCGCAGAAGTTTATGTTGATGATGAGGTCGCAGATGATGTGGTATCGTAAAAACAACCACTGGGAAATAGAGGACTAAAACAAATTTTTTGATGATGGAATTTGTTTAAGGTTGATAGTGGACAGATACGCGGAGTGGCGGTGTTGCTATACCCCGGAATTTCGTATAGGTGCGAAGGCGTAAGTTGTTCTGAAGAAAATGCAGGAGGTATGATATATTGATGTAAGGTAGAGGGATGGGGTCCCAATATGGAAGGTAGGTATGACGATGATGGTTTTGATTGTGATAGGGGGACGGATTGAGTTTGTCTCTAGGTGGCGGAGCGGATTTATTTTTGGATAGATCGAGTCGCCAGCGGGTGCGTTAGACCGGGCATGGTGAGGTCCAAGCGTATGGGAAGATCTCGGTTAAGTTGATAGAAGTGGACGGGGCATTTGGTAGAGGTGAGGGGGTGAAGGTGAGAACAGGGGCATTTTAAGCTTCGTAAGCACTTCGGGTATATGGTGGAGACATCACGATCACCATTTGCATTTGAGTAGAAAAAGGGGTACTCAAACGCTCCCATAGGGCCTGCCTCATCTTCCGTCGCGGAATGACACCTGTGTGTGATTTGTAATTTTGTACTTAAGAAAGGTGGGTTGTAATTCCCACCGCGGGTGTGACACAGAGGTAGATGAGGCAACCGTATCAATAGATGTTAAGAGGTCAATCGGTCGCTGAAAAGATTTAGGTGATGAGGGACTAATAGGCAGGAGGGCGTGTTCGAGGATCTCACACGTTTAAAGAATGTGGTGATGTAGTGTAAGAGATTTCTGCCTAAGGATGTCAAAAGGAGGGTGGGCCTTCCTCTTGTGTAAAGAAGAGTGGTAGAAGGGGACGCTTGGGAAATAGATAAATTAGATAAAGCATCCGCCGCGCCTTGTAGGGATGTGGTGTAAGAAGACTTGCTGATAAGAAGAGAAGTCCGGCGCTTAACTCTTCTATGGGTAAAGGAATGATTTCACTTTGGCTTGATGGTGGTGAAGGAGGTTCAAACTCCCGTGTTGGTGGAGAGGCTTGATTTAAAAAAATTTCAATAGAGGCTTTTGGCCGAGAATCGAAGACCGCATGGATCTCATGAACACTCTCCTCAGCTAAGATATCTTGGTTCACGCATCTAGAATGTTAGGACGAGTGATTCGGGA